>CM052252.1:2903022-3557607 GCA_028455795.1 Lasioglossum marginatum
TCACCTCTAAGGGTTAAATCCATGTGGGCAGGAATAGAGTTCTTCAAGGATTCATGATTCCAAAGGTGCAAAGATCAACAGTGTGGAAAGGTTCAGATGCCTTCAAATTCATGGTTTCAATAACCTTTGGCAAATTCGAAATCTTTCAAATCTAAAGATCTAATTCCGAAACCTACAAAACTGAAGGGTTCCACAGTTTAAAGGTCCCAGTCTCGGGAACTCCAAAAACTAAGAAGTCTGACAACTGAAGGGTTCCACACCTCGGATTAAAGGTCCCAGTCTCGGGAACTCCAAAAACCAAGAAGTCTGACAACTGAAGCGTTCCACACCTCGGATTAAAGGTCCCAGTCTCGGGAACTCCAAAAACCAAGAAGTCTGACAACTGAAGGGTTCCACACCTCGGATTAAAGATCCTAGTCTCGGGAACTCCAAAAACCAAGAAGTCTGACGTTTGAAATTTTTAGGATTGAACTCGTAAACTGACTACAAAATTGAAGGACTCCACAGTTCAGATTAGAGGTGTCGGTCTCAGGAACTCCAAACACCAATATAAGATAGAACTCGGATCCTAGAATGTCCAAAGGTTCAGGATCTACAGATTCAATGATGCGATTCACATTTGAAATTTCTATTTCGTGATGAAAGTCAGCAATAAAGAGTGGCGTTTCAGTATTCCGTGGGATATGTATTATATTGAATATACGTTAGGTGCAGGTATCTTCAGGCAAGAAATTGAAACGAAAGAAAATGGACCATAAGATATTGTAGAATAAAAGTAGTCGGCAGGAAGAATGTAGATATCTTGCACAGAAAACTTCGCTATTCCCGACTATGCTGAATATAGAAACGTTTGAATCACTGTGTCATTAACATGTCTATGCGTCGAATATATTGTGTAACATAAAGCACGGGTAAAATTTCCCAAGGAATCGGCGGAAAATAAGAGTCAGAGATGAAATCCCTTTCACCGGCGCGTGTTTTGACACGGTTGTATTAATGACACGTGATATTTGCGTCGCGTCAATCATTATTACAATACATATACATATGCAACGACACGTTTAACAACGAAACAGCGTAATGCGATATTCTTTGGTCTTCGAGCGACGGCGTTTGGGAGGAGTGTCCCAGTTTCCATATTTTTAACGTCGTTTACGAGAACGATGGCCATTTTCTTCGATAAAAACCATATCTAATCGGTAATAATAGTTTCATTCTAGATCGAAAACAGTTTTGTAATTTTTAAAGTTCTTTGCAAGAACGATGGTCATTTTCTTCGATAGAAACCACGTCTAATCGGTAATAATAGTCATTTTAGATCGAAAACAGTTTTGTTAGAGTATCACAAAGTTCAGTGACTTAACATTCTAACAGATGTAGGATCGCTTATAGCTTGACCTATTAATACTATGTGCATCGGTTCGATAACTGGTCCAGAAGCTGCTGGAGAACCATAAATATCTTCGATGTTTGATATCATAACATCTCGTGAAGGAGATGATATACAATGTATCTGGCATCGGTAAGTGCCTCTTGTTACTAACAAGGAAGACATTTCATATCTTCTAACAAGGATTAAAGATACTTCTAGTAAAATCGCAAATATGAGGTATGCATTTTTTTGCAATGTAATTCTGCACAATATTAAAGTACAATATTAAAGTACAATTTTCACAAAATTTGTTTTTTTTTGAATTGTCAAACGATATTTGTAGACAAATATTTAAGCGTAATTATTCTTTGATGAATAACATTAATATAGATCTGTGTCCTGTTTAAATAACTGTGAACTTGTTGCTCGGTTAATCCAACATTTTGCAATGTTTTATCAGTCTATCTCGCTGTAAATCAGATGGACACCGATCTTTGCGTAACATTCAGCACGATTTTTATAATGTGTGTAACTTCGATTGATTGTTCAGATCGATCGAGGGATTTTATCTCGTACGATTATATCATTGATTCAGCGAAGATGTATTTGTCCAATAAAAACGAGACGCTGATTAAGAATACTCGATATTGGGGTCAGTGCCACCATTTTGCAAAGTTTCACCAAATTACCTGTAATGCACATTTAATTTCTAACCATACAAATTTAATTTTCCATCATATAAAAATATATATCCGTAATAACCAGTTGGTAGAATCGATTAAAAACTTTACGCCGTTTAATCATTAAGAAAGTCTGAGATTTATAATTTTTAACAAAGTAGACTAATTTTATATTGCCCCCTTGGTATTTATATTTTTTTTTTACGCCAAGAAAATAATTAGAGTATTATTAACGTAATTGCACACGTTCCTTCGTATTTGTTCCTATCCTGTCCACCGCCATCTTGATTTCTACACGCATTAAACGAAGTGCTATTTAATTCCGAGAGAAATCGGAGTATCCATATATCATTACCGGCCTGAATAATAACCGGAGCCATCGATATTCATAGTGACAACCTTTAATCGCACCGATCAAACCCTGTCAGCGTTAAGTGAATGATGAAAATTATGTCAATAATCGAACGTAAATAATCCATATAATCTGTTAGTGAAAGTTCCGCTAATCTACTAGCAAACGGTATCTACGAAACATTTTCACGTATCATTACATTGTTCCTTTCTTAGCATTTCCGATTCATTAATTCTGATAGACGTGTGCAATATACGGGGCGCTTTAGAAAATCAGAAGCGGATGATCTGTCGGATTATTTTACATAACACACTGTCGACGGTTCAAAATTTTCAATTAATTTTTCTATTTTGTGTAATAGAAGGGTAGAATAATTATAAATAAATATAAATAACAAATATTCTATTCTAGTCATTCTATAACTTCTATCGTTTCTCGTTCCTACTAGACTGCAGATTTTTATTTGTGGAGAATTTGGCTGGGTGAATTATAAAATAGTAAGATTTAAAAAATCCATGTTAGGTTGTTTACAATATGTTGAAATGGAAATGAAGTCAATTTTCATGGAATCTCTTCTTCCCACGATTGCTATACAATATTTTTATTTTGCATAAAGATCCGCAGTCTGCTCGTTACCAACTGTAATCATATTTAAAAGTATAAAACGAATAAGTGAAATACAAAATTGTGGAGACATTAGAAGAAAGTAAAAGTATTGGTGCACTATCTTGGACTTATCAAAATTACTCAAATAAAAAGTTTATTTTCATTTAATTTTTGTGCCCCACAATTGACTTGGAACTTATTCGAATGTCTATTTATTAGAATTAGATTAGATTAGAATTGATTAATTTAGTAGTATTACGTCCACTTATTACGAAGCAGAAGATTTCTAATTAAAGTGGACGTGCGAACGAAAAAGTGAGTGTAACTATATTTTACACTTGAGGTTAGAGTAAAAAACGAGGCGCGTTCGTGGGATGACCTAATAATACTGTCACTGTAAACGAACCATGCAGCATCTTAAATAATGAATTTTCCCGGCGCCTGGCCAGCGTTCTAGCAGCTCGGATATCGCAGTGCCGACCTCTTTGTTTACAATAAGCGACAACAAAGGGCGCTTCAGGCTTTCCTATAAAAATCACAGCGAAAAAGCCGCCTCCCGCTGGCTCGAGTAAATTCAATGGCGGGCGCAAAACGCCGGAGGAGCCCAAACCGGTGTATGAATAAAATTACTGTTCGAAGCAGGGCTGAATGTTTTCATTAACTTGAAGAGATTGAATTGTGCTTCGATTGAACGCATATTGTGGCCGGAGTTCTTTTTTTTCTCCCCCGAACCACGGCAAAGAAGATCACGGGGACAGGAGAATGGCATGAATTCATTAAAGCGAAGAGTCTTGACCGGAGATGATAGAGTGAAAGTCGTTTGCTATGCCCGGGGAAATAATTCGCGTTTCAGGAGAGTTTAATGCACCGTGGACGAGCATGTCTTTCAGCTGTGTCGCTGGGACGACATCAATTTAAACATTCATTATTATTTTGAATATTTATCGTCACTTTAAATGTTAATTAAGGGCACAGATTTTTGCTAATGAGATTCGACGTCTCTCCCCTCTCGGTCCTCGTCGTTCTCATCTGTACACTGCGGTTTTTATGCGTTCATGGCAAAAATGATTAGCTGCAGTTTGCAGAAAAATGATTGAAAGAATTGGAGACTTCTATTTTTGTGGGAAATGATAAAGACAATTTTTATTTCTTGAGATTGAATTTTATTTACTATTATGAAATAACTTTTTAGACTTTAATGTTTCTGTAGATAATAATTTGTTTTATTTCTGCGATTTCTAAATTGAGGCACTTCGTACGAAGCTTGTTATGATAAAGGTAGCAGCAATTTTAAAGTGTGCTAGCAGTTATTGCATGTTTTTCTAACTGAAGTGACCGAATTATAAATAGACGATTTTCGGAACCTGACGATTGGATCATCAACATTCTTATTCGATAAAAGTTGTGATTTCAATGATGTCACGGTCCGTCATTTACTGGTCCGTGATTCAGAAGTGACCTTACATGGGTTGGGCGTTTCGCGGGTTTCTGCTCGCATACGTTTATACTTCTGTTATAAGTATGATAAAATTCCACCTCCATACCGATTCTCAAAATAAATAATATCAGATGATTGCATAAGTTCGTGTCCGATTTGAAAATAAAATTCAATGGATAAATTTTAAAGATTGCTTAAAAATTTGGTTAAAGATTGGTTAAATTAAAATTAAAAAATGGTTAAATTTTCTACAATTAGAGAAGAATGGTTTAATAATTGATTAATAAAGTTGTATCCTTTAAAATTTAACTATTGAATTTTATTTTCAAATCCGGCAATCATCCAATAATGTCTACTGAATAGTTCTAAGCTAATTTTTTAATAATCTCAATAATTGTCCTTATACATTTGGATTTGTATGACAAAAAAAATGATGCGGCATTTCTATAAATTTACTTTTCACCTTTTACAGATCCTCAGTCGATTATACATCACGTTTTTCAAAATAATTAATTCAAGTCGTTCCTCTGGAATATTTGAAAAACTTTCGTAGATTTTGTCGCTCCGAGTGCAAAAACAACATGGCGGACCCAAGGCTCCAGAAGACCGGCGAATCCACGTTAAAATAGAAACTGGTATACAGAATGTAAACTAACAGGTTGGTTTACCGTGTCGAAAGAACCGGAAAAGTTTAATAACGCGGTCGGCTTCCATCAGTCGTTCCTTAAATACGAGCGATTTATCGCCTCCGAGCGAAATTTAACTGCCGTGGAAACCGGAAGACCGAATCGATCGGGATGAAACGACGCCGAGGCGATCGTTAGTCACTCCTCTGATGTTTACATGACGCTTGACATTGGATTAGGTTTATCGGGATCTGTCGGACAGGTGTACAGGGTTCAATTTTTAATTTGATCCGGAGCTTACGTTATCGATCCCTCAACTCTGGGAGAACGGAGGCGAAAGACTCCATATTGCTTTCTACTCCTCCTAACTAACTCGAACATCGCAGCTGTGAAAAATAGTGGGCCCGATAGTGGATCGATCGCTGTTGAAATTGTTTCAACATCTTGTACGAGTTATCCATTTATTAACCCTTTGAACTCCGAATTATTTTTCAATTTTATTGCCAACAATTCCCTACTATTAAAAGCAACTGGTATATGTTCCCTTATAAAAATGACAAGATTGATTTTATTTAGACTTTGTGCAGCTCCTATTGTAATATGTGCTCCACTAAAAAAAGATATCTGTACAAGCATTTCCTATGAAATTATTTTTATTATATCAATAATCGTAAAATAAAAAATCTGGAACCGGTCGTTTTGACCGGTGATGGTAGGTTTAGTGTTAAGTGTTTTATTTGAAATTTACTTCAGAGGACAGTCCCTTGATTCCTACTTATTTTAAACAATCGTGTTTACTAATTATATTGAATATAGCAGTCAAACTTTATTGTAATTAATATTTGTGGAACTTATATTTCTTTCTAACTAAAAGATAAGAAATTGAACAAATAAAGGAAAAGCCAAAAACATATAAAAACCCGTTCCATTTACATTTCTCTTTCTCTGATGTCGAATCACACTCGACAAAGGAGTGCAAAGGGTTAATTCTTTTTGGACTAACGTCGCTATATATTGGCAACATCTGGCGTGTGTAACAAAAATATTTCAGTTACTCAAATAGTAGAGAATTGATAATATTTTACTTGTTCCCAACGACGATCCTGTTCTCTAAATTACGAAATCATTGTCAGAAAATAATGCACGAAACAAGGCAAACTGGTCTGCTGTATAAATAGTCACAAACGTGTACACTCGATGATATACATTCTATGATATTTTTAACGGACGAGGGTGTTTTTAAATCCTAAGAATATTTTCCTCGAAGAACGAGATTAGTGCTGTTTGTTACGTGCATGATTAAACGACGCGCTTGCAACTTCAGCAATAAGACGTAGAAATCCGGATATCGTCAAAACGTCTGCATTCGTCTTCGAAGGATTAAAATGCAATTTAACTCGAGGAACTAAGGATGTGAGGCTGTCGAGGAGGCTGAACGAGAGATAAGAATGATTTTCAAATAAATGTGACAGGTTTAGAGGAGATTAAATCAGAGAAAGGAAGTGTGCCTTTTAAACGGTCGTTCAGATGATGATGGAAAAGTAATGGCTTATTTAATAACGATCTCTTCTCATTAGGCAGCCGCGGACGCATGCGAGGGTGATAGCGTAGGGGCGCGCATTCATCTCTGAGTCCTCTCTTAATACAAACGGTTTATCGTTGCCCTCTTAAATGAGATTTAATTGTCATTGAACAGCCGGTACTCCTGCAATTAGCGTTCCGCCATTCGATTAGTCATTTCTTTGGATCGAGCTTTAGATATACAGGGTGCGGCCGAATAACATGTACAAGCGGGCAGATGGTGATTCTACATATACATGTAAACCAAACAAAAGAGATAACATTTTTTCATTTGAGGCTTCGTTTTCGAGAAAATTGAGTTTGAAAATGCAGCGAATACGCGAATAGGAATTACTGAATAGGAATCGTCCGAAGCGTCTGGTCATTACCGACCAATTTTACTTTCTGCATACTGCATATCGAAGTTGGGCATTAATCGATGAAAATTTTAACCAAGATTGATTGATTAATGTGTACGATTAAAAAATCATCGAAAAATCGATGATTGATTCAATCGATTGATGAAGTTAATCGTCAATCGTTGATTAAAAAAAGGAATCATCGAAAAATCGGAGACTGATTTAATCAATTGTTGAAGTTAATCGCCGTATTATAGACCAAATAACAATACATCTAAACTCAGTTTACATACAGTATGCATACAGTTTTGATTTCGTATTTTATTTCGAAATTTCAGCAGTTAATCAATCAATTATCCGATTGACGATTACAATTGAAAAGAATGTAATCGTTAACCGCAATTAACGACTCAGAAGCTTAATTGTTAATTGCGATTAAAAAACGATCGAAGAAGAAATTTATTCGTCAATCGTTGATTAAATGTTTGCCCAACTCTGCTGCATTTATGGCCTGATCTTTAAACTCGATTTTCTCGAAAACGAGGCGTCAAATGAAAAAATGTTATTCCTTTCTTCCGATTTATATGCACATGTAGAATCACCCCCTGCCCGTTTGTACATGTTATTCGGCCGCACCCTGTATAACATTTTTTAGAAACGCTGCGGACGTGTTCAGAGAACCGGCGTTATTTTGTATTATATGTTATTTCCACAGACGACGCGACGCGTCGTGAAACGGATCGAAGACAAATATTTAGACGACGTCCTTAAATCGATTGTACGTGACAGAAACGATAAAATATCCCGACGTGTACATACGTGTTCCCTGATATCGCCTTATCATTTCTTCGACCGTACCATGGACTTGTCCACTTGTCGTCTGAACTCGAACAATCCTTAACCCGAATTATGAACATATACTTGTCATACAATGAACACTGTGTGTAAGAATAAGGTATACAACACTGTACAGCCTATAAAACAGAATAACTTACAATCTAACTTATAATCAATTAGGAACATTGGTTTAGGAAATGATACGCAAAAAAGAATTTTCCAAAAATTATAATTTACAAGGTTATATGCAAAAATAGAAAAGGTATTTTTTAAAAACTTTCTTATTTGGGCCCTTAATGAAAATTTAAAATATATGTTTTGTAGATCTATGTTAGTTATACACATATTGAAAATTTCATCAATACCGATTGATATAAACACGAGCTACGAGCGGTTAAAAATCGTAGTTTTACACGACTTTTGATCAGTTTCTGCTTGAAATCCACAGAATCATACATCTTTCGATGCGTGTCGTTTTTTCCTGCGCCAATCGATTCCGATCAAATTTTTAGTATAACTAACATAGATCTACAAAACATATATTCTAAATTTTCCAGTTTTATACTTTCCCAGCTAATTTTTATTATAAATTTAGAAAATCCACAATTCTACTAATTACCAACACATCGAGTTCACATTTCTGCAGAACTGTGCAAATCAAAATTCGAATTATCACCAAAGAATATTCCAGTAAAATCGAGAAAGAACACTATATTTCATTCGAGTGATGGATGTTCAGCTCCGGCTTCTATTGAAATCTTCGGCATAAAGCGAAGAGAAAGAGGAGAAATCGGATTTGCACCAAGAATATCCATTCCCCGCATATATTTCACAAAAATAGGAATAGAAATTATGAGAATATCAATCGTAATATATCACTAAAAATTGATTTCGTTTACGGAATAACGTTATTTTTATTCCTTTTCATTTCGCTGTCGTCGAAGTCGGTAAAATGCAAATCTAAAACAACAGTACGCAGACATAAGCAGCAGAGGGAACATAATTAGCAAACAGACGTAAACGATTGCAGAATAAAAATGACGTAAAGGACAAGTGCTTAAAGCCCGCGTATTAAATCAAGTCACGGTTATCATTGCTGAATAAAATTCACGATCCGACTGGAAAATTACCAATAAATTTTTTCGAGATAACAAAGCAGAACATTCAAGCACGGGGCTACAGATGATTCAGGATGGAGCGATTTCGAAAGAAAACAATGACGCGGTCCGGTCGGGTCGCATGTTTGTCCGAGGATTAGCGTAACCGCGAACCGCCATTGTTGTTTCGGCCGAAGATTCATTTGCAGCCGCGGCAACGCATTTATATATAGTCAGGGCTCGTTTCTATTTTAACCTGTATCCGAAAACACCTTGCTCGGTACAGTAAAATTTATTCCGTTGTGCACGCGAACACGAATACGAACAGCGGTGCAAACCGGGACGGGATGATCCTACTGGCTGCGAAGGAAAATAGGATCGAGCGGAAGATCTTGATGACGACGATGGATTTTGATGATCGCGGTGGATATAACGTGTACAACGTTGCTCGACCGAGCGTGGACTCGCGAGGACACGGTTCAAGAGATCATAATGTGGAGTTGTAGACCATTTAACCGTGTACACAAAGAGCACAAGGCCATTAGGTGGTGCACTTTAAGAGAGCGTAACCCGATTCCCAACTCAATTCTCTTGTTCTTCTTTTTCTGCCTCTCTTTTCTCTCATTCCGTTAATTCGACCGGCCGCTCTTGGAAATTTCGTCGGATCAAGGATACAGCAATGAAAGGATATATCGCTGATTCATGGAGTTGAGGATGGTCGTTCTCCTTTCTAACTCTGAAAGGGCGTGAAATAACGCAATAACAATTTCTCACAATTGAAGGGAGGCTATTCTAACGACTGTGAAAACAAGTGATTTTTAAGAATTTTTTTTTATAATAACTATTGGAGTAAACAGATTATACTAGATTATACTAGAAGTCTTGCCACCTATGCCAAAAGTGAGCTGGTACTACCTACCGCTGACAGAATATTTTCAATGTGGAAAATATTTCCATTAAAGATAATGTCCAATGCAATCATAAAACATGTCATATATAAAGAAATAAAATAACAATACAGATGTTTGTTTCTTTGCACTGTACAAAATGAGTAAATGAGACATTGACTTAAGTGAGGGTTTAATTACCCTCAAGCATTCAGAACATTTTTATAGCAATGTGTATTGTCATCTGCACTGTTAAAAATATTAAAGAAATTTCTATTATTTTGTTATGCTGTGGAAGTGTCCTTAGAATTTTCTCATACAGGTAAACAGTTGATTATTTCATATTTGGTAAAGATCAAAAACAATTCATCACTTCATTAATATTTTTCGTCTAATATGTACACCATACTATTGTTCATATTTAATATACGCTCGAATTCACATTCACAATTTTCTGCCGGTAGTAGAAAAATTCCTGTTTAAAGGTGTGATCAGACCTTTGGGGTCCTTATGAAGCGGATTGTCGATCAAAAAGGTGTAAAAATGCACATAAATAATCTATATTCACCATAATTAATACAGATTCATTCTAGAACAGGTTTAGAATAGATTTGATGCAAATAACTGAAACTTTTATGCGAATCTATCTAAATTGAGGTACCGTACTTAAACTCACTGTTATAATAGTGACGAATGCAGCTAAAGGAAACGTTAAACAGAGTGACAGAATTTTTTACTGCAAGTATATTTATAAAGGCTACTAAAGGGAATGTTAAACAGAATAATGGACTGCAATTCTTTCTACGGGCGCCGACAGTAAATTCACATTAAATTGATAATTTCATAAAGACAAACCGAATTACAGAGAAGTACATTCTGCTTATGTTTTCAGACGTGTAATAAAAGGTGAGTGGCCATCGAAGCGAGCACTTCATGCAAATTGGCATTAAATTCAATTATAAGTTCCTCTCTTAAACGTCGCAAATGCAGAGCTGTGCATTTAAAAAATACCCCAAGTTAGGATGTCGCTTATGGAAATTATTTATTCGGTTGCATGACGCGCAAACTCAATACCGAATTTTAAGGAGACACTTATTAGACTGCGGATCTTTATGCATTTCTGGCTTCTGAAGATTTTCAAAAAATGCTGGAGTATGAAATTTGACAGAATTTAACACGATTTTTATTTATTTCACACCTGCAAAGAATTATTCGTCATTCCTTTGAGTGTGTATATAAAAAAAGGAAAGATTAAAAATTTGAATAGACACATTTTTGTGATTTTTATATACTAATGTAAAATAGTCACTTCTTGTGCTCCGTAAACCTAGTGTTAAAGAAAACAGAATATTTCCACTTGGTTCCTATTTCTTGCATTTAGACAATTTTTATTTTGAAGAATAACTCCGCGTTTATTATGTATACACTACTGTGCAAAGGAAAGAAGCATCCGGCCATATTTGATAGAAAAGCGTAAAAAATCAAATAAGAACACAGAAGAAGAACATATCTAATACTTTAAATGCAATAAATCAATCATTGTACAATAAAATTTCTACATAAAGATATCGTTTGTCGTTATATCTTATAATTATACTGCTTCTTTCTTTTGCACAGTAGTGTAGATACGAAATTTTCATCTTCAGTATTACTATTTTCACAATAACGTGAGAGAAACAAGGCAGGTTTTCAAGATTAACTTGCTTCTATTTCTCCCTGATTTTATTCTGAGAGTGAAAAACTGTTCAATCTGATCGGCTTTAATATTTCTCTGCAGCCCAGCACTCCGAAACTGAAAAGAAAATCGCCTCGACCACGGAAGAAAGCAACGAAGACGGTGTATGTCCCGCATTTACCGGACACGGTGAGCCGTCGATTCAATTCCACGCTTCCCACATGCATTCCACACTGGAAATACCCGCGACCCACGATCCAAACCGTAAATTTTTTGATTACACCGGTCCCAATTTCTCTCCGCCGATAGGCGGCCGCAGGGTAGACGCAGCCACGCAAGTATACAATGGTCCCCGCATAATGCTACCCCTAGCAAACAGTATTTCATCAAATTGGACGTTTGGTCCAGAAATTACTTTCTTCTTGAACGTGATAAACATCTTTCTTGGTTATTGAAAAAATAATCCAGCCGTCTTTATACAAAGGAAATATTAACTCCTTGATGTACGAATTAAATGAAATTCGATGTGACCAAAGTCTACTGTTCATTATTTTTAACTTAACCCCTTGCCCTACGATTTATTTTAAGGTTTCAGTGATTAGAATTTTCTTTGAAATTCTTAATTTGTTGTTAATCTGACATAAGTTTACATGATCAGCAATCAGCTTTAGCTTGTTAGAAAACGTAGTTTTACGTCACTGGATACGAATGTGTCGCGATCGCGCAAAATACGTGACATTGTTTGCGAACACGAAAAGTTGTCACACAGGATAGATTTCCGGTTTACGGTATCTAAAATCATGGAGGCGCTTCTGCAGAAAATTATGTTTCTTGGCACTTCTACTATCAATCTTTGTGTGGGCGCCACAGTATGTAATTGAATTATTAGAGTCATTTGTACAAGATGACGGTTTCACATACTCAATTTTTAGATGACGATCTATTGCACTGGTTCTTAACCGGTGTTCCGTGGAACACTGGTGTTCCGCGAAATTCCGCGAAATATATTAAATATATTTAATAATATATTTTCTGAAATATATTTATTTCTACGCGGGATATTTTCGTTTGTTTTTTGGATCATTAATTTTGGTGTTCCGAAAATTTTTAATCAAAAGTGTTCCCTGACTTCAAAAAGATTAAGAACCACTGGTCTATTGAATCATTATTATTTTTTCACGAATTATTGATGTTTGTAAATTGCAAATACCGATTTAGCAATACCGTAGAGAACATTATCCACCACAAGCACAATAATTCGATCATCCACTGTAGATTGACAATAAAAATGTACGCATTTTGGTCGCCTAAGCGAATGTCTATTTTCGGTCGCTACCACACCGATGTGTAAATCCACAATGAAAATACATGCAAAAGGCACTAAAGCTTTGAAACGATTTACTCATAGTGATCGCCCACACTCGGGTCATAAAGTCTAGCACAGCCTCCTAAACGCAGCGATCGGATAAGACCAAGCACGAAGGAGCGACTATCAGAACAAGAGTAATAACAAGTGACAGAATCGAACACTTACAGTACGGTGGTGTTGGCGGGTACCTGTGGTACCCGGGTGAGCTTCTGGAACATGCACCGCACCGTGTTCACGAAGCACATGCACTTGTGGGGGCATTCCGTCCTGGCGTTGATCCGCTGGTGCTCCGTGGCGGAGACCTGCAGGATCAGCAGGACCAGGACATAGCAAATAACACCGAGCCGCCTCATCGTAGCGCCGGGGTCCGATCCTTCTCGCACCGAAGCCGTTCACACCGATTGGTAGCACGTGTTCGTCATCGAGGAACCACTGTGCAACAGCCCGTGCGGAACCACGGTGTACTTTCACCTACTGGCTCCCAGGGAGGTCCTGCTGCCAATACTTTTACGAGCTTTGCAGAGCAGCCTTTTCAACTTCACCGACGATCTCTCCTGTCTTTCTTGTCCAATTGCCTTGTTAAGATTCTTCAGAGTTCTTTAAGGCTGTTCTTCGAGAGTCCAACTGTAGGAATTCTTTTCTTGTCCAATTGTTCTTTAAGGTTTTCTGGACTGCCCTTTGAGGCTTTGACGATTCTCTCCAGGGTCCAGGAGAAGAGTGTCTTCAGGGTCCCCAAGATTCCAGATCGCTGACCTCAGATTCGGCGCAGGACTTTTTCCTTTTTCGATGCTCGGGTCTCGGGCGACCAACCGGCCACAAACCAGCGGTGAATCGAGGCTTTTGGTTTTGCAGTCGAGTCTGCCAGTTCGTGGATAAAGCAACGGCGGCGACTGAAAGAAGAGGCGAAGGAGGACGCCGCCGCTGCGTTCCCGTGTCGTCTCGTCTCGACGCGGCTGCTCGGCTACTACTGGAGCTCCTCCGCGCCGCTCCACACGCTGTGGACCCTGGAGACCGAGCGTACGCACGTCGTCCGGGAGTATATGTATACGAAAGCTTTTCCTCGCGAGTCTCTCTCTCTCTCTTTACCGTGTTCTACCTCCTCTCTCTCTCCTTCTCTGTCCCTTCTCCCGCCATCTTCCTCGGCTATGGTCCCCTGGCGACTCCGGCTTGTTCACCGGGTTCTACGCCCCCTCCAATCAACCATCGCCATTTTTTTATTTGTTTATACTAGCACACGTGGGCTGAGACTGACCGAGAATGGACGTTATTTGAATAAGAATGCTTTGAAGTAATTACAATAAGTCGTTTAGCTGTTCGAACGCCCTTTGAATCAAAATTACTGGTCTTCTTCCCTTCCACCATCTTTTTTATTTGTTTATATTTTTACACGTGAACTGCTCTTGATCTAAAATTAACCCTTTGCACTCGGTTGTCCCTTCCGAGGCACCACTAAAAATTGCTGGAGCATTATTCAAAATATTGTTTACATTATTAAATGTATCGGTATCTAATCAATCACTAAACATTTGGGTATTGTGTGAGGTATTATACCAATTTCATATCCATAAAATTTCAAGAATCACAGGGAATGGAAATATTCTAGATTGGAAGAAACGTTTAATTTTCCAGTTAGAATAGCAATAGAGTGCAAAGGGTTAATATTACTCGAATAAGAATATTTTGAAGTAATTATAGTGACTCACAGAATTACCCGAATACAATTACGAATTTGAATCAAAATAATCAAAAGATTATTACTGTTAAAAGTAACATATTGTTGACTGGAGACGTCAGTTGGTGTCTTTCATTTTTCAAACGTTGTTAACTGAAGATGTCGATTGTTTTCTTTTTGATTGAAGAAAATTGAAGAAAATTTTTATTTTCCATCGAAATCCGCAGTCTACTAATAAAACATGTATCTTAACATAAACATGTTATATTTGTTAACTATCACATCTGCTATTAAAGTTTGTCGAGATACGTATTTTATTAAGTTTCAGAAACCGGAAGTTATATCAACGTCGAATTCTATTCCGTGAAATTAAATTGTTTTTTTGCTCAATTACTTCGCTACTTCATCTCGAGTCAAAGAATTTACATATTATGTTCGCGTGTTATCCTGTTTCAGACAATTGAATCGTTTTTCCTGCCACTATGCTATTTCATTTCGAGCCAAAGGATTCATCATGTTGTTTTGTATTTGAACGAACGGCTTCCTGGAACGATCTCGCAAATAATTTCGACTTTTTACGCCGAACAAACGGCGAATTGATGTCCGACACGCGTTTCCCGCAGCCTCGAGACTAAACGATTCAGTAAACACCGACTCTTTAATAGTAGTTCAAATACGATAAATATTTATGAATATCGTTTCCCGTACTTACAATGCAGCAAGTGTTATTTCAACCTCCGTCGGGCTGTTGTTTCTTCATTCTTTATCAGAACTTACACAGAACTGCTACGATTTCCTGAGAACGACATCGAAAATGTATTGCACGTTTAATGGAAGGCATATTAATTCTATTTATTTCAAATTTTCAATGAAAAATAAACCATCGAAATAATCCTCATAGATTAAGATGATTGCAGGAAAAACGTTACTTCTTATTTATTTTTCAGTTGCATCAACTTCACAAGGGTGGTTATAAATAATTACAGGTTTATACATGAGTGATCGTTTTGAAATTTGGTTAATTAATTTCATATATTACAAGAAATTGATTAGGTTTTCACAGGAAATATATTTTTTTTTGCTATTTTACATTGCATTTTACTTAGGTCAATCTCGATAAACAACCATAATGTTCACATGAGTCTTACAAACAATTTTTCAATTCAAATTCAACCGAATAATAATTTCGTACTAACCATTTTAGTCCCCTCGACGTCACAAGTGCAGCAAACATTAGTTAAACAAATATTAGTTATATATCTTCAATCTGTACAAATCTGGGACTAATTCTCTTTGCACTATGATCACAAGATCGAATATAACGATACCCGAAAGAGCATCGGATGTCAGAGTTGGGCAAAAATTTAATCAACGATTGATGAATAAATTTCTACTTCAATCGTTAATCGCAATTAACAATTAAACTCCGCTCTCTATCTCTCTCTCCTTATTACAATTTATGGATAGACCGTGTTGCGATTAACTTCAACAATTGATTAAATCAGTCTCCGAGTTTTCGATGATTTCTTTTTTTAATCAACGATTGACGATCAACTTCATCAATCGATTGAATCAATCGTCCATTTTTCAATGATTACCTTTTTTAATCGTACACATTAATCAATCAATCTTGTATGTTTAAAGTTTCAAGTCTCTAGTTCATCGGGAAGTTAGTTTAAAATCAATTGCAAAATTTGTACGGAACAAACAGACAAACAGACAAGAAAGAAACAGACAAGCTAATAAAAACGTGGTAAAATGTCCAAAACTGTGTGCTATATGCATTTCGACTGATATTTCTATTAAAACACAACTGAAGAATAATTTCACGGTGCCTGTTCTAATCTCGTCAACGTCGCGGATTCGGCAAACACTTTTATTTCCTGTTTGAAGCAGGATCTCACCCAAGACAGCCCAAATCCCTTCATCTCGGTGGAAGCCAACGCATCTCCCGTAACAAGCGCAAATCCTGCGGTGTCAAAATTTGAAGGGCTTCACGACCTCGGGTGCCATTAACGTGGTTCAGGCTCTCGTCCCTTGGACTGGCCGGATTCCCGCGGTACGGTCGCACGGAGCAAACCAAGAAGAAGGACATGATAGCAGCAGCGCGGTCCAACGCCACGCCAGAACACAGTGTCCTGTGGAACGCGTCGCATCCCACCGACACATGCAAAAACCACGCAACGGACAGATACAAAGCAGCCAATTGTACGCGAACGGTTTCCTTGAAATTGCTAGCTACAAAAAAGACAGTGACCCCCGAGACCCATGAGACAGCGGTCATGATAGTGTCAAGTAGAAGGACATCGTGCGACGCGTCGTCGTCTGTGCGTAGAACCACATCGAGCACTTTCAATCCGTTTTTGCCATGGAGCCAGATAGTCATCGTTTTAACTTCTTAAACATTCCCTGCGAAAATTGACTATGTTAATATGTCTCATTAATATGTTGTCTTTAAAATGTCGATTAAAAGGTAACAGGACATATTCTCCTTCACAAATGTTCATCATTTGATACAGTCGATTCTTCAAAATTTTAAATGAATCAATACGACGTTAATACGACGAATTAATATGTTGTCTGTAAAATGTAATACACGGAAAGGTAACAGGACGTATTGTCCTTTACAAAAGCTTATTGGATATTGTCAATCATTCTGTTCTGAATTTCGCGTACTTGAAAACAATGAATGGTTACAGACAACATTATTTAATCACAATTTTGTTTCCTCGAATAAATGATCGAACCTTGCGCCGAAATCATAAAATTTATTATATATTTAAGAAGAATTCACCTTTATTTGTTTCCTCGTTCATGTTTCATATATCTTTCTACAAGAAGAGTCGGTGTCTGGAAATTAGTAAACTTTTTATTTTGATTAGAAACCTGCAGCCTTAAATGATTTGTATGTCTGGATCAATGGTACAAGGGAAGAAATTAAATTGTTTATATATTACTTATGTATGTATAAAGAAGTATAAAGTTGGTGCAACCACAATTTTGTAAAGATGTGCAACGTGCAAGCACAAGATTTTCCGAGCTGTTTTCCAGAGATCATTTCTCACGAACGGGATGAACAAATTTTGTAAAGATGTGCAGCCTGTAAGGACGAGATTTTTCGAGTTGTTTTCTAGGGATCATTTCTCACGAACGGGATGAACGGTGCAGGATGCATCCGTTTAATAAGGCAACAGGCAATTGAGTAAAATCAATACTGGTCCCGTTGCGCGGTGTATTTACCGTGCACAATATTTGGCATACGTTCTTCGTCAACATTCTCTATGAAATCCGAGTGGAATGCTTCGAGCACAAGCTCGGTTTGCATATGCATTATCTAGATGCTGGTTGCTTCTGCGTGGAGTAGAATATACGCGTGCGAGTTCAACGAGCGCCAGACACCGGCGCCAAACGCTAATCTACACAGGGTACACGTATCTGTCTAACCGTGTACACGTACACCTAACCGATCTGTAATCAAGGGCTCTCCGCCGAGTACTTGGCAATCACCGATGACACTGTTACATCGCGCGGGTACTCGCGGATATAATCGGAGATCTTGTTCGCTGGTAATCGAGCCGATGTTATGATCGATGTTGACGTTCGCACGCTGGATTGCACGTGTTCATGGGAATTACGATAGTCTATGGTGTAGAATAGAGACAATACCTAATGAGTAGACTGCGGATGTTTATTTTATCTAGATCCAGTGATCTTTTTATTGCACCTAATAGCACAGCTTTTAATTGAAATTCATCACCAGGAAATTAATGACTAGATGATGCCTTCAAAATTCTAGGTCTAACCCGGATCCTGCCATCCAAGTGTTACACAATTGTGTTGATTAATTATATTAATTATAGCTATCTACATGTATATGCTAAAAATTTTAGAAACATTTAACAGAACATGTCTTTTCGAAATAAAGAGTAAATAGTCGGACGTTGGCGTACGTGTAATGTTACGTTGAACAGAAATTGTTCGTCGAGCAATCAGAATGGCGATCGCTGTTTGAACAGTCATAACTAGACCACCGATTTCACACATTCAAGCCTTAAGAATAGACGTGAGCTTACACTACGTCCGACTTAAAAGCATCCATTATGCTCACAATGAGACTCGCTTTCTTACATTCCCACGGTGTACTTCTATTTTTCCTCTTCTACTGCATACACTGCATACACGATTATTATTGAACTATGTAAAACGTAGCAAATTAAGGATACAATTTTCCACAATTTTTACTTCTATATAAAGTGTATGCATTGATGAACGTGCAAAATGAAAGAAGCACAAAACTTTCGTCGAAAAATTGCTCTTTAAACTGTTGTTAACTACATTGCCGATTTTATGAATTTATGACAAAAACTACGTAATTTAAAACGGTAAAAACATTAATACAATTTAAGAAGATTCCAATTTATGAAAATTGTTAGGAATAGAAAGAAATTTTTATATGGCTTCTGTCTTATAATTGACGAAGAAAATTTCTATTTTGCATAAAGAGCCGTGATCGAGCTATAACTTCGTAAACTAAATTTTAAAGCGTGAAATGTAGACCTTCAGATCACATTAACAGTTTTACTAAAATCTGTGTCGCGTGGGAGGGTTAAAAACCGAAGATGCTTTTATTTTCCTGAAATCATTATTATTTTCTTATTTTGCAATTTCTACGAAAAAGTGTTTTTTCGACACCGATCTGCACAGAAATCGATTTTCAAAACCAGGAAACGCAAGAGCATCAACTGCGTGGACATTATTATCTCCAAGCTCGTGCATGCGCATACCATATTTATTTTCTGAAGCCGATCTTGATGACCTTCGAGCGATCGCCGAGTACATTTACGAGGAGGCTCGCTGTTAGAACCGGTCATCAAAAAATTTCCTAGATACCTGGCTCTATTCATTGAACGAATTCGAGGACAGGGTAGAAAGGAGGGGAACAAAAACGGGGCCGTTACCTCCATGACTTGTTATCGCATTGTCGGGGCATAGCTGTGTCTTCGCTGGACAATACAGGTGCATTATAGACCGGGAACAAAAGAATGCTTAACGAAAGAGAAAGTATTAACATACTAGGTCGCTTGTTACTGGGTGCGATCGCGATTAGAACGGATGCCTGCGCGCAGGATCTTTAGGATAACATTTATCTAGCTTGCAGACGGGTTAGGAGAAAATAACGTCGAAGTACGTGGAACAGTTTTAAAAAATTCAATATGCTTTCCCTATTGTATTCTCCAGCGAGACTCAATCCTCGTCTTCGTACCGTAAGACAAGGAATAAAGGACAGAAAATTCGAGCTAGGCGAAAATTTCTTTGTTTAAAAACTTCTGCTTTCGAAGTTTTATTCGAGCAAGGTTCTTTTCGTAGTGGAAACCAGTAAATCCAGTCGCACATGGATTTTATTCCGTTTCTGCACGTGTTGTGCGATTAATTCAATCGAGGCTATTAATTTCGCTGACACGGAAATTTGTATCTTAAATCGATAAGACGATTCTTTTCCTTTGTCTCTTTTACTCTCTCTGTCCCTCTTTCTCTTTCTGTCTCTCTGTTCCCTTCGGCTTTGTAATTGCACAATTGGCGCCGCGTAATTGTATTCTAAACGTTAGAAACAACAGATAAGTGGACACAATGAGCAGCTTGGTGATAGATGACGACTATGCGAGAACAATAATTCTTTGGTATCGCAAGAATAATAGATTGAGGGTACCATCGTTTATCTCTTGTGTGCTTTTCGAATGAGTGACACGCTTGCAATTCTTCTTCATGAACAAATAGCACGCTAGATTGATCTTTCATCTAGCGATTTTGACTACTAAGAAATCCCGTCTTTGCATTATTGAGAAATCAGAAGCGGAATCCCGGACCCTTGCAATCCTCGCGTACGTATACGTGGTCTAGCGGTGTGTGCACTCACACACATTCGAGTAGACGCTGCCCGTAATGTCACACGGTTCCGTGTTGCGCAATGTGTCCGATCAACTTGGATAACGCTAGTGTTTCCATTTTCTGACAACTATGAATACAAGTGTCAAGCTTCCTACCTTAGTGCAGTATGTAGTCGGTGGGTAACTAGCGTGATCGCTCGCATCGCGCATAGAGAATCCGCCATGGCGTCTGCGACGTTAACGTTGCTCGTTGGAGCGCTGGTATTATTTGTGCTCTACTGTGTCAAAACAGTTGGACTATTGGAAGAGACACAAGATTCCGTCACCGGGCGGGTCCATACCTTTTCTGGGTCATCCGTGGCCGGTGTACATCGGCACGAGAAACGCCACGGACCACTTTGAGTCGTTGTACAACCAGTCGAAGAAGTACAGCATGTTCGGTATATACGACATGTTTACTCCGGTGTTGGTGGTACGCGAACCGCAATTAATCAAGGCGGTGTTGCAAAGCAACTTCAGCAATTTTCACAAAAACGGAATCGAGATATCGCCGAAAAAGGACCGGCTATTGGCGTTGAACCCGTTCTTCGCCCAGGGCGAAGCATGGTCGACCGGAAGGAAGCGATTGACCTTTGCGTTCTCCAATGCCAAGCTAAAGACGCTGTTCTTCGGTGTGATGGGAGTGGCCGAAAAGCAAGAAGCGTTCTTGGATAAGCATCTGAAGTCGACGAACAAGTACGAGTGCGAGCTGAAAGACTTTTTCGGACGGTTCACGGCCGAGTCCGTGGCGAACGCTGGGTTAGGCGTCGAAGGGTATAGTTACGAAGACGATCCGCCGCCGAACGCTTTCCATACGATCGGCCAGAATATGTTCAACGCGAGCTCGATCAACGCGTTTCTGACCGCCCTCGGATTTTTGAAATCGAACTTGATGAACTTCTTAAGGATCCCGATCCCGATCTTGCCGAAAGAAATTGAGATGTTCTTCAGGGGTGTCGTGCGCGAAAATTTGGACATTAGGCTGAAGGACCCGACAGCGAGGAACGATTTCTTCCAACTGATGATCGAAATGGAAAAGTCGGAGGGCAAGGGTGGCATAAACGAGGAGGCGATCGTGGCACACACGCTCTCGCTTTTCATCGATGGGTTCGAGACGAGCAGGCTGACCCTTTCCTTCGTCGCGTACCAGTTGGCGGTTCATCCTGACGTCCAGGAGAAGCTGAGGAACGAGATCAAGTCAATTATCGCTAAAAACAACGGCGAGATGACCTTCGATGGTCTGAAAGACCTGAAATACATGGAGCAAGTGATCAGCGAATCGCAGCGTCATAATGCAGGTGTGGTCTTCTTGAAGAAATTATGCACGGAAGCATACGAACTGACTGGCTCGGACGGACTATCTGTAAAGATGACACCTGGCATGCAACTTCTCGTACCTGTAACCGCTTTGCACCACGATCCTCAATACTGGAGCGATCCAAAAGTATTCGATCCGGGCCGGTTTAGCGATGCGAGGAAGCAAAACATCGAGAAGATGAGCTTCATCCCGTTCGGAGAAGGGCCACGCATGTGCGTCGGAATGAGAATGGCCATGCTGATGATAAAATGTTGCTTGGTTAGTTTACTGAATAATTATAAGATGGAGTTATCCCCGAAAACTACGGTACCGTTGAAGTTTTCGAAATATCATTCCATGTCCGAGCCCATCACCGGTTTTTGGGCATACATTTCGAAGCTGTGAAATATTTTTGAATTCTCTTTGCACGTGTTGACTGATAATTCTGAATAAAAAAGACATGGACTTTGGTGGAATGCATTCCATCACTGAACAAATGCAGAATTGTTTACACTGCGATCGCTCTCTATTCTTCTTTGCCACCTGCAAATATTTCCTTCCTTTTCCCAATTCACAGCAGAGCTCTATAACTCTTTATCATAAACTGAATAAAGAATTGCGGGAATCGTTAAATGTTGTTGTTCAATCTCTCAGCTTCCAGGTTCCATCGATTTATCACACATATCTCATAATATTCGCGTGATAAACTCGTTTGTGTTTGTCAATTTCAGACAATATACTTTATTTTGTAGTGCGTGTTGCTACTTCATCGTAGCCTAAGCATTCTTCAAAAGCGACGCGGTTGGTTTAGGAAATTATGTCGGAGGAATCACCGAATGTGATCGTTTCTCTAATTTATTTCATACTTTCTATTTATTTTTATTACAACTATACAATCGATCTCTTTTCTTTTCAATTCCCGATTTCCGTACTTGTAAATATACAGTTCACAGAACAACGTTATATTATTCCCGACTTATTAAAATTATTAAAAGAGAAAAGAAGAGAACTCCTGTTGCTTACAATTAACTACGTCAATTTTCATTTCGCATTAAGATTCGCACTTTAGTTATTACGTTTAGATTCATAATACAGGATGATGGAATTATTAAAGCAACAGCAGGAGAAATTAATTTTTTAACCGCGATATTTCTTCTTCCAATAATTTTAGTCTATTGGATAATATCAAAATATTCATAATTTTATTTTCACTCATTCAATCCTATCATAAATGCATAAAATCCGTAGTCTAGTAATGAATAATGTTGTCTACCGTGCCGCTAAATTCACAATTATAATTTTCAAACATCAATATGTCATGCAAAAATGATAATTCAATATAGCCAAACTTTCATATCAAAATTAATTGTTACCAACTTTTAGTAAATTCTGTTTGTAACCCGCATAAAGAGTCTAATTCATTATTGTAAAGCTAAGGAATGCACTTAGCAAGCAGATCGTTTGAAAATGATACAGATTGGACTGCGGATTAATATGCAAAATAAAAATTGTTTGGATTAATTACAAAATATAAGAACCAAGTAGGAATTGATTTCTCCCTTTAGTGGTTTCATTAAGTTGTAAGAAACGCGTTGAACGTCTCTTTTAATCCTCACATTGTTTGAAATTACACTCATTCATTTTTGTCAACAATGAATAAAGTCCTAATAATGATGCACAACAGAAGGTTCGCCTTGTTCATTCGACTAACTAATGAATTTATCAGTCCGCGCAATCGTCTCTTTTTGCTCGGCGATCGAGCGTGATCGATTAACGAATTTAGCAATTTTTCAAGCTACCAGCAGAAGAAGTAATTAGCGCTGTCATTGATAGGATAACTGCAATTTCACGGTGTTAATCCGACCATCTCTCGCAGCTGCGGCCGACCGAAGAAGTGTCGGCGCGTCAAATGAGGGAAACGAAACGGTTTTTATCGGGATCAACATAATTTATCAAGTTAGAGCGATAGCTGTTTACCAGCTCGGCTATTGTTTCGCGTTGCACAAGACACCGTGTTCGCTGTACGCGAACGAGAAACAGATTTGTGATTTGCCTTTCACGCGGACTCATCGACCCGTTTCGAACCGGGGGCACAAACGACCAAAAGAATTCGATCGGTATTATTTTACAATTGACACCCGCAACTCGACTGGAGAGTTTTATTCAAGAGAGAGAGAGAGAGAGGGAGGGAGAGAATGGCGACAGTCTTTGTTACCTTACTGTATTGATATACTGTTTCTTGTATTTCACTATCTCTGTCACCTCGTGACCGTTGTCGTGAGTCTCTAATGATTAGATTGCAGATTTCTGTGCAACGTTTTCTCGGACAGTATGTCGACAACGATATTTATTGTTACTATTACGTGGTTTATACTTGCGTACAAATTTTTAAATTACTCTCGTCTGTACAAAAAAATATTTACTTACAATATAAATTGACCAAGTGAATTGCATGAACTAGAAGTTAGATAAAAATGCATTTCCTTTTTTAATCATTTCAGTAAGTCGAGAATAATATAATAACATCATTCAATTCTTCTAATGGTTTACCATTAGTTTTTCGTTTCAAATCTTACAAGTATTTTCATAGCTATTCAAAATTCACAATCAAAAATAATAAAATATAAATTGATTAAAGTGGAATGGAACGGAAGTATTATACCGCAGATAGTATGAAGCATTGATGCCAGGAGGAGTCCCACGGCAACTAAACGCGAAGATGGAAAAAGGAGAGAGATAGGGAGATTTAAATCCGGAAATGAAATGAGCAAGAGGAAGTTGGTAGGAAGCGGAGGAAGGAAGAATCCGCAGAGAGAGAGCGGATGGAAGGGGTACGCCAGAGGGAAAACGTATTAACGATAAGAAAAATAATTGTCCACGCAGCGTACAACAGAACAAAGTATTGGTAATAGAAAACAAAAGATGAGACCAGAGTGCAAAAGATATAAATTACATTCGCGTGTCGTGGATCCTCGTTGCGGAATAAAAATAAAAACCTTTCTTCTTCTGCGGCATTTTTTGCTTCTCCTGCAGTTCGTCTGGGCAATTCGAATCGTTTAGTCGGCAAACTGGACTTTTGCTCTTGTTTACTCTGACATTGAGTCTGATCAAAGAGGATGAGACTCTGCGGACGAGTGCAAGACGCGCCCCATGTGCGCGCCATATACGTCGCGAACGAAAAAAGAGGCCTCAGATGTGGGATGAAGGTCGCCGTTGGATCACGTGTGTACAAAATTAATCATCTTGAGGGCGAGAGTAAGCACGTTGACGGAGCCACGCGATGTTTTCAAATGTAAAGTATCATTTTTGTCGCGCGCGATGACTTATCCGCGGGTGAATCACGAAGATCGTTCGTGACCGATGCGTTCTCTTCGGTTTTTGCGACTGTACCGTGAATGTTCACAGTTTTAGACTTCATTCAGTTCTTTCAACACTTTGGACACTGTATATATGTATACGCCCTCCGTGGGAAACGGAGGCTTAACCCACACTCGCCCTTCCATTCTTCACACGCACATGACAACACGGTGTACAATTTGATTAGATGTATACAGGGTGATTCTGGGAACTGGGACAAGTGCTCTTTTCCAAGTAAAAATAGAAAAAAAATGGTAGAGGACAAAATCATATCTCATAATACACCCTATTTTTTATGTGGATGCACCGATGCATCCGCCAGGTGCAATTGAGAACTTAGAAATGTTATTTTATACTACAAGAAGTATCCAAACTCTCGATATGAATTGTAGGAATTAACGCCGTGTTTACTCTGACACAAAATGTCAAATATCTCGTGACGTACAGTAGGACCTGAATTGTCCCGAGGAAATAATTAAAATGTACATCATATTCCAAAATAAAATTTTTATTTTTGAAAATTTATTTCCCTTCATAATACATACATAACCAAACTGCGGATCTTTATGCAAAATAAAAGTTTTATGCATTAATTTTAAGAAGGAGGGGCCACATAAAAAATTCTTTCATCCTTTTAATAATTTTAATACGTTGAAAATAGTAAATTCATGAATTTAAATTCTCTTAATCGTTATTATATTTTAAATTGTACCTACCCATTTTTGCCGTAATTGCATAAAATCCGCAGTCTACACATATAACCATATTTAAACGTATATTTGTTTATAATCGAGATCCGGTTAATCGAAATCCTACTGTATTGACATTGGGTTAGTACATTTATACGATGTATCGAGGGATCGATTCGTTTAACAAAAAAGTTGGATTGCATTAAAGAATAAAGTGCAATTGCCTGGCAGGTGCATCGGTGCATTCACATAAAACATAAGGTCATAAGAAGTTAGGACGTATTATGAAATAAGATATTTCTTGCTCTATAATTTTTTTCTATTTTAACTAAATTTTTTTCTAATTTTAACTAAATTTTTTTCTAATTCTAACCACAGATTTTATCTCTAGATTCGCCGCGAAAAGGATTCGTTGAAACCGTTGACCCCATCGCGGTGACCTGGCATCGTAAGTATATTAAGACTGCGAGTCTTTATGCAGAATAACATTTCCTCGGTGTACTTTTCAAAGACTGGAATTGGAGATTCTTCCCTTTATAAACATCTTCAATACGCTATGCGAGCGAAACCGATACTACAATGTTCTCTAAAGAGAAAATAAGCAAAATATCCGCTCCCCTGTGATATCGTCGGTTTATATGAAACTATTGGAGTAGAATTAAGTAATCAAATTTCAATGCATTGTACATATCGATACGGAATTTCCAGGAGAAACAATTTCATACCTCACACAAAACCAATACAATTTAATATTGGACTGTAAATAATCTGAAGAACAATCGGAAATATTAATTCTATTTTACGTATTTCATTTCTTCGATTGTTTAACACAAATGCATAAATACTCACTGTGTAATGGCGCCATCCGTTTATACAAAATTATTGCACTATAATTAAGTGTACAAAGAAGATTTGAATTCACATTGTGCATCGATATGGAATTTCCAGGGAACGAGAATCCAATCGCGGATCTAATTCGAGCCGGGGTCAACGAATGTAGGTACGGTTTTCGCGTACGAGAACGTCTGTGTGTACACGCGATTCACTTCTGCCGCTCATGTATCTCTGATCACGATTTAATCCATGAAACCGTCGCTATTAATAGAACCCCAAGAGATCCAGACGTCGCGAGCACGGAGCATCCCATTAATTCTCGAAGAATACCATAAGCCTTGTTTTACGCTCGCGAGGAAGGAATGGGATTACTGGCAACGCTAGACAAGCCGGTTTTCCTCCCGCAACGTTTAGTCATTCCCATTGAAACCCGACGTTGGATTCGACGTCTGAATCGGAACAATGGAATAATAGAGGGATTCTGTTTACATTTCAGAGCCCAGTTTTGATTTGCTCAGAGTCCCGAAGCTGTCTCGACGACTCTCGAGAACGACTTTTTTCGAGACAGACAAAGCTGCTTTTACTTCCTAGACAAAAAGCTAAAATTAAATGTACATACGTGTTGATATCTCTGCGGTTATTCCTTTAATCTATTTCAAATTTACTGAATTTCAATTTATTTTAAATGATTAAATAAAATGGAAAAAAATTACGTGAGCATGCATTAGTTATTCCTATACTTGGATTTATTATGGAAAAATAGATTTCGTTCATTCTAAAGCCAACCAATCGTACTATTATACAGTCGTGGACTAAATTGAAGTAAAGTAAAAAAATGTACTGACGTGCACGACGTCAATTAGAAGCTACAAACAATACTATTGGAATAGTTGTGCTGGAATTGTTCGAAGAGCGACTACAAATGCAGTCCTTAATTATAATGAAATTCCATAAAATTCTAACCGAATAACTTTCAGATCTAAATGGGTTGAATGAATCTAACAAGGTGCGATTTCTTCTAGCACAGTTTAAAATGGAGATCATCAGTACTAATCGTGTTAAATTGTTGTAAAATTTTGCATTAAAATTCTGAAAACGTCGACGCACGACAAACAACATTCCACAGTGCAATTACGTTTCGATGACAACAGAGAAACGTGAAGAAAATCATAGGGAGACTATGAGCGATAATCTGCGGTCAGGATTTCAAGCAAGATGGTCGTAGCGAATGCATAAAACTCGGCAACGGGATGTCAACTGCGCAAGGAAGACGAGAAGAACTGTTCCGAAGAAAACTAGTGACGAGTCGTTGCAACGTTCGCGGTTAATCCGTACGTGTCCGTACAACAAAGAGTCTCGGTTATATTTTTGTAAACGAAAGATGACGGCGCCTCAACGAACCACGACCGATAATGCGAGTGTCTGCGATTTTCAATGACGGCGGTGCGTCAATCCGCCGACAACAACGACCATCGGTTATTCGATATGTAAACACGAGAACAATGGGAACGCGTTTCGGAAATGCTAAATTTAGGCTTCCTGCGGCGAAGGTAAATCGAACAAGGTTAATGGCTTCCTCTGCGGACGGTGCAA
The DNA here is from genome assembly GCA_028455795.1 of Lasioglossum marginatum. Taxonomy (NCBI): domain Eukaryota; kingdom Metazoa; phylum Arthropoda; class Insecta; order Hymenoptera; family Halictidae; genus Lasioglossum; species Lasioglossum marginatum. The sequence continues at coordinate 2,931,247 of CM052252.1, forward strand.
TCATGATGGAAACCGTGGCGGGAATAGAACAGCTACTCGCGTTGATCGTCGATCAAGAGTGATCGGACACGAGCAAAGGATCGCTTGCGATTTAATTGATCCCGATATCCTCTGCCATTCGAGCCACAGCAAATCATTCGGTCGGCCTCTTTGTTCTATTTAGGCATCTGAACCCTGCCATTGGGCCAAGGACTTCTTCTTCGATTCTGTTAGCTTCGTGAGAAATTGATCGTCGATTGCCGTTTCTATTAATGCCGTTCGTGCACCTGTTGTACACTGTCTCTGAAGCTCGAGGCGCTTTGTTATTTCAAAATGAATTGAATGTTGGAACTGGATGGTTGGGTAATCATATCATTGATATCAAAAATGATCTACATTAATTGTAGGAAACAGAAGTTATATTAAAATGTATAGCTAATGATTAAAATGTATATCTTCTAGTGATTTTAATAAATTGCAAAGATTCCTAAATAAATTGCTCTTGATTCCTATTACAAGTTACAATTATGACAATTGTATTTTCTGATGAAGCTTTTTCTTTAACCTGTGAAAATTATTAAAGAGAGACATTTTTTATTTGACTCCACTTTCTCGCAAATTTTATTTTGTGCAAAAATTCACAGATTAATAATAACCGTTCAAGAATGAGATGGTAGGCCATTAAGATGTTTAACAAAAATCAAGTTTAAGCCAGATCTGCTGCCTGAGAATCTTTTTTCAAGTAATTCTTGTCGTATACTATTTTGATAGTAAAAGAGACTTTCTTGTACTAAAGAAATCATTCATCGTTGCTAATAAATTTTTTATGTTGTTTGTTTTACATGAAATCATCAGCGTTGAGCGTTTATCGGTTACGAGGCGGGCATTATGTATAGAAACAAGCCAATTATTAATCGCGACAACATCGATCCTCATGTCGGGTGTGGATCAGGACAATTTACCGTGACCGTTCCAGAGGCTCGTCCTACAAAGGACACGCTAAGTGTCATTTACGTAACGATCATTCGACGTCTATCATTATTCTGTCGGCGCGGCGCTCGTATTGCATGGGTTTGCCGCGGAAGCTGATGGAACTACGCAGAAGACACGATGATGGGTTTCACACCAGTGATCACTCTATTGTGCAAAATTCGTACGAGAAACCAGTTATTACAATTCTACAAATTCATCATCGATACATTATACTTTATCCCATTAAATTAAAAATAATTGTAATTAGCAGACATGTAGCAAATGAAGTATACAAAAGAGAGACATGTACAAACGATTGAATTAATACAAAGACACAAAAAATCACTCATTGTCTATGAAATGTTGTTCTAAAATAAATCATTTTTCATGTCTCGGAAGCTACCAAAAAAACAAATGCATGTACGATAGAGAATGAATATGTGTTGTATATTAAGAAAAGTCAAGATTCTCTTTCCATTTATAAAACGAAAAAGCAAAGTATGCTCCAAAATAAATTACTCTATACAAAAAACCTTCACCTGTCTTAAAAAATGAGAGAAAGAAAATGACACTGGGGGAAAACGTGTTAATTTACAAAAGTGAGATTTGTAGTTTAAAAAATAAAAGACTGTCTAAGTACACCGGCACAGTAAAAACGAACGTATAAGTTTCCTCGCAGTACAAAAGTCGCTAGCGTGAAACGACGCTACCTAAATGTTAGTATACGCCGAATCGTTCAGATTTACGAGTTTCTGCAAGGAAGAATGCGGCAGCCTCTACCACGAGGCTTTGTCGTTTATCGAGGCATTTATTGATCCGTTAATGATAGTTTATAGTCCACGTTCCCTCGGTAAGAAAGCAATTTTAATCGCGTTCCGCGCGACTTTACGACCACTGCTAAACGATTTGTTTATGATATGCGTACAAGAATGACCAAACTGTAAAGTTGAAGTCGTTCTTTCAACCACCTTATCAGAAAAGACATTTACTTTCGCAGGAATTCCGTGCTTACAGTATTGGTAATAATTATCTAATGTCCACCATTCATCTTCACGGCCACTTGTTAATTAACAACCGTGCAAGTGTTCACTCTTGTGCACCTTCTCATGTGACCATATTCATTAGACTTGAAAATCTTTCTAATTTTCATTTTTAATAGAACATACAAATTTAAAGTGGGCATCAAAATTGTATTCTGACGAAATGTCTTAAAATAAGACCACAAAAGTGATCTGAAAATACACGAAGTGGAGAATGTAAACTTTCACACAAATGACAGAATGAGCCCCTTGTCATATAATAATGGGTCAGACTCATGATGAAGACTTTAAACAAAATCAACTAAATATAAATGCTACGTCTTCATTTTAACACTAAACCTATCGAGCACTAAAAACGATGAAAATGTTCTAACTAGCAAAAATGCCGAGGCTCTATTTATTTAGATTCCGCGAAATTTTTATTACAACATGTGCTTGGATAAAGAAAATAGAATCAATTTCCATGCAAGTAACTTCATCATTTCAATAATTGTAAGATGAAAAATATAAAACCGGTCATTCGACCGGCAGTGGTAGGTTTAGTGTTAAAACGAAATAAAGCTTAATTCCTTTGTGACCAATATTTAACCATTAAAGTAAATGCAGACATACAATGAATATTTCTGTTTCCTCTTCTGTGATATGATTCAAGTTCTAATCATTGAAGCCACAAAGAAAATCGTACAGCAAGGGTTTACCAGAATGAATGAGTTCGTTTCTGTTGCTGAACTTCTTGGGTGGTCGAGTGTTCTCTTATCCTCGAGTCGTCCAAGTCGAAGCTATCCATCGTCGGATTGCCGATTTTCGATCGCGACGAGTGGGTCCGATCCCACGCGAGGTTGCCCGTGCTAAATGTGCTGTGGCAAATCAGTGCTGCCTAAATATTGAGTCACTGGCTATTTCTGTAGCCGTTGTCCGCGCCTAGGCTCGCTGAAACTCGTTCGCGCGAGAGATTTCGCGTCCTGTGGCCGATTTGTGGCCACGAAGAATGCGGCAGTTAACGAGTTGGACAACAAGAATGCATAACGAAAAGAATGGCCACGCAACGAAGACAGGGGTCCATCGGCTTTAAGCTCCTTTGCTTGATTGATATCTTCGATCTCCGCCGTCGTCTTACGCGAGGCTATCCTCTATCAGAAGTCCGTTTCAAATTAAGAATCGAAGACAAAACTAAGGTATTTATTCATATGTTTATTCAATAACACGAGAAGTTACCTTGAAAATGGTAAAAAGTAATAGAACGGAATAGAAAATATGTTATTGAATAAATATCTGAATTTCAGCTTTCAATTTTAATTTACAAACGCTACGAACTTTCGTTCCAACTCAATATCATTTCATTCGTTTTTTAGTGAACTACTAACCGCTTGAAATCGGCAGAATCATTATTAGAATCATTACCGAATACTAAAAGATGAGAAATTAACAATCAATTTTTCAACCGAATTCTTGTGCAATGCTTATTAATTCTTGGTTTAGGTAATTTTTAATCTTGAAAGAAAACGAGTCACTGATTTTTTTAACATTTTCTAGTATCAATATCAACCCGTGATCGGCGGAGTCTAGGTCTATTTTGGCTCAGAGTATTAAAATTCATCATTTAATTATTCAGCATGATTCGAGGCTTGCGATTCCACGTTCTATGCAAGGGAAATAAAAATAGATGATTTTAAGTATTTATCAAATATCCGAAGGGGGTGGTTAATGGCGCCGGCTGCACCAAGACAGATTCTTGGCACCGAGTGCCTAAATGCTGCTATTTTGCCGCATTCATCACTTCCAGGAAACAACTGATCGACTGGTCCTGATCCAACTTTGCCTTTTGAGCTACGGATCGCATACTTGCTCTTTAATGACAGATGTTCAAATACAGATAGCGACACGACCGCTGTCCGCTGGTTTCGAATTTCGTGCATTCTCCTTGCTGTCGGTGAAACGAGTTCAAACGATGGATCATAGTTATTTCGAAATTGGTTCGCTACTTTGAGCACAAGTTTTCATCCAGAAATTCCGTTGTAAATTTGATTGTGAATGATTAACTCGGGAGATTTATTTCAATTGAAACGTTTGACGCGTACGGTACAGAGGAAATAAAGATTTATTGGAAATAAAACGTTCGCGGAACGAAATTTAGAAGCGTTCACGAGGAAGCTTCTGATTTGTAATTCAAGCCGAACGGTTCTGCTCTACGGGCCAGAAAGCCAGCACAGGAAAATAGTAATTTGGGGATTACGGGTAACCAAATTTATTCCCGACTCTGTTCCCACCGCGCTTGTCGCGGTTCGATTAAATTCCATGGAAGATTTATTGTATGTAAATGCGGACAGGTAATAAAACCACGATCAATCTACTCGGCGTAGCAATCGACAGAACTCGCCTGACAGGTTGCGGGACACTAATAACCAGTTCAAGGAATGCCGCGAATCATTTGCATAATTTTGACTTCAATTTGGCCGCTTTCTGACGGCTACGGTATTATGTCGCATTTGGATTCGACCAATTTCACCTCGTCTTACCTGGTGCTCCTTTCAAGATGCTCCCTCATTCGACAAATTAATCAATAATTTTCTGTTTGTATTTGTTCTACTAATTACACATTCAGAAAGACTCTAATAATTTCAAAAGTAACTTTCAAAGTACAATACACAGACCAGTACAGCAAAGCAAATATCTCAAGTGCGATTATAAGACGATCGTAAAAATTTGAAAGATGTTATCATACCACTGTCATCATTGTTAAAAAGTCCTTTTGAATGCAGCGACTGAGGAGGCATGAAGAGAAGACGAAATAATTAGTATACAATGTGTCGTACAGTAAATCATGAGCATACAGGACACGATAAAGATGACGTAGCAGTCGTGGGAGACAATGTCGACGACTTCGTGCCCGTGGGACGCGTTACAGGCGACTCCAGAGCTTCGCAACATGATATAAATGATTCTCAAATGACTCGGAGTCGTAAAACATGATACAAGTGATTGCAGACTTGCGAGATATAATAGAGACGACCGCTCGTGGGATTCAATATAGGTGAGGTCAGACTTAGGGAACCGAATATAGACGACGCAAGACCCAATGTACACGAAGTCGGACCCATGAGACCTTATGTAGACTATGCGAGACCAAATACAGACAAAGGTCAAACCCATGGGACCGGATAGAAGTAGCTTTTTACTAACGACACCCAGAGGTTTTAGCTAAGCCATAGTTCAAGGATGTTGAAATCTCGAGTACTCCTCCAAACACTCGAGAAACCTCAAAACTCGGATACTATAAGTCGTATGCTACTACAGTAAACGCCCCTTTACTGTCCGGATTCGTGGGCACGATCACTGTTCAGTGCCTACCCACTCCACTACCTGCCAACGCCCATTCTGTCCTTCTCTATGTTCGACTCTCTATTGAAGTCTCGCTCGGCGCGGTCGACGCGGTAGATGCATTTATAAATCAAAAATGGTGTCCGGGTACGATCACTGTCCGTGCAATACTAATAATATACCACTAATAATATAAGTAATAATACGTATAACTCGTATGCTACACTATTCTGGTCTTCGGTATTGACTAATTTTGGTCCTCACCGAAGACCAGAATAGTAGCATACGAGTACAGGATGTTATGTGCAAGACACTAAACGTGGATTGATCATTACTGTTAGAGATACAAAAGGCAGGATTTATGACAATGCTACATACCAAACGAAGGCCAGTATAATATATTTTCCATCGGCTAACTAAAACGATTATTGGAGCAAGCTTCTAGTTAATTCTTGTATTCATCAATTTCTTTGCGACAAATTTCAGTATTAACCGTAAATCTTAGCTTTTACATGGCCTCCATTGACATCTCAGAAGTCTCAAGTGATCTATAGGATTCCAGGAGTCTCGACTTATCTCTGTCGTGTCCTAGAATTTTGGTATTCGTGTATAGAGGTCGAACGAATCTATTATTGCATGTACCAGTTTCCTTAAATTTGAAGGACCGCCTGTCTGAAATCCCACAAGATTTCTGGTGATCTGGATTTTCATGGATCATAGGTATTTAATAAGAATGGTCTGTACAGGATTGCATAGTTCTCCAAAAAGACTATGCTTTAAGAAGAAAGAACAAAGCTATGCGCGCAAATAAAATACTGGAACGGAAAGGTTGATGTAAATATAAATTTATTGTAGTCTTCAAGTGCTTATGCTAAACAGAAACTTATGGTAAAATGAACAAGTAAGTACACCTACGTTCCATTCATACACTCACCGTATAAATATTATTTTACACTTAATGTGGAGTTTATAGTATTCGTTAATCGCCTATATTTACTTGTCTTTTTATATATATATCATTTATATACAAGTCGATGGATGCAGTATATGTAATATACATACATAATTGATAGAAAAACATGGCTACCGTATTGCGCCCATCGCTACTGCCATATTTCATTTACCATCGTCGATTCTCCATCCGAGAAAAACGATCTCGATTCGAGTGCAGATGAAATTGTTCATCAGTGCTCATTGCATTGTCCTATGTACAATCGTGATGGTTTCGCATGCGTTCGCTTATCGTTCTCGTAGCGACCGCTGAACACTTTCATGATATGGTTACGAATCGCGCGGCCATCTTATCGGCGCGAATGTTCTCGCGAAAATTCCGAAACGAGCACGGACATCGAAGGTTTCATCTGCGATCGAGTCGACGGAAAGTGGAACCGCTCGAAATGATACTGAACAAGCGTTTTATTGTACTTTTTATTGCGATCTCGTTAGAGTATACGAAGGAGTTAGGTGAACGAACGTCGCGTGCCAAAAGCGAAGTCCGCGGTTGAAAAGAACGTAACACGTCTCTAGCATTTTCTGTGCAGCCCTCAACACGCGAAGAAGCATTGCAACGTGTTTCATGATCGATCGGATAAATCCTTACCCCGAGTTTCAATACGATACAATATCCAATGAACATTCTACGTCACGTAAATTGTGAAGAAAGAACAAGAGGGGGCGAGGAACCCTCGAGTTCAAGCCCGAAACGAAACACAAAACTGTATCTCTGGTCGATCTTTGAAACAAGCATCTGTCTGTGATGTAGCATATAAACTCACCATAAAATTGCTCTACAGTCGATTCGAATCCAGTTGATCCAACCATGACAACAGAAGAGCGTTCGGGAAATCAGAATTGACTTCCAAACATGTACCTATGTACAAAAAGAAAAGAAGACAAACTAAAAGAAGAACGAACATACTAGAGTCAAGTGTCTCGTCAAGCAAGCACACTGCATTACCAACAATAAATCGTATTCGTTCTCGAAACGCCTCTCGGCCTCCGACTCGACGAACTACCAACGTCTCTAAATTGTTCCCGTTCAAAATAATCGGTGTATATGAACAGTCCAAAATTCTTCCAGTCGCGTGTCAACCGCAACAATTTGCGGATCACAACTGGCACAACATTCCTCTGAAGATCACACAATCGGCTCGATCGTCACGGCCGTTCACGCGAGTTTCATGAATATGGTGCGGTCCCTCATCTTGCAGTGTTTCAGATCCCTCAGGGCTCTTTGAGCTTCACTAGGAGAGGCGAAGGCTACCCTAGCGTCTCCTGTGGGCATGCCCCTCTCGTTGTAACGTCTGATCACGTTCTCTCTCTTCACGTCGAAGTCACCAAAGAACTCGATGATTTCGTTGATGTCAGCCTTGAAGGGGACGTTCTCCAAAGAGAGAACACAGCCGGGTTTGCCGAAGCCCTCGACGTAGTCCATGGAGCCGGGGTGTCTGCCCAGCAAGTGTCTCGGTATGCCCATCAGGCCTGGAGGACACCTAGGGCCGAAGCCGGTGTTGCCGAAACGGGGCAGGTGGTTTATAGGCCCGGCGAAACGCGGCCGCTGTTCTTGAAGAGGCGGGAAGTGCTGCTGCTGAGTCTCCATAATCTGCGGGTCGACCATGCCGAGGGTCTCCAGCATCTTCGCTCTAGGCACCAGCTCTATGGTCGGCACGTTCTTGCCAAATGGCAGACCGTTCTTCGCGGTGGCCCTGAGCGCTTCGTCAGTGGTGTCGAACTCGCAGAAACACTCGCCGGCCGGTTTTCCGCTTTGGTTGAGCAACATGTGTATTCGATGGGGCACGATCCCGATGTCGGAGAAGAAGTCAAGGATGTCACGGTCGATAGTCTGGAAGGGAAGTCCGCGCATGATCACGCAGTCGGAGCCCGTGGTCTGGCTCATGCTGTTCTGCTCATGGTCGCGCTTCGCTTGTGCGAACTTCTCCTCCGTGATGGCGGTCGCTGTCACCGGTTTGCTACCGATCTTCAAGGACGTGTTCACCGACGCCTTCGCGTCCTCTATTCTGGCGAACTGCACGTACGCCTGTACGTTACCGGTGTCTTTGGTGTTGGTGATGAAGAGGTCGTTGATCTTCCAGTCGTGGAACAACTTCGCGATGTCCATCTCCTTTGTGAAAGAGGGTAGGTCGGTCAACACTATGCACGCGGAGGATCTGACATCGTCGACGCCGTCCTCTCTATCCTTCTCCGGCGAGTAAGAATCGACTGCCTTATCAAAGAGGCTCTCGTCGAGGTGGAGGACCTCGACTTCAGAGCCACGAACATATCTGGGCGTGCTCAGGGCTAGCTCCTTGCCCTCTGCCTTGCTGAATTTGACGTAAGCGATACCAACGCGGTTCCCGTGGTTATCGTTGATCAACTTCAGACCGTCTTTCCTGATGTAGATACCCTGAAAAGCATGACGGACATCGTTGTAGGTAGCGCTCAGAGGCATGTTGCGAACCTCCACACAATGGCCGCCGCTGGAACTGCTCTTGTTATCGCCGGAGAATCTCGAGGAGCTGTTGGTCGTGCCTCGACCACTTTGTCTTTCGTTATCAAAACCGTATTGAGCATTGTTCGCCTGAAAGGCGTGAGGATTCCGACGTCCTTCCAGTTCCTGTACCTTGCTCAAGAAAGGATTGTTCGGTCTGATCCCGGGCCTGTAGTTCATGGACCCGTTCGCGCTGTACAATTCTGTGCCAAACTGTTGGGTCCTAGCAGGGAACCTGGCCTGGTCCAGTCTACTTTGCTCGCCCTGGCTCCACGATTCCTTGGATCGATTCAACGTAGCCACTCCGGTGGTCAAACTAGGCAGACTGGGACTGCCGATGTTCTGTGCGAGCGAGTTCATGTTGACAGTGTGACTGAGGGTCTGCACGTGAGATTGCATCAGACCGCTGACGCCGTTGATCCCGTTTATGGGGAACTGGTTCTGTTGGAGCATCGATTGCTGCCCGATCACCGAACTGCTGAAACCCATGGCTCTCGATTCGCTGTCCGGTGCAAGGGCTGCAACCCCAGCACCTAAGATCCCGGGAGCTAACAGGGCTGCGGCCTGCATCTGCGTCTGCGGCGGAACCTCCCAGATGCCGTTCTCCAGTGACTTCTTCGCGCCAGGCACTGGCTTGTCCTTGTGAAACTGACCCACGCAAACGACGTCATTGTTGTCGTCGTCGTTGGACTCCTTCCGACGTTCTCCCATGGAGCTGCGCTTCGTGTCCCTGTCCCTGGATCGTGTGCGATCGCGGGACCTAGATCTGTCCCGGCGACGACGCCTGTCTCTCCTGTCCCTTTCCCTGTCCCTTGATCTGCTTCTATCACGACGCCTGCGATCCCGACCTCTGTCTCTGTCCCGACGGTCCCGATCCCTGTCCCTGTCGCGAGACCGCGATCTGTCCCTAGATCGCGATCTGTCCCGTCTGTCCTTGCGATCCTTGCTCGACTCGCTGTCATTATCCTTCTCCTTCTCTCTCCTATCCCCTGGGGATCCAGGCTTGGCAACCACTGGCGCCACTGCAACCGGCGCTGTCTGCATGAACGACTGCAGGCTCAGGGTCTGCTGCCTCGCTGCCTCGATGACTTTTTGCATCTCCGTGCGCGAGCTCAACAGCAGCTTGATCTTCATCTCCTTGATCTTGCCGCCGTCGTGCATCATCGCCTGCCGGGCATCCTCGTCGGTGCTGCAAGTGCCGTCGGGTTTAGACCGGGGAAATGGTTTTCATGTTACGGGCAGGGTCACATTAGGCCACCAATGTTTCAATCTAGTCTTTTCTCTCTTTTTTGTAAAAATTCCCGCAGAGGGACCAGGATATTAACCCTTTGTACTCCGCTGGCGCCGTTGCGGCGACATTAATGACACGCTTCGTAACCCCAGTGGCGCCGCAACCGCGTCGCGCGTAATTTGCATATGCGAATCCCACGTTCGCTGACACGCGTTAACAAAATACGAAAATTGAGTCAATTCAATTTTACGAACTGATTCTTACGGCTGACATTCTTAAACGGTGAACACGAAAAGAGTTTACTTAAAATTTACTTGAAACTTAATAGAAGTACGAATATACAAAATTTTTGGCAACGAAATTTATAACATCATGTCGAAAAACGTTCGGAGTACAAAGAGTTGTAGAAAAGAGAGAATCATACGTTAGTATTTGATAGAGAATACAATTTTTTGGGAATCTCTTTTGTTTAGAATGGTTTAGTTATTCCGTGGAGGAACAGAAAAGAGGCGATTCTCACTCGAGTTATTCTTGTACAGGGTGTTAAAGCATCAACGATACTTCCGTGACTACTCTTACGACTACAAATTACTCGGCGCGCCTAAGATTATGGGGAAATCATGGCTTCCAGGAAGCTATCTACCGCTGAACGCTTCGTATGCGGAACAACGTTGAACTCGAGGCACGATGTAAAATGCGCGACAGTAGTTCAACTTCTTAGTTCGCCTTTAAAGCTTGCTGTTATGTAGGTTCTTCGGCTCGAAGTAGCGTATTTTTTTAGAGTAGCATCGAAAGTAATCAGATGTCTTATAAGAGAATTATTTTAAAATGATATTACTAATTTGAATGGGGAATTGATGAAATCATGGGGAGTTGATGTGTGAATTTATTAGATCGTTCAGAAAATTCTACGGATTTTTTTGTTAAAAAAAGATTGCGCATCTTGCTCAATTGTTTCAATTTATTACAAATAGTAACGTTGCCTGCCTGCAACTGTTTTATAAGCTCATTTATTGATTTAGCAGGGGCTCTCTTCACGTCCGAGTCTTACACTCTTTCTTATCAGATTTGTACTTAATTATCATAATTATAATTTGTATATTATTATTATAAACTTCCTCAATCAGTTGCCGCGGTTTTAATAGAATTCGAAGCCAGCAAAATGAATTGACGGACATTTCCTTTTCCAGATTGCATTTGGATTACAGTTATAAAGACACTTTCAGTAAAATTTAAGAAATGCTTATTTATTCTAGATTCTGGTATATCAAGTGTGTAACAAACAAAAATAGCAGTCATAGAATATGAACGCAACATCGGCCAGAGCTTTTTCTGTGCAATCCGCAGAATTTTCTGAACGGCCTAACACATTGCAAGTTTGCGCGTTTACCAATTTGTTGGAGGGTTGATTTGCTCGTGCATCGAATTTCTTCAATTTGTCTGAACTGACGTAAATTTACACGAGCTACCGCGATTTGTTGACGGGTCGCTAGCTCTGCGGTGCAAATATGAAGTCGCAGGGGCAACCACTTGTTGCATCGCAGTGCAGGGCAACGAACCGCGCGGATGAGCGTGTCGGAAAATCTCCGAAGCGCGTTTAACGATCGAATGCTGGGCAAGAAATCGCTGCGCCGTGTTTCGGGGAAGCAATGCGAACGGGAAAGGGGGCGTGATGGTACACGGTTCTCTTCCTCGTCTATTAGTAGAATACGTTTGATTACCTGAACGCTATGAACGCGTCACCCAGCTCGCCTCCGACGATGTGAACACCTCCTTCCGGTATGCTCAGTCCTCTGAAAAATTGGCGAATGTCCAGCGCGTTGGCGGACCATGCCAAGTTCTGTAGTCTGATTATGACGCTCATTCTCAACTGTGTTACCCGGACGGATCTGTAACCGAGCCGAACGATTCGTATTAACACCGGAGATCGAACAGTCTCCGAAGATCGAGCCGCTGCGAAAAGTGTTTCGAGGTCTCCAGACTCTCGAGAGACCTCCTCGAAGCTCTACTCGCGAGAGAATTTCTCGGAGAGGGTTCACGGAAAGGAAGAAACACATTTGCAGTCTTCATTCCTTTATTTCCGATTTCAACTGTACATTTTTGAGATCGGTAGACTACGAGAAACTGGAATAAAGAAAAATAATCCATGTTCTTTGATTATAGCAAGCTCTCGATAAAATAAAACGTAAGAAACGTTTGACTTTCCGAGTTGAGCTTTCCAGATTTTTTATTTTACGATTATTGATATAATAAAAATAATTTCATGAGAAATGATTGTATAGATATCTTTAGTGGAGCACATATTACAATAAGAGCTGCACAAAGTCTAAATAAAATAAATTTTGTCATTTTTATGAAGGAACATGTATCAGTTACTTTTAAGGCTCGGTAGGTTTAGTGTTAATAAAGATCGATACTTCTAATTGTATAGTAAATCCGTTAGTGTACTTCTATTTAAATAAAGCGTAGAACGTGATGGTAAAACGAGATCTTTATTATAATAAATTCGTTTTTTCACCAACATTTTAGGCTTCGTAGGAGATATTTCTACCGTTTCTATTTTTATCCGTTTCGGTGTAGGGTAATTATCTTCGAGAGAAAGCAGCAACGAAGCCAAACGTGTTCTCACGCCGTATTTAATATCGCCCCATTGTTCCGCGGGTAGGTACTTCGAAATTCGCAGCATTCGCGCGTACATTTTTACTATTCCGCATATTTTTAGGTCTTACGCCTCGGAGTCGTGCTCACCGTCCCAGTTCCAAGTGATACGTTCCGGAAACCGAGAATCGTTCCGACAACGGTGCTTGTCGGCGTAAATCGTGGTAAATCGCGACCTCGATCGTGCGATTGTTCCAGTCACTTTGTCTCGTATCTGGTCGTCATTCGGCCTGACGTAACGAAGTCCCATTGGGCTATCCTTGGAATCGGTTAAATCGTGCATAATGATGAAGAAGAGGCGACGACGACATTAATTAATCGATACGTCCGACGGATAAGGGGAATTCGATTTCTGGGAGCAAGCGGCCGCCGTCGAGTCACATAAATCTACAGAATTTTATTCATCATTGCACCTAATTACCAGACCGCATCAGAATGATTCCTGATGGGCCATGATACAAAATCAATGTCGAGAAATTTAATTTCCCTTACTATCAGATTCAGTCAATTGTTTTGTGTTTTATGCATTTTGTCTTTAAGGATTTTCTACGCAGTCAAACAATTTGTTTTTAGATTACTCATACGCGCTGAGACAGCATCAGCACGGATTTAGAATTGTTAGTTTTATTTTAAATGATAGCGGTTTTATTGATTACTGTGCTTCGAACTTCTTCGTCGTTCATCATTTTTTAGAAGATGCAACAAGTTTATATCTATTGGATGTACTCAGCAACAACAAAATAAAATTTCACTTCGGTTTAAAGGAAAAACGACATACAAGTTTAGCAGACTGCTCGAAATCTTCGATATGAGTCTGACTCAATCTTACATTGGAAGAGGTTAATTATTATTAGACTTAATTGCAAGATACCGGAGCTACATAGACAACCTTTTTATATAATTTTACCGAGTTGAAAATAATAGAAACTTTTAGATTCATTAAGTATGTTCATCAGACTTTTACAGATATTACTTATTGTTCCACTTAATTTTGATTCGGATCTTCAGAAACTTTGATTGAAATTATATTTAAGAAATCGATGGGCTAATTAGACCCAGTAATCGCCGCAGTTTATTGAGAGAAACATGTGCTGCACAAAACATCAAAGAAAACTCGTTCTTCCGTTGTGAACGTTTGAAAATTAATAGATCGTTGTGCGCGAACGATTAAAAAATCAGACTGTCGGAGAGCGCGAGGCGAAGTATGGAACCATCTATTATTTTACCACATTCCGCCGGGTTTTCAAGCATCTAGCGGCAATAAATCCGGAACTTTATCGCGTAATAGAACAAACGCGCCGACGCTGATGCAATAGCTCCCATCCGTCTATTAAAAGTGCTATAAAACTTCATAGATTTTGCAAACTATTCCAGCGTATCGAATGGCGCGCCCTCTATTGGCGTTGTTTCGGCCAGATTCGAAAACGATCATCGATCCGTAGACTTCGTATGAGAAAGAGGGGAACAACAGATCCGTCGGGAAAATTTAAAGTACTTATTAATCGTCCGACTAAACAAAATTCGAGTGACATCATTTAACACTGTCGAACGTAAATTATCTAAATCATCAGAGGAGAAAATTTCTGGGCGATCGAACGACCATATTTCAGGGCAAATTATTCATGCGATACGCCAGGAATAGAACGCGATTATGCGGGAAAATTCAAATCCTCTACTAAACGCGATTGCGTCAATACACGGGGAATAATTAATCAAGTATGCAGATATTTATGCGATTTCCAGTTTTACATGGTAAAGTTTCTAAGGTCGACAACGAACAAACATTTACCGTTGTTAAACAACGGTAAAGACAAACGTAAAGATACTCGATAGATTCAAAGTAAATCAAGGTTTTCGAAAAATTGATTGTACATTTTCCTATTAATTATCAATGAATTTGATACGTCTAAAGATCTGCAGGTCATTCATTTTAAAGGGGAGAGTAACAAAATGTATCGCGTATGAACGTCGAAATGAATTCTTCTACAGAGGCGAAACCACTCATTATCCGGAAGTCCCTTGTTTCAGATCACTATGATCGAGCCGTCGATCTTCGCAAGGCGAGAGTAGCAATTTGTCGCCTCGATCCTTGCAGCTCTCGCTAAGCACAGATCATCGTCCTCCCACGTTGCAACGATTGTCATCAATAAACTGCCATTGTTAACCCGCCTTTTTAAATGTAAATCAATCCAACCGGGATCAGGATCCCGATCTGCGATAACAATAACCTCCGTTGTTATAGGAGACACGCCTATTTCCCGACGACTCAACATTCCAATAAATCTCCAACCGACCCTCTTTAGCTTTGAAGAACTGTAATGCGCAATTCAGCAATTACAATGCAATATAACGTTTGCATTGTTTTATGCAAATAACGAATAAGCTACTTCGATAATTGCAGAAGAATTTTTGAGCATTTAACAGATCCTTGTATAGCTTAATAAAGTCAAATTTATTTGCAGAACTTATAAAGAAGGTAACCTTTCAACTTTTCTAATTAATAAACTTTCCGTTACCAAGAAATTATCTTTTCTCGTAACATCTATAATTTATTAATAACAATCTGATCGCAGGTCGCTGCGTCAGAGGACTCCTTATAACTTTGATTGGAAACAAAATTTTCTGATAACAGTTTAAACAGGATTAATATTGGACTTGTAGGTGTGCGAGATATTGATCAGCAGAAAAAGATATGGCAACGCGTCAACCGTATCTATAACTACAGTGTATTCAGAGACACGTAATATTGCGTCATCGGCTGCGAATGTGTTAAAAACTTGTATTACTTTAGAAGAGCCCAAATGGTAAGCTGTCAAAAGTTCTTTTTTATTTTTATGTGTACGAGTCAGTTTATAACGAAGGATTTGAAGCAATTAAAAAAAGAATTTGCAAGTCATACGATCGATGCGATCATTTCAAACATATACTACCGCTCACGGAAGTTTGGCCGAGAGAGAAAATTTAAAAATATAATAATTTAAAACGTTTCGCACGCTTCAAGAAAGTTTACATTATTACATAGTAATCTTAAATAACCTTTCTACGTAACTAATGAGGGTTTTTCGAAGAAACATTACGATAAACATTTTACGAGAGGAAATTCCTAAATGCATTTATGGACGTCGGCAGTCGGCCAAACTTCAGTGAGCGGTAGTGTATATGCTACAGTTCTATTAAAATTTCGTAATAGTCGTCGAGTGTTAAGTTATTATTGACACTTTTTATCGGAAAGTGTAATTTAAAAAAAAAACAAGTTTACAGTTTTATATTAATTATTAATTTTTCCGGGCCACGCGAATATTTAGTTTATGGCAGCGTTCGGATTTACTTACTCGCGACGGCCGAGTTTCGAAGGCTACGCCTACTCGACCCGGCCGCACGTCTCGCTCCCCGTGGCGGTCACAATTCGGAGCTCCTCAGGCGCGTTTCATACTCGCTATTTGTAGCACCTAGGAGAACTAGGGCCGCCACGAGGAGCGAGACATGGCCTTCGAAACTCGGCCGTCGCGAGTAAGTAAATCCGAGCGCTGGTTTATGGGGTGTATTTTGATTTTTACAAGAAATTTTTTCGCTGGTTTTGAATGCTACTGGACATACATGTAAAACTGATTTTAGTAAGCTTAAAAAATGTTTCCATAACGAATAGCCACTGCGATAGAACCTAAACGGTTAATAGTAGATATAGTTAAATGGTAAATGATAGAAACATTTAGTCTAAATGTTAAAATGGTAGAAACATTTCATGGAAGCACAAAGATTTCAAGATTTCGAGGATGCCTGTTGTGTAGTGTCATCTTTTCAGTGTGAGAAAGACAGTTTTCTTAGTTCACTATAAAGATTAAGTCCCTAATTGAAATTCTGCAAATTAGTCTACAGAGACGCAACTCTCCTAATCATAATCAGCAGTCCATTGATGGTTGAATCAGAGTATTTCGAGACTAAAGACAGATTACTGCGAACACCGTTGGATCGAAACGCAAATTCCGATGTCTCTGACAAAACCACGACGACGAGATTGCCATAACTCCATTTCCTCAGGTTCCAAGCGATGCGTCCAGGGCGTAGTTGGGAGAATCGACATTCCGGAAGGATCACAACGCGCACATTTATTAGAATTTTCTCACGGGAAAAAATTCCTTAGGACGCGACTGTATCGATTAATGATGGAATCGAGTTTAACACGTTCTCACGAATGTCTAGGATTTGATTCACTAGAGGTAGCACTACTGGATAAGCCAAATTGGCTCATTTTAATTTCGCAATCACTGGAAACTCGTGTGTGCAAGCTACGATAAAAATTTAATTATACAGGTTCACTTTGAATTCTCCACGATCTCAGTGTTAATTTATCGGTACTCGTACGTTACGTCCAGTGTATATATATGCACAAAATGTGTTCGTAGATTAATATTGGTGTGCGAGAAATTAAAACAGTAATAAAATATTTGCAATGTACTTTATGCCATCATTATCAACCTGTTAAGTCAGAAAGACGAATTTACTCGTCCACAGTTCAACCGAATCTTTTCGTGATACCTCATTTCATTATTTATTCTGCAGAGTATTTTAATATTTAATTGCGTCACAGCATCTGCAACGACATTAAGTACATTATGTCAGCATTTACCGCTGATTAGGATGCGTCAAAGTCATTTCTATCCATCTTCAATTTACACCAGCAGACGAAAGACAACCTGATGAATAAATTAAGCCTGAAGAGTATCGTCGATCTCTGCCTTTTCTCTTCAACCGCAGAAAAGACTATCCAAACACTGCCTCGCAGAAGTTCGATCAGGATTCATTTTTATTCACGCGTGCCAGTTTCCAACTCCGTATCTACTACTCTTACATATTAAAAAAATAAGAAAACTTTTCCATCGAAAACATAACACGTAGGTTTAAATTTAAAAACAACAGCCACCTTTTAGACTTGATCCTTCTCATTCCAATCTCGAAAAACCGAAGAATGTACCGGTTGCGACAAAAGTGTTAATCAGCTTCCGGTAGTGTTGAAAAAGCAAAGGGAGGGGGAGGAGCCGCTTGACGAGTTGCAAATCACAACGGAAACGCTAATCGTTCACAACGTTCATAAAGATGACGAGACTGAGAGGGTCTCGTAAATGTCTTTGGTCGAGTTATGGGTAGCAGGGGACGAACAAAAGGGCGATCAAGAAAAGACCAATGTTCTTCACGGCGGGATCAGAGCCGAATTTCAAGCCTGTCACGACCTAGATCGGCCGCGGGTGAATCGGATGGCGGATTCGTCCGTTTCGAGGAGTTGCGGCGATCGTTCGAGGTCGATGGGGATGAAAACTCGCGTCGCAGAACAAGTTCTTCCTCAGCAACCAGTCGTGACACGATCGAGAGAACGTCTTCTGAACAGCTGGCTGTCCAGCCTCCTTCGGGAAAGTTTAGCTTCCTCCAAAGGGTTCAGCCACCAACGGCGGAGGGCTCTTATGGTGTCCGCACGCTCGCTTCGAATCCCATCAGAGCATCGGTTTTCCAAGCATCAACCTTGGCGCGAGGTCTAGCATCCGACCCGAAAACGATCTTTTCCGCATCTTTCAAAATAGAACGGAGCAGGGAGGGGATTTTTTTGGAGGTGGTAATCGACGTATCGGTTCCAAAATCGGTGGCGGTTCGAGGCCGGCTGCACGTTCAGCTCGAGCGCAAAAGAGACTCGAACGGGAAGAGGACACCCGGTTCCGATCGGCAGGCTTTTATGCGGCCAATCCAAACCTGTCGTTGCATCGATTAGCATATTCGAGGTGACCAGGACACGTTGCATTCGCACGCACACACGCTCTCTTTCTCTCGCATTTTCGCTTTCGTTCGTAACGCGCAAGCTCGAGAGTCCTCCGGGGTTCCGAACGTCTTTTGCACTCACCTTTCTTAACACGTTCACATTCCGCTGACCCACGAATGCGAGTCAATGGGCGGCCGTATGGTTGATCTGAAATCGCTTCCGAAGCTAAAAAACGCGTCGCTGTTTTGAAACCAAGCCGAAATACGCTTCTTGCGGCAGGGATCATTATACATACAAACATTGCCTCGCTAACTGTCGCTGACAGTTCGGGCCTTTTAGCGACAATTAACCGAAGCAGGCGATTATCTAAACGCTAAGCGTGGAAGTCGTTCCCCGAACCACCGTTGAAACCAATAGGACCTCTAGATCTCTGCATTTGCTGCAATTGATCGCATGGTGAAAATGACCATGCAACTAGCCGTGCGAGCTAGCATTCGCGACAGTTAACAGGGCACTACTGTGCTCACTGTCTGCAGACGCGGACCGTGAACGTGTTAATGTAATCAATTCTTTTCTTAAACGCTACTGACCGGTATCAATCGTTATAGCCCTCCAAGGTGGGAATAGAAGCATTTTACTAAAAGTACGGAGGAGTCACGAAATAGTCATTAGCAGATATTTCGTAAAAATCAATATGAATATTTTTCAATTAGAAGATCCTTCGTAATAAAAATAAAAATACTAATAACTGTTACGAAATTCCTGTAAGGTACAATGAATTTGTAATGAAATTGTATCATTTCGAAGATAACAAAGCAAAAGAAGTTTTGAACGACTGGAAATTGGTTCAAAAACCTCCGGCACTGAATGATTGATGAAGCTGCCACTTCCGTTCCGACTGGAAAACGCCTGTGTCACTCTTCTATCATGGTTATCGGCGACAGTACTACGTTTACTTTCGGATTTTATGCGGTGTCCCTTAAGTAGCTGATAAACGACGGTTGTGGTGGGGAGAAGTCTTTCTCAGTGACCTTGAGCAACCGATTGATCTCGGTCTAGCTATAGCTTAATTATCTCCGCTCACCGTAACGTGGAACACGTGAACGATCATAGCAAAGTATCCGTTTGAATCTTTTTCTTGGTCGATAAAGATACATGGCTAAGAAGTATTAAATGATTAAATGGAAACGTGTTATTCATATCCATTCCCAGATATAGTAATAGCGATAACGCTTGGTATTGCACGATCGATCCGATATACCTCAACAAAGACTGCATAGACAAGTGCAATAGTGGAAGTGCATGACAAGGTGTAGACAGTGTAGGCAGAAGGTAATTGATAGATTGCAGTTGTCCACATGTATGTTCATATCCATTCGCTTTCCCCATCGTTCAGCAACAATTTCAATATTTCTTGCGAGAAACGAAACGGTTACGAATTATGGCACGTAACTAAAGACAGGAGGCCTGAGTGTATCCTCTCCAAAATATTATACATGCATTTATATTTGACGTTTAGAGATTCGACATTGTATTTAGATTTTGTTGTTCTAGTTTTAAGATTAATTATTTATTGTTTTAAAATACGTAGGCGAAATGGAGTGGTAAGTTTAGAGATTTATGCATTTGTAATGCACCAATTGCTCGATGTTTGTACCCTTTAATATCGCATGATAACCGAAAAGAGAGTAATTACACTCTGCGAGTTAGTGCATCGTATGCAACAGGAATAATAGAGCTTTCAAAGAATTTGTTGAGTTATTCGATGACCACTGTGTCCACGTAGAACATGCAACAGAAACGCACTCGAATGAGAAGACGGTGACTCCCAGCTCTCTCAAGGACCTCAAAGAAAAGTTGTGAGATCGAGCAGCAGTTATCTCACTTCAGTGTGTTCTTGATTTATCTTTTTAAATTCTTTCGGTTTGTATACCAAACCATTTTAAAGAAACTAGAAATTGTAACTACAATAGCTATCCACATGCCTTTCAATTTTATGATTATTCCTGTTTGTCAACTTATACTTCATAATAGAATAAAATTGATTATGTAATTCAATTTATTTAATAGAAATAAATTAATAGGTCTTGTCTGTTCCAGTATTGTTACTGAATAATTTTAGTATTCTAATGAAAATATTTTAAATGGAATCAAGCAATTTCTTTAAATAAATATAATTTTGTAAAGGCTTGTTTTGAATTCTGCAAAATGTTTATAATTTAATTGTACATGTTCCTTTGACTGTGAATAAACTTACCTTGTTTTTAAGCATAATAAATGAATCAAATAATCATAGTTGCTGTATTCTAAAGAGACTAAGTGTAAGATCATGTTACACTGTTTACCATAAAATAAAGGTTGAACACAAACAATCATATTATGATATGTTTTGAAGGTATTGAATGTATATTTAGAACACAACCTTATGTAATCATAAGCAGAATCCATGATTATGATTTTCTACATTAACATTAAACTTTTAATCTGTATGTATAGATCTAAAGATTTACACGCGGAATGTTATGCTCCGAAAATAATTGTTACTCTTCAAATATGAATTTGAATCTTCACTACTATAGAATTTCGTGACATATGCATACCTCATGAAAATTGTTTATTTGTCAGATGTATTAAGGTAAGTTTACGTTGTCAGGGTACGCTTGAGAATCAATATTTTGTGGAGACCGAAGAACATAAGAGAATCATGCAAAATATAAAGAATGTTCTCCATTTCTGTGTTATACATTGTTTTCAGTTTCTTTATTGTTCCTGTCGACGCAATTTCATCGATTACTTACCATCCCCTGATAATGTGAACATATAATGAAAAGAAAATGTAATTTTTTGAATGGAATATTATGAGATGGTTCTAAAATTTGTTACGATCATGTTGGAACAACATCTCAAAATAACGAAGAATTAAAATCGGCCTGTAGTGAAATCACAACACTTCCCTCCAGAATTATGAGCTAAGTTTTATTACGTTACTTATGAGGTATTACCTTCGGCTTTAGACACTTGAGAAATTTCTTCCTTCTTCACCCTCAGTTAAAACGTACGATGAAAGATAAGAAGTTGACGACAATAAAGACGACCGAGCAGCAAACAGTCCATCAGCGAAGGACAATAAAATGGAGAAGCAGAAAAGGAGTCAACTGCACCATGTCATTGTATTAAAGTCCACTGATGATTGTTGATACCTGATCTTCTCACCTAACACACACTGAGATGCCTAAGATCCTGCAACACACACCATTTTTTCCATACTGTACCTAAAACCTCTTATTAACAATTGCAGACTGTAACTATAAAAAAAACATTGAGTAACAATTTGATTAAAGTTTAATTGAATCATAGAAGTGTGTTGCTTCCTTTATATACGTTTTATATTTTTCTTCAACAACTACAGTAATGCTATTTTTTTTAAATATATTTCGTACATGCGATATTTTAATAAATATAGGAATGAAATTGAATTAAAGATTAGTCAATCTTGTGATAATCGTATTATTCGATAAATATTTCTCACATTTTAACTTATAATGTTTAACCAATGAAAAAAGCGATAATGTTTGATTTTATCAGAGAAATGTAACCAATCATACTAGTATTTACTGTATTATTCACAATGTTGATGATCGATACACTGAACGCTAATGATTCATGGAACGCTGTGATATATATATATATATATATATGTACATACAATAAAGTTGTGTCTATATACTACGAACACTTTTGAAGCACGAAAGATATATTAAAAACAAAGAAGATTTCCGAAATAATGTTACTATTAAACAAAACTGCAAAAATCTGCACGGACTAGGAAATCTCATGCAAGATGAACACTATTACATCGAGGTCGGCGAACTTCTAAGGCTAGAGGAAGAACACAGTTTCACGTTGTGTTACCCAACACGCCATTTTCGAGAGACATTTATAAATTGTTGGATGAAAATATTTGAAGAGCACACCAAAATATTTGACTCACCGAACTTACTATGCAAAAACGGCGGATCTCATAAGGAGAATGTTGATTATGGACGTCGTAAACAAATTAGAACGCGACAAAAAAGGAATTTTCTTTTCCCAAAGAACGCCAAACGTTGTCTCTTCTAAGCGTATCCCGGAATGGCTGCCGCTGTCCGTGCGATCGGTTGTGGAAACCCCGCGAACGTTATTCACTGTTGCCAATACGCATGAAGACGATTCATGAGGAAGCAGTTTTCAAATTAAATCAATCGCACTTTTACATTATTTATTTATGAATTGTTCGTGTAAATGCAATGTAAAGTAATATTTAATAGTGAAATATAACTTATTTTCAAAATGTTCTTATTGTTACAATCAATACATATATCATAGAATATAGTAAATTGTATAAGATGGATCAAAATATTGTACTTTCTTCCTCAAATCTTGTGAAGCAACTTTTTTCTTTGCCAAAATGTTCTCTGCGAAGTTATTAACGAAAAACACGAACCAATCAGAACGCGATTGCACCTAAGCATGGCGTTGGCATTGGCCGAGCTGGAATCCATTTGCTAGTAGCCGCGCCCTAATTGGTTCGTATTTTTCGTTAATAACAGAGAGAATAATTAATAACTACTTATTAACGAAACTTTAGAAAGTAAAGATGAAACAAAATTCTTAATCAAATAAACTAATGAGAATTTTTATGTAATGAAAATTCACCGATAGAAATGTTTGAATAGCGATCATTTGAGGACAATTTACAATGTTATTCCTAATACGGGTGTGCATTTGTTTCCGGTAGATATTAATATTTTATTTATTTATCTTCTATGTTCTGCATCAATTTTTATCAATTGAAGAATTTTCAATTGGAAAATGAAGCGACATCTGTTCGACGGCTTGAGTTATCATCGCTGGTCAACACATTGCATTTACCATCTGGCAACACTGTTTAGCTTACAAAACAGTGTCGTCGGAATATTGGGAGAAGGCACGAAGTGTTCGGTTGCGCGGTTAGACGCTGGTTCGTTAGGTTTGCTGATCGTAACGAGAAGAAAAATGGCGATGGCAACAACTCAAGTTAAGGGAAGTGGCTGGCCAAGGAGAGCAAGTAACAGTTCGTTTGAAGGGAAAGTGGTACAGAACCAGTCTGTAACTATCAACAGGACAGTTAATTTGTAAGTGATAATCAATATGTGACTTAAATACATTATTTTTTAGAGTTAATGTTTTGACTGCCTCTCCTGTAGAACACAACTATGGCCGGTTAAGAGACGCTAGCAATTAAAATTATGTTCCTAACACCTTTCAATGCATCTTACATGGTACAACCATGAGACGGCTGTTCACCTTTTTGTTAAGTAACTATGGAAATTTTAAGCAGCGCTCGATTCGAATATATCCGATGCTAATTCAATTTAACGATTTATCTTCACGCGCCATAACACGACATAACCAACTGTTTTATTGTATTAAAAATTTCGATTACATGGTTGCTTATATTGTCGCATTATTATTTTTCAAGTATTGTAATACTATTTATTGAACGAAAATTGTAAACGTTTGCTCAAAATTTCCAAATATAGATTAAAATTATACCCTCTGTGCTCCATTTACATGGGGTGTATTATATTTGAACTATACTAAGTTCTGATTATTAAGAGACTGAGAGAAATTTAATTTCTATTATAACATTACATTTGTACGTACCCATTACTAATGAATTTATAAAAGTAGTAGCCATTGTGTACCAGGGTACATTGGCCTCTTTTATACATTAAATGTATATTTGCGTACAAAATACTTTTTGTTATTTCTCATGATCATCGTGATAGCTGTTAAACAGTGACTGTTATTTTGTAATGCGTACCTGAATCGTCACTGTTCATTATTTTTACTTGTATAATAGACATTACTTTGATGCCATGTGTAAAAGACAAGAATGTACACAACAATGGTCCAAATCATATTGTTGCGTTCCAAGAATTATGCAAACTGTAATTCTTCCAATGAAACCTATCTGTATTTTTTTTATTCATAAATTGGCTACATGCAGTTTATGTAAAGTGAAACTTCCATTATAAAATACTTTGTACTTACGCTATTATGAATGTATTGGTTTTATGCCATAATAGTGGCTGTTTCTTAATCTAAGAAATTATACAATGCACATAAATGTTTGAGAATGTTTTCAACAACTTCTTATGAAATGAAAATTGATTGTTTTAGAACCTATAAGTCGAATTTAATATAAACAAAAAGATATAAATTGCATCTTGGGATTTATATCCTGTATTTATGCGCCATTTGTGTAATGTTTTATATACTCAACTAACCAGTGAAGAATGTAATCGATATGTACCATGTACCTATGAAAACATTACAATGCACTTTTTTAATTTACATGATGTAAAGAGCCAACAACATAGATATAAGAATATTAACAGAGTATTTACATTTTGGCATGCAAGTATTTATGATTGCGTAGCATTAAAAATATCAGAATTTACTATTGACATAGAGTATGCAAAATGTACTGTGTCCTATTATCACATTATACGTGTGAAAAAGAAAATTATAAGACTATAATATAATAGCAATATAAACATAAGTATTAAGTACTTTAAAAAAGGAAACGACACGCAAATATGTTTAGTTAAAGAAGTTTGTGGCTAATGTAACACGTAATACTATAAGTACTACACTACTGTGTATATATCAATTGCAGTTGATATTTTGTACTTTATTGTTAAGTGACCACATGTATGTGGCTTCTACATGAAATTTTGCAATTACTTGATATGATGTTCCGTTTAACTTGTCATATATGATACTTTGTTGAACCCTGTTGAACATTGTATTTATATACAAGCTTTGTAAATCTCTACAGGTAAATGTTTTATTAATACCTGTTCACAACTTTATTACATGTGTTTTTTATTTAATGTACATACATTTTTAAATGTGAAAATTGTCAGATAAAAGTAATGATTTTTATACACCATGAATTTGTACATTATTCTTCTTGCTTGCATGAAAAATAATATTTTTCGTTTTATATCGAATATGGAAGTTTTGATATAAACTTACCAGGAGAAATGTTATGCTCAAAATATCCGATGCATAGTGAGTATCTGCATAATCTTTATGATTATATACTGTAATACTTTTTTGTGGAAATAGTGTTGAAGAAACTGGATTTAGTTACTGAAGGATTATGTTAAACATATAAGAACCTAACACAAAAATACAACTCATTTATCATAGATATCCTTTGACAAACTATACATTTGGAACAAAAGAGCCACTCTTCGAGAAAGATCCATCAGTACCAGCAAGGTTTCAGCGCATGAGAGATGAATTTGACAAAATTGGAATGCGTCGCAGTGTAGAAGGAGTTTTATTGGTACATGAACATGGATTACCACATGTCCTCCTTCTACAATTGGGAACAACATTCTTCAAATTGTAAATACAATTTATTCTTTCAATAACTTCATTTTATCTATATTTATTGGTTCTACTGATATTTATTATTCCTCTTGTAGACCCGGTGGAGAACTAAATGCAGGAGAAGACGAGGTAGAGGGCCTAAAACGGCTCCTTACAGAGGTAACAGTTAGCACGACGCCTAATGCTACCTTACGAGGTAGCTAGGAGTGACATTTTGATATGTTAGATTGTAACACTGTTTATGAACCTATTATACCAATCCTAAAAATGTTTGTAGAACTTATGTAACCGGGCCTGTAGCTCAGAATAGGGACTTTTTAATTTGTTACATTAGGATTTACACTTTAGTGTGCTGCATGCCCGGACACTTCAATGTTCGTAGCCATAAAAATTGTAACTTATTACCTTGTATAAGGGCCATGGTTAGCTAAGAACATTGTTCTTATTACGCTCGTTGTGATGTGTTAATTCAAATATGAAAGAAGCAAACCACGAAGATTGTAATATTATAACAAGAAGATTGTATTGTACAGATTGTTATTAACTTTTTGTTGTGATCTGTGAAGCAAATATCAAAAGGGAAAATTGTATGAAATTATAGATAGTACTAAAAATTCTCGATAAAACCTAATTAATTGAAAAACGTACAGGACTATGGTTTTCCCTGGTGTGATCAACATATTAGGTAGTTTTCAAATCTTTATGCATTTCACAAGATTCTTATTAAAATGATGTATTTATGTACAACAGCTGTTTCATTCAATTAGGTATCTGTAAGCAAAAAAAGTCGAAAGTATTGTATCAAATACTTTTGGCTTACATTATCGATTGTACAAGAATAACAGGAACATATTAGGGAATCGTTGACGAGGTTAAATGTTAACAAACTGAATAAGATTATATAGTTGTTTTAAATATATAATAAAATTGTGTAACCATGTTCTTAGTGGACTGAACGAAGGAGGATGTGTTTTAAACGCGTACATCAAACATATATGAAAGTGTATTATAACTAAAATAAAATATAGTTTAATGTTGAATTCATTTTTAGACATTTGGACGCCAAGATGGAGTCAAGCAAGAATGGGTGATAGAAGATACCATAGGAAACTGGTGGAGACCCAATTTTGAACCACCTCAGTACCCCTATGTGCCGCCGCATATCACCAAACCAAAGGAACACAAAAGGTTGTTCCTCGTGCAGTTACAAGAGAAAGGTAATGTTTACACTTTCTCTTAAAAATATTTTGCCTACTGTAGTAAGTCTATTAACTGATGGCTTAAACTTTTTCTTATTTTTCAGCTTTATTCGCAGTACCAAAAAATTATAAACTAGTCGCCGCACCGTTATTCGAGTTGTATGATAATTCACAAGGATACGGACCCATCATCTCCTCTTTACCACAGTCACTTTGCAGGTGATTAAAACATACAGTAAAGCACATACATAATTTATAGTACGTACACGTAACCATTCCCTTTTTCTAATTTGTACTATATTTTGTGTTTCAGATTTAATTTTATCTATATGTGAAAGAGAAAATAACATAAGCGAGAAAGCGAAGTAATTTTATTTAAGTTAACAGAAACTACTATAAATATATGTATGTATGAGATGACGAGTGAAACGGCAAAAAAGACTTTTGTTCTATGTATAATACGACGTGCACTACAAATTAAATCATTTTTTAAGTAGTACTTATACAATTCATTCGCACTTTTAATCTTCAATCCTTGTATTTACGTCATTTTTCCACTTTATGCTTAGCGGTAGCTACGATTATGTCGACATTTACTATAAGATGTACATATACTGTTAAATATTATCGTTTATATGTATAATTGTGAAATGTTTTAGTTTTATGTTATGAATTCTGTCAAAAACGTATTGAATTTAATATACATATAATTTTATGAAAAATGTAATTTTGTAAAACCACGATATAATTCACAAAATTTTCATCTTATGGAAATTAAATTTGATATTAACAAGATCTAGTTCGCGTTGATTAGCCCTTTGACTGCGAAAGGCGTATGATATACGCCCCCACAAATGTATCAATATGTGGCGTATATATACGCCTTTTAAATTTTTCGTACGTATTTATCGTTTCATGTAACATAGCAACCAGGGACGGATCTAGATATGAGCTTTATGGGCTGCAGCCCAGGTCCCCCTCCGTAATAAAAAAACAATAAAAACATTTTAAATTAACAACAAAATTATACAAAACTTTTGATACTTTAATTGATTTGAGTTAATTGGGTAGGCTTCCCAATTAGTGTTAACCCAGGAATCCGAAATTAACGATCCGCCGCTGATAGCTACTGTAAATAGCTGAATATCGGCAACTGTTTCAATGAAAAAACGAAATGACAGACAAGTTGCAGCGATTGACATGCGAATTTGATTCCGTGCGAAAGTGCGCCCGGAGTCAAAGGGTTAGTAAATCTTTCCCTTAAATTTGTTTTAAGCTATCACATCCTAATTAATACAGTTACTATTGTTGCTATCCGTTTTGGTTGAATATCCAAAAGATGTAGTGGCAGAGTGGTAGTTAAAATTTAATTTCGTGAGGTGGAGAAATTGAATTGCCGTTTTCTATTTGTCAGCGCTATAAGAGCACATTTGATGCTTTGAATCGTCAGAGAGTTCATATATTGTTAAATATTATCGTTTATATGTATAATCGGAAAATGTTTTAGTTTCACGTTATAAATTCTGCGGAGAAGAATATTTTTATGACAAATGTATATAATTCATAAAATATTATTCTTATGGACAATAGATTTGATATTAACAAAACAAGTTCGTAGTGATTAGTAAACATTTCCCTTGAATTTGTTATAAGTAGGCTGCGAATCTTTGAAAAATTGTTAAACTATAAAATTCCATAGAATTTAGTACAATTGTTATTCATTTCAGAAGTACGAAGACTATTTCCAGTGAAAATAAGATTTTACATGATTCCACTTTCTTAAAATTTGTCTACAAAAATTGAAAATTGCATAAACATCATTAGGATAACTAATACTTATTTTTCTAATATATATAAATGAAAAAAATTATTAACGTTGTTGTTATCTGCTTTGACTGAACATCTAGAAATAACTAACTAACTAATACTTATTTTTCTAATATATATAAATGAAAAAATTATTAACGTTGTTGTTATCTGCTTTGGCTGAACATCTAGAAATTAAAATAAAGACAGTATATAGTAGTAAAAATTTAATTTCTTGGGATATCTAGAGATTGAATCGACGTTTTGTATTTGCCAGCGTCGTAAGAACACGTGTGTCTGACGTTCTGGTATGTCAGAGAATTTATTTGGAATGTTCGTGGATTTTTTCATTTAGTTATAACACAAAAATGCAGGAACAGACTGAAGAATTGGTGCAAGAGGAGACGATTATGAAGAAGGTACATATAAAATCATATTCTATCCGTTTTTGATTCGATATGTGAGAGATCTTTTATCTTAACCTCCACATGATTTGTTCCATCACAAAAATTTTGCACGCTCTAGATGCAAAAAGTGGAAGACGCTTTGCAAGACTCTTTACATAGAGTCTCTGTACTCGAGAACAGATTGAAAACGAAATTGCTGACGACAGAAAATCGTGAGCGGATAGAGACTGAGCTGGAAGAAGTTAAGGAGGTACTTACGAAGAATGAAGAAAAATTGCAAAGCTTACGAAAACAAAACACAAAGTCTTTCATAGTAGCAGGGAGCATGATTTTTGCATGTTTTCTACTTTATGGATTATATTTAATGATTTTTGGGAAAAGTATATTTTAATATTTTTATTCTACATTTCTAGAAATTTGATATGATTGTAACAGTTGAGTCATATCCAGTAAGTAATATTAACATAATAATAATAATAAATCTATGTTCATTGACTGCCATGAGAACAAACAAATTTTTACAACAAGATAGTTTACTTTTTACGAGATTAGGAATCTCTGATGTGGTATCAATCAGCGCATGATCTTTGGACCATGTCTAAATTATACAAATTGCAATTTAAACTCTGGCTTTGAAAGGGCAAAGGTTAATGATGCAGCAATTCTATTAATTACTTTCTTCATAACTTAATTTTAATGGAACAGTTTTTCTATAATATTAGATTGCTGACATTCGTGGTGCTATATCTATACATAAATAACAATAATATTTTATATATCTTTTACAACAAAAATAATATATTTCTTTTATCCTTTATATAAATATATTCTATGAATATTTTTTCTGGTGTAAAGCATATATTAGACACAATTATTGCACAAAAGATACGGAAAGAAATGCATTTTTCATTTTAGTCTTGTAATAAACATTCCTATATATTTAATAAATGTTATCTGCTGGACCACTCGAAAATTATAGTTATTGTTTTTCTTTTAAATACAGTCCATTGTGTTTATGATGTGAAAATAAAATTTGTCAGGTTATGTAACTAAATCATATTGAGGTGTTCCAGCAAGACGACTTTGCATGTATTTAGCATGTACTTCAGTATTCAAGTAACTGTTTTTAACTGCTGAGTTATCTTTCATGGCAGATCTCCATTCCAACTGAAATTGTAAATAAATATGTTCATAATTATTTACCACTGATACGCAGTACTTTTATATTAAACTGTTGAATTGAAAGCACATCGTACCAGTCTTTTAAAACGATCACGAGGTATAACATACTGCTCTCCTCGTAAAATTTTAAGTATGTCTGACCTTTCCCACCATGGCCAAATCATAAAGTCCAACATTCCAGGAGAATTACCACCGAAGAAAGCTGTTCCTCTCCTTGCAAGTTCTTTCTCGAACAGTTCTAGACCGACTAGTGCCTCTTCAAACACGTCAAATCCCATAGATGCATTCACATATAGCTAAAATAAATAAATTGTTATTGCATGTTACCAAGTATGTTATGAAAGTGGTATAAATATATATATTAAACTATATATACTTTATAAATAGTACTTATGACAGAATTGAATCTATCAATCAGTAATTTATCCTTGGCTTTTGCCAGAGGATTGATTGGATAAAGTTTGTTCTCGGGGTATGCTTCATCCAAATATTCAGCAATGACGAGACTATCGTATAATGTTTCTCCTCCCTTCAACTCTATACAAGGAACTTTACCATACGGACTTTTCTCCAGTAGCCATTCAGGCTTATTTGCCAGATTAACATAAACAATATCATATCTACAAACAAATAATAGCAAATTAAAAGGGAAACGGTAAGTTTGCTTTTAAAATAGAAAAAGTACAAAAAATATAAAACATATAAGGTAGAATAAATATAGTATAATCAATTAAATCGATTTTTAGATTGAATTACGTACGGTAATTTTTTCGCGTCAAGTACTAAATGAACTCTTTGGGCATACGGACAAAATCGCATGCTGTATAAACGTATTTTGCCAGGTTTAATGGGTGGGGCAACAGATCCTGGAATAACAGTTTTATTAAAAGAATGATCCTTTGTGACTTCACGCTGATTTCGAAATTTATAGTAACACTATCTTACCGGCTGCTAAATGTTTTGAACTCATATCGAGTGTCTTGATGACTGAAAATTGATCGAAAGCCCGCAGAAATCCGCAATGATCCTTTCACTTCAAATAGTATTTGAAATTTTTGTAGAGGCCGGCTGCTATAAACCTCAGATTGTCAAGGTTTCCAGGCAGAGACCACTTGTCGCTAACGGGAACAAGTTTTTCTCGAAGCTTACGCATTTACGTATTTTTATCCTCTTCATAAGGCGTTCCTAAAGTCATCTGAATAAATATTCCTATTAATTATTCACAAATGTCATTTATTTCCCACGAGTTTTGGAGCAATGGAAAATTCTCGATTTGGAAAATTTGAGAAAAACATTTTTCATATATGCCAACTCTTCAGAAGAAAATTTCGAGGGCTTAGGGAGAAAAGTTTAGTGTTTTCTGGCTAGGGATATTTGGTACTTAAAGGTTCTGCGTAGAAAACCAGACGCTAGCGCCATCTTAGGCGCCATCGAAGATTCGAAACGTACGTTCGGAGTGCTATCGTTGATTCCTTTTTTTAAATTTGATAGTGTTTACTTGGTACTATCTTGTTTCCATAGTCCCAAATTGTAATTTAGTGTGTAGTTCTCCTTGAGAAGTGTTTGCAACAAAATTGAAGATGTTACTATCGAGTTTTTACAACAAATCAGAATCATATCGTCGGACGAACAACTGCGTTGTCGTTTCCAAGTTTTGGTATGTGCGTATACGAATTTTGTTAATTATATTTAAATCTTCGTATAAGTTATCATACATTCTGATATTGTTTAAATAACTTGTTACGGATAAGAATACCTGTACTTATATATCAATTTTGTTTTGTGTAGTTCTATTAAATTGCAAAAATAGAGGAGGACTTTTGGTTCTTAATATCTTAGATAAATAATTAATGATGCGGTGTTTATACATTCAAGTATAAGAAATATTGCATTCTTACAAAAGAGAGTGTTATGAATTAATATACTGTTTATGCAAACAGAGATATATTGAAAATAAAATTTTCATATTGAACAACATGAACATACACTTGGGAACTCTTGATAGCAGCCATTATCCATGATGCACTGTTTTCCGCTCCATTTTAAAATTACATTTATATAACAGATACATACAATTAATTGTTTGTATTTTTATAATGTGAACTATTAAGATGAGTTCCAATTACATAAATAAATACTAATTTTACCCTAAGTAGGGTGGGAAGCAATTTTTTAAATAGTTTGTTGTGATCAATTCTTTAAAGTTGTTTTGTTCACATGACCAGAAGTGTAAATGCGCGTCTCACATTTCCTAAATTACTATTTATAACCTTCGAATGGCGGACCTTTTTTATAATTATGTAATTGACATAATAATGGCTTAGGACCGTTCGCAGCTTTAACTATTAATTCTTTAAAATATATTTTTTAAGGTGGTTCTTGTAGAAGCATTAGTCTCTCTCTTTCAGTTATTCTCAATGAAGCAGCTATTTATTTAGTGTAATTACCAATAATTAAGTATACGAATGACTATTTTGATATTCTGGGTCAAGATAGACCCAGGCACCACCGTCGGATGGTTGAAACGCCTTCTTTCAAAATATTCGATCGAGCCATAAATAACATTGCGTCACAGATATTCAAAACTTATGGAATGGGTATGAACTGTTGGTAATAACAATAATTGAGAACATGAATTCGATAAAGCTGAATATCAAATATTCTGCACCGATATCTTGTCAAATGAAAACGGACATTACAACTGGTTCAACCGAATGTTCAGAATTAAAACAAAAGAATCAAAAATCTCAGAAATTTCTGTCAAGAGGGGATAAATTAGATTCCACTTCCCAAACCGCAGCCATGATTATTTCAGTCTCAAGGTTCTCGCAGTCTTCTGTATCTCACTCCAATCTTTCCAAAGAATAAAATAAATAAAAAATCATTTCCCGGAGGATTCGAAAAGCACCGTTCCCCAAAACGGCGTCCTTTCAAAGAGCATTCTCGTCACGAGCGAAAGCGAAACATAGGGCCGGACAAAGCAGCGATCTCTTCTAATTACTGGCAACTATTACAAACCTCTGAAAAACCTCTCCGGGTGTTCTCCGCGGGGCTGCACGTTACATTCCCCTTAAACAAGGGAAATACCGAGAAAGTGGTTAAAGCGTCGATTGGCGGCCACTCAGCCCGTTGCCTCTATCAAGAAAGCCCGGCCGCTATCCGGTGGTAATAACCGTACACAGAGGATCAGACGGCTGGCCTGGTAGCTGAGTGGTAGCGCGAAGGACACGTGTAGGTGGAGACAAGGTGATGGTGGCAGGAGACGGGTGGATAGGGTTGGAAGGTGTGTTGAAGAGGGTAGAAAGACGGATTTCGAGGGAGGGTTGTCGAAGGGTTGGGGTGAACAGCTTTGGTGGAGGACGAGGAGGAACGGCGCGGGCGCTGATTGGTAGCAGAATCGATTAGCCGAGCCGGGCTAAACCTTCGGCATCGCGTCGGCTTCGGCGACGCCACGAATTTCCCGAATGGGGGTTTCCCGTTGGGGCGGGCCCGAATCCAGGGAATACCTCGGCGTTCTCCATGGCAACCCGACCAATTCGCCAACCACCGACAACCAAGGCTGACCTACCGTGTGTTGCTTATTTTTCCTCTGTCGCTCTTTCGCTCTTTCACCCCGTGTAGCTCCCTTTCCCTCTTCCCTCTCTCTCTCTCGCTCTGCTTTTTTTCTTCATTTCAACCCCTCCAAGAGTCTCTCATCCTCGTTCCGCAGCTATCCTTTGTGTCCGCTCCTTTCCCCTTTGTCTCCTATTTTTCTGAGTTTCGTTTACGCTGCCGGAGCGAGACGGCGAACAGGTATTACCAAGCTTCCACCTCTTCCTCCGTGGTAACTTCGCAGCACAAAGCTCGAGCTAGCTCGCTTGCGCGCGTGCGAGCATAGATGCGCGCGCGTGTATATGTGTGTTTGTGTGTGTGTGTATTTCGTTACGCAATCTCTGTCGGTGTAGATGCGGTGTGCCCAGACACCAGAGATACAGGGAGAGCCACATTGATTTTGCCGACGACTGATACAACCCCGTCGGCACGTTTAATTAGAACATGGCGACTTTAATACAAGCGCACGACAACAAGAACAACAACAGCGCCCCTTCCCCTTGCACCCCTCCCCCAACCGACTGCTGTGTCCCTTCAACGTCCACACGTCCCTCGATCCTTTCCTTTTTCCCCGTGACTATGATGATGGCGGTGTCGAGAGAGTCTTCCGACCTCCGACGAAACTCGGCTACTCTGACTCGAAGGGGTCGCTTATCTACCTAGCCTAACGCGGTCTATGCTAGTGCCAAACAACCCGTCGTCCGCTCTCTCTCTCTCTCTTTCTCACTCGCTCGCTCGTTCTCTTTTACTTTCATTCTCTCGCGCACACTCATTCGTCATTGTCATCATCGTCATCTTTATTATTATCATCCTCGTACAGGTTTCGAGAATCACGCCCACTCGCACGCACATACATACACACCTCGAGCGTATATGCATTCACGCACACAGATTATCGGTTTCGCTCGATGGCGCACACACGTTAATACATTCTCGCGCTATGACTATGTCGTCTACACGCCTACGCTACACATGAAAACACCCTATCTACATTAGAGCCCCTCGACGATCCGTGGAACCAGCTTGGAAAATGAGGCTCGAGCGGGCTGGCTTCGCGATGGCCTGGACACTAACTTCAACGGATTTCAAATGGCTAGATTGTATACCACCGCTCGAAAATGATTCATTGATTTTTAGACTTGCTGGATTAGCTCTGCTTGCAAGTTAGCCCTCTTTAGCCTTTGCTTTCGGTACCAAAGAAACCAAGATACTTTTGGTAACATCCTCTTCTCTTTTTTAGCACTGTCCGAAGTTCTCTTCGGTCACAAGTATTCTTTTTAATTAGAGACGATAGACTCAGCACCTTTTTGGACAAATATTGCAACCCCAGAAGAAACCATAGTGTGAGCATTTCTGAATTCATTGTTTAATAGACATTTAATATGGAATTGATATTTCTTGGGCACAAACACTTCATATTCAAAAGCTTGCCTTTCCTTGCTCTTGCAACTTTTGTGCAAAACAGTATACTCTTGAGCAGTAGTATACTCAAACGCAAAAGATCTTGGTCTCTTCCATACAGAACAGTGTTTAAGAGGCTGTAACATCGAAGATGCAGAAAATGAAATTTCTACTCTGCAATCTTATTATTAATCTCTGTAATCTTTCTTTGATAAACATTGTCGAATGATTCGAGTGGCCAATCGTTGCTCGGGCCAGTCCCGGTGAACGACCGTCGGTGGTTGATTCCACGGAGCGCTCGTCGGGCCCGATACGCTAATCGTTAGAGTAATTCTAGGGATGCTTGGGGTCTTACGAATGGTATGATACAGTATACGACTTAAGGAGTTACGCTTCTTCGACAGAGGTACACCTTTATCGCGGCG
Organism: Lasioglossum marginatum; assembly: GCA_028455795.1. Classification (NCBI taxonomy): domain Eukaryota; kingdom Metazoa; phylum Arthropoda; class Insecta; order Hymenoptera; family Halictidae; genus Lasioglossum; species Lasioglossum marginatum. Next base: position 2,967,117 of record CM052252.1, read on the forward strand.
GGCTGGGTCGCCTTCGTTCGGCTGGCCCGCTGGACGGGTTCTCCGGGCTCTAAAAACCCGGGTTTTCCGGCCTCTTCTGGTGACCCTGTCCCACCGTTCTTCCCACATAGATAGAGCGACCGCATCACTCGCGGCTGATCGGCGATGAACGACGGTGAGAACGCGGCTACGGGGATCTTACGCTCGGCTTTGATATGACTCGACGTTGTACTTTGGAATTCCGATTGTTGCGACTCGAGCTTTCGTTGGGATGGGCGATTGGTCGGTGGTTGATCGATCTCCTGGTCAGATATCGATACAGTAGAGCCTCCGGTTGCTAAACATCCTCCTAAGCACCTAGCACCGAGTACAGTCATCTCTAGACTGCGGATTTTATGCATTTATGACGAAAATGGGTGAGTGTAATTTCAAACAATAGGAAGATTAAGAGAATTTATAATTATCTACATATTTTTTACAACTTAATAAAATCACTAGAGAAATAAGTAGCTATTTTATCTTGTATAAAGATCCGCAGTCTAGTCATCTCCCCCAATAGCTCGGTAGTAATTGCCCAACTAATTGCTCTCGATACGTGGAAAATGAAACAAGCAACATATTGGGTGAGATTACTGCATCGTGGGGGTCTCGAGAGAAGAGACTCGGTACAGCACAGGATCAAGAGGGGTAAGCTTCTCGATCCGCCTCATCCCCACCTTAAACACTCACGTGGCCTTCAGATATGTGGGGGATCAGCGATGTTGTAGAACATTCGATGCCTACGCGAATTCAAGACGTCGCTTCATTTCACTCAGTGAATAGTGAGAATGCGTGTGACTCAACTATATAAGCGTTTGTGACTAGCCTGATCTAACCAATAAGACCCAAATTCCTTCCGAGTCTCTTCTCTCCGGACCCCAACGATACTTAGCATCAAGCACCAAATATTCTTCGCCCATGAGAAGGTGGCACTTTCGACAGAGACAGGAAATTTTCTCGAATTTTCTCCGTACAATTGTGTATACTTTCCAAGATATTTAGGAAAGATTCTTAAAATTGTGAAAAAGATGCCAGGTCCGCGAGCACTTTTCAATTTTTAACATGTACTTGATCGAATAAAATGTGGCATTAGAAAAATGGTTGTTATTATCTATTATCCGCGAAAATCGATGTCTTTGTACTAGATGGGACACAAGAGGCTCTATTGTATGCATCAGGTTTTATTCTCTTGCAATATGGTACTAATTTATTACCTCGTTAGGTTATCCCAGAATGTTGCACCTAGTCGTTTCTAAACTATCATTTAAATTTATCTTGTAAAAGACTAAATCCGCTCCCCTGGAAATATTTTGCTGTGGTCAGTTGTGCTTGTCTCGTCTTAAAGACCATGAGAAGTACATATAAATACTGAGTGACACAACTTTCCAGGATAACCTAGTGTTTTAAAAATTTTTCCGTTACATTTTTGACTGCAGTCTTTTCACTGTTATGAAGAATGTTCTCCGCTTCAATAAAACTACGCAAACATCTCGGAGCTCTGAACGAATGGCGAAGACACAACGAAAAGTCTAAAACTTGAAAGTGTCATTGGTAAATGGCTAGTATCGAATTGTTCACGAACATCGAGTGAAAGAATGGAGAATAACTCGGCCATCGCTAATCCGGGGCGAAAATCGTTCGCTAGTCCGTGGATCACCCAATGATAGTAAAAATTTTTCGTTGGTCGCTAGTAATTGAGTCAGGTTGCTATGACCGAACCACTAATCTTGAAAATTCGTTGTAAAATCATACCGTCTGGTTGGTCAGTGTGTCACAAGAATCGTAGAAGGAACATCCCCCCAAAAAGATAGAGTACCAATGCGAGCGCGCGTCCCTTGAACGTGCGCCAACCTCGAGAAGCATGCCTCGCGATGACTTTTCTTTTCTCTCTCTCTCTTTCTTTCTCTCTCTTTCGCTCTCTCTCTCTTTTTTTCTTTTTTACGAACGGTGATATGCGGTTCCTCTATCTATACATCGTTATGTAACAAATAAGTTAAAAGAGTTTATAATACACGCATTACTCTTGGCGCGAATCGAACATGGCGCACTTTTCGCCGATGATCAAAGTGTCATGGCGCCGCGACGTCTGATTGCTAACGCTTCCACGATCGATAACGCATTGCCACACCAATCCCAACTGGGAGTAAATCATATATTGTCATAATTTTACGAATTTTCAAATTATTTAACACGTTAACTGCCCGACAATCACCCCAATAATCCCCCAAAATCAAAGTAATTTAATCATTGTAATCAAAGAATTCAAGTTTATCATAAAATCCTAACGAAGTTCGGTTCATGCAACTGTGAACGAAATTAACTTTTCAGTAGTCAACGTGTCAAACACGATTGTAAAGACGTCTTCGACGATTGTGTGGATTTTCGAGAACTTGGTTTCAGCTCTTGGTAAATCTTTGAGGGGACTCATGGAAATAAAGTTACTATAGGAAGAATGAAAAGTTTCATGCATATTACAAACATATATGTACACGTACTAAAATAATAGCTATAATTGTCCCCGTCTTTGACGTACAATGTGATACTTTAGATTCCTATGCTGATTTGAAATTTGAATTGCAAGTACTGGCTATTAGCTCGAAGCGTGTTTTGTGCGAGCACCGACTGTGAAAGCGTTATTTCTGCGAACTCCACAAATTGATCTCGAGTCGACGCTTTCAATTTCGTTTCGTTCACCGATTAGTATAAAACAGCTTCGTCGCGTCGTCGTTAGCACATATTATCCTGAAAATGAGCATGCTCGATTCCATCCAGTCGGAAATGCCGGTGTTGCTATACGGGAGCTCGCCGGTTTGTTATTCCCGCGCAGGACGACGTTTCTTTAAACAGAATCATCCTCGACATTCGACTTATCTCGTTTGAAAAATTGCAAGTTGCTCCGAGAATTAAAGAAATGATCTTTTCTTTCAATTTCCATACCGGAAGCACTGGGCTCAGAGATCTTGCGAACTTGAAGCAGCATTTTCCACGAAAAATAATCGCTAATTTGTATTTTTGTGAAGTTTGGGATCTCGGAAACGAGTTTCTGAATGAAACTTCGATAAAATAAACAGTGCCAGAAATGTCTAAATTCTCGGATATAAATGGGGCAGCTTAGCTTCATACCACGAATAAATCGACTATCGAGAATCGTCCTGCGAACGTGCGACCCTGTACTTACGCAATCCATTATATTGTATGTACAACGTTCTTACAATAATTCGGGTGCACCGTCGGCCGTGAACGATGATCTTTTTCGTACAGTTTTCACGCGTGATCGATACTCCACTTGAACATATTATTTTTAACGAAGCGAATCAAACATGGTTGCTCTGGCGCACGATAAAAAAGTACGTATTCCCGAGAGATATTCGAATATTTATGCATGGAACAGCTCTTGAATTCTGTGAATTGCATTTGTTTAATGGATTCTGCGACCATAAAATTCTTTAGCTTCCGAATGAAGGTTGTAACAATAAATGATTACTTCGATGAAATGGAACAATATTTTTCAAACATAAACGTATATTGCATAAATTAAAAGCATACAGAAAGTAATTTGAAAAGTTAAAAAGCTAGGATAATCATCAACTGAGGTGTATGCTTCGTTCTTGAAAAGAAGGGTTTCATAGTCCGACGGCACTCGCGTGGCCAAGCATTCCCAAGAAGTAGAATTGGTTGGCCATGATCAGTCGCGCCAGCCGCCGGATTTACAAACTCGACATTCTCGAAAACGAAGATCATCAACCGAAAAAATGTTATTCATTCATTTTTACTAATCTTCGCAGATGGAGTTACTTCGTGCCCGCTTATACCAGCCATCCCGAGACACCATGTATGCGACTTGAAGATAGGTTGTGGGTAAGAAAATCTAGGTTGTCCATTTCAGAGTAAAACTCTCGCGAGTTGCTCTCGATAATATTTCTCTAGAGTGACTTGATGCTGAGAGATAAAAGATACTATCGAAGTCAACTCGCGAGTGTTTCACTCTCAAACGGACACATTCATTTAACAAGAAGGTAAGAAGAGCTAGGTGTCCCATTCAAGAGTAAAACGCTCGCGACTTGCTCTCGATAGTATCTTTTATTGCGAGTGGACACTCTGCCGAGTGTCACTCTCAGCATCGAGTCACTCGAGAGTGATTCGCAACAGAGTGTCCACTCGCGATGAAAGATACTATCGAGTTTTGCTCTGAATTGATTTCTACGTGAAGGGTATGTAAGCGGAGAAGCGTAGCGCGTTGTAGAAGGTAGCGAAGACGGACGACGCGAAAACTGTACAGGGAGGCCGACGGTCCACGGTGACCAGTCGGGTCCGACCTGGTCGCTTAATTCTTTCGGTAGAAACTCGTTAACGTGGCGTACCCAATGCGCCCCAATGCTCGGCGGTGGGTCATGCGTAGTGGGGGTAGGTGCCCAGATGGGGCGGCACATGGCCGGAGGCCGTGTGGTGACCCGCGTACAGGTTCGCGCCGGGGCTCGTCGACCAGTAGCTGGACGCTGATTGGAACAGGCCGCCGGGAACGGAGACCGACACCGAGGCGGCTGGCGGCGGCATCAGATTCAGCTTTGCGTGCCCGTACCCGGACATGAACAGCTCGCTCTGGTATTTGTACGCGGCCGGGTCCGCCGCCGCTGGCTGCGTCGCCGCGGCCAGCCCCTGGAAGTCGAACTTGTACGCGTACCTTTTCCCATGCACCTTCGTCATGATGTTCTTGTCGTAGTAGTACCTGCAATCACAACGAACAATCCTTGTTTGCCACCTGGTACACACACAGCAGTCTATACAGCAAACGTGTAAGTCTATGTATAGGGTCATTCAAAATGGCGATGAATTGCTTATAATATTAGGTGTACAAATAAGTTCGGTGCCTTTACATACAGTGACTCCCACTAATATTCGGACACTCTTAAAAAGACGATAACTTTTTCAATATTGTACTATACGATTTGAACTTTTTTGGGAAGCTAGAGCAACTAGTTTGCTACAGGATGGACAAAATTCATGTTTCTCTGCTAATTATACAGGGTGTACCAACTAAAGTGTTACAAGCTGTTTTCTCAGAATGTTTACAGCTCAAGTACCTTTGTTGTTTTTAAAGTTTAATGGGGCTCACACGATGCCATAAAAATGTTTACTTAGAGATCTCAAGGTCCCCTATCTAAACATCTACGAATATAGTTCCTTTCATTAGGAATTCAGTGACTAGAATCACTCGAGGACATTCAAGGTCATAGAACCCAAGGTCATAGAGGAAACGTTTCCTGAATTCTGTAGATATCATTTCTATTATCTGTGTATATAGATCAATACTTATTTTTATAGAGACTGACGAGTAATACATGTTTCTATTTAAAAAATACATGTTTCTATTTAAAAAGAATGAAAATGACCTTGAAATCTCATGAAACTTTCTCACCTATAAAAAACTGTTACTTCCTATAAAAAACTACACTACTTCTGGTAGTCCTGTTTATATTTTCAGAAACAGCGGAAAACAGATAATGGTGTGCTAATATGTACTGGACCACCCTGTATACATATAACGTTCGACTAAGTAGAATAGGTACAGTATGTAGTCAGACGTAGTATAAGCATAGTCCGCGGTCTGCCAAGCGAAATAGGGACAGTTTACGATCAGGCAATCGTATAAAGTTATATCATGGTCAGACAAGTAGAATAGGAACAACATGAGGTCAGACGAGTAGAATAGGAGAGGAATGGGGATAGTCCATAGTGAAACAAGTACAACAGGCATGGATTATCGAAAGAATTTCGAGAACACATGTACCTACAAACTGGTAACAATCCAACAGCCTCCGAAGAGCGCAGCTCGAACCGCAATCGGCACAATCGAGAGCGCGATTCGTTCTATTATTCTCCCGCGCGCGACGGTACGTAAACTTTCTCGGAAAATCCCGGCGCGAAAAAAGGGTCAGAAAATCGAAGTTACCATCGATTTCCTTCGCTTCCTACTCGGAAACACCGGGAATAAAAAGCTTCATCGGGCGTTCGCCGGTCATATTTCTCCCTCGATTGGGAGGTAGCGGCAGCAGTAGTAGTAGTAGTCGAAGGGCGAGCCGCGCCGCGAAGATCCCGGCGATAAAGGTTTCGCTTTATTCGTCCGAACGAGTGGAACAAACCCCCGGTCGGTTTCCTTATTTTTGCTCCGTTTCCTTTTTTTCGCAGTCCCTCCTCATCCTCCGGTTTCGCGTGAGATACGATCGAGCCAGACCGCGGACGTGTTCCGCCATAAAAGTCGCGATTTACGAAGGCGGCCGCGCGAAATGGCCGTGCGGCCGTAAAAGCGTGCGCGCGCGCTCGCTCGCTCGCGTTTCAACGCAGAAGCGATGTCGACGTGGTTCGCAGCAGCAGTCTTATTTAATAAATTCTATTTGCCAGCGCCGATAACGACGCCGCTTCCGCGGCGACGGGAACTGCGGTTTTTTCGTCGAAGTTACGGTCGTCGCTTGCTCGCTCGCTCTTTTGCTGAAAAACTTCTCGCGACGACTGCTGCGCGTTTCGATGGGGATTGGTTCCAGGGTGGTTAGAGGGTGGCATAACGGGCGAAGGAAGGAGGGCCGAAGAGCGAGCAGTCGCGTAATATAATCAGTCGATCTGATCGAAAAATAATAGCCGCGTCTGCCGTCGGTCTGACTGTCGGTGATTGAAATTTCTCTCCCCCTCGCACACCCCCCGCCCGGACGCCAACAGCCCTGTTTCACCCCCTCCCGCCCCTGGCTGGCTGCGCGCACCCGAACGAATTTACTTTCTCTCCGGATCTTCGATACGGACGTTTATCCATTAAATGTTGGCGTTTGATGGATTTCTCCTCTTCCTTTTCGGTTTTTCCCGTCGCGTTGCCACCCACTCTTTTTCGTTTCTTCGTTTTTCGGTCGCGTTCGAGTGGTGGGTGGTCCGCCGATTATGGTTTTTCGGATTTTCGGGTATGCAGGGATTCTGCCGTTCTTCTCCGGCCTGCATGACTCTAATTAACCCCTTGCCGTACCATTTTCTTTACAGCAACAGTGATTAAACTGAACGTCTTTATGCACAAAAAATTATATTTTTTGTACGGCTACATTTACTTTAGACATGCCCAACGAACCGTGGGCATTATATAAAATGTCCGGGCCATTTGTGAAATACCTGCCCATTATATACATTGCCCAAAAAATTAGGCATTCTACACAATCCCTGGTCATTTTACAAAATGCTCATGTTAAATACATTGCCCGTAACAAATATAATATTTAGAAAGCGAGTTTGTGTTAGCAAATGTTTATGAGGTGGTCAATATATGATATGATACAAGCAATTGGACGAAATGCAGAGGGAGGATTCAAGGTTCACGGAGCGTCACTCACCTCAAAGCCCTGGACAATTTGTCATAATTCATGTTAGGCTTGGACTTCCTTTCGCCCCAGCGTCTCGCCACCTCGTCGGGGTCAGTCAACTTGAACTCGCCGTTGGTTCCTTCCCACGTAATGCACGCAGCGTTACTCGAGTCCGAGAGCAGCTCGAGCAAAAATTGCCAAAGCTGAATCTGACCGGAACCAGAGCTCGCGAGGCGACTGCTCGTCGCTCCGAACATTTGGTATGGATCTAGAAAATCATCGGGAAATCGGCTTCGATCAGTTCAACATCTGCATATTTCTTTATGGCTACTCGATTCGCATCAACCCTTTGTGTCCTGCAGCAACAGCTCTCTTGAAATGTTCCCATGAACCGTGCTTAGCTTCCTCATTTAACTTAACTCGATTCAATTCGTAGCATCACTACACTCATTTTTCTCCGAATAATTCTAAAAAATACTTTTGAATTGTTTTAAACTGATGGAACGAAAATAATCTCAGAAAACAAGGGTTACTTGACACAGGACTTAAAGGGTGAAGCTTTTGGTTATTTTTCTATCTCAAAAAATTAATTATATTCATTACAAACCGGATAGGTTAGAACTCAGATAGCAAAATTTCAATTTTAATTTCGTCATAGCTCTATTAAAAAAATACAGAATACTTCTCGTTACTATAATTAATTTCCGATAAACTATTTGTAACTTTTATTTCGTGAAGTTTCAACCTGACTTTTAGTCCACTTCGTTCAAAAAAATCGCTTCGTAAAAATTAAAAAATGTCTCGAATCATTAAGAAATTTTTAATTCTGGATTATCGGGCAGCAATTAAGGTATGGACTTGTTCTCATTTCCCTTTAGAGATTGTTTAAGATTAATAATGGCTTTAGAGGCACAAAGCAGTCCAGTTCTCGCGTGCGACGAGTAAGCGAGAGAGAGAGAGAGAGAGAGAGAGAGAAAAGGAGCGTGGATTTTTCGATGAAAGAGAAGAGCAAGGAAAAACAGTATAACGACGGAACGAACCCGCGTAAATTTTTGTTCCTTCGCTCGAGTCGATCGTAACTAACTCTTCTCTCTCTTTCTCTTTTTCTCTCCTTTGTTTCTCTTCCTTTTCTTCTATTTTACGCGTTTCCCCTCCCTGACGAGCATATACCTATCCATTACACGGTTGTTTCCCAGTCCTCCCTGTATCGCCCTTTAAAAGCCTTACAATGCGTCATCACCGTCGTTTCGCTACTGCTCAGCCGTGGAGTGCCCTACAGCCGTACAAAAGGATATAATCGCAACCCTACAATAGAATAGAGTTCGTTTGGATCATAATAATTCCAATTGGAAGGAACGAAACGACGGAGTGGTTCAAAGGGCGTGCACGAATGTCTTCTGAAAGCGCGGCCGTTGCTCGCGAACCGAAACACACGAGTCTCTCCCGTTTCTGCCGAGCCTGCTCCAGATTACGAATATACTGGGTGCTTCCGAAATCGTGGTACTACCGGAAACCCGGAAATCATGCTTGAAAAAATGTGTCGGGAGCGTGGAATCGAATCTCTGCGCTTGATACCTCGTTTCAGAGGCAATCGCGTGCTAATTGAGCACGGCGAAACGAGAGGTGCAAAATGCGATATTAGATTATAGAAAAACGTTGCGCCACGCTTTGTGTGATTGTACTAGATTACTTAATTTATTTGTGGTAACACTACATCTGTGTTAATTCATCATTGAAATTTCAATTCCTATAGCGAAATCAATTCAACAAATTCTCAACTGTGAACCATTGATTCTTAACACATTATCGACCGGTGATTACTGCATAATTTTGAAAAATCTATGGTACATGGCGAAACACTTTTTAATGGAACCTTCAATAGCAACAGCAATTTTCATTGTGAACTAACCAGTCACCCTCCAGAACGTTATCTAATAGTTTCATTTAAGATTGCAATGTGAAAGAAAATTTCTATGCTTTCTTTTGGTACAGCACAATTACTGAAAATCCTATTAACGTGGACTGTACCAGTAACTGTAACAGTAACTGTAGAGAAATCAATTCAAACAAGGCTTCAAAAATATAAACATATAAGAATGTTCACTTTCAGAAGTACTATTTTGCTTAAACTTTTTAAACTTTCCAGATCCTTTTGCATCATGATCACCAGGGTATAAAACCGATCCCGTGGAGCGAAACCGCGACTCGCGGCGTTTCGAAGTTTAAACCCCGACCGGAAGCAGCCGGTAGCATCCGAGACAGAGCAGGAACAATGACGGAAGCGGGGTGGCGAATGATCGTTGGGGGGTTGCCTCGATAACTCAAGACGTCTCCATAAAACTACATTTGCCCGATTATGAGGGGGTGGGTACGCGTACGACGGGGGACGACTGGTGAATCGCTTGATCGTGGACCTCAAAGGTCGTTTCGCCGGATGAATCCCCCGAAACGCGTGGCGAGCCGATCGCCTTTCGATTGAACGGTAATTCACTTACAAGTTAATAATGGGAAGGGGCGCGGTACACCCATTTATCTGCGAAAAACGAGGGAACCGGAACGGCCGAGAGAAAATACCGGGACTGTGTCCGTTGTTCCAACCCCGTCGGGTTCTTTCCGGCACGCTTTCTACGAAGAAACCAACGAATTGAACCTCGCTGTGACCCCCTTTTCCCGACTTTGAAAATTCACTCGCGTTCCTCTTTTCCTTTCCTGCCGGATCACGCGAATAATTTACTCCGATTTGCATGAGGCAGCCTCCCCCGACCGCGGACTCGAGTTTTATTTTCTGGAAATCTGAGCTCTGGCCGAACCGGTTCGATGCTGGATGACGATTAGACTGCGGATCATTATGCAAATCAACATTTTTATGCCGGTCGTTTAAACAGCCGGTCGTCGTTCGAAGAATTTAATGCCGGCGACATTTTTATATATTGTGAACTAAATACGAAAGTTGATTGGGATTTTATCTTTCGAGGAGTTGGAGTTTTAGAAAATATCGAATTATGCTAATATAAATTGTTTTATGATTCGAAAAGACAAATTGAAGCAGGAGGTTTTCTAAAAATTGTGTTAAGCCTATAAGATTTCGTTACTAAGAACTTGAGCACTGAGGAAAGTAATTTATCAAGCCTCTGAAGAAGCACATTAATTTTTCTGAATGTTCTTTTTGCGACTGATTGGACAAACGAGACATTATAGAACACAATACGAATAAGAGGTTATTATTTCTGGCCTTGAGTTTACACCCAGAGCAAAATGAGCCGAAAGTGCCGCAAATGTCCATTTTTATTTTCGCCATTATGCCAAGCAGCTTTTATTGGGTCGCATTAGACCGTAGACTGGACGATTTAATTTCTTAATGTTAGTAATGAGTGGGACCAATCCACGGAGCCAGTTATTTAAAGCTATCGATCGGCAGAAATAATTTTTGGGCGTGACGTTAAAAAGTCTAGGAACGAGGGGGCCGCTCTCGCGTGATTAGTGACGGGCGTAATAATCGTGAAGGTCATTCCGTGCAATTGCTTTGGCAAAATCGCCGTCGATTGGCTCACGCGTCACTGCTCGTTTCTCTATAGCGAGCGCGATCATTTTTTCTTATGCTGCTGTATACCCCTCATTAACTTCCTAATAGCGCGACAATTAACGCGTTAGCGGCGCGTGCGCTGAATATTCGACTCTTATTTGCTAGAACCGATTGTCGAGTATTAGGAAACCATTATTCTTTAACATACACACGTGGACGACTATTGTCAATCGTTCGAGGATTAAATTGGAATTTATCTACTTCGTTTCATTTTAAATAAAATACTTTTATTCTTTTTTTTTTGGCGTCGCAGTTTATTCTGCTTGAAAGAAGCACCCAGCCATATTTAATAGAAAAGCGTAAAAATCAAATAAGAACACAATAAATAAAAAATGTATTAATGCTATCGGCGCAATGGTTCGATCAATTGTTATTTAAAAGCTTTGTTACTCAAATTTACAGGCACAATTATTTCTTGAAAATGATCTAAATTAAGATCGAAACGTTGAAGTTAATATGATAATTTGCAAAATTGCTTTTAAATAACAATTGATCGAACCATTGCGCCGATAGCATTAATACATTTTTTATTAACAACTCTACGATCGATATAAGGAAATATTTAAGAACACAGTAAGTTTTGAAAAAGGATTCCGCTGTTTCATTCAATAGTTCTGAGAATATATGTGTTATTGCGGATTATTTAATACTTTAAATGCAATAAATCAATGATTGTACAATACAATTTCTACATAAAGATATTGTTTGTCATTATATCTTATAATTATACTGGGTGCTTCTTTCTTTTGCACAATAGTGTACGGCTGTATTTCTCATGTCTTTTATTTATGTGACTGCACTTCTTTTAATTATTGATAGGAGAGATCACTGTGGAACATTTTTTGAAATTTCATATTGTAATATTTTTTTGACTTTTGTCTTATATACAGGTAGTGTAAATGTATTTTTAACTTAGAATGCTTGAAAGGATTTTCTTCTTATATTCCTTTCTGTTCTTTTGTGTAATTGTGCTCCGATACAAAATAGCAAGTAGTAGTGAATTATTAATGTTATTGCTAGGGCAGTCCGTGTGAAATATTGTTTTGTAGATAGTATTTTAGACGAAAGTACTCTGGTAATTTTTTTGTTAAATTGCCGATCAGTTTTACTCTCTTCTGACGATAGACAAAAAGAATTGAAGAGCTTTAACTTCTCAGGAATATCTACCTACTACATACCAGGCTGCCTGAGGTGGGTGTGCGTGTCCAGTGCTGATTTGGATAAGCTGCTTCCGTATCCTGGAACAGAATAGTTATGGCTTAATACATGACGTTCTTTTTTCTCATACAATAAATTTCCTTAATGGATCAAGTAAAAGTCTAACGAATTCCCTAGTCATACTCGAAGGGCGAAATACGGCACACACGGATTTTAGTGAACCACAGTAATATATTCGGACACTTTTAAAAGGACGATAAGTTTTTTAATATTAGATCATGCGACTTGGATATTTTTGAGCAATTAGTTTACTACGGAGAGTAAGACGTGAAAAAATTTTTGAAAAAATTGAGTTTACTGAAATCAATGTCCTAAAACTAACTAAGGCATCACAAGGTATAATTTACTTAGGAAAAATGTTCCAGAATTGTCTAATACAAAGCTCCGATAATCAAACGCCATCAGTTCACAGTCCCCTAACTAACTCCAAAAGCTAATCCAAATCAGCTCGCTCGTAAACACGTCACCGAATTCGATCAGCCTCTGCGTAAAACTTTGTTTCCACAATTCGAATGCGGTTATATAAACTATCCATTACAATTTAATCGCATGTCAAAGCGTCTTCGTTTTAATTGTCCCTTCGTTTGCACACGACCCATTAATTTGCACGATCGAATAAATACGACCAGACGGCAGTGACCCGTGGAAAATCGGTTTTACATCGGTCATGTTGATAATTATTCTACATGTTTTATTAGTTTAAAAGATCCATTAGAAGCATGCTGAAATGTTGAAATGAAAGTTTGTAGTGTTTTTAAATTATAATTCAAAGATAAAATTAAAATATTTCCTATTTTGTTCCATTAGTTTTCCTAATTTTTAAAAACTATCATGTTAGTGTATAAACCTATGAATAATTATCTTAATTTTATCTTCGACTTTTAATTTAGTCGTGTGCGCACAGTATCTATAATTTTAAAAATATATAAATGTGTGATAAGAAAATTTTTATCGATCAAGTACAACAATTAATATAAAATTCATGACGTGACAGGAGTTGAGGTAAATATTGTTCCTGTCGTTAAAATTTGAAAAGATTAAATTTCTTAAATCTATTAACCCTTTGCGGTCGTATGTCTACTCTCAGCTTTAGTGAAACTGAGAACGATACAATATAATTTTTACATAAAATTAAAACATATTGTGTTACATATATCTAAAGTTTAAAAAAGAATTAATAAATTTTGTTTTTCCTTCATAATCTTGCACGTTATGTATTACTGTTCGTTCAACGAAAATTAATTCCGGCCAGCATGACATCTATGTATAAACTTAATACGACCGCAAAGGGTTAAGAGAGGAAATATGCTTGTATATAATTCCAGTGTTTTGCACAATAAGCAGAAAATTTTTATTTTGCATAAAAATCCGCAGTCTAGTCATGATAATGTTCCTGCATGCCACCTTCCCAGGAGACGAGAGAACATTTTCTGCATTTACAAGATGACCTACCATAAATGTAACAGTAACAAGTGTTCGCAGAGAAATCGGGGTTCAATCATGCCCTCGTAGATTGGTAAAAAGGTGACGCGGCGCGCACCGACGTAAACGTTCCGGGTCGAATCGTAACAAGGGAAAATCGTCGGTCGATCGAAGATGAAAAAGCGCAAGCTCGGTCGAGCGTTAGAATCCGTTAGAGAGGATTTCCGTGTAGGCAAACACACAGGGCTGAGTGCTCCGTATACGTTTTCTCTCTCTCACTTCGACTCTGGCTCCCTTCGTTCCGTCTATGTCGTCCCGTTTCGCTCTCCTCCGCCTTATCAGGGGCTAGACCGGCTAGCCTAACTCCTCTTCGCGTGTACGTGCGGGGAACGCGGCCACCGGTCACGTTCGCGCGAGTGTGCAATCTGTTTAAGGCACAATGCCCCTTAATTTCGCCTCGTTATATACTCTCGTTACGGGAAATCCCGTCTGTCGCGATACCAAAGGTATATCGCGCTATCGGTTTGATCTATCGCTGCGACCCGTCCTCGCCCGGAAACCGACGCCATTGTAATTGCTTCTAGATCTGCCAAGATCAAAATTCCTCACTCAGGATCATGGCAAAGATCCTCTTAACCATTTGCAATACGTAAATTATTTTTCTCCCTTTAAAAAATCCTTTCAAAGGTATTGTAATTGTTTCTAGATCTGCCAAGATCAAAATGGCACAGACCCTCTTAACTATTTGCAATACGTAAATCATTTTTCTCCCTTTAAAAAATCCTTTCAACGGTATTGTAATTGTTTCTAGATCTGCCAAGATCAAATCGCTCAAACCCCAGCTTTCTACGTTCAGTCGTTCTCAGTTGATGCCGTCACAAACAAACAAACAGACACGATTTTATTATATGTAGAGAAGAGATAGAAGGTGTGTAAAAGACTGTAATTTTTTTGGGTGAATCGTGCTGGTTCAATTACATAAATAAATTCTGTGCTGTTTTTGCTGCGCAGGCACGCCAGGAATCTCTGTCCCGTATTGTACGAGGCAGATGCCACCTCTAAATAGCAGTTGGTGTCCGCTGTGTTAAACAATTTGATTTCGTCTCTGATTGGGACGCAGGGCAGCCTCGGACGAGGGCGAGAGAACGCCTCGGGTCCGGGTCGTGGGGTCTTTGTCCGCAATCAGCGTAGCCGCGGGGCTGCGACTCCACGTCTTTCGTTCGTTTCGTGTTTAGAAGACAAACTCTGACACGACGACGACGAGTCCTGATGTTTTCGAAGACGAGCATTGTTCTTTGTTTCCGCGAGAGTCGATGATATTAAATTATCTTGTAAATTCGCACGGTAAGTTCATACACAAATACTAATCTACGCTGGATTAACCAATAAGCAAAGTAAGCACAAGCTTAGAGCATCAGGAGAAAGGGGACACAATAAAATGGCTCCCATACAAATTTTGTAAAAAACGACTTTTAGTATTTTCTTTGTTCTCTATTCGATTGTTTCAAAATTTTTTGTCCAAAACTAAAAATGTTATTGTTTTTCTAAGAGTCTCCGAATATTAATGGAAGTCGCTATACTTCGTCCCGTGCAAAATAACCTATTCTTCTGTCTCTTTTAACCCCTTGCCGTACCTTTTCTTTTACAGTTACAGTGATTAGAACACGTCTTTATCCCGAAAAATGTCGTAGAAGTAAATATTGATTACAAACGAATCAAATTTTATATCATCTAGAATGAAACGCGTAACATTCATATTTGTTAGACTTTGTAAAAAACCTTCGTCACGAGTCTGGCTCGTCAAAATATGGCAAGGGTTAACCCTCATCCGTCCCTCCTGTCAATTTGACACAGTTTTCTCGAAATGAGTTATACTGTTCTGTTATTTGTAGGTAAATTTGTCCGAAACTTGGTGACTTTTATTTCCTTAATGCGAAACATATAACCGCAAAAACCTGAGATGTAAATGTTAACTCATCAATTTGAATGAAAAAAACATCGAAAAGTAGCTGTTTGACTTGTTATTTTATCGATTTTTTTTATCACTGTGTCAATTTGACACCGAGGGACAGATTCAGTTCGCGAAATGAGGGACGGATGAGGGTTAAAGAAGAAATGTTCTGTCATACGGCAAGGGGTTAAAGAATGACGCAAACAATTTTGTTTTTGCACAAAGATCCTGAATGAAAGCTGATCAAATTCCCGGTTGCAGGACGGGCCCCTTCGACCGTCGAGGATTCGAAGGTCAACGGTGCATCGGCGATCATGCCAGTAGTGGAGACACGCGTGCATACGTCAGACGTCACGTCACCTCGAATCGACGTGCTTCCATTGTCGCGCGTATATCTGCGCATTCACGAGCAATTACTCGGGGCGGGGTAATCCCGTTAGGCAGCGCGCAGTTTCCTCGGGGGAGGATCAAAGGACCCGCCATTCCAAGCTGCTGCACTCTTTGGCCGTTCCAGCCCGAGCACAATACCATTTCTCCGAGAGAGAACCGACGACGAGAGGGGTTTTCGCCGAGGGGGTCGAAGAAGAGAATGCTGGAGAGACGCGCGTCGTCGTTCCGCGACTCCGAGAAACTTTGGGTAACTTCCAAATGCACGGCTGGCCGGCTCGCGGTGTATTTCGTTTCGGCCAGACACGATACGCGGTACTCGGAGCAATTATCGTTACCGCTCCGTTTCGACTTTGCTTCCGTGCCGGCATTTTGAGCCGGAGCACCCCGATGCTCTAGCGGAATTTCCGGTTTTATTGTGCGTCACGGAAATACGGGCTCTAAGGATCGGTAATGCTGGGATTTCGCGGCGGCTGCTTGTCTGTCGCCCGAACATTCTGATCGCTGCGATTTGTGGCACGAAAAATGGGAAGCGGGAAACTCGAATCGAATCGAATTGGATCATGGAATTACACTCGTTTGGAGACTCGAATTAGGTCAAGGTTAACTTAGGATAGTAGGGGAGACCGGGGCTAGTTGACTAATCTCTCTCTCCATTCCAATTGTAATACTATAAAGTAGATCAGACTTTCCCAAACTTTTTCTGCGATGAAACACTTCGCAAACCCGAAAATTTTAACGGAACACTTAGCTTATTTTTTAGGTTGTGTGTAATTCCTACTAGTAAAAATTAAAAAAGAATGTTATTGAAACACATTATTTATTTAATAATTATTTTTGAATATAAAACTATAATATAAACATAAAAATACTAGATACTTGATGTCATAAACATCAGTGGAGATTGATCATCCTTTCAATATGAAGTAGAAGATCTTTAAATGTGTTGCAATGTATAAAACCTTTTCAAATTATCAATACGTCGGCATTCCTCAAAGGTTTAAAACAACTCAGCCCATTAATCTAGAAACCAGAGGAATCGATAACACCGCCAACTTCCATCTTACTTCAAAGAAGTAACAATCCTCCCATCCCATACCATGAAACATCCACTTTGGACTTCACACCCTAGCAGAACTGCATCGCTAAAACGCATCGAGCTACCAAGCGCAACCAAACTATACAATCCGTCGTCGACACGTAAACTCTAAAAGTTCGCCTTACGTCTCTCGGCGGGAAAGTTTCGCTCGCTATTCGGCCGGTGTCAAAGGCGGGGGGAAAGAAATTCTGTTCGCGCGCGTGTACAAAGATGGAAATCAAAGAAGCTTCTCTCGCGGGCTGTTAAGGTCGCGGGGCTGGGCTTTGTCGCACGACGGCAAAGAATTCCGGCGAGTACGTCGGGTACTCGGGTATCAAGTACCGGGTATACACACGTAGTAGCAAGCACGCTAATCCCTTCTACCTTGGGAGGCACTCGTTTCACCTCGTCCACAGTTAAAGGGTCGCGTGCTACCGCCTCGCCTCGCTTCGCCTTACTCCGGCTCATTATTACGCACCGAGCCGCACGCCGCGCCGCCTCGCCGTGATTTATGCCCGAAACAGGCTCGGTCTGTCTAGACGGCCGTGTGTATGAGTCAGTGATACCACTTAAGGCCGAATCGCGGAGTGATGAATTGACTTATTGCCGGGCGTAAATAAGATCGGCGGGTGCCGCTGTTTTAACCTCGTTCAGAAACGATTAGGCCCGATCGCTTTGGCCCGTGTGCCCTCCAGATTGAATTAAGTCCAACGACGGCTCGAACAACGTCTCGTGAAACGGACACTACGTTGCGACACTCCTCACGCAATTTTCTTAACAGTTCTCAAGAAATGTTTAAACTTTCTTCATCTTTTACGTGGATTTTTATGCCATCCGCCGATATGCTCGACATCTTTTAAACTCGTCTCGTAATTATTTATTTTTCAATCATATTGGAAAACTCATATTGGAAAACTCATCTTACCCGTTATTAGTCCGTCTCATAATTATTTATTTCAAGAAATTTATTTATTCTTGTTCGGCGAGTGACCTGGCTCACTTTGCCAGGAGATTAAACAAAATTGTATACATATAGACACCACCAGCTAGACTGCTTGGTTTGTTTAACACTTTAAATAAAGCATGACGAGCTTTCGATTTTTCGTGTAATAGATATATTATTCTAGAGTAAGAGAGTATTCTTAGTTATTATGATTTGGCTATTAAGAGATTCCCATCGAAGACGCCGCCAATTAGTCATTTTCCTCGTTCGTTTGTTGATTGCACCGAACGTGTATATTTTAATTGTGTTTACGTCAGTCGGCAGACTTCGCTGAGATATCCTGCCACGCGACACGGAACCGCGATCACTTAATTATGATTAATTGCGGTTTTACCGGGAAAAGATCGCGGCGTAACGCGCGAGGCGATTACGCGGCTAGCGGGTTTAAAGAGCGAGTTGCGTGCCGCTGTTCATTCCCACTCTGCGCGCACTGTATCGTACGAGATTCTTTATACCATGTCTCCACATGAAAATTTTATTTGGGAGGTCTAATCAGAATCGCGTTATGACGCACAATTTTTTCGCGAGTCCTACACATCTACTTATTGGAGGGGACAGCTCTTCAACCTTTGCAAATTTTTCGTATGCCCCAGATATAATTTTTATTGGATAAGATAATCCTACTTCAATTCTTGCAATTTTAAAACTCTAAGTGACTAGATATTGATGTTGTCCCTTCCTTTATCTTCTTCTTCTTCAACATTTTCTAATTAATTTTGTATTGAAGTAATAATTAAATCTGTTGAAGATGTTTGTTGGTATTCGTTTGTCCAAAGATTCGTTTGTTGGTATCGAAACTAATCAAATGAGGGTACACCCTCTCTTGGCTACAAGTCGTTCATTATTTTTCACGTTAATTATTGAATTATGTAAATAGAGTTTACGGGGTCTGTTACCTTGATCGAATTCCTTGTTTAATTGTCCCCAATTTATATTGTTCATCCATCTCTATAGTAATTATCAAGATATCCGTCGAAGTACATTTTAACTTTTATATAATGATACACTTTCCCATAGAATATGAAAGTTACATCTTTTTTACTGTTCCAATTCGTGCAATTTGAATATTGGTGCTGCTTTGAGTTTCAATTGTGCCGAAGTAGAAACGAAATAGTAATCAATAGACTGCGGATGTTTATGCAATTTTCAATTTTCGTAGAAGAATTTTAAGAAAGTGGAATAAAATACAAGAACCTTATTTCCAGTGATAGTAGCCTTTGCAGATCTGAGATAAATAAAAATTGTACTAAATTCTGTCGAATTTTATACTCCCTTTTTATAGGGAGTATAAAATCCTTCTTATACTTTATACACCCTTTTCTGAAAATTTTCAGAAGCCATAAATGCATAATGATCCGCGATCTAGTAATCAATTATCTAAAATATATAAACGGCAGTACATTTTATTTTAATCATTACTATAAAGAGTATTGGCATTTGGAAATGTACTATAATATTTTACATTATAACACAATAATATTCATAAAGACAGGTATAGCCTTTACGCAATTTTTCCATCTATTCTAATAATTTGATCACTCACGGTGCCTCAAAAAATCTCGTTTTTTAAGCAGCGATGGTGCGATAAATAAACACTAACCCCATTCCGCTTCCGTTTCTCACAACTCGCAGAGAGCCGCGCGTTTATCATAGTGCCCCGACAAAAGCCATTTGTTATTCATCGGTTAACTGGACCGATTGAACGATCCGAACCCGACATCCGGTTTCCCCGTCTGATCGACCGGTTCCTTTTTCCCTCCGCATAATAGGATCGTAAAGAGAAGCGGCATTCTGCGCGGCAGCAACAATGTCACGGAGCTGCTCTCCCGCGAGTTTTTCGGAGCCGCGGGCAGGAAACCACGGAGAACCGAGCGGATCCGGCGACGGGAATCCTGGCAACAGTCCCCGTTCCTTCGGGATCGTGGCCGACGGCCACGAAAATCCCGGGGGACACGGATCGTGGGCAACAAGTCAGCGGGAAACGACGCGTGACCGGCGCGTTCGCCGCGCGTATTCACGACAATAAAAATGGGGTGCGCGCCGATTCCTCTCTCCTCGCCCGGTAAACAATGCCGTCGATTGAATTATGGCCTCCTTCGAATCTACCGATGCAACGATTTCCTTGAGCTACGCCATTGTCCGGACGCCGATGCGAGCATTGTGTCTCCGAACGGGTAACGATTAATTCTCCTGAATTATTGAGCTAGCTTAGAAACGGGGGCGCGCCGAATCTTCCTCACAGTAATTCCCTCTTTTCACAGATTTTATCGCAACTCGCATTTTTCAATTTTCCCAAGTCCGACGAGAAGTCAAATTCGATTTCCTGTGGTGATAGTTCCATTACACCAACCGATTTAGATCTACTCATACTGTTCGTTGAAAAATAAATAAGTATTAAATTCCAATATTGTCATATTAACACATTACCGACCGGTGATTATTGCATTGTTTTGAAAAATCTATGGTACATGCCTAAACACTATTTAATGGAACCTTCAATAGCAACAGCAATTTTCATTGTGAACTAACAAGTCACTCTCAATAACGTTATCTAATAGTTTTATTTCAGATCTACAAAGGCTACTACCACTGAAAATGCGATTCTATTTGATTTCACTTTCTTATAATTCACATTGCACAAACATCCGCAGTCTTATGATTGAACAGAGGAACCAAGCGCAGTTTTAAAAGCCGGAAACATTGTTTAGCAAGGACGTCCGCCGGATCAATGGCGGATTCTTTTGATCGAAGGGTTGACTCGGCAAAAGTAGCTGGATACGTGGCTGTCGGGTGGCCGTGTATCTTCCCCGCAATATTATTCTTCTGACCGATACAAGGCTCGAATAGAATGGTATCCACGGAGAAAGGAAACGTCCGTAGCATATTGGAAAAAGAAGGGGTCGGGCCGGGACACGTTCCGAAGTCGCTTGTCGCAGCTCGTATTATGTCTTTCGGTAGTACATACAGGGCCACGTGGCTATGCGTGACACGTTCACGCATCGCTGGCTGGGTTTCCACCCTCCCACGGCATATCGGCCCGTATTCATCTCTGATTCCTTGTTGGGGTGTGCACGGATTGCGTTTCCACTTTAACCGTGCGTCGTTGAACGTCTATCAATGGTACACGAGCGGCATGCTACTTAATCTGACCGGGGTCCGACGTTTGATAAACTTGTCGACCGGGCTTATTTTCTTTGCTCTCGGATATTAACCGAGGCTTCTCTTTTCCTCGCGACTCGATCGAATTCGTTTCTACGGAAATTTCCATTTTCTTTCACGAGTTTACTTATTCTCTTTGCAACTGGACTCTATTATTCCTCCAAAAATTACCATTCTCTATTAACCCTCGGTCAACGGACGATTTTTATAGCTATATAATTTAGCAATGATTAGGACCGTTCACAGCTCTAATTAATAATTTTTAAAAATTTACTTTTCATGATATCTCGTGTAGACACATTAGTCTTTCCGATATGCTCAATGAAACAGCTATTTGGTTAGTTTAATTGCCACAAATTGAGTACATAAATGACAATTTGGATATTCCCAGTCGAAAATGACTCCGGCATTCGGAGGGTTAACCATTCGCAGTTGAGTGATGACTCTGAGAGAGGCATCACTAAAAATTGCTGTACCATTATTCAAAATATTGTTTACATTATTAGATATGTTGGTATCTAACCAATTACTGAACAAAACAATTTCATATCCATAAAATGAAAAAGATTATATGAAGCAATGTTTAGTTTTCGAGTTAAAATAGCTCAAGTGGCTATGAAGGATGTAATCGTCATCACTAAACTGCGGATTTTATGCATTTATCAATAGACTGCGCATCTTTATGCATTTATTGCATATGCAAATGTTTAAAATATAAGAAAACGTGTACATGAATAAAAGTTGATAATGCTTTCATCTAATTCTTACCAGGAAGAATCTTTCAATCAACGAAAGAAGTATAGTTCCTTTATTTTAATCTTCATAAAATCGGACATAAAAGTGGGAATTTACATAAAAATCCGCAGTCTATTTATCACAAAATTGGGGAGATGAAACTCAAAATAGTGAGAAGATTAAGAGGATAACAGCATGTCAATACATTTTATCCAATCTATGATGATTATTAAAGATTTTTATTTCTATCTGTTGCAATCAATAAAGAAAATTTGTATTTTTACGTATATATTCGCATAAAATGAAACAATGTAAAACACTATGCTCAATAACTATGATAGTTTTTTATTTTATTATTTTATTTTACTATGACGTATGAACAAACAAACACTGAATTGTATGTTACTATAATTAGCGACTATGCACTAGCTCAAGGCTAGATTTAATAACAATGTTCGTCAATGTTTCTTCACACGATAGTCTATAATTATAATCATTGTCCCCCCTTTCTCTTCTTCTGTAGCCTTAATAACTTTGTATTAAAGTTGTGTTATTAGTAGACTGCGGATGTTTATGCAAAATAAAAAATTTCTACATCAATTACAGAAAACAGGGGCCACGTAGAAAATTTGTTCTTTTTTTAATTATCTCATACGGTTGAAACTAATACACTGATGTCCTTAAGTCTTTTTAATATGTTCACTGCTTTAAATTGTACGTACCTATTTTTCTCATAAATGCATAAAATCCGCAGTCTAGTTATTAGCTTCACTTAATGGGTCGTATAGTTTTATTCACAAAATGAAAATCACTTGGTAGATAGCTTGCGAAGTCACGAGAGGTTCCTTTTACTTTCCGAGAAGGTGAAAAGAAGGAAGCTTCCAAGTTAAAAGTATTGCCTCCCGTGTTACTTTATCTGTGCGGATGTCTTTGAAGTAGGACGAACTTCAGAGACACAGTCAACTTGTCGCGAAGATGAAAAAATGGGACACAAACTTCGAAAATTTTCATTCTGCATAAAGATCCGCTGTCTAATGACAATATGTTGCGTTTTCTGATTATATGAATTTCATAATTCATGGACAAAGAAAAAGATCGTCAAGGAGAATTGCGAACTGAGCATGGAATAAAGGCGGACAATGTTACGGTTCAGTGCAATAATTAAGAAACGTAATCCGAACGTGAACCGTGCCGCAGCTAGGTCGAAAGCACAAGTTCCTTATCCGCTGAAACCCATGAATTCAAATTACACTTTCGCCTGTTCGTCTCGCATGAGGATAACGGCGCGGCGCGCCGAATAAAAAATAATTTCCGACTCGATGCGGGAATGCATAAAAAATGCACGTAGCGAATTGCAATTAATTTCCACGGAGCACAGTAACGCCGTTCGCGAACCGTTCCTGTTCGCAACAACGACGGCGGCGGCGGTGGGTTTCGCGGGCTCACGTGGTTCGTGCTCGAGGCAATATGCCTTTGTTCGTCAGATAAGAAACAGCTGTAGCAAATCCCGTTTGTAACGACGTGTTACGCGGAGGAAAATTAATCGTTTCCTAATTATCGTATAGCGTGAATGCGACACACACACGGGACCAACGGTACAGGAGGAAAAAAGGATTCTTGTCGCGGCTGGAATCTTAACGCGCGGAGGATTTCCTCCGGCACGGAATCGCGAAAACGCTTCGATACGGCCCGGCGGCCGTGGCAATGCTTATCGGGCTCGGTTCAATTAAGTACCGACACGAAACTCCTTCCTTTAAGCTTCAAGATCCCCGAGGTTCGCGTAAATCACCGCTCACCTTGCCGCACGGACCGTTTTCATTTGTCTGTCTCAACGCTTCACTCGTCGGAAGTTATTTAATAAAGTACGAAATACAACAGTCTTACTATCGTGCTTCGCCCTCCTCATTATGCTGCTATCATTACGTTCTTCTGTTTTCTGTAGACCGATTGAGGCTGCAACCGCAATGCGCGTGCGCAAGGAATCACGTGACCGATCAGGAACGCCTATCAGCTCCTCTCCTGCTACGTTGCGCTTTCTCATTGGCTGTCACGGGCAATTCGACGCGGTGAGTGCTTAAAAATTCCTAACACTATCTATTAAGGCTATTTTGATCATTTGTGTATATACTTTTGTAAGTAGAACTTCCTTATTTTTATTAATTTCTTGGAAGAAATAGAAAATTTATTATACGTTTACATTTACTTTAATGCTTCAATTTTTTGATAACAGAAGAATAGAATGTTATTTCGATATATTTAAGAAATTAATAGACTGCGGATTTTATGCATCTATGGTAAAAATAGATAAAATATTATATTACCATTTTCTTCGGTTATATTACCATTAACTTAAGACTTAAGAGTATATTATTTTCACAATATTGAAATTATTCGTGAAACATATAAATTTCTATCTATACCTTCTGTGTCTTACAATCGATGCACAAACTTTTGCATACAGATCCCGAGTCTGTTAACAATATTTACTATACAGAGTACATTCTGTTTGAAACTTTAATTGCGAGTACGACTTAACCCTTTGCAGGCGAAGATTTCTAGAAATGCTAAGAATATTTTTCTCGGAGAACTTGAGCGTGTCGAAGAAATTATATAATTGATCTTCTATTATTTACATAATTAATGTGTTTTGTAAAGAGAAGAGTTAAACGAAGGAAAATCATCGTGTTGAGCGAATATTCGAAATGCCACTTTGAAGAACGAAGGATTAAAAATTCGACCGGCATGGCAGATAGGAAAACAAAGATCCTAATCGCGATGCAAAGGGTTAAGAGGGGCTGTTTGCGAGCCGCCGACTCCAGGAATCGTTCTTGATTCCTATTCACGGATGAATCACGGTAACCGGGGCCCGGCGATTGTATGCATTTTTCGTTCAAACGGGCATTTTACCCTGGAAATCGTGAACGGCGGTGGCAAGCAGGGGTGGGTGGGGGTGGGCGCCTGGTCGTTACCTACGGTGTCGAGGTGTAGGATAGTCACGGCATATACGTGATCGGGACGCGTGAGCAAACTGCCAAGGCACGCGCCGTGCCGGAGCACGTAATTATCATAGGGAAGTTAGGGTCGCCCTCAGACACACGAGGGAGGGATAGAATGAGAGAGAGAGAGAGAGGGTCGGTCGACTCGGGTCAGGAAGTCACGCGAGGCGGACCCGCGACCGGACGTGAAAAGAGGGAGGAGGAGTACTTTTATTGTTCTACCAGTTGTCTTAGAGTCGCTTTTCCTGACCACTGGGCAGACTCGTTGAAAACTGGGGGTCGATAGACCACGGAGTCCTGGAACTATCCCCTTTCTAGCCAAGCCGTTATTCCGCTGAAAATTTATTCGGGAAAGTAGAGAACGCTGGAAAATGGGCTTGCGAGAATTTATGGGTCGGCCGACGCGACGTCTGGAATCTCTAGGGGATGAAACATCTCTGTGAAGGAACAATGAAGATAGCGATTGCCTCGATGATTGATCGAATTGGCCCATTAGGGGGTAACATAGTCTCAATTCTTATTTGGAATCGGGATATATCAGTCTTCCGAGTTGTATGTTACCTTGTACCTTTCTTACGCTTAACACTATTTCTATCACTATTTTGTGTATACCTATTTCGACCAAAAGATGTCTTTTGACACCTTTGCGTTTGAATGCAAATAATTGGCGAAACTGTCGGGATTTCAAATTATCAGTTAAATATAGATAATTTTAGCAATATATTTATTGATACATTGATACGTGAAATATTTTCAGCTGTCGTTTCTTTGTACAGAACCCATGCGTTTATTTCGGCTAAATCGAGGATATTGTAAAATACATGCCATAGGCCATCTACGGCATTTACATTTCACACTAATCTTTCTCGCCATTTGATCAATCATATCGACCCCAAATTTTGTGCTATTATAAATGGTTTCTGGAAGACGTTTATTGTTTTTTTTCCACTGCTACAGATTATAATTGATACGATGCTGCAAAACGATGTTGAAATCCTTAAAGTGTCAAAAGACACCTCATGGTAGAAATAGGTATACCATATGCACATTTTTAGATCCAGGTTGAGCTGGAGGAAAATGATATCGCTGAATTAATTTAACAACTATTGTACGAAAAGTCAAAAAATTAATTGTGGAAAAATGATTAAACTTGGAGAATAATTTTACGTTAAAATTTGGAAAGTGTCTTTGGACACCTCTTGGTAGAAATAGTGTTAAATTGTCTTAAGACGATTGCTGAAACCACTCCACCCCTAATTTCTTGATTTATTATCTTCAAGACAATCTTTTAATCAATCCCTGCTATCTTAAACTCAATCTATAATCCACTTTGAAACTACCGTATCGACATCATTAAAGATTCTTAGTAGACTGTGGATTTGACAATGATTAATTGTGGTTGTATTGCATTTATGGTATGATCGTACTCGTAAAAAAGAGTAAAGAGCGCCTCCATAATCGCAACAACTGCAATGGAAACTGACGGAATCTTTCAGGAGACGTATTCAATTTCCCATTTATCCCGTTTCACAGAAAATGGTTCACGAAAATAGAAATTCACACAAAGATCTGCAGTCTCCCGACGACAATGACCCAACAATTGTAATCATGAACTGTCACCGAACTGAAATTACGATTGCGCTAATATTCTCGCAGCGAACAATAGTTGGCAATTACAGAAGCTACTCGAATCAACAATTACACTCGTCATTACGAACGTGTAATCGCTTTGTCCAACACAGTGCTCCACCTTTCGTCGAAATCGATGACCTCGGCGCAGCAAGCTTCGAGTGCAAGGTTATGCATGATAAGAAAAAAATGTCGGACAACAATGTAGTATCGGTGTCATTGTGTTGCCGGGGTGTGCTAAAGAGAAAAGTGCGACGGAATGGAGGTGGAAAAATGTTTTTTACCGTTACTCGTTTCGCGGAAGTTTTTAGGGGATCGCGTGAAGAGAGACGAGAACAAAGCACTCGAGATCGTAGTTCAGGGATGGTTGGAGTACACCGGCACGATCCGCCCCGAAACTTGCGGCGGGTTTCGGTCGGCGAACACGCGAACAACATTAATGGCCGTGCTCAAATTACCGAGCGCCAGATACATCCCGAACGCGTTAATTCATAGCCGAGCCGAACATCGGTTTGTCATTGTCCACGGGTGACAGTAACGCTGGCATATCGAGAGAGGGATTGGTCTCGCCTCGTTCGTTTGCTCGATACCGTGAATTCGGTCTTGTCCCGAAGAATCCGACCGTCCGAACGGAACAACGCAAAATGGCGGACCGTGAAACTGTGTTCGCCGTACTCGGCCAATTCCAAATGAAATTCGCTCCTCTTGAAGACAAACTAATAATGAAAACCAATACTTCCTAAACATGGCATTTACACATACAGAGTCACATGATTTTAGGGGGAAAATTATTTGGTGTAAAGTAACGTTCTTTTACATGTACTCGTAGAGAACATGTGAAGGTCAACTTAATGTTTTTAACAGTAAACCTACCACCGCCGGTCAAAATGACCGGTTCCAGATTTTTTATTTCACAATTATTGAAATAATAAAAATGATTTTATAAGGAATGGTTGTATTGATATCTTTAGTAGGGCACGTATTACAATAGGGGACGCACAAAGTCTAAATAAAATCAATCTTGTCATTTTTATAAGGGAACATGTACCAGTTACTTTAAAGGCTCCGTAGGTTTAGTGTTAAATACAATTATATTATTTTTAATACACCATTAGATGCAGCTCTGTTCCGATCTCCAACGACCCGGATTTCGGATGATGTTCAAGGCAATTATTAGTCCGTCACTAGTCACAGGTACCAGAGAATTAATTCGGTGGTCCGGACAGGGTTGGAGCAGTTTGTAATTTCAATTTCACGGCGCGGGAGAGCCGCAAAGTGCCCCGGGGGACAACACGCGTCGACCCCCTCTCTGTAATTTCATGAACTTCGCGACGGCGAACGGCTCTCTTTCATGTCATCCCACAAACTGTAAACTAACAATAAGTCAGAGGCGACGTGGCTTAGTCGAGATCAAATACTGTGTTCGAATTTGCCGACAGTGGGGTTGCGAGACAACGGGGTAATGATCTTCCTTGGATAACACTTGAGAGGCGACCTTTTTCATCCCTTATTCGATTGAAGAATTTCTCGATGAAGTTCTGGGCTGAACATTTTTCTCTTGTGCCCCAATGAAAGTTAAACTTGATTCATTTTGCTTTCTTCTGTTCCTTCATATTTTTCCTTTGCGAAATCACGATTTATTCCTCATAATGATGTGACGTGAAAACGTATATTGTTAATTTTATTAAATAAAGTTAGAAAAAAGTTAGGAAAGCATGTTTTTCTAGACGATTTGAGTATCTTTAGAACCGCAGATTTAATTCAATACTTCATTCAATTCAATTCAATAAATTGTATATTTCTTATAGGTTAAAAATCATACAGCAGGGTGAAGTTCTATTAAGATTTATATTATTATATTAGAATAGATTTTGAACTCTGAAATTTTCTATTTCGAGGAAAACTATTATTCAAAAAATGGCGAGGTTGTGGATCAACGTGAACTCAAATTTGAATCATAGATTTGACAGAAAGATTAAAATTAAGAAGATTCTGAAGGTTAAGAAAAATATTTTGCAACATATTTTAGACATCGAACGATTGTAGACATGAATTGGATGAACTGTAACGATGAACATGATCTTGCGTAAATTACAACAATGTTTATTCTTGTAAAAAATTGTGCAATACTCTGTGCCGGAAATTTCATCCGAAAACACTCGACACGTATGCGTGAACTGTACCAGCAGTTCCCTCTTTGACAGTCGATCCGTGGCGATTGTAATCTAACGAGCCATCGAAACCGCAAGCCGTTTACATCAAGCAACCCCCGGGGCGGGGCTGTGATCTCTGCGAAATGATTGTGTCAGTACGTGTTAACCTTCTCTATGGGGATGGCACCCGATACAGCAGTGGTGCTTAATAAATATTCGTATCAAAAGAAAACGGCAGTAACCCAATATTCGCTTTCGAAATCAATGATACTTTTCCATAATACAAACAGTTGAAGAATCAATTAGATATTTGAATTCATACAAAATTTCCAAAAAAAGTGAAACTATTCTGCAGTGTATATCTTTTTGATTTATGCAGATTCTGCTGATGCTGTTAAAGAATAGATTTTATGCATTTATTAGTAGACTGAGGATCTTTATGCATTTATGGCTTATGAAAACGTTTGAAAAATGAAACAATATAAAATTCGATAGAATTTAGTAAGATTTTCATTTGTTTCGGATCTAGAAAGACTGTTCCCATTAAAAATATGATTTTATTTCATGCCACTTTCTTAAAATTTCTCCACAAAAATTGAAAATTGCATAAACATCCGCAATCTAATTATTAGTAATTAAAATTCTGTTTAAGAAAAGGCAAAAGGAATAAAAATTTGGTCGAATGTAAACCTATAGAGACACTTGAAGAATTGAATATTATTCTCGAGTTATTAAAATTATTAGAATGGGGACTTGGACAATTTCCATTTCGCGCGGAGATACACGGTCTACCGATTAAAATTTTTAAAGCAGATTTTCTCGTAACCAAAGTCTTGTTCAAACACATTTTATTCTATCATTTTAACATACTTCTTTCTCTAGAATCATCCCCTTTTTGGCTGTATCATCTGTATACAAAAATATATAGAAACATATAGAATTCCCCACACATAAAAAAATAAAAAACCCAACTCCATCCGACATACAAAGCCGTCAAAGTGAAACAAAGCTTGCGACGCAGCATAACCAACGAAATGGGAGTATCGTCAAGGGTGTGCGAGGTCAAACAGCAGACGAAAGGCGAGGTGAAAACAGGCGACTTATGGTATTTCGCTTGGGCCGAGGTAATCGCCACGCAATCGCTTCTCATTCCGAGCCAATTAATCGGTCGATAGTGAGATATGGTGGAGAGGGGATATGTCGCGACGCATGGGAGCTTCAAACGATCGTGATCGGTCCCAGGGCGACAAATCGGAGCGTTAATTCGCCCTTTGCTAGGTGATCCATGGCGACGCGGGAGTGTAACCTGTCCAGGGCGACGGATCGAGGCTAGAAGCCGTTTATAACAACCTGCCCGCGGGCGGCCGGGCCTCTCTGATCTCCGCGAGATGATTGTGCGGGATTTCCGCGCGTCCTCTCCGCATCCATTCCGCAGGGTGGGGCCGCGGCTGTTCCGCGTTGCCGCGCGCGGCCAAGCGTCTCTACACAGCCCCCGGGGCTTGCTCTGCCGACGACAAAGGGGCCGCGGTTCAACGCGCCACAAAGCGCCGGGACGCCCACCCACACACACACATACACATACGTATATAGACAGTCCACCCCCAGCGGGGATGTATGGGTGCGGGGGGGCATGCACACACAGACTCGGCACAGTCGAGGATACACACAAAGAGGCCGGGTCCCATTCGAGCGAGCCCCGGAGACGCGACGCGTGAACTTGCACCCAACGACGCCCACGCCGCCACCCTTTAGCCCTTCTGGTTACATGTGGCGAATCGGGAACGACGCCGAAAGAAAACTCGACGACCGGTTTGTTGTTTCCAGTTAGGAAGCTGATGCGCGATAAGGTGTACCCGGATCGATTGGGGTTGTTTTCAGGGTGGTGGAAGCGAGAGGTGGTTGGGATGAGAGTTTAGGGCACGGTGCTTCCTTTAATGGACGAAGATAAAAAAATCATCTTTGTGTAAGATGTGTAAAGGTTGGTGATGAGTAGAGTGCGGATTTTTATGCTTAATAAAGATTTTCTTCGTCGATTGTAAAAGACGGCCGCCAGATACATATTCCATTCTTGTTTGAATAATTTTGGCAAATTCAAATATTACATCGATGTTCTTAAATCAATTTTATCGTTCTGTACTTTTAAATTGCATCCACACATCCTTGTCATAAATGCATAAAATCCGCAGTCTAGTCTATGCTTAAAAATACTTTGGAAATTATAATAAAATAGGGAAACCGAACAAATTATCAATAATTAACGCAATGATCAAATATTTTTTAGTTATAACTGGACTGCGGGTCTTTATGTAAAATAAAAATTCTCCGCAATTATTGCAAGAAACCAAATTGAATTTTATTAGAGGAGAAATCATATATTAGTATTGTCAATTTTTTAAATTTTCCAACAATTTTGAATTTTATTTGCTCAATTTTGCTATATAAATGGAGTCTAGTTATAACATGATTTCAATAATATAAATAAAAGATGACGAAACTTACCCTGCCCAGGAGCCGGCGACGTGGCGTGGCTCCACCCCCCTTTGTACGAACTGCTGGCATCTGTAATAAAAACCATAACAATAAGCCGACAGAGCTTGCGATTAGTACGCAACTACAAACAATTGTCTTAAAAAAAACATCATAAAGGCAAACCAAGAGTTTCATTACATCTCTCTCAGAGTCAGGAGAGAGTTAGTCACGCAATATAAATTTCTCGGGAATATCGGCGAATGACCCTAAACTTTCGGCATACATCAAAGCAAGCGACGCGACGCCACCAAAATTCCGTTCGCAATAAATACGAGACTGTCATTCGTTCAAAAAGCTCCATGGAGTTCCGGAGAAGTTCACCGGTTATCGGCGGAATCTACATGGACTTCTCGTTCAATTGACCACGAAGTGGAAGTCGAAAATCGCCATTGATCGGCCTGACAAAGTGTGCGAAGTACGAAGTGCGGAGCACGTGTTGTACTTCGCGATCCTTCGAAAGAGATTACACATCTCTCCCTCCCGTTTTTGCCTTACCTTTTTTAGGTCACGTTATTAGAAGACGTATACCGTCGTCTGCAATTGCAAGTTAATCAGTTCTGGGAATCGCGAGTGGTCGTAAAATATATCAGATCGACCGGTCGCGGTAGTCGGTTGAGAAACAATCCTCCGGGAAAATCTTTACGACACCTTAATGACACCCGGTCTGCGTGATGTGGCTTCGAATTATGATTTAGACCGGACTGCACACCGGCGAAACTTTTTCGACCCCCTCCCGTGGAATAAATCCTCCCTTTCGCGTCCTTCTGCTCGATCTTCACGACTTTGATAGCTCATGACTCGAAGCCATTAAACAAGTTCCGAAACGACACCTTTAAACACCGGCTGGCATCAAAGTTTCAAGTATGATACGCAATCAGCGGCGAATTTGATGACTTTATAATGCACGCGAATCTACAGGCCGCTGAAAAAGAAGGGTTCCGCACTTTTCCATGGGATGAGTGTACCAGTGAGCGACCGTCTTTAGATAAATACTAACAGAAGGAGACTTTAATCAATAGACAGCGGATCTTTATGCATTTATGAAGAAATTGGTTGGGAGAAATATAAAACAGTAGAAGATTCTAAAAATTTGAGAACATTTTAATGTTGTTTTTAAAGTAAAAAAATCATTAAGGTTTGTAATGTGAAACCTCACAATTAATGTAAAATATTTTTATTTTGCATAAAGATCTGCAGTCTATTAATCAATCACGTAAAGTGCCAAATTTTGTCAATATATTTTATGGATCTGGGTTAAAGTTATAAACAATAATGCGGCATCTTACACTGTTTGACCTTTACGTGTGGAGAATTTTAAAGGAGAAAGTTCACGAAACAAGGACAAACACGCGGAATTAACTGGTGCAAAGAATTAATGATTAATTCACTGAAACTATGCACAATAAAAAAAAAGTTCAAGTAAATGCTATTGAGAAAAAATCAATAATACTTTTCATTTAAAAAAATGTTGGGAGCCCCCTTTCTCTTCCAATTACCCCAAAAAATTTAATACATACTAAGATATTAGCCCTCTTTAACCATTTAATTAAAAAAAAAGATTAATTCGATATTAAACAGCTTGTAACACTTTAGCTGGTATACTGTGTATAGAACAGACTCCAAACAATAAAAGTAATGAGTTTCTTGACTCTGTTCTTCACCTGTTTGCTTTACGATTAAGCCAGTTAATTAAGGTCCTACTGTACACAAAAATAAAAGTGAATGAGGCAATGTGAAAGGCAAGGTTCAACCCAGCTGTGTTCATCCCTAATCTTATACAATTTGTTTATACAAATTAATCCCTACGTTTTCGTTCTGAATCAGTTAAAAAATGTTCGTCCAAATAGGTTCTCTATTTACAATTAAATGCTCTATTGGAATATCTGTTTATTGTCATCAATTTCTCATTTATGTGTAATGGCATGTTCCAATAGTTTTCCATTTATTTTTCCGTTTAACAAATACTTTTTGCACTCTGTTCCGTCGACCTATTTTTATTAGTACGAATTCTGTTTTGTTTACTTTGATTCCAGAAAAGTTCTATTAATTTCATCTGTTCTCATCAATTACATTTCAAAGTCATATGGACCACAATTGTTAATGCAATACAATAAAATATTGCTGTTCTTTCTATAACACAGTAATACCAACACGAACAAAATTAATTATGACTTATGAAGTGTCGCGGTTCCCACATTTTCTAATTGTGTTGTATCTCTTTCAATTAAACGTATATCTTTTAAAACTTCCACAACAATTTACCGTAATACTTTAAATTAAGTATTTCAATTCTACACAATCCAAATGTGCAAAAAAGAATTAAAGAAATATCATATCATATCAGCAATTATTTTGCACCATAACAGTAAAAATCGAGAACACAAAAATTCTACTAGAGTCACAAGGGAGCTGAGACTACGATCACAGTGTCAACAATAATTTCGAACTACCAGCGAACTATGAGTTACTCAAAAATGTTCGACGTAAAACAATAACGAGCAAACCGGCACGTTCAACAGTGAAACGCCTGTTCCCCGACGCGTTAAGGTTAATTATGCAACGGCACGATGCACGACAGAGTTAAACAACGAGCAACAAGTCTCGTTTATGTTCCTGCGGATCGGACAATAAAATCGGCGAATTTCGATATCCGCGACGGCTCCACGCGTCTCCGTGGGCGCTGTCGCCGCAGCCGCCGGTCTGTTTGCAGACAGATATATTTTCATTTGGCAGTTATTGGCACGAGGGTTGGCCCTGCTGTGTACATACGTGCAGCAGTACGTCATGCTGCCGCAGAAACTCTCCGTCTTTCTGTGCAAACAACGACTTAGGTGCGCGGAACCTTTCGTCTTTGTTGGCCCCTTCATTTGATCTGGATACCCGAGTCCATTAATGGGAGCCTCGAATTTCACGTTCCCTTCGCTGCCTTCGACCTAGCTTCACTCGCGGTACACGCATTATCTGCTTTCGCCTGTTTTCCACGGTTTCCGGTATCGGATCGAAAATCTGTGTCAAAGGTCACTGGCAAGGAAAAACCGAATCCCTGCGTCAGATGCTTAACCCTCAAACCATTCACGTTTTTAGGGTACCCTCAAACTGGAAAGGTGGGTCTTTCATTTCTGATGCAGTTTTCAGTGAGTTCTTTAAAAGAAATTGAGATTATGACAGTTGTTACGACAAATACTCTGTTGACATGTTTTTATATTGTAAATAGTATGAAACAAATGAATTTTACAAACTGTTTGGATGACCCCCCTTTACAGTTTAAGGATCAAGATTCCGACAGTGGGGCTCGGGTCTATCTGGATCTGAAGTGTCGAAATCGTCGTTTAATTCCTCAATTTCTGGCGATTAAATTAAATGACACCTGCTATCTTGGAAATATCAGACAGACCAACGTGTCTACGAGAACTACCTCCAACAATATGTTTTCAAAGTGTTTCCAGTCACGAAACTGGATCTACTCAAATTCTTACGCATTTCTGCACCTATTTCTTTGATCTTTTCAACGTTGATCTTTTTATTGGGCCTAGTATCATACGAGTAAAGAGAACTGGCTACTTGAAAATTGTCAGTAGATCTTCAAAGAGTAGTTTCATCTCCTTAACGTGAGTATGGATAATTGAAGAATGTACGTGTCAAATATTTTCATAAGTTCTACCACTTTGTGAAGTTTTATAAGAAGTGATGTGCCACTCTTGTAAAATTATGATACAACTGGAATATATTTACTGAAGAAAATCATGTGTGTCTTAAGAGGCAACGACATAGTGAGGCAGCTATCTTAACAGGATCATAATCATTAAATAATAATTCTAACAAAAATGTCCACCATATACTATAAAGGACCGAAAATGATTGATTTTTGTCGAAAGTCTGTCTGTTCAAACCTCTGATTCTGGTCACAGTGGATTCAACACTTCACTATATCTTTCTAATCCAGATGTCTGAGTGCCAATGAAACTAAAGGAATCTAGCCGAACCTCGCATCTCAGGAACAGAAAGAATTCACCTACTGCAACTGGCGATACCCTAACCCAAGAGGTGAATACATCAATATTGACAAGAAACTTTCAACGGAAAATTATTGAACAAGGAATCGATGCATTGTAATGAAAACTTCATTTGTTTCTAAACAAGTTAGAAGTATAAATACATTCTTGAAGATTCCTCAAACGTCATTGCAGTTCCTAGTGAAGCGACGTCTATATTTATAAAAGTATATCAACAAACTGAAGGCAAACATTGTTTTGAATATTCTGAAGAGAAGATTATTTCCATTTACCACGTGAAATACGCACAAATTCCTCTCTCCCCTAGCGTGAAAACTATCACGTCTCTCTTTAACTACGACACTACGAATAGTGTACACGATATACAAGCGCGTAACAAACCGAAACAGCTCATATCCGACACAGCTAAAAAACAAAACAAACTCCAAAACCAGACTAGTTCTTCTTTATCCTTCCCATCAAGAAAATATTCCCGATAGCCTTAGAGACCCTCTACGCCTCGAAGAGTCCGTCCGCAGACTACCCTATACTGCTAATCCCCTGAAGCATAGTCGAACTAGATGGTGGAGCAACTCCCGTTCACCGAGTACAGTACTACTTTGTTCAAAAAGTTCATAGAATCACCAAAAATTCAACATTCATCAACAAAATTCGGTATTTCAATTCTCATCCGACCCAATAGTATCGCCTTCAAAGCAGTCTCCTTTTGAATGTACACACTTTCTCCAGCGGCGTTTCCATTGCTCAGGACATTGCTAAAACGCCCTTTTATTGCACCAACGTCATCCATATGCCTTCCCGACATGACATGTCACACGGGGCTAAGCAAGAAGAACATGGAGGAAGAATTCGGGGCATTCACTTTCTTCCTTCTTAAAACCTTTTCATCCATTTACCAATGGTTCCTGGCTTCATAGCACTCTCTCCAGTTCTCCTGTCTCCGAAAAATTTCGCCTGGATACATTGTCCTCTAAAAAGATCATCAGACATCTCCAATACGCATGAGGATCAACACCAACATCGGCATACTAAACACGTCGCCACAAGCGAACGGCTGGTCTCAGGATCGTGAGACGGTCTGTCTATAGACAAGACTACGAACAACATTTCTCACCCATCCGTATCATCGTTACCAAGAAGACGACAGCAAAAGGATCTACAAACTTTTTGAACAGATTAGTACACTTGTTCCACCCACTGCGAACCATGATCGACCGGGGGTAGCTAAACGGAGTCCCACCAGCGTGCGACGGCAACGATGAAGTCAACACACTTGCTCACAGATATGCGAACGTACCGGCGAACAGCATGGATAGATTGGTGAACGCCGTGGTCCGTGGCAGTTCCGCGGCGGTGGTCCCGCTGCTCTTGAGGTCGAGCATCGCGCGAAATGTTCCCGCGTGCCAGCGGCCGCTGGTCAGCCGGCAGCTTACACGGGGTAGTATCCCTTGACCAGCCTGGTCGCTGTGTGTCTCACTGTGAACGAGCTCCGTATCGTAGTTAG
The DNA here is from genome assembly GCA_028455795.1 of Lasioglossum marginatum. Classification (NCBI taxonomy): domain Eukaryota; kingdom Metazoa; phylum Arthropoda; class Insecta; order Hymenoptera; family Halictidae; genus Lasioglossum; species Lasioglossum marginatum. Next base: position 3,003,829 of record CM052252.1, read on the forward strand.
TCCGGCGGACGACGGGAACGACCAGGTCATATCAGCCTGCGGGGTTTGTAAGCCCTCTTACGATCGCGAATAGAACGGAATGTTGTTGTCGGCGGATCCTTGGACGATGATCTCGGCACGATGGATCGCGTTCGATAGGTTTTTTGATCGACGATAATACGTGGCCGGTGCCTCGATAAGGCAGCCGATCATCTTGCCGACCCGCTCTGAGTGACACTGCCAGTCCGCCACCGTGGATTCTCTCCCCCGGGGGTTGTCACCGGAACCACCTACACCCCTGCGACCGCCCTCTATGCACCCAATCCCCGGCGCCCATGCTCGCTCGAGCAAGCTGGCCAGGGGGTTGGTTCACGATCCCAGCCAGGCCATAGGCGGAGCCTATCGTCAACTGGCTTTACCACCCCCGAATGGAAGGGGCGGATAAACGCCTGCGCTCTCACCGGGTCAAGGAGAGGCACCAGACGCGCTACGGAGTCGATGAGACCGAGAGAGGCCCTCCAGGGATGGATATCCTACACGCGACAACGGCAGGTTGCTAGGTGGCTGGCCACCGACCTACCGGACCTACTGCACTTACCGACCGGCGTTGTCGACGACGTAGTTTGCCCCGGTAACGACGTGCCACCGGTTCCCTTCCGGAACAAACCCTCTGTGGTAACGGCGCCCATTTAGAGAGAATGGTCAGGGAATTTCGGCTGTAACGGACCAAGGTGTTTCCATTATTCTTCGGGACTGGCCGACTCCCAAGCGCAACCCTGCTTATCTTTCTTTTTTTTCCTAGTGGAATCAAGGAACCTCCGCAGCTGACGGCTCGAGAGTTTGATTATTTCAGGAACGTTTTCGTTTCGTAGCACTCTTACTCTTACCAGTTCAAACAGTCTGGCCAGAAAATTCGAAGTGTTGTCATTAGTCTACAAAGGGGAGTTAGTCTTATGCTTTTTTTTTTGTTCAACGTTGCTTGCCTCTCTTCTTTTGGAATGTTTAGAGTTAATTTGTCAAAAGATCGGTTGCTTGTGGAAATCTTTTGTTTCGTGGTACCCTTCTTCAGAGTATGGGTTTTTACCATTATTAAGATTCAAGTTGAAACATTGTTTAGCTTCTTTTTGCAATAACTATATATTTTGCTAATTTCTCAGTACATCTCTGTTTGGTCTGTTTTAGGATTGATGATCAAGGTACTGTAGTCATTTTTGGAGGACCTTCATTTTATAATGTTCAGTTAGATTGGGGAATTATTGATGTAATGGTCTAGATGTTCCTATTATTCTTCAGGTTTGCTGGCCGTCTAGGTGAAACATTTCTTACGTGTAGACTGAGGACTTTATACATTATAGTCTTTATACATTGTTAAAATACAAGGAAAGAGGTATAGTAACGATCATCAGTACTCTTATTATAAGGCATCTTCTACTTGATATTGAACTTGTTCCTCACCCCGGTTTTAATACCATTATCCATGTTGAAATTTGCATAGTGTTTTTCGTCTTTTTCTAATCTCCTAGTTTCCTTCCTCTCTGTTTTTAATGAAATAGTTTCGAGGTTAATCGACAAAGACTGTAGTTGGTTCTGTAACATTTTCAATAGGTAACAGCCCTTAGAAATGAATGTAGAATGGAATTTTGAATACACTGAATCAAAGGGTCTCTATTTTCCCAAACTATTCCCCAATTTTAAATTCTTGTTTCTTAGAAACAGTCATTAAATCATTGGAAAAGAGGTTTATATTTTGTGGCTGAAATTAGCCATACTTCCTATCCAATAATTATTGCATACCTATATAATATACAAAGTTAATATTTTCGTAGCTCAGTGCCATCTTCAATTGTAACAAAATGTGTCTATCTTTTTGTTATTGAAGTTAGCCATACTAAATAAATTAGTCTGTTGCTAAATAACCAATTAATTAGACTGCAGATTTTATGACGAAAATGTGAAGTGCGAAACTGTGATGACAGTAAAAGAATTTTTTGAACATTATTACACTATTTCTGACTGATTCAAATAATGAAAAAATACGTTTTTGTCGAATGTTTGCTTCCGACAGTTGACTCAACAAATTTTTAATTTATAAGATCCACAGTCTAAGTTCTCACATAATTCGACGTCACCTTTCACGTATAAAATTCTATAAAAACAAACACGCATCGTATGAAACGATAACTATACCAGCAGAAACTCCGCAACGTTTTACGTCCCTGGTGGAGAACTCCGGTTCGGAAAAATGCAAAAACACGACGCACTCGTGAACACGGTATCATAAAGCATCCGCTGCAACCTGGTTAAAGCCTGGGTTACAACAGTGTCGTAAACTTTCTTCGCCGGGATTGCGATCGCGGCGAATAATCAATTAATTAAGACAGCCTGATGTTTTCGCGGGATGAAGCAGATTTTATTGGAAATAAACCGGCCGGCCGTTGCACACCGTTGAAAGAGGGGGGCGAGAGATAGGAGGGGATAGGAGAGAGAGAGAGAGAGGCAGACGGCCCCGAGTAATTGCAACGAAATGCAAATAGCGTTAATAACCGGGTCATCGCGTAATTCTCCGTAACGCGAACACGCGGTCGTTGCGCGGCCGTATAATTATTATAATTTGCGCGGGCGAAAATACCGGGGGCCATTAAATGATATTCATTGACAGGGAGAATCTGGAGCCGTTGATCGGTGGCCAATGCGGCAAATTAAAACGTAATTCCGCGCGTCGGTTAAATATCACCGGTACCCCGCCTTCCCCAATATTGCGATCGGTAATTACGATCGTTTCGGCTCTCTGTGTTTTTTATCGCGAACCGCGCGCGCGCGCGTTTCCGCGACTTTGCCTGCGCCGATATATTCGTTAACGATACTACTCGGTCCGATGAATTGTTTAAATTTGTTCTTTGCCGCCCAGAAGGAAATGGCAGATTGATAATGGACATTTTTGCGCGCTGATTTGCGCGCTGATTCGCGAGCTGCGCGAGGCTTGTTAGTCGCGTTAACATTATTTATGATATCAGCGTATTAAAAACAGAGGTTAAACACAATTGCATTTTTGGAATTTCTATCATACAGATTGTTATACTTAAATGTTTACTTTTATAGATTGTTTTTCCCTTAACCCTGAAATGGTACACCGTTCCCATCAGACCAGGATTTTCCCAAAAATTCTGTAAAAATTTAATGAGGTGCTACCAACTATACGGGGTGTCTCAGCTGAAGGAGGTCACCTACATATCTCCTTTATTTTTAATGGCATAATTTAAATGGTATCGAAGGAGGAATATCATAGAACAATTTTGAACAGTAAGTTCAAATGTGATCCTAATATTATCCTATAATTTTATCACATTTTTTGGTACTCAAGGTCGCCTGAAGGTAATGACATAAGCATATTCAAATGTATTTTTTCAGCCGCTACAAGATGGAATAAAAAAAAAAGTTTTCCCGATAAAAAATAACGATGATCTTGAAAAAACTATGGAAAAATAAACGGACAAAAAAAATTCTTCTTCTATGATATTCCTCCTTCGATACCATTTAAATTATGCCATAAATATTCTTTGTGCCATACAAAATAAAGGAGAGAGATATTTAGATCACCTTCAGCTGAGACACCCTGTATAGTATAGAGTTACATAAAATATAGACGTTCAAACGAACCACAGCATAAAATTTATGGTTGCTTCACTTTGCAGATGCTTAAACATCTGCAACCTAATAGTCAGGTTCTTATAATTTTTTTGAAGATTTACTTCAATCATTAGACCAGATTATCGGTAAAGAGAAAATCCCGCAAACTCGTGCTTCGCTGGTTAACAGGTTACAGCTGGATTAAAATAGCGATTAGGAGAATAGGACAATAAAGTTGGAAGCAAGTGCGGCGTATAGTGGCCGCATCGATAGCTCTCGTTTGCCGCTTATGTTCGTGATTCACGCCACCAGGATATCCCGTACAGCCGGAGGAGCCGGGCAAAGAATATCAGTCGTGACCGTGCTGGTTACGTCAATCTAACTCGTTCGATGCGTTTCTCCTCTTCTATTACATTGTTCTCGTTCGACCTGCCTTCCGATAACACGAGAGATCCCGTGAAAAATCAGGCACATTGTCGTTGATGCAATCCTTCATTATTTAAATAACTTCGTACCCGCATTTTTCATTTTCAAAATTGCTTCAACTACAAAAAGTAGTCGAGCTCGAGTTCATGTAGCAGTGTAATAGTGTAATAAACAACATTATCCATTTGAGAATCATAGAATGAAGAAATATCAGCACCCTAATATTCTAACCACATTAAACATTTGTATTCAATACGGAAACTTGGAAAATTCTTTTTGAAATCCTAAATAAACAACCAACTATAGAAATTTATTGAGTAAATAGCAGTCTAATAAGGTACTTAACTCAGGTAAATGATGTGGGCAACGAATTTGAATTTCTGTCTTTTCGGCATCTATTTTTTCCCATTAATGATTTAAACATTTGACGTTCCAATTATTATATTAAAATAGGAACTTCAATACGTGTTTTAAGATCTGTTTTAGATGTCTTGCAAGTCAAGAACAGTACGAAAATTAGTCGTGAACGTAATGGTTGATTTGACTTTTACAATTCCTTAAATTTTCTCATTTGAAAATAGCAAACTAAAATAATTATATGTAGATCTTCATTTGAAACATAATAATTGAATGTCGTAGAAAATTTTGTGTATTGACCCAAGGGTCGATGAATATGTAACTGTTATTACATTATTGACTCAGAAATAATCGTTCTACGATCGACGAACGTCGAACTGGCTATCGCATACGCACACATCGACCATCGCAGCTATTAAAAGGTTTATAACCGTGATTCACACTATCAGGACACCGATAGTGGAATCATGATAAAATATTTTCTAGGCGAAAGGTTTGAACCTGGATACCCATCCTTGGAAAATGACGGTGCCACGCTCGTATCAACGACATTCATCACGTCAGAATTTTCAATCTAAACTTCTACGGTTTACGCTCAATGCTGTGATAACTGTTATCGCCGCGAGCAAACTACCGCCGTGGAAACTTTCGAAATCTCGAATCTTTTGATCTACCGAACTTCTTTTCTTGGCTGATCTGCGAGAATCTGTGCGATGAAAATGCTGACCAACTTTTCGATAACGGAGAATTGGGTTAAAGCAAGTCTGGATTAAATATATCGTACGTGGGAAAATAGAATTGTTAATAATGGTCGAAGTTTATGACGTAGATCGAATCATGATAGAATTGAACTTGTGATAAATGTCGTTAAATTGTTTTCAAGAATTCTAAGAATTTTATGTATAAAGAAGTAAATTTTCTTGATTTTCCTGTATAATTATTTTGATCATTAGATTCTTCCATAAATATTTTATATCATTATTTGAAATTACAGTAGGACCTCGATTAACCGGATCCCGTTAAGATCAATTTTGCGCCACCTTCCTTAGTTCAATTTCAACCAAATCGAGAGCTGTAGAATCATTCTATGGTAGCCGCGACATATAATTTCTTTACACTCTGTACAAGGTGTCATTCCCATTCGAGCACTATATATAAGAAGCTTCATTCACCGTGTGAACTGGTGCTCTGAAGAAGCACCTCGCTAACACCTCAGACCTAGTCCATCATCGAATAAAAAGCGGATCGACCCTGTTAACACATAGACACAGGCGAAGGCTGCAAAGTGGCCAGCTAACCCACTCGCTTAGCCCCCCACGAACCATTTAGACCCTATTCATGGGGCCCTAGGACACCCGGAACCCGGCTAGGTAAGACTACCGTGTTGCGTCAAGTTGGCACGGTGTTGGTCCGGACGTGGTCTTATGGCACGGCTCGGATACACACGCGCCGCCATGATTTAGCAGGTCACCGCGGGCATCCTTTCCTATGTGGAACCCCCATAGGAAGACACGCGCTCGCCACGCGTCCGCGTACGGCCGCCGGCGCATTTAACGCGCGATCGCTCTCGAGTGTCCGCGTGCAGGCTGAGGGGGTTAAAGTGCACTCAGAGGGGGGTAGCGCACCCTGTAGGACCCCCTAAAACCCCCTCCGCGCCGCGTTCACGCTATTCACGGTTTCGTTTTGCTTTCGCACACGTCACTTTCGTACCTTCGTCGCGGTCCACGACGCCGGACGTGGACGCGGATGCGCGGATCCTTCGGCTGCGAGTCGATTTCAGGGCTCGTGGGGTCCGGGATTTATTACTGCGACGACGGGAGGATAAGGGGAGTTTATGGCGAAGCGGAGGGCAGCTGGGATCATAGTTTGCTGGACGATAATCTGAACTGGAGTCGCGAAAATGCCGTTTGATTGCGTATTTGCGGTGACAAGGAGGCTTTCAAGTTTGTAAAATATAGAGAGTTATTGACTATTATATATTGGGTTGTGTAATAAATTCCCGCGTTTTCTATATTTTATTTCTTCCCCGCAATTTTGTGTTTTGTTGGGTAAAGTATATACAAGTCTTTTTCTTGCTCTACAAATCTATCTGCTTCAATTTTTCGAATTAATTAATTTTAATCAATTTTCAGGCTTCTTCAATGGAAGTTCCAGGAGGCAAAAGAATTCATTTTCGACATCTACCAAGCTCCAAGTTTTTGAGTAAAGCCCATGGAGGATGGGCTGTGTCTTCAAGATCATCGCTAATTATCTTCACTCCATGGACTTTACTCAAAAACTTGGAGCTTGGGTGCCACACAACTTGAGTGAGATGTCGAGCAGATGTCGAAAATGAATTTTTTGCCTCCTGGAACTTCCATTTCGAAAGAAACTTTTGGGACAACCTAATATAAAATATCTAATTCCTTTCTGTAAGACCTATTTTTTAAGAACATGAGATTGCGAACAATGTCAAATCTAACACAACTTTATCGGTTCAAATTGACTAGCAATTGATGACTGTAAAAAGCAACTTATAATAAGATTGACTATTGTACTTGACAATTAAAAGGAATAAATAGATACATTATTATGTGTGTGCTGTAGTTGGAGAGATAGATATGCATATTTTTTGCAGTAAATTTCGTCTCTAATGGTGTGCAATTTCTGTATGGCAAACCGGAGTATGATTACGTTTTTTATCCGCTATACGTTTCATTTTGGAATATGTCGCTTGATTGTTAGAGGTCCTTTGTTATTGAGATCGTGGCGTGCTTGAGCTAGAGAGGAAGGGTGGCGTGCCCGACCTGTATTGACCAGCCCAGTATGTATCATACATCGTCATAGAGAATTTGAATAATGAATATATTAGCACGTTTCTGGCTGTTACACGATTTTTGCGCGAGGATTTATCGTCACAGTGTCAACAACGACGAAAATTGTTTCATTGGAACAATCAACCCTGCCAGTCAACTTCTAAATTGTTCATCTAGAAACACTGGCCTATCAATCACAAAATTTTTCTTAAAATCAATCTAGAAACGATTCTCTTAAATAGACACAGTTGAAGTGACTAAACAAAATGGCGAAAACGATCTATCTGTGAATACACATAAGCCTGATATCCAAATTTTCAATTCGATAAACGAAAGTATAAAAAATTGTCAAGACTGATTGAAAATAATGTGTTAGTTTATCCTTATAAAATGCTTGTACTCTAAATTAAATTCGCTGAGGCAATAGAATCTGAAAAAAACAAATTATAATATTTCGTCTTTTACACTATCCACAATGTTAGATTTCGTTGCTCTCCTAACAAACATTGTACAGAAAACAATACGAAGTACAACGACATCACGATTGCAGCACGACACAAAGAAACACAATAAAACCGATTATCCTCCTAATCAACCCCAAATAACCCACTTCCCGAGAAATCCCGAGCACCCCGCCACTTCAACGACCAAAATTTTGCCATACCGTCGGCCATAAAATAGCTCCCATACCTCGACAATAGACCCTGTTACACGTTCAACAATCCGGGAAAGACCAAGCCAAGTCTTTCTCTCCCTCTTCTCCATCCAGGAGCCCGATTACCCCAATAGCGAGCGTAGCGACTACACGAGTGCCATCGTGAGCGCAATCATCGAGACTCTTCGGGGTCACTTCGAGGACAGGGTTGATGGTAGCGAACAGTGGTACGCATACAGGAATCCTCGGTGCATAATCTTCAGGCACAGTAATATGTATATTTTTTCATTGTAGAAAATTAGTCTCTTGCTAGGCCACAGTCGGCGCACGTAAAGTGGGTCAGTTAGATTATTAACTCACTTGCAGTCCTCGGGTCAATCTAATTAACAAGTTTATGTTACTATAGTTTGGAAAAGATATGCTGACACTATATTTAGAATTAGTTATAAAAGTGTTAAACAACAATTAAACAAAGTTACGTTATTCTAAAGAAACTACTTCAACTTTTAAACCAATTTACATATAATTCGGGTATTTATACTCGGTGGAAAAAGGACGCTAAGACACTTCAGCTTGGTGGATCTGGGCAACAATGTGTAGTGGGTCGAATCCAACACTGTCCAGGGTCTAGGACCACGAGGATGCCCAGGTGCGAGTTATCAAAACTCTTCCAGGGTCACTTGGGTATACCTCTAACTACTGATGGAGTCGTTATCGGTTGCAGTCTGGCTGGTTCAAATCCAAAAGTAGATCGTAATCATCGACGCACCCAAGTCTCGGTCATCGAAGCTCCTTGGTGTCACTCGTAGTCCTAAGTCTGAGTTTGTGCCTGCAGTGGGATTTCCCTTGAGAGTATATGCCTAGCGACACCAGGATGCCCAAGTCCTAGGATGTCAAAGTCCTAGGATGTCAAAGTTCCAGGATGTCAAAGTTCCAGGATGTCAAAGTTCCAGGATGTCAACGTTCCAGGATGTCAAAGTTCCAGGATATCAAAATGCCAGGATGTACAAGTGACAGGATGCTAACAACCCTCGGAGCTTCTCCAGAGTCATTTGGCCGTGCCCCAAACTGATAATGAGTTCGTTATTGGCTACGGTCCGTCTAGCCGAAACCCAAAAGTGGAGCCAAATCATCGATGTACCTCGGTCCCAGTCATCGAAACTCCTCGGAGGTCAGTGGTAGCCCCGGTCCGGGCTCGTTGGTGTCTGCGGTGGGATTTCCCGTGCATTATCTTGAGATAGCGCTGCTCGGGCATTACCGCGGCTGCTTGGTCGGCGGCTGGAGCTCTCGGTATCGGCGCTGGGGCGACGAGAGTATCATTGTACAGCATGAAACATGACAGGGCCGGCTATTGTACGGGAGACGCATAGCTACGAGGCGGCGAACGGAACGTTGCTCGGGGGTTGAGGGGGTTGAGAGTGCCAGTTACTACCCCTCCCCGGCTTTGCTTCCGTCCGCCGGTGACTGCCTCGAAACGCGCGGCACCCTCCATTCGAAGTTCTTCTGGGCCCCGTAACACGATAAGAAGCGTGTCACGTTCGTTACGTTCCGCGGGGGGTGGTTTGCTCGATGCTACTAGGCGGGGGGTTGAAGGAGCCTAAGCGCTCGATGATAGATACCCACCGCCAGATAATTCTTCGCATTCAATTTGTACAATATGCTGAATCCGATGCCAGATACGCCGCACGCCCCGAGTGAAAACCGAATCGGATCGCGCGGCCCAGAACCTAGATAAGGGTCACGGAAATAGGTTTCGTTTCGATGCTTCGGGGGGTACTTGTTCGTTCTTTCCTAGAGCCTCTCTCTCTCAGTCTCTCTTTGCACGCCGACTTTCGTGAACCGGGGAATGCAACGGATCAGGAGATGACTGCGTGAGATGACGAGACGATTAACCTCTCATTGTTGGTGACACCGAGGCTTGGGCTCCAAGGAGGTGCTAACTTGGTCATTGTGGTTGTTGCAGCGCCGTGGAGCCATTTTCAATTACAGACGTTCCTAGTTTATCGAGATGTGTCTCCAACACTTGACAGATCCGCGCTTATTTCTACTGGCATTGAAGATAAGGAAAAATGTGCAAGGTAGATGCTTGATGCTTGACGAACTGATCACGATGATACGACCGAATTATTTGTTTTACGGCGTTTGATTCGAAGAACAGTTTCGCATAAAATACATATATACAGTTTTTGCGACTTCTTGATTATATAAGTGAACGTTCAAACGAGTTCAGCAATTTACGATACCGTGACCTTGGAATGACCTTGAATTTAAAAAATCCCTATTTGGTTGCGAAAAAATGTTTACGGAAATAGAGGAGAAGTGTTGTTTGATGCCGATTCGAACGGACAGTGGGATTGTTGAATTTTCTGGGTAATTTATTTCGTACGGACATTGAAATGTCCCCAGACGTTACGTCACCGGGGAAATTGGTTACTGTCGGGGCACGCGTCCGAATTTATGAAACCTTTTCTCGAGTATCTTTGCATAGCATTTTAAAATCCCGAGCATCTGTAAGCACGTCCCGGTGGCATGTTTACTGACCTGCACCCGGCACTGGCACAAAGCCGAACGTTTACGTTTACAGAAACCCCTGTTCCGATTGAACCCTGTGCAGCTCGAACGAGATAATGGCGGTAACCAATACACCCTTCTCATCTGAAATTCAAGGAGGTACTGCCAGACAGTTCTTCCTCGTTTACCAGCCTTGAACGATCGAAATTCCTTCGTTCTGGACCACAATCAACTAAACAGCAATTACGGTAAATTGAAATTTGCCTTTTATTTCAAATTTTAAAAGGATTTCAATTATTGTGATTTATTGTGTTCTATTTTAAATTGCCAATGCCGTCGACACCCAGAAAAATGTGAAAGTGCGCCGAAGAGTACAAAATAATTTACACATCTAGTATGTGCATATGTCTGATTGATAGAGAGCGCCAGTGAGTACCATAAATCTGTAGCAACTATGTATAATTTTTGTTTCACGGTTTAATTACTCTATACACTATTTTTACACATTTTTTATTTAAGATGAACTCGAGAAACAAATGATTAATAATATTTAAGTTAAATTAGTGAGACATTAATATTTAAAAAAATATTTATTAACACTAAATCTACCACTGCCGGTCAAATGCCCGATTTTATATTTTTCATCTTGCAATTATTGTAATTATGAAGTTGCTTAAATGGAAATTTATTCGATAGATCTCCTCATCCAAGCACATATTGTGATAAAAATTGCTCAAAATCTAAATAAATAGAGTGTTGTCATTTTTGCAAGCTAAAACATTCTGATCGCGTTTAGAGCTCGGTAGGTTTAGTGTTAAAATTTTGTATTACCCGCTTGTTTGTGTAAGTTAAATCGACCGAACAGCAATGCTGTATTTTCAACACTATATCTCATTGTTGATATCTATATATTAATACCAATAGCCCCAACGTATTATAATTAATTAAGGAAGATGATTGCATCCTTTGGTCCTAGACTGCGGATTCTATGCATTCATAATATAAATGAGCAGACCAAATGCAAAAAGAAAAATCATTAAAAAAATATATAAATATTGTTCTACTATTTCTAACTCCGTAAATTAATTCGCGAAAGAAATAAATGTCTATGCGGCTTCAGTGTCTTGAAACGACTGCAGGCAATTTTTATTTTGCATAAAACTACGCTGTCAAGTTATTACGGACGTGATTTCACTGGGCAAAACAGATGGAAAGAATCGAAAATCCATGACTCAGAGTTGCCAGTTGTGGAGAGACCATCGAAAAAAGGAATAAACATCGCGCGAAGGGTTTAATCGCGATTTCTTATTCGAAAGAGATCTCGTCCGTCACTGGATCGGCTTCGCCGGAAGTTCCGTAAGAGCTGGGACACGGCGACGGTACCGAAACCCCATTAATTACGTCACGGAAGAACGCAGACGTTGGCTCAAACAAAGGCGAACCCGACCGAACCCCCGGACACGGTTGCTCGCAGCCCCCGAAGTCACCAATGCGAGCTCTCGTCTCGTTCGTGCACGCTTCATATATCCAGCCTAATTACGCCCGGGGATTTGCATATCTCCAGTCGCGCTGGACCGAACAACTTCGAGCTTTTGTTCCTGCCAACAGGACATCCGGTTCCATCCGGTCGATTGTTGCCCTCGGAAGCGGCCGCTAACAGATTATTCCGATAGAATCGGCGCGGCGGGGCGCGCACGTCGCCAAAACTCGACTTTTTTCCCGCGAAACTAGGACCCGACGCGAAATAAAAACGCGCGGAACAGGGACGAAAACAGAGAAGGGAGACACAAAGAGGCAAGATATTCTCGACAGACCTCCGCTCCGTGGCCCCGGTAAATGGACGGCAAGAAACGAAAATACGGGGGACGACGACGACGAGCGCGAGGAACGTTCAATGAGGCGGGGATAAATGAATAATGGGGACGGAAACGCGAGTGCTTTCGCGCGCGCATTGTTTCCCAGCGAAGAAGGTTGCTCAGACCGGCGAGAAACTGAGACAATCCGAGATTTTTGCGCGTTCCGTGCCCGTATCTGGGACGCGGGAACGGCCTCGGGAAATTCGAAACGGCGAGCCCTGTTAACCTTTCGACGCCAACCTGAAACACGCGATGCTACTACCATCTTGAAACACGCGCGGTGCATTCTCCGTTATCCGAATTAAAGAGGAACGCCATTATTTCGATGGCGTCATTTTTCCAGCTACTATAATATATGATCCATTTTTTATACACTACTGTGCAAAAGGAAGAAGCACATTCTACATCTTTATGTAGAAATTGTATTGTACAATGATTGATTTATTGCATTTAAAATATTAGATAATATTAGACAATAACACATATCCTCAGAACTATTCAATTAAACAGCGGAATTCTTTTTCAAAACTTACTGTGTTCTTGTTTGATTTTTTACGCTTTTCTATTAGATATGAACGAGTGCTTCTTTCTTTTGCACAGTAGTCTATATTCATAGGTCCTCCGTCATTTTTGCTACCGATTGGGCGCTTCTTTTTGTATTATTATTTATTGATACCATCCGACTATTTGTACCACGATCTCAGAAACATCCTTTATAGATCGTTTTAAATAAAACTGTTCCTTCGTGGAAAGTATTCATCGCAGTAATCAGGCATTAGAGGTCCCGGATGATCGAAGCTCTACTACACAGATTTTAATACTAGGCAGAGAGATCAAAATAAAACTTCAATTCTTCTTTTAATTTCCATAAGGATTGAACTAAAATAATTTGCAGAATAAAAATTGTATGCTTCAATAACACGGAAGCGGAGTTAAATGAAAATCGATTTCGCATCTTAATAATTTTAATAGGTTGTAATTAACGTAACATTAAATTGATTTTATATTTTCCCTATTTTGTGTTCCACCTAATCATTTCTGCCAGAAATGCATACAATCCGTAGCCTGTTCATTAATCTCCATTATTTAAGGATATCGTCATCTTGTTTTCGATTGCTCAAAATGATTAACAGAGAAAATACATTTTCATATTAATCTGGTTTCGTACAATTGATTTGATCATTTTTCATTTTGCATAAAGATCCGCAGTCTGCTCTACAATTCGCCTTCTAGTCCCAATTCTCGTTCTTTCGTAAGTACATAGACGACCATCTGAACCATCCGTGATGATTCCAGCGCAATAAACAGTCGAATACCGAAACCCAAAGACGAGGAGAGCACCGCGTAGCATCTTCAATCTAGTCTCCCCCGTGGCGTCTCTCGTCCGATGCCGCGAATCCGTTTCAATCCCGCAATTACTCGGTTACCCAGCGCAGCTCCCACCTGCTCCCTTCTGGCTGGAGGAATCGCGGGATCATTTGTTTACTCGTCGCAAAAATAATGGTGGCGGTGGCGTCGCGTGTCGGAGGGAGCTCGGAGGGACCAGGACGAGGACTAGGACGACGGTGGGCCCCCTTCCTCGGCATCTTTCCCTCCCCCTCTGGAGAGGAGGTTTCGCGCACCGACGCGTCGGTGGCATCAGCCTGGGCCAGGGACCGGAAGCGACGCGGAGGAGACGCAGAGGAGACACGGAGGAAACGCGGCGGAGACGCGGAGGAGCGCAAGACGGAGGACCGGAGGAATGTTCTCGCAGAGGAACAGCGACCGAGAACGCTGGAGACAGAAACGAGCAGAGAAATGACAGTGGTGCTAGGCGGAGAATGAGGGGGATAAGGGGGGTGGCGAGCTGGAGGATGAGGATGAGGACGAGGGTGGAAAGGAGGGAGGAAGAGGGAGGGGGGGGGGGGAAAAGACGATAGGAGAGCGGAGAACCGAGAGAGCAGAGGCATCCGCGCGCTCATTTCCGTTTCAGAGCCGTCGAGGGGGACGAGAAGGGGGCGCTAACTCGCGAGATATTAATTCCGTGTTAGCGCTAGGAGGGTTGCACGGGCGAAAACTACGTGCCGACGGGGGTGGCCAGCCCTCCAGCATCTCTCATCCTCCTACGCCACCCTCGTTGCCACCACCATTCGCCGCTACCCCTCCCCCCTGGAGATCCCCGCGTCCAACGTTCAACCCCCTACAACGTCGCATCAGCCTCGAGTCTGCCACCCCTGTGCACGATTCCGGCGCAACTCTCTCGCCCCCTTCTCTCCTCTACCCGCGCAAACCCCCCGTAAAGGCCCTCGCCACGGTGGAAGAGCCCCGACGGGAGGCGTTACAAATCAGAGATTAGCCATAGTTAACTCGACTTGCGCAGTCAAACAGTTAATCAATAAACGATTATTTACATCGTGTGCCCACGGCCCGCACGCCACTACACCGAGCACGACCATGCCGGCGGATTTTGTTTCTCGCGAGGAATAACGAATGCGTGCCCGATAACGCCGCGACTAAGCGCACGCTCTTGATGAATGCTCGCGCGGGGGGTGGCGGGTAGCCAGCAGGGGGTGAGTTGTAAGAATGATCGATTCGATTAGCCAGCTGCTGGTCGCGATACACGATTGATACCCCTGGTTGAGGGACCCGAATTACCCGCGGAATTTTCGGGTATTTTGTGATTAATTGCTCGCCCGATTTGTGGCTGGCGCCTCTTCGCGCTAATTAGATTGCTGTGCCTATACGAGGTCGTTACAAGCGTATTTGATGAGAAGTAGCTCTCTGTGATTCTTCTAGTAATTTTCTTTCATATTTTCAATGGATTCTGCGAAGCATTTCTCATTGATTGAATGGATCATCCTGTATAGTACTAAAACATGCAATTCGTATTTTATTAGTGAGAACACGTGGTTGGTGATATCGATAATTTAGCACAAGCTGAAAGAAATTTCATTTCGCTAAAGTTTGTTACAGTCCAACGTACCAGACCAGACAAAATTTTTTGAGAAATGTATTGATTCTCTAATAATTCTTCGAGGTTATTTCATCCCTTAGAATTGCCTTAACATTTACTGACAAGAAGGGTTTGGATCCGTGTTGACCCATGAACTACTTCCATAAGATTGATCTTAAACAGCCAGTTTTCAGAATATTTTCTTTTAAACTTTTATTCCGTTAAATAAATTAGTTTCAGCTGGCACTCAAAGTGTTAACCAGTCGAGTTTCAAGCTTTTTACCTAAACCTTTTAACTTCAAACTTAATATGTTATATTGTATATAAAATCGATAGCATAATGATGATCGACGGATCAGGGGTCGGGAAGTTAGTCCCAGCGAAATGGATCGATGACTTTTTAACAAACTTGTGATGGTAATTGCAAGCTGGGAGCCGTTCAACATAGGAGCGGTGATTTTTCTAATGGGGACCAATCTTCCAATAAACCCAATTTAACCCCGTTATTCATCGCACGATGATAATAACAGTGGAACCCTTTGCCAGTCATAAGGGAGTGGGGTCTGTGAGGGTGTTCGTGTGACTATGTAGAAATTACTACTATCGATCCCGGTGCGCACGTTGCATATGCCGATCACCGTTTCGTATCTGCTCCATAATCTAAATGACA
This sequence comes from Lasioglossum marginatum, assembly GCA_028455795.1. Classification (NCBI taxonomy): domain Eukaryota; kingdom Metazoa; phylum Arthropoda; class Insecta; order Hymenoptera; family Halictidae; genus Lasioglossum; species Lasioglossum marginatum. Next base: position 3,019,637 of record CM052252.1, read on the forward strand.
TATTCGCAGATTTTACATTCAATCTCCATTTGGAGGTGACTCGTGTGGCCCGCTACGTGCACTAGTTATCTCTGACCCGTAAAACGTTCGACGACGAGTCGAACTTGACAAGGAATCCATCAATCAGACAGTGTGTGTGCTTGCCACTTTTCCGACTGTGTCGAATTGCATAGCTACTGTACACCTGATGCAACTTCGTGTTGTTTTTCTCACACGTACGACCGAGTTATACCGCATTTTAACGAGTACTTGCCCTACGATTTATTTTACGGTTTCAGCGACTTTTTTGTAGATCGTAATTTTCTAACAAAGAAGAAAACTTATATCTATTGTATGCCTAGATGTTCTCCAATAGCTGTGCATTAACAAAACCAAAATAGAATTTTATTTCGGTTATTTATAGGAAATTACTGGCATACATTTGTATTAGAATCTGTTCAGAATCTTCAGCACGTGTCAGACACGATATTGTAAGGCAAGGGGTTAACCCCTTGCACTGTAATATCGAGTCAGACTCGTGATGAAGATTTCGAGGAGAATTCAGTAAAATTTAATTTTGTTGTCGATATATAGTCACGAATAAATCATAGTGCAAAGGTTTAACCCTTTGTGCTCCTTTGTCGAGTGTGACTCGACATCAGAAAAGGAAAAATGTAAATAAAACGGGTTTTTTTATATTTGTTTCTTCCTGTATTTAATTGTCTTATCTTTTAGTTTAAAATACTTATTTTAAACAACATTGTTTAAAATAAGTAGCAGTCTCAAATAAATTTCAAATAAAACACTTAAAATAGTAGGGAGTTGTTGGCAGCAAAATCGAAAAATAATTCAGAGTGCAAAGGTCTAATAAAGGAAAAATGTTTGTGGCCTGCGGTTTGTAAATAACTGCAGTCATTGTGAATATTATTATGTTGATTACATGACCGTAGAATTAAAAAATAAGGTGTAAAAATATTACCGTTGAAATAGTTCATTGGTACCTACTGTTATTTTAATTTTGATTTCACAATTTTAATATGTACCTTTCTATTATTATTTTGTAGAGCAGTTTTTCTATAAGTCTCAAATCGTTGGAGTATTATGAAGTACACCTTGTATAACTTTGTACTTGGATGTTCAGAACGGGGATATGCATATGCTGAATTCATATTCCCTTGTAGACACCCTCGTACATCCTCGAAATTATACGAGTCCTGTTCCTGGGCAGACAGGCTAGTGTACGTGCAAAATACGTTCAGGAATTCCCAAGAGGTATAACTTACGCGATGAAATTCAATATAGAAACAGCACAAACTTGCAGCACCGCAAGAACAATGCTTAATAATTCTTGGTTTCCCCGATCCTAGATAAATGCGCAACATATTAAGTTTTGCAATAAAAAATTAAGCCACAGTGTCTAGTATATTATCAATTATTGTTGAAGAATATATTTATAAAAATATGTGTAGCTAAATTCAAGTGTGACGACTCTCTATAAGTGAGTTCGTCTCTGCACATGAGCGAAATCTAAACAGTCTGAACCACATAGTTTTTCCCACACAACCATAGACTTCCCACAAAAAACCAAATTTAAATAAAAATCGTTATTCTACAGTTTAACAATAAGAACAGTAAATAATCACCCCCTAGTTTAGGCGCCTCAATTTCTCCCACAAAAATCCAAATTTACATAGAAATTAATATTCTACTTTACATAAAAGAACTATATTATCTAAACAGTCGACAATAAGAACAATGAAAAGAAACCACTTCTTAGTTTAGCTTCAAGCCCCTGCTAAGCGAGTTGATATTTTTCAAGAGAACGAACGTCAACAATAAGAACAGTAAATAATCGCCCCCTGGTTTAGGCGCCTCAATTTCTCCCACAAAAATCCAAATTTACATAGAAATTAATATTCTACTTTACATAAAAGAACTATATTATCTAAACAGTCGACAATAAGAACAATAAAAAGAAACCACTTCTTAGTTTAGTTTCAAGCCCCTGGTAAGCGAGTTGATCTTCTCCAAGAGAACGAAATCTAAACAGCCCCTTGTTTAGCGGCCTCGGTTGTTCGATCCCCTAACTATCGCGCACCTAAGGACTCGCCTTCTTCTCCTTCCCTACTCCAGAGGAGATGGCCTTGGATAATGTTGATCCTCCAGGAGGATGACGGATACGTAGTCAGCGATCTCGCGGTTCTCGTCGACGGAGAACCATAGGTGACTACCATCCAGCGGCTTGGTGATGGTAACAAACGACGATGAGTGGGTGGTCGGGGTTGGGATGGCAGGGGTGGCAGAGGCAAGAGGTTGGGGGTGGAGGTAGCTGGATGACTGGCGGCGGAAGCGTCGTCATGGCGACGCATCGATCAGCCACCGCCACGCGAATCGAGTCGAGCCGAGGCCACATCATACACTGCTGCCCGCCACATCGCCGACACATATTCGCACACGCGAATCGACACGTTTACACACACCGAAACGAACACGTTTACCTACACACCCACAATCTATGACACCGTGGACGCATCCCACCACATTCTACGCTCCACCGGGCCGCCTTAACCTTAGAAAGACTGATTGCGAACCGCGAGACGTCACCGCGAATGCTAAGGCTGCGTTTCCACCTGGGGACAAGTATCGAGGGCAGTCAGTAATGTCTCGATATACTGGAAACTTCGGGATCGAATTTGGCTTTTATTGTGTACAGTCAGTACAATAAGCGCCACTTTACTGTTCGGGTTCGTGGGCACGATCACTGTTCAGTGCTTACCCACTCCACTGCCTGCCAACGTCCATTCTGTCCTTCTCTATTGAAGTCTCGCTCGGCGCGGTCGGCGCGGTAAACGCAGTCCTAAATCAAAAATAGTGTCCCGGTACGATCACTGTCCGTGCAAAACACGGCTGTTGGACAGTAAAGGGGCGTTTACTGTACTCCTTCATTGAGAGTGGAAAACAAACAAAACATCGATGAGACTGTACTAATCCAGTGACGGAACTTGTTTATTTCTAATGATTCTTTTATGAAACTTTTACACTGATATATTTGTGATGTTTTTGTGATTGAAATGAGTACAAACATGACAGTTTGGATCGTATTTACTCGTTCAATTCACGATATAGTGGACCCTCTATCATTCGAACTGGTCAGTGGGACACGAGTGTTCGGAAAATTGTTATTTAACTACAAGGTTAGATTAGATTACATTTTTACGCATTCGGATAATGAAGAATTCAAAGTGGACTCATCAATTCTCGTCAATTAGACAAGCAATCATGCTCCGAACTATGTCGTGTTTGGATTCATTTTAATCAGAAAAATGTCACAGATATGTAGGTAAAACTTCTTTAAAAATATTATTGGAAAATCGAAAACGAGGGTGAACTATTTTTGTTTATATTGAATTATTTTCACTTGTTTGATGCATCTACTAAAGACAAGACATATTGCACCATTGAATGTTAAAATATTTTCACCCGAGGTGACCTAACTGTCACGATCGTATATAAATTTAAGATGCTCGTATCAGCAAACTGTCGTGGTCCGATACGTTTGTGCGGCACAGCGTTGACTGTCGAGCGCGAGAAGAGGTTAATTCACGAAATCGGCATCCGTGTCCGGTCGATCGAGTGCGAAAGAGACTCGAAGAAATCTTGGTCGACTGGTCGAGGTCAGGGTTCCCTTTCAAGGAGTTGGTGAATGAGCACTGCGTGCGCCGGGGACGTTCATTTCCTCGCGACATTACACCGTGTCACCGGTAACAGCCGCCGCGATTACTTCCTCGCTTTCGGCCCCAAGGAACACGGAATCCCGCGATTCGCTGTCGAAAGAATAAAGGATTCCACAGACCAATGCGATTATTCGCGGAGGCAGCGAATAGTCCGCCAACATAGATTCGCAACGCTACAACGAACCGTCCGAAATACCGGACACCTTCTTCGACAATAAGTGTTAACACTAAACCTACCATCGCCCGTCAAATAACAGGTTCCAGATATTTTATTTTACAATTACTGAAATTATAAAGATGCCTTCATGAGAATCAATTCCATGGATTTCTTTGCTCAAGAATATATTGTAATAAAAATGGCACAAAATCTAAATAAATTCAATCTTGTTATTTTTAGAGGACAACACATACTAGCCACTTTTAATGCCCGATAGACTTAGTGTTAACTCATTTAGTCCGGAAACTAATTCACTCAACAAAACACATAAACGATAAATTACTACTTTTATAGAATATTTCATATTTCTGTTACAAGTTCTCGATAGAACTTTCATGAACGTGCAAACTAATTCTGGGAACTGATAGAGGAAGTAACTTGTCCCAGTTCCCAGAATCGCCCTGTATAAATGAAATGAGCAAAGACGAACCCTATTCGTGCCTTTAGGTATCACGGCTCACTTCCGCCTAGATTTTAACCCTTATGTAGCCCACCAAAATATATACATTATTTAAAACCTTTTGTATTCAACATATTTGCACAAATTCAGACATTCAGAGAGTTTGTTGTTGAAAGTTGTTGAAAGAAATGCAGTGAATAGGTATCCGGTTGGCTACACACAACTGGACTCCCATTTTCAAACAGTCCATCGACTCTTAGAGAAGCTTTGGTCAACACCTAAAATATTCATGGACGTTCAATAAAATTGTAGACGTTAGACTTCACGGTTTGAGTGCAAAGTAGAATTCTAACTGATTGAAATAAACCAAAGTAGTAAGGAACATCAGCAATATAATGAAATTCTGTCAATCTTGTATTTTCAAGAACGGCGGACATGTTAAGATGCAATACTATGTATGGTAAATCTGGGGTGTATCGAGAAGAACAAACTGAAAATCTTGGAGAAGACAAATGGGGGTAGATACCGAGGTATCGACACAGGGGTTAAATTTCTGCAGGACCTGAGAAACGTGGACATAAGGGTCAGAAGCGAATCGAAAGGAAAAGAAACCGACAAAGCTGTCCGGCGAGCCAGCCGAAACCGCGGAGGGAGCGAGTTCGTAGGGGACCTGAAGAACACCTGACACGGAGGGTGTACTATCTGGGTCTCTTAAAGAAAAGGTGTACTGGGTGCCGTTCGACTGCCACAGTTCAGCAGCTTCCGGTGGGCAGCCGGGTGTTACGTCGAAGCGGCTGCTGGTGGTCGATCGATCCTCTAGACTTGCTGGAGGAGCGAGCAACCGACGTCGTCGTCGTCGTCGTCGACGTTGTCGTCGTCGTCGACGTTGTCGTCGTCGTCGTTGTCGCTCCAACCCGCGTTCCCTGGCCTTCCAGTTCCGAGCTTGGACTGAATACCACTGATTGTCCTTCGCTTTCTCGCTCTATCGCCCTCTTTTCCCTTTCCTTCGTGCAATTCACCGTCTCCGTCGCACGCGCTCGCAAAAGCTCGAACCTCGGTCTCTTCCACTCGTAACCACCCTCATCCTCCACTCCACTCCACAACCCGAAACCCACCCCGGTAGCACCCTATCCTCCACGGTGCCGTGCTACTCCTACCCACTCCACGATAATGATGGCAATCAGACCCTCAGAAAGGATTTCAGGAAATTCTCTCGCCTTTTTGTCGGCAGCCAGGACGGAGGCGGACGCCACAAACACCGGTCGTCCTCCTCGTTCCTCCTCGTCCTCCTCCGCACAGCAGTTATAGCCGTCGTCGTCGCCGTCGACGTCGACGTCGTGGTCGTTCTGCTTTCTGCTCCCGCTATTCCTATCGCGCGATCCTGACGCATCTGCGGCTTTTCAATCGGTCGCGGCCGATGCACTAACGGTCCCAATCATAGTGCAGAATTTATGGCCTGGTGTCTCACGAGACGCCCACGATTAGGACCCTTAACCCCTTCCCAAAATTTGATAAACTTGCTGAAAAAATTTGCTGTTTAATTATAATATTTACAGTGTAGATCGCGGTTGAATTTCTTAAAAAATTTCAGATAGTTATTAAAATCGGTTTTCATTATTAGTATTATCATTGATTATTATTAGTTATTATAAGTTATACAATGTATAGTGTATACATTTTAATCATGGTTGCATTAACTATTTTATGTGATCGTTTTCTTTTATCAGGTTTCTTCTTTTTTTTTTAATTTTTAAGATTTTCGCTTCAGTTTTAATATCAAACTTGTACGTGTGTAAATTTTATTACATACTGGTTTAATGTTGCTATCAACATCTGAAATAATGCTATTCACCTATTAATTTTGATGATCAGGATTTTTCTCGGGGAGAAAGTTTCCAGTAATTGTACGCGCTCCAGTCTTACGCGGTTATAAAGAATTTTTGAAGAGACAGTGGAAGTTGGATTCCTTGGAGCGAGATTTTAACGATATTTTTCTCTTTGCTGGCATAGTCTTTTATCATATACCGCGGCGTTCGTATCTCTCTGTTCTGTGGAATTTCTGTGAGATCGTAAATTCTTACTGAACTGTGCGTAACTTCAAACAGTTTAGTTCTCACGAAGATATACAAAACGTATTTTTTAAATTTTCAATACAGGCCCACATAAAAAAGTTGTAAAATGCAACTTTTAGTATTTTCTCTGCAATTCCGACAACTTGCAATTTTTTTCAAAATTTTTAGTCACATTTTGCAGCGAACCAATTGTTCTAACTTCCCAAAAAATTTCAAATCGTATGGTCCAATATTAAAAATGTTGTCTTTTTAAAAGTGTTCGGATATTAGTGGGAGTCACTGTATGTTAAAAGATAAACTATGAATAACAAAGGGAAGGAATAGTTCTACATTTTCGCCGCACACTCGATTACACGTTAAACGTTTCCAAACGTTGGAAGTTCTACTTTGTGTTCAATATCCGGGATACGGCACGATAAACGGAACAGCATACGTTTCGTTGAAAATTTTTGGAAGTCGAGTAGGCTCATGACTTATGTATAAGCAACGACCAGCAATTTCGTCGTTTCCTTATCGAGTGCCCCGGGAAGACTTACTCGCCGGCAGCAATAAAAGGCACGATAATTAGTTGCACCCCCCCTCCCCCAACCCCCGGCGAGAAATTAATCACCGGGCGGGTGCGACTCCACGGAGTCGCAGTTCTTTACCACGCCATGAATAGGGAGTTTCGTAGCTTGTTACGCGTTAATTCCGGGCCATTTTCGCGAGCGCCGTGTGAAAACAATGAAACGATGTTCCAGCAGGGTGACACTAGCTTCGGAAAAAAAGAACAGGCAAAAAACGCTCGTTCTCGCGTTTTTTTCTTTAGACAGTGCGAAAGGCCCCCAATGAAACTCGACCTTTACAAATGGCGAAACGCTCTTACCATTACCCGTTTTTCATAGAAAAGACACTTTGATGTGCATTGTCGTTGCATGGAAAGAAGAACGCCTACAAATTTATTTCTGCGTTGACGTATTGAGTCCAACAAAGTTAGATACCGCCTACAAGAGAGCTCGACCGTTACGTGCTCCCCGGAAATAATAGCATAAAAGATTCTAGGACCTTCTCGTTCATTTTTGCTACACAATTCAAATGAACAAGTTAACCCTTTGCACTCGGTTGTCCCCTCTGAGGCACCACTGAAAATTGCTGTACCATTATTCAAAATATTGTTTACATTATTAAATATATCGGTATCTATCAATTACTAAACGGTTAGGTATTGTATGAGGTATTATACCCCAATTTCATATCCATAAAATTTCAAAAATCATAGGGAATGAAAATATTCTAGAGCGGAAGAAATGTTGGTAATTATTTACAAAGAGGCACTCCTCTCCGATTTTGATAAAATTTAAATATAGCGTCACGTGACGTATGTTCGTAGAAGGGGAAAGTAGTCTCCACACAAGGAAAATGATATAATAAAGAATAATAAATAAAAGAAAATAATCAATCTTAGCTGCTGAATCACAAATAGTTCTATTATGAAGGAATTTCAATGTTGGTTAAGAAACGAAGTGTAAAATGAAAAAGAAGTGACGGTATTTTAATTCTGTCTTTGAAATCGGAAAAATTGATTTGATGCAGAGGGTAGATTTTCATTCGTACCGAGGGAAGAATTCAGTTTTTAATATGACACTGTGGTCGCCGCAGAATTGCTGGATTCGTTTGAAATAAAGAAAACGACAACCTATATTCAGATCGAATAGTTTTTCGCTGCGGTTGGCAACGACGTCGCTGTTTCGACGCACACACCGAATTAAATCCGAGATAGGAGAATCGAATTCTGTTGAAAATCGGTTTCCGGGTCGTAAATGTTGTTACGGTCCGAAACACCAGTACGGGCCGAAGTTCCTCGCCGCTATCATTTGGCGCGGAAGATCGTTCACTTCCGTTCGTGACAGAGGTACTTAAGTGGCAAGATTTCGTATACTTCGAAACGGCTACTTCTCTGTATTTACGTGCTCGGTTACGTATTCCGTGAATCGGCCAGGGGGAACGTAATACCATTAGCGAGGTCTCGATGCCCTTTTCTTTCGGCAACTTCGCGTTGGCTTCGTTTCTATCATGTTGATCAGAGACGTACGCGATTGAGTCCTCTGGAAGCCAAAGCAGCGGAAGAATTAACATTAGAAACATGGTATGGCTTGCAGCTTAATTCATATTTTCATTCGGTCTTTTATTAAGGCAGCTTTATTTGCAGCTTGTATTTTTTAAATTTAAATTAAACGTATTCTTCATTGATTTTTTCGTAAGCCAGAATAATCAATATTAAATGGATATACATTAGACATATTCAAAATAATTGAGGACATTATAGACATGGTGTACATTGAGTTTAAATTAGGTTTGGGTTAGGCAGGCTTATTTGTTACCTGTATATTTAAAAATTTAGATTAAACGTATTCTTCATTGATTTTAAAATAATTATTTTCTCAATTAAGAATATTATGGACACGATTTATATTGAGTTTTAATTACACTTAGATTAGGTCTGTGTTCAACACTGATCGAGTTTGAACAAGTTTTAGAAAATACTTTTACTGTCTTTTAATTTTTGACTGACAATGATTCATACTCAGTTTATGGTTCTATTAAATTTGATTTAAACTTACACTTGATTGATTTTACATTTGATTTAAGTCTCAATCATGTTTGAAACTAATGCTTCTAGTTTCCTTGAATCGAAACGAATTAAAATAATCTATGAATATTAACGAAAGATAAAATTACGATGTATTAGAAAATTAAAAGAAAAAACGGAGGGATGAAGAGAGAAGAAATATGACATTTAAAAATAATAGAAGTACTGATTGCGACGAATTCAAAGTCAGTACCGCGTGCTGGACGCCGGAACAACACTATCGGTTCAGTACCGTCAAGAAGTCGATGAATGACAGTAAGAGGTGAGGGTTGAGGTCGCACAGTGTGATCTGTTGCTCACGGTGCGATGCACGCTGACAATATTGACTGGGAGCCAAGGAAAGCCCGAAAAAGGGGCTGTCGGGCCTCCCTTTTTCCCGGCGCTCACCCCCCTAGTCACTCCTTCATTGACGGAACATTAAGCACACACGATAACGCATGATTAACTGGCTAATGACTTTCTCTGTGTCGCTCTCCCGCTGGCTCTCCTCGGGGAGGATCGACGAGTTCTGCAGAATCATCGCCGGGAGGGGTGGGATTCACCCCCTCGTTCCTGGATCCTTTTTCCCGATAAGTGACAGACGTTTTTCGCCGTTAATCGGTCGAGTAATTTGTCGTTGACAAATATTCCGTTTCGGGGCCCTCGGCGATTGCTAATGGCCCTATTCAAAAGATTCCATTCTGCGCCGAGTGTAGAATCGGTGGAAACATCTCTGGCTACGTAGTCATTATAAAATGATAGAGTGCCGCGCGGACTGAAGTTCGATAATGACGCTATTGTCTGAGTATTTCGAAAACAATTATTATTAGTGCGAGGATTGATTTCGATTACTATTTTTACATCCCCCCGTGGGTAGTTATAGCTCAAGTGGATTTTAATGTTGTCTACCTACGAACTTCGAGTAGAATATTTACACGTCGATGACAAACAATAATAATTATTATGACAGTAACTAGAATTAAATAGTTATTAGTACTAATGTACTTATCGTCTAATCTTTACATTTAATAAACAATATTTACAATATCATTTTTATTGCACTTCTAAATTCAATAAAAAAGTTATTGGAGTTCATCTTGAAGTTACAATGGATATTTTCTTTCAGTCAACATGGAACCTGTACTATATTCTTGATCTGAATGATCTATATCATTAGCGTCATTGATCTATATCATTGCTGTGACAGCAATGCTGCCTTGGCAATGATTTCGAAATCATAGCACGATCATCAAGAGGGATTGGTCAGATTGATGTACGAATTAGCTCCAGTTCAGTTCCGCAGAAGCATAGGGGTAGTTACGAATGCTGAGACATCTGTCGTGATTCGGGGTGACTAAAATAGGGGATGATTTCGGAAGACACTGCCATCTATACGAAGATTCTTAGAATTTAGGGGTAGTTAGTAGCTGGTCGTCGGTTCCGGTATCGATCTGAACCACTAGCAGGGAAATGCCGGCACATAAAGGACTGAGCACCAAGGGTAGCTACCCCTAAGTGATCTTCTTAACCGATCATCGTTAACCGTACCCTTTTGCTACTCTGTCGAGATAAGACCATGAAAACCAATCGTTATAATTAGACTGCGGATGTTTATGCATTTTCCAATTTTTGTCGACAAATCTCAAGAAAGTGGAATGAAATAAAATCATATTTTTAATGGGGACAGCCTTTGTAGAAACAAAACATATGGAAATTGTACAAAATTGTATCGAAATTTATATTCTAGCCTTTTTTGAACATTTTCATAAGGCATAAATGCATAAAGATCCGCAGTCTAGTTATAATCGTAGATTACGTGCTGCACACAACAAACGTTTTACAAACAAATGAAATAATTTAAATATTGACTGAAGTTTTCATCTTTCTGTCTATAAAGAAGCTGTAAGAAACAATCTTTCTTGGTTTATGATAAGTAGAGTCCGAATTTTATGCATTTATGATAAAAATGAGTAGGTGCAATTAAATACAGTGAAAAGATTAAAAGACTTTAAGAGTATTAATATATTATTTGCACTGAATTAAAATTATTAGTGAACGATATAAATTTATATTCGGCTTCTGTGTCTTGCAACTGATGCACAAACTTTTTATTTTGCAATTTTCGTTTATTTTTCCTCATCATGTTTTGGCTCGTGAAGGTATAAATATGCTGCGATTTAAACAACTATTCTCAAAGAAATTTTACCAATGTTTTCTTACAATTTCACTAAATTTCTAATTTTAATAATTTTAGAAGATAACTCAAATTTAACCTTTTACACTCGGTTCTCCTGTCTGAGGCACCACTAAAAATGGCTGTACCATTATTCAAAATACTATTTACATTATTAAATATATCGGTATCTAATCAATTACTAAACATTGAGGTATTGTATGAGTTATAATACCAATTTCGTATCCATAAAATTTCAAAAATCATAGGGAATGGAAATATTCTAGATCGGAAGAAATGTTTAATTTTCCAGTTAAAATAGTTCCGAGTGCAAAGGTTTAATTCATTTTGATCAAAATGAGTGAATTTGTATTTCGTGAAGAGAGTAGATCAGCGCCCGATGTTCTCACTGAACAAAAATTGCCGAGTCCATCCCCAAGAAACACTATCATCCCCGAAACCAATTCGGATATTCGCCGTTGTCGATTCAAAACAGTAATCCTCCGCAGTCAGCGTAATTCGACCCTGAAGAACGTCCGGTGAACGAAATCGTTTCGGAACCAACCCCCTGTTGGTTCCGATAAAATACAAGATTTACTGTAATGGCAGACGGGATAGGAACGAAACAGGCTAACGTTCTCACTCGAGCTTCCGTCGAGTCACGTGTGTGCCCGTTCTCCTTTTCTTTGCCCTTTTCTTCCGACGAGCCCTCCCACTCCTTTTGCCTTCGGTCGTCCCGGCAATTTGCTCTTTTTTACTTTCTATCCATTTTTAGCATCGGCCACCGCTCGATCCGGCGTTCGCACACAACCGTGGCGAGTTAGCGGCTTAACGAGGTTATTTCACGATGTCGGCTGGGTGGGCCACAGGTCGCGCGAGGATGAATAATGATTCATCCTCGCGCGAATCATTATTTGCAAGGGTTGGTTAGGCGAAACGGTCGACTCGACTCGCCACGGCACGTACGATCGCTTGCATAAGCGGGGAGTTACGCGGACACGTGTAAAACTCGGGTATCCCTTTGGATAAGCCACGGAGATATATGTTTCGAGGAAATTCGGAAGATTGGTGGACAGTCCCGCCGGCCGATGACAGCCGGCTGTGTGTCTGCCGGTGAATTGTTGCGTTTAGAATGTATAGTAAATCTAGAGGATCGGCGGAATCGTGTCTGATCATATTCGAGATTACACTGACGCCTCAGTGGTAGCAATATGGATCACCACTTCATTTTTTGAACGTCAGCAAATCAATTATAGACGGCGAGTCTCGTTACATAACGACTTCAAATAACTCCTAAGTTATTTGTTCTAGGAACACTTTTTCAAAAAAATATTGTATGGTTTTGTTTGTTACTTCGTTTTTTTTTTAACGAGATACGAGAGAAAGTCTATCATTAATTAAAATTTTTAATAAAATCTAGTGACCACTTTTAGAATTACAGTAATGCTTCAATAGTAGTTTTAACACGGATATTGTACCCGGGGTGAATTTTTTAAATTAAATAGTGCCAATTTAAATTTTTAGTGTAATTTCATACTTTTATTTTTGAGATTACATTAGTACCTCGATAATAATCCTTCCTTGCACCTAGGTGCGAACTTGTTAAATCTTTTGGTAATTACAATTTTTAATACAATTCCGTACCATATTGGTTTAAATTACAGTAAGTGCTTCAATCGTAGTCATAACTTCCAGGTCTCCGAAATAATTTGACATGAATAGAACCGTTCCTCTAATGGTAATTTAAATTTTTGGAACAAATTTGTACTATGATATTTTAAATTGAAGTAGTACCTCGATAGCAGTTCCATTTTCCTAGTCCTTGAAGTAATTTAATGTGTATAGTACCGTTAAGCTATTATTAATGTAAATTTTTAGGATAATTTCATACTACATTTTATATACATTTTATATATACATTGCAGTAGTACCTCGATAGTAGTCCCAACTTCCTAGTCATTGAAATAATTTGATGCATTTAGAATCGTGAACCTGAACCTAAATTTTCAGTAGAATTTGCTTGATTCCTATGATCCAAGTAGTTTTGTCGCTAAAACGCCCGTTTCGTTTGAAATAATTATTTATTTAACGCTTATACCAAAAAGTTTTGTCTCTCGTTTCTAACTGAACCCTAACGTACCGACTAAAGTACTACGGGAGAACATTCACCCAGTTTTGCGCGGTCAACATGCAACACACGAGTAAATGCAAGCACCAGGCAAACATCCAACAAGAAAACCGAACGCCACGAGAAGATACATTGAACTATAACCTGGGAGTTGCCTCGTTCTCCTTGGTCATAAACAGAAACTCACTTCAAGAACTATAAACCGTAGAAAATGAAGTCAGGCTAGACACGGTCGATGCCGAGGAAACATAAAATTTCGCTCAGCTCCGTTTCAAAGTAAAATAGAAATCCCCGTTCGATAGCTGCATCAATCCTAATTCATATGTAAATCAAATTCGAACTCTAAATCAAGTCGATCTCTGAAATAGTTCTTCCGGCAGCGATCTTTGACTTTCCAACTGAAATCTTACGCTTAGAATCTTTCTCTACGTCGGGGGAACAGTATGCTATTACAAATGTTAATCAAATTAGTGGATTAAAAGATGGTGGAGATAACTCTGCGAACATGAGGTCTTAAATACATTCATCTGTAATTGAAAATATTTAACGCAATCTAAAATCCATGCAGTGCTAACAGTTCATGCACTGAAAATTTTGCAACTCTAAAAAAGAAATTGTTCAACTGATCAACTGAAAAATCTTTTTCAAAATTTGAGCAATCACTTCGAACAGTATCAATGTGTTTTCTAACTTCTGATGAAGCTATGATGAATGTATTGGGTTGACAAGAAAGTAATTTCGGTATTTTAAGGGGGCAGTTTCGTTTCCAAAGATGGGGTTTTTTAAAAGCGCTATATAAAAGGTCAATCTAGGCTGCAGTCGCCCTCAAAGGTCTTATTTTTACGTTTACAAGGCGTAATTTGCATTATTCGGAAGCAAAAGGCTGTGCGTAGTTATTTTGGGGTGTGTTCTTTTTATTTCACCTTAAAATTCCGAAATTACTTTCTTGCCAACCCAATACAAAGCTTGCAAAATGTGGGGAAAACAATTGCAAAAATACACGATTAACATCTGAAAGCCTCAAATCCCCGAAACCACTTTTTTCGATGTTCGCTAGTAGCACCATAAAAATAATCTTTGTTAGTACAAATTACAAAATTGGCTGGAGAGCTACCTATAACAAGTAAGCGTCGAGCTATTCTTTATAATAAACATTCAAATTATTACATGTTTAACAAGTTCCTCAGCAAACTCCAAAAGATTGTATAACAAAAACTGTGAAAGAGGCTCGGAGGAACGTAGAATGGAGACGAAGGAGGCAAGAAGAGGAAGCCACGAGGAAAATGGCGATAATGGTGAAGTATAGCGTGGAGCACGAACGGTGACAGGAGAAGAAAGGAACCGTGGAAAAAGGATCCAGGAGTGAACGGACCGACGAAGAGGAAGATGTATCAGGAAGATAAGGCGGCAACGGTACCAGCGACGCAGCCCCTTCGATCCCGCGTCACGGTCTTTGTTGCAAAGCGCAATAATTGCGCGGGAGGGTGGCCTACGAGCCGCAGGGGGTTGCAAGGGGGGTTGGAGGGGGCCAGCAGGAGCAGCAGCACGCGCCGGAAACGGAACCGAGAGTCGTGTGTCCCCGGCGTTCCCGGGCGGAACTATCATGATTAGTCACGGGGCCTTGCAACGAGCCGTAGGAGAACAGAAAGACAGAAAGACAGAACCCTCCCTTTGGTACCCGGAATTCGCTCGAGCGCGATCGACCTGAACGCTGCGGCACGACGAGAAACGCAATCGATCATCGCTACTCGGGCTCACGTTGCGATCCGCTCTTAATTGCTCGAGTTTTTCTGGTGGGACAGTTTGCTGCCTGAATGACGGGAGAGTGACTATTGAAATTGCTGATCAAATGTGGGAGAGTCCCATTCGATGTATGCTAAACATCTTCACGAGATTTTGTGGTTGCTTATTAAAACACGTGAAAATAAATTTCTTATCCTAGCAATTTTATATTTTGAACGTATAGTTGTGAAGCAATTATAGACATATTGAAAAACGGTGTCTCAAAGGTCCCAAATCAGATCAACTATAGAAATTAATTTTTGTAGAAATGAGCACATGGCGATGCTAAGAGAAAATTGTTTTGAAACGTTACTAAAAAACATGCTAATATAAATGTTCTTTAATAATGAATTATAGACATTAAAAAATGGTGTCTTGCAGGCTTTCGATCAAGCCATCTTCGTAAATCAATTTCGATAGAAGACGAGTTGATTTTAAAAGAATTAGACGAGAGAAGGATCAGAAAAGTAATAATTATGACAAATTATAATTTAAAAATTACTTAATAAATGGTAAGGCAAAATAGTACGAACATAATGTGAAGAAATTAAAAATGCTGTTGTATGGTTTTCGACTCAGTCAAATTGTTATAAAAGGAAATGAATGTCTATGTAGCAATTAATACAGAGAGTTTTTATTTTATTATAAAAATACTCTTCTTACTATAATCGCCAAGGAGCATTCTGATGTACCTTGCACACCGTAGTGTCGATATAACGAGCATCAACGTCCATCAACAAATTCGATAATACCAGCAAGGATTCTCACTTGGAGACCCCGGTAGTCCCTTCTTTTCTGCCGACGGATATCCGGGGTCATACGGGCCGGCGTCCCCGAATTTCTTTAATGTATTCTTTCCATTTTTTAGAGGCCAAGACAGTTACGATCTCCTCTGAACCTTAGTCACCCCTTGAGGCTGGGAATGAGGGTCGAACCAGTCGTAGTTGCCGGTGCCGGAAACGAAGGGGCGCGCAAAGGTTCCCGGATGGAGGGCAAAAAGGGATCACACCGTGGGGGATGGTTGAACCCCGGGGATCGAACAGGGTTGCTTGAGACCCCATGACCACCTCCTAACCCCACCCCATCGGGTTAACCGATACCGGCAATTATCAACGCGTCTTGGTCACTGTCGGAAGATACTGCACACACAGGCTGGATCTTCGCAAACGATTAATCGATCCGACTTTGTCGCTCTTGGAAACTTGATCGGGAACTATTAACGCTTTGACCTTTATTTTGGAACGGGATACCTACCCTAATTTCTAGCTTTTATCCATTATTTATTGTTTTTGATATTGATACTTTGGATAGTCTTTGACATCGTCTATCCATGATATCAATGAATTTTTATCGTTTACATAAGGTAGATTGTGATTGATTTCATATTTCTTCCTGTTTATTGCTAGATTCACTATAGATGGATTAATGAAAATATCAGTTTCTGTATCAACAGCTTTGATATTGGAAGAGTTATCTATTTGTCTTTTGTTCTTCTATTTTTGGAGATTTTTTAACAACATGAAATATCACATTTGCATTAATTTGAAAATTTTCGATTCATTCTATCACTGTTTATTTATTTTACATCTAGCACATTTTCATTCTATATGATTTTCTCAGTGTTATGTATATGATACTGTGCTCATGCTGCACAAAAGGTTTTAGAAATCGACTACACACAAATAAAAGCAACGTGAAGAGTGTTTCGAATGATATCATTTCGTGATGACGTCTCAGAGTAGCTAATTTGAATACTTTCACCGTCAAAAAGTAGCAACATTGATAAATCTGGACTTAACCATGTCCCTCTGTAAATCCGTACAATTTTCAGTGATTTCGTTTAATGGTTTATTTCCTCGTCTTTGAACTATTGTTCCGTAATTGCATAATTCGATAATAGCGTACTATTTCGTATTTATGCCTACTTCAATTCTTCTTCTTGTATCTTATTTGTTTTTGGGTCGCTGTGTGTACATAATAGAGTAATGCTTACCATTTCCGGATTGCGGAAGCTCGTGCACTTATAGCGTGTTTACTTTACAAACCGAAGCAAAACATATACCGAATTAAATATTAAATATTATCTGTGTCACTTTGAATTTTTCGTGATAGAAATAATTTTCTATTTGCCGCCTAATTATTGGTAAGTTCGTAAACGGGGCAAGTGCATATACTGGTTATTTTTATTATAATTTGAGCGAAATTTCTCTAGCTTGTATTTATTAATGTACTATATGTTAATATGAACTATTCGACATAGATATCGCCCAAGAATAACTAAACAATATAATTTAATGCAATGAAAAGGATTTTATAGCAGGCTTGTTAATAATTCTGCTCTTGCTCCGTTGCTCATGAAACAAGGTTTGAAAGCATTTTAACTCTAAGTTACGCTCTTGCCCCATTTTCGGGGGAAAGTGCAGAGTAGTTGACATTTTGTACAATATCCTATCAAAATGAAAATTTTCGAGAAAAATTATTAGGTCGTTCGGAAAGTCATTTCGTTTTTCGTGTAGAGATGGCATTGCTTCCATTTGTTATTACTAGATAGCGGATCTTTATGCAAAATAAAATTTTTACACATCAATTGCAATCTGTAGAAGCTAAGTGAACAATTATTTTGCTCATTCATAAGTTTGATATAGTCAAAATAGTATATCAACATTGTTAAACTCTTTTAATCTTTTTATTGTTTGGAATTACAGCTGCTCATTTGTCATAAATGCATAAAATCCGCTGTCTAGTTATTACTAACCTTATTTGAAATCGCAAAATCGTGGTATATCTTGACAGCTGATATTTCGGACGTAATTTCCTACCTTGTAGTGCTTTCTAATCTTTCAAGTATGTTTTTATCATCACATCAAATATGCAAAATCAAAGTACGCATTTCCATCATCTTTTGCTTTTTTATTATCGCAATGGTAAAAATGTAGTACATGAAAGAAAAAGTTGTGCGCCGTATAAAGAGAGGATGTACCATCGATTACTAATTTTTTCGCTTTCTTCAGCATTTTTTATAAGGTGCAAATTTCATTTCAAATAAAGACGTGAAAAGTCATATAACTCAATATTTCGCTGATAAAAAACAGAAATTCTACGACCATGGGATCTTTAAGTTGCCTGAAAAATCGCAAGAGACCATAGAACAAAATGCCATAAAATTTATTCTAAATGGTAAAAAAATTGGCTTTCATTTTCCCTCAAGAAAACGAAATGACTTTCCGAACGACCAATAGAATCCTACGTAATATTAATTCACCAGTAATAAATAATAAAATACATAAGTTTAAAATCCAACTTTACAAAAACCAGTCTGCACTTACCCCACTTCACCTCAGCTAAAATTTGGAACGGTAGAAAAATTTTAAAAATCGAACGAAGTTCTTTCAACAAATGCAGAAAGTTTTTGTCTCAAGACTCGCAGTCTACTAATTATTAGTGTTATAAAAGCGAAAGATTTATTTCGTCGGCGATAAATTATAGAAGTTTCGAATATTGTAGATATTAACAGTGCGCTGAATGCTGCTCCACTTTTCATCGCGTACAATGCGACGCGCTGCATCCTGTCTTTCCACCCACGCGGTGCACGTGAAATTGGTGTAAAGGGTGCGAGGCGGGCTCTTTTATGCAGCATCGTTTGTCTCGGGAGGTACCCCATTCCGCGCAATTAGACAGATGAGAGGTAACATTACCCTCGGTCACATAAAGTGTAGGCGTTCTGACGTTTTCCGGCCGAGGGTACCAAAGTGTCAGCGGCGATACTTTTCTGAGCTTTAATTGCCCGGCTCACTGTCGCCGGAAGACTGGTCTTTCTCCCGTGTCAAGTGTCGCACAATCATCGATGGACGCGACACCGAAAAGTGTCTGCGATTACTTCTGCATTCGTTGATCTTCCATAGAAAAAGGCACGACACGCTAGAAAATTCTCTTCATTTACTTCTTCCTTCTTTGAAACCCATTTTTGCTGGTTAAGCGTGTGTTCATCTGTTTTGAAACACCCTATACAATTTCTAAATTCATTTACCTTTGGTCCTTAGAACCATGTGTTTAAATTATCATCGTATTTAAGCAGGATTCAACTTTATCATTCAAATTAATCTTCCAACTTTGATACGACCTGCACATCTATTGTATGTATATTGATATTTATTTTCTCGAAGCAATGTACCATTTTTATGATATGAATAGAGATATTTCTAATCATCCAATAAAACAGTGACAATCCAACACTTACGGATTTGTAATGTACAATAAAAGAAACACCTTGTATGTGTCCATTTTTGTACAATAAGGAGCATAACTGCTTCCACATACCTTAAATCAGAATAACTTCAATTTCTCTGTAAGGCTAGAAGAGTTATTTTAGTAAATGACGTCCAATAAATAAGTTGAAAAAATGTATCTGTTCTTCGTTGCGTTCGAAACTTTCATCGTCGAGGAGGTTCGTTTGCAGTTTGTTGACAGACACTATTTTTTATAGAGCTTCAAAGACCGAGCCGAACGTAGAAAAGGACAGCGCGTGTAATTAAATCACTAAATACAGTTGAAATTATATCGTGTTTGGTATCATCTTAATCAGAAAAATGCCAGAAATAAGTTGGTGAAAGTCCCATAAAAAAGTAATGAAAAATAAAGAACTTTTGTAATTGGATTAGTAGTGGTTCAACACCGATACGCTTCGGCCGCGCGATCCGTATTTACACGCAGTCCTTTTCTACGTTCAGCTTCGTCTGTACTTTCGGCGCGGTAGACGCAGTCATAAAAAAATATTGTCTCTACACGACATCTCTCCGTGCAGAACACAGAACGTTGGAAAAATATCGCGACTTTACTGTAGTAACTGATAAAGTGACTCAAAGTTTGCAACCTGTACATCTAATACAAACCTCTAAAATTTGCAATATTTAATCAACGTTCACATCTAATGTTCTTACTTCCTGAACAAATTATCCGGGTACTATTATGTTGGAAAAATTTGTCTCTCTAATTGTGAATCGACCTGTACATCTCCTACATGAATGTTTGCAGATTGGGAAATATTGTGTACAGCGGTGTAGCATGGTCAAAGGTAACGTTAGAAGTGCGTATGTTGATCAGAATAGAATGGACCATAGGTTCTGTAACAAGCTGTAGGAGTGTCCCGTGTCTTCAATCCTAGTTCAGTCGAGCGTGCACGATCGAACGCGTAGCGCAAGTCCTGCGAGCCTTAAAAGGGCTAACCACCGTGTGGCCAAGCAAACAGCACGTTGTCGGCATGCGCGTCACCTCATTTTGTCAAACATCAATTACCAGCGCAAACAAGGCGGGATGGTGCTCGACCGGCGAACATTAAATACATGCACCGCCCTCGGACACACTGACACAATATCCGACATGTTATAATGGACCGATCGAGCACGAAACGAATCCGCTCAACGTCAAACTACTTTCCTACGGATATTTATGGAACATCGATGGCGATACGTTGATTAATCCCGTATCTATCGTCCCGTATCCCCTATCAATCTCGAACCGCTAAACCTCCCCCTTTAATTAGTGGCAAATGAAAGATCATTTGGATCACGACTTCATTCTAAAAGCCTTCAGTCAGTGACTTTTCATATATTTGTTTAACTACTTTTGCACTGTATGTATTAATTAAAAAATAGTGTATGATGTTAGTAATACATTGATTCTCGTTTCACCTGCATTTGGGTGACGGAATTGTTTGCCCAGATTTGAAAGTTATAATTCTCTCATTTATTAATAGATTAGTCATTCAGAATATTAATCACTCAGGTTTTGCATTCTTGATTAAATTACATCGTTGAGACAATGATCACCATAAAGAGCATGGACAATCTTTTATCTACATTACGTAATTACAGGGTGTTTCATAATATTTGCTTAAATGTGACAAGTGCAACATAAATATAGAGAGTTCGAATGCTAAGACATTGATCACAAAGAACATTGACAAACTTTTATCAAAATAATGTGAATACAGGACGTTTCATAATATGTGACTAACTGCGACAGCACGTAAATAAATATAAAATACAAGTACAACATAAATGTAGACTGCTAGAATGCTAATACAAATTAAACTTGATACTGAAATCCAACTAAAATGAGAGGCACAAATGACGATATACAGGATGGTCCATCTATAACACATGGTTTTATCCAATAAAGACACGTATTATTCGAGACGTGAATCCACTTAATGGTTAAGGAAACTAGAAAAGAAAAATGCGCAACAAAAAGAATACCAAAGTTAAGCTGTAAGTGTCATAGTTTAGTGTATAATTGTAAAAAGTCTAGATAAATGAGCAAAAATAATTGTCGAAACTATTTGTAGGCTAAAGAGGCCGAAATGAGCTGTTACTATGTTGATTTTTAGGAATTTTCTTCGTGTTTCTATTTGGAATAGCCTGTAGATAGCCGACACAGAACGATTCGACTTAAAATGAAAGTGGTCGAGCGTGAAGCACGCGGAGGGCCGCGTATGGGGTCAGATAGAGCGAACCTCAAGCCGGAGAGGGTTGCAGAGGGTTGCAGAGGGTAGAGAACCACCGTCAGGAGGGATGCTGGGATGCCGAGGGGTGCATCCGGGATTCTCCGAGGGTGGCGATTCGCGGGGCGGTCGGTCGTCATGGATACGTTCCCGGCTAACCCCTAACCGCTCCTCCTCCCTTGTCATCCAACGTTTTCGCGACTACGCCGCCATCATCGACCCACCATCTTGCACGGGGACAGACGATCTCCACGGTAAAAAAAACTTTTCGGCTGCTCGAGACGCTTTCGTGTTACCCCGAGACCCGGTGATAACTCGCGATCGATAAATATTTTTTTCTCTTCCTCTGTGACAGAAGCAAAAACATGGGCTGAATTTTTTGGTCTGTCCGTCGAGAAGCTTTCACTGTATCAAATGTTCAGTATGTTGTTGGGATTTCGTCTTCGTGTCTTGATCGTTATAGAGTCTAATTTTGTGCTCATTGTGTATTGCTCGGCGATGAATGAAAAGTTAGAACAAAGGGGGTGAGTTTTCTTTGGGTGATTAAATAAATATTTTGTGAGGGATTCTTTTTCTAAGATTCGCTTTGACTCGCGCTTTCTAGAGGTCTATCAATCTTCAACTTCTAGAGGCGCGAGTACTTTATCTGAAGATGGATACTTGTACTATAATATTGAGTTTGAAATTCTACGTTTTTACTGTCGATATTTAGCCACTTGAATAAATGATGAAATGAGATGAATAAGAATTTTCGATTTCTTACAAGAAATCATCGAAGACGCAGCTTCATTAATGGTAGCAGTGAAATAAATCGTAGGACAGGGGATTCATTTTCAAGGTGCTCATTTGCAACATCTACTTCCTTGGATGATAAATAAAGTGCAGATTTGTGTGCAAAATAAAGATTTTCTGCATTCATTATAAGGAATAAAAACCGTGGAAAATAATATTTCTTGCTTAAATAAATTCCTAAAATATGCTATTTCATGTTTCATTTACTCATTTATATGTTGTATAATTGGATAAAATTCTCAGTCTGATTGAACCGTTTAGATTAAAAATATAAATCAACTTTTATATGTTTTATAGAAGTTTTATTTAACACTAAATCTACCATGAGGTGTCAAATGATCCATTTTAGATTTTTTTATTCGACAATTATTGAAATTGCAAAGGTGTTTTCCTGGGAATTTATTGAATATATTTTTGACGCCAGTATATATTATAGTAAAAATCGCAAAAAATATAAATAAATTTAATCTTGTTATTTTTATAATACTGTACCCATCAGTCACTTTTGATGGTCGGTAGGTTTAGTGTTAATTCTTCAATATCTAAGCTTTTTGATCATAAGGCAAGGGGTTAAGGAGATTTCAACCCCTAAATCGAATCTAAAATGTCTCCACGATGAAACTTTCTAAACAAATACCAACGAAGCGTTGCAATGATCAAAAATCACTTTGAAAGAAGATGCTTCATGGGAGACCGGTCTCCGAAATACGAAAACTACGCGACCCACCCCGCACTCTTCGGAAAGATGGAAAACCGTGGAAAGTTTGCAGAGCCCGTAGCCGATAAATTTCCGAGGAACGAGCAGGATATTGGTGTGGTCGTGGAAAGCAGTCGACGACCGTTTTGCTCAGTTGGCAGCGGTGCAACCCTCGTGCAACGCACCCCCGGCGCTGCACTGTGACTCGCCACCCCCTCCACCCCTTTACCGGCCCCGCTCCCAACCCCACAAGCCATCGCGCCGGGGGCGTGGGCGGTAGATAACGTGATTTACACTGGCCGGGTAATTAATGTCCTCGGCGACCGGCGCTTTAAAAAAACAATCGGAAATCGGCGACAACGAAGAGCAACAGTCAGGCTGCCGGTATCGCGGCCGGCACCGGCTGACAAATTATCGCGCCCGAGATTTTCATTCCCGTTTTCCTCCCGCCTTTTTCCCCTTTCTTTTCTCTATTTTATCGGGCCAGGTCGATGGCATGCATCTTGGAACTCTGCTGCTCCGGTGCCGTTCCTGGAGAAGCTCTGAGCTTAAAGTTTATTTTTTACTTCGAAAGCTACTTCCGCTGGATTTTTTGGGAATGTGTAATTTATAGTTTGTGTGTGTAATGTAATGGAGTGTAGTTGTAATTTATAATTCAATCGAGGATTTTAGGAATTTATGACATAAATGGATGAGTGAAAAACAGAACTCTGAAAACATTAGAAGAATTCGAGAATATTATTGGAAAAAGATATACGTTTCATCTGAATACTGTTTTTTACGACCGACTTAGAAAATTTTTATTTTGAAAATCAGCAGTTTATTTATAACTTCATTTAAGAGATGGTTTGTTCAAATTAAATTTCGATGTTCCTATCATTCAACGTGTTCAATAACTTGTTTACTAAAATGGTGAGGCTGTGATTTACTTAGGTTGAAAAATGTAGCAAGATGTAATTGAATTTTATGAGTATTTCTGTATTATTGCAGTTTTAAGTTTGTATATAAGCAAACAGTTTCATTTAATAAAGTAATTTTCGTCCCCTTGGGGCCTAGAATTTTCTTATCAAATTGAAAATTGTAAATGATTGAAAAGAGAATGAATTCGGTGTACAATCTTTCGAATCGAAAAATTTGAATTTGAATTGAAGTTTTCTGATCAAATAGGAAATTAGGGTAATATTGTGTTTCTCTCTGAAGGGATTTCAACTCCTACGATTTTTAATCAGAAAGTAATTACTCAATTACATAGTTTCTTCATTTTCTGTGGTGTTGAGAAGCATTTTAGGATTTGAAAAATGAAAGCAGTTGGTCAAATGGTGTTCTATGAATATTATAATGAAGTATTTCCGTTTGAAAAAATTTCAACCCCCTGTCGATTTTTATCAGAAAGTAATTACTCAATTATATAGTTTCTTCATTTTCTGTGGTGTTGAGAAGCATTTTACGATTTGAAAAATGAAAGCAGTTGTCAAATAGTGTTCTATGAATATTATAATGAAGTATTTCCGTGTGAAAAAATTTCAACCTCCCCTGTCGATTTTTATCAGAAAGTAATTATTTTTTTGGATTCCCACAAATGTATCTAGTTCAGTTAGATTATGTTGGACTGTGTTATATTATTTTGTACATCGAAATTGGAGCATTCGCCCCATTGAGATAGTTTTTATGGTGTCATGCCTATTTACCGTGACACGAGCGAACACGGCCTGTAGGCAACTAACAACGTGAGAAAAGTGCTAGAATTACTACGTGCGATCACGAGAAACGTCAAGATGGAAACGTTTGATTAGATCCCTGAATCCGTTAAAGCCGTGAGAAAAGGAGTGACTCAGGGCAATTGTGCTGGCCAATCACGTTAACCTTTCGATTGCGGTCGATTTCTACCACCTGATTTCTTTCATGGCCGCGCGGTGATAATTACGCGTGTTTATAGCTTGTCGTATCGAATGCAGAACGAATTTTCCAAACACATTATATCGCACGAAGAATGAAAATTGGAACGACATGCATGACAGAATTATTACCGAACGTTACATTCATTAATCATCCAAGCAACAAAGATTTATTTCACCTCTTAACACGTTAAGCGCCACGTTGGTCCCTAGGGACCGACGCTAGACTTTCCGTTCAGGCCACGTCGGTCCCTACGGACCGGCAGGGCCCGCCTGACGGTAACTGTGGCCTGAACGGAAAGGCACGCAAATTCGGCGTGGCGCTTAACGTGTTAATGTCCTTAGAAGATTGCAACTCGCACGAGCTTTAGTATATCTTCATTAGCATTTTTATTGTACTGTATTTTGCAGACCGGTATGTGTCGTAGGAGTAAATGTATTTATAACTGGAATGATTGCATGCACTTGTGGCGTTCGCCAAATGAAATGAAAAAATTGATAAGCACATTTTAAAGATATTCTCCTCGGAAAGAAAGAAAATTCTTTTAACTTTTTTGGGTACAGGATTATTATTAGACTGTGGATCTTTATGCAAACTCCTATTTCTGTAAGTTGTTTTAGAAAAATCAGAATAAGGAAAATTTTGCAAAAATATAATAAAAGTACTGCTAGATTTTTTCGTATACAAGATTTGCAGACACGATAAATTACGACCAGTTATTATATCTAATAATAAAAATGTATAATGTTCCGGTTCAAGATCTGCATTTTAAATCAGGATCACCGTCTATCCAAAAAGATATTCGTCAAAGATATTGTCATATTTCATTGAGAAACGAATTTAGAAAGCTGAATATTTTTTTAAAAAACATTTTTTAACTTTTCAGAGACGACGCACAACTGCCCGTTTCTTTTTATACGACCGATGCATTTATGGCAGAAATCATAAAAAATTTCAGAATGACGATATACAATCCCCAACTTATCACGATTATTAAAGGAAGAAATTGTAATTAATGCAAACAATTTTTCTTTTACGTAAAAATCCGTGATCCAATGATATTACAGACATTAGATTTCAGATTTGATGAATTTATTAATAATATTAATGTAGCTGCACGGTCTATAAAAATTGCTTATTAGACTGCGGATTTTATGCATTTATGACAAAAACGAGTAGGTGCAATTTGAAAGAATAGGAAGATTAGAAGAATTTAAAAATATGGATGTATTATGTTAGAGAAAGAAGAATAAAATTTTTATTTCGCATAATAATCCGCAGTCTATTTGTTAGAGTGACTGGACAGTGAAATACGTTTTGAAGACTAGCATTGGACGTTTCGAAAGAATTTTTCCTCGGCGTTCCTATCTCCTCCTCGCCTAACGATTCCGGGCCCACACGAGCTTGCTTGTAATCGAGTCGCGTGTGTGCTTTTCCACGCGTGCTCGCGTGACCCCCAGTTACCATCGGAAACGTCGTTCTGGCCAGGTTAACTTGTCCGACTTCGATGCGTGTCCAACAGCAGCTTGGCCCGCGATCGCCGCAGGCAGGAAAAAGGAATCATTCTTTTCCGCGCGCGATCCTGGCCACACGATGCCTTTTAAGGCGGTAGACTCGTTTCTAAGATTGCAAGGGTGCGGGATTCGCGTTCTCATTTCTCAATAATACAAAAATGGTATTTTTCAGTAGTCAAAAACGCTACATAGAAGATCGATCTAGGGCGCTATCGACCTCAAAAGTCCTATTTTTTCGTTTACGAGACGTAATTTGCATTATTCGGCAGCAAGTACAGTGACTCCCACTAATATTCACTCTTTAGTGACTCTTAGAAACACGATAACTTTTTTAATATTGTACTATACGATCTGAACTTTTTTGGGAAGCTAGAGTAATAAGTTTGCTACAGGAAGCGAAAAAAAAATTTTTCAAAAATTGCAATTGATCGGAATTGTAGAAAGAATACTAAAAGTTACATTTTACAACTTTTTTATATGGGCCTATATCGAAAATTTAAAACGTACGTTTTGTAGATCTGTGTCAATTAAACATATCCTGAAAATTTCGTCAAAATCGGTCGACGTTGCAATGAGCTACAAACGTTTAAAGATGGTAAAAATGACAGATTTTCACGATTTTCGCTCTCTAACTGCAATAAATCTAAAGATTCTTACATCTTTCAAAGCCTGTTGTTTTTTCCCGCATCAACCAATTTCGATGAAACTTTCACAGTGCATATAATTGACACAGATCTACAAAATGTATTTTTTAAATTTTCAATATAGGCCCACATAAAAAAGTTTTAGTAGTGTAACTTTTACAATGTTGCAGCAACCCAATTGTTCCAACTTCCCAAAAAATTTCAAATCGAATATTAAAAATGTTGACGTCTTTTTAAAACTGGTGGTTTAAAACTAGTGGCAGCCACTGTACATGCGCAGTTGTATGCTTCCGAATAATGCAAATTACGCCTTGTAAACGAAAAAATAGGACTTTTGAGAACGATAGCGACCTAAATCGATCTTTTACCTAGCGTTTTTGACTATTGGAAAACCCCATTTTTGTATTATCGAGAAATGAGAACGCGAATCTCGCACCCTTGCAATCCTGGAAAAAGGAGCCTACTCCCTTAAAACGACGACCGTCCAAAACTCGCCGGTGGAAAAATAAGGTCGCGTGACCGCGCGCCGTTCGCGGATTATTATTCCAGGCAGCCTTCGATTATCGCAATTTCATCGACGTATCGACAGCAGCGTCGGGGCCCGTTCACAGAACGTCCTCCATTAGGTGAGGAACGGGTTCCGAATTGGTCTGTAATTATCGGACTGCGGATATTCTGCGTTCACGATCATTATAACAACGTTGCTTTTGTTGCGTGCAACAGGACTAAATGCAAGGTGAGGATGAGATAAATGTTGTACAACAGTGAGCCAAGGAATTCTGGAATTTGTTCGCGAGTAAATAAAGCAAATTGAGTGATTCATACTCGGAGAGTACATCTCCTGAAACTTCGATAATAGTAAGGATAAGAGCAAACATGTAAGCTAATAATTATCTAAAAAAAACCTACGAATCAATTTTAATGCTCTTGATCAACACGTTGACTGTCATATCGGTCACATATCGCTACTTTGGAAGAAAACCAAAGATTTAACCAAAGTTTAACTGAATATCACTTATCTCCATAAAAACACATCAGCAATATCTTCTACTTTGTTTAAAGTACATACTTAGAGGTAACTTTTCTATAGTTTTCTTTTTCTTCTAAACGAAATATTAACCCTAAGGCTTTAGACATGTGACACTTTTCTTAAAAAAGAAACTTCAATTTTAGCTAAAGGTCTTAGCTAACTCATTTTAGCGAATTACATTTGTGTGTGACACTATTCCACATAAAAATATACCACTTTTTCATTTTGATTATGATATTAGCGAACAATCGCAATTTTTTGAGTTATGTCGGTTTTCTTCCAAAGTAGCGATATGGTATGTAGATCACATTATTCTTTCATCAGGTGTAGACGTCAATTTAAGAAACTAAGAAATTAATTTAAATTTTTGGAAAACTATATATGCATATGTATCTATTTTCAAAAAATTGTTTTGCACATTTACTGTTCATTTTATTTTCTCGACTGATTTTTCATTTGTGAATTTTATTAAGATTTTTAGGATGCAAGCTTTAACGCACAGTGTTAATGTCATTAATTAAATATTTTGATTTTGAAGAATTTTGTAGGGTTCATATTCATGTGCTAAAAATCAGAAAACGATCGGGAAGTAGAAAGCGTGACAAGAAATTTGATGTACGAACAAATAAAAAAACTAAACGTGTATACGATAACAGTAAGTATTTACAGGAAATATGACTGGCTGCAAAATTTCGTGTAGTTATTGATTTATTAGGATTCGTGTATTCACAATAGAATAAAAGTATTTTTCACCATGTAAATCGATGTCGCGAGAAATAAAAACCGCGAATAAAAAAATATGTAAATCGAGAGAGATTGTACATAAAGTGAAACGAACATGTACACTGTGCAAGGACGAGGTGCAGCGAAACCCTATTACTAAATCTAACCCATATAACCCGGCTAAAACACATGAAACGATAAAAACTCTGTTGAAGTTTCACGCAAACTTTCTATCTTTTACTTTATTAATCCTTTGCACTCGGAGCTATTTTAACTGGAAAATTAAACATTTCTTCTGATCTAGAATATTTCCATTCCCTATGATTTTTGAAATTTTATGGATATGAAATTGCTATAATACCTCACACCATATCTAAATGTTTAGTGATTAATTAGATACTGATATATTTATTAATGTAAACAATATTTTGAATAATGGTACAGCAATTTTTGGTGGTGCCTCAGAGGGGACAACCGAGTGCAAAGGGTTAAATGGGTTTTCGTTTCATTCTTTCTGCCATAAAAGTAGAAATATTATTCCCCTTTCACATGAGAGTGGAGTTAACCCCAACATTTCTTCTGGAATTGCATGTAAAAATTACAGAAATGCTGTAAATTTTTATAATCATGTATTTTGTAAAATTCAGATGCAATTTCCATAGGCACTGGTTACCGATTAATTCCCTCATGGAAGAAGGGATTTGAAACATTTCAATTCGCGGGAAGATCCACAACGTAATAACAACATTCGTATTAGAAATTAATTGGAGTTAAATTAGCCTGCACAAAAAATAGTTCCTTTGAAAAATTATATTAAATGTAACATAAATGTACAAGAGATGATATTGAGCAAGGTCATGGAAAACAATAGTTAATTATTTATAATTTTAGATTATGTCCAATTTTTTGTCAATTTTATAATGAACCAATGTTTTAATGTACTCATTCACAAGAGTAGGAATATATTTCCAACGATGATAACGTAAAAAGGAAAATTGTAGGCGATTGATAAAGGTGTGCGGTTTACACTTACCTGTGATGGAGGCGGTTGGCGAAATGGCGGATGAATTGGCACGTGGTGGCGGCGAGAAAGCTCCGGACAGGTAGCCACCGCGATCGGCCAGAGCCTGTTTAGCTTTATCGACGCTTTCTTTGAGCCTTTGGAAGGTGCTACCGCAGGTTAGACCGCGGTACGGCCAATTCTCCTGTTTGACGCCGGCCGCGGTTACACCTGCGGCCGCGGCCGCGGCTCCGGCTCCGGAGGCTCCCTTTAACTCGAGCGCACCTGCGTACGAACAGCTAGCGCTGTCGTACATCACCAAAGAGCCCCTGAAAACCAACAACAACGAATTAACTAACCCACTGAAATCGTAGCTTTGAATACGTCACTCCTAATGTCCACCATTTTCATTTTACAAAGATCATTTTATAAAATTCAGATTAAGGAAACAATTTCTTTTACCGACCACTGAAGACTCTTTTTAATAGAGACGATACAAAAACATACACATTTTGGTGGTAATATATGCAATATATATACACAATATACCACATGTTGAAATTTTCTAGAATATACAGGGTGTCCCAAAAATGTCGTCTATCCTGAAAAGGGGAGGTTCCTGAGGTAATTTAACACTAAAGCTACCGACCATCAAAAGTGACTGATGTGTATAGTATTATCAAAATAACAGGATTGAATTTATTTATATTTTCTGCGATTTTTACTATAATATATACTGGAGTCAAAAGATATATTCAATAGATTCTCATGAAAACACCTTTACAATTTAAACAATTGCCAAATAAAAATCTAAAATGGGTCATTTGACCCCTCGTGGTAGGTTTAGTGCTAAAAAGTGACATTTTCGAGAAACACGGACTGATCAGAGCGGCAGGTTCTACTGAATATAGCGTTGGTTTCGCACCGTGGTGAAGCAGTGAACAAGAGAAAGAGAATGGTTTCTAATTAAAACTCACTTACCCATCCCTCAACTTCGAATTGATATGTCTTTATAGATGTTCTTTACACCGCTGTTCGCACGACACTGATTTTGTGCAAGATTTTTCTGAAGAGTTTATGGAGGGCATGTCGAACGATGGTCAGACAAAAAACAGGACAGGAGGGGGGCCGTGGTAAGAATAGTATTTATGGCAATCACATGTTTCGGTTCGTTTTCCTGCAGATTCGTAGTACCAGACAGTCGCGCGCGCGCGATAATATATTGTATAATTATAAATTGCCCCCGGTGTGGGCAACTGTTCGAAAACAAATCTGTCCTTCTCTTAGAAAGTTTCTCACGGAAGGTATAGGACAATAGAGAGATATAAACACCACGCGTACCTGACATCTCTACGTCGTGACGTAGAAGGACAGATTTTTTTTTCAAACAGTTATCAAACCGAAACATGTGTTTGCCATAAATTCTAGTCTTACAGCGGTCCTCCTCGTATCGTATTTTTTGTCTGGTCGTCGTTCGACATGCACAATGCCCTACCTAATACCTTCCGAGAAATATTGCGTAAGATCATTGTCGTTCGAACCGCGGTAGAGAGAACATCTCTAAAGACGTGTCAATTCGAAGCTCACGGTTGTTAATATGTGTATTTTTAATAGTGATATTGAAACTAACCAACTAGATTGCGGATTTTTATACAAAATAATTGTGTCCAAAGATATTTTATACTTACTTTAATCATTTTAACAAGTTACCAACAACTATTTATTTTAACATTGGTGTTGTGACATTGCAATTGCAATTGTCGAAGGTGAATGAGGAAAAATTTTACGGCGTCTTTGTGAAATGAACATACGATTTATTTATCGATAAGAAAGTGAAAGTGAAAGTTCGGATTATTGAATTGGCCGCACATCCCATCTTTTTCGGCAGTGCCGTATACCTGAAGTCAGCTGTGCAGTTTGTTTATGAATGGCCCAGTTACACACACTTCGAAGCAGCAAGTGCATTTACGGCTGAATAAGTGAGTTATAATTAAATCAATTTCTGCTCTTTGTCTTGTTTACTGCTTTACCGCGGAGCGACGCCAACGCTACGCTCAGTGGAGCCTGCCAACGCGATTTTACACAAAAATATACCAGGTTATGCTAGAATATACTGGAATATATTATCTTAAATTAGAATGTGGTAGAATATACGTGGATATACTAAAATATACTAGGGTATACTAGAATTTAATAGAATATACTAATATATAGTTTTACTCAGAAAATTTGTTGAGGAGAAAATGCAAAGTTTTTTAACGTAGTTTCAAGATTGGTAAACTTTATTTAATTTCTCTTATATTAATTGATCCTGAAAATTCGTGCGTTCTGAAGAAGCATCATTTCTTAATATCCGAGGAACACTATCCAACTATCAACAACCCACTCGTAAATCTTCGTCGAGTCGGCGGATCACAAAGCGAAAAATGTAATCCGCAGACAATGAACGGTGCTAACGGAGCAAGTGTGAGTTACTTGAACCCGTGACAGCACTTGCGTACAGTAGGCAGCGTCGTTAAGGATCATTAAAGGACCCTCGAAGCATCCGGTAAAGTCACGATCGAATTAAATCGAGTGAGCGTGTGCGCAAGAAACTTTCTTGCTTACGATTCAAGCGGTGAATACATTACATAGTGGACGGGATCGCGTCTGCGTACATACATACATGAAACAGTAATTTCTCGAACCTATCATTTTCCATAATCGGTTACTAAGAACGATTTTCTTTTGGAAAAATATCACTGTTCGCTACCATTATGGGGTCTTTCGAAACACTTATCGAACGGGCTGGAAACTATTTTCTCACACCCGTGGATTTACTGGAAAAAATTGTAACGGGCAATTTTCATTGTTCTCCGCAAATTCTTTCTTTGATTTCCGAATACTCTTAAGACTTTTTGTTGCTTCTTGCCTTCTTCTTCCATTCGGTAAAAGTGACGCAATTTTCATGATATATGCAACATCAACTAAAAGTTGCTTCATAGCTTTAGACTGCAAATTTTATGGGGATAAAAATGAAAAAATGAAATAGCTATATATCACTTTTAACTTGGGAAAATTGTTAAAGAAATTCATGTTTCATTCCTGTTTGTTAGATGAAGATCCGCAATCTACTTATTATGTTTCATTTTGTGAAAGATTTTGTAAATAAAATATTATTACATTATAATATAGGAACGATTTTCTTCTAAATTTTATTAACGGAAACAGCATTTGACGAAAGAATGACCTACACATACATAACTTTTGTGAAATTTTCATTTCAACTTGAGGATATCACTTAAAATGTGAAAATATATTTTTAATTAGATGCGAACAGAATCAAATTCAGAATAACTTTCGGAAGATATCTCTAGCTTGAAGAACGAAAAGGCGGTAGAAGAGACATTTATCCTAATTTAATCTAGATCTTGTTGGTAGAGAAGGCCGAATGCCACACACAAAGATGTCGAAGTGTAAGCGAAGAAGTTGAAAATTTCAAGCTACCGAGGTTCTCCAGTAATTGTTACTTCCAGAGGCTCTAGCAGCCTGGAACGTCGCTTCGCAACCAGAATCCCGATCGTCGCGTGGAAAGAAGAGCCCGAGGAGATATCGGCGAATTAACGACTAACTGGAAGCGGATTACGTGCACGTAACAACCGCGAACTTGTAATCGATCTATCCGTAATTTAGCCGTCCGTCGTGCATCTGCCTGCTGATCTACATTTTATCGACGCGGCCTCCAGCTTATCTCGTCCATCAGAGTTCCGAAAGTGATACCGGAAAGGGATTTGCATGGATTCGGAACCGATCCGATCTTTTCGCGAGATCAATCCGAAAAACTTGCAAACTGTAACTATACTCGTAGACAAAAATTATTTGGCTGTAGCTCGTTCATTCTTTTCCAGTCTTAGAACGTTGAGATTCTTATGATGTGCTTCGGGGACCAAACAACTTCACAGTCATCTCTATATCTTCGTCTGTAGATCACAGATTTACGTCAATTTCAATTTAATTTTTAAAGAAACTAAACGCACTCGGTTCATAGTAACGATTTATTGAAAATTGTATCTTAAAGTATCTTCTACTGACAGGATCTATCCAGTTAAATTAAAAATTATAATTGTAGATATAACCGACGATTCATAATGTTTCGAGAATATTTTAGAGAAGTGAGATGATTTTAATATTTTATGAAAGAGCTGTGGATTTTTATACAAAATAAAATTGTCCACGATTCAATTATAAGAAATCGAGGATTAACAAGAATGCATTTTCTCTTTTGATCATCTTGAAAAGTCGAAAATAATATAACAACATCCTTAAATTCTGTTAATGACTTTCCAGTTTTGTGTTTGATGTACACATTTTTTATGTAAATTCATAAATACTGTTTCGATACTATAACAAACAAAATAGTTAGAGTTGTCAAGAGAGACTTTGATTCGCTATGGATAGCACATATTTAAACTGGTAAACTACGAATTTTATAAATATATTTGGACAGTTTATATTAGTGTATAACAAGAGAAATAAATTCTCTGACACATCGTTTCCCATAGAATCAGGAATAAAATTAGACTGCTCGAAAAGCTCCCTTTAATAAAAATTCGAATTCCGAATATCCCAGTCAAAAAGAATAATCTAAAAAGCCAGCTGTGTCAGGGAACGTATTAACACTTTACCTAACGGAAGCCTATTAATAGGATTTTCAATAATTGTGCTGTACGAAAAGAAAGCATAGAAATTTTCTTTTACATTGCAATCCTAAATGAAACTATTAGATGACGTTAATGAGGGTGACTTGTTAGTTCACAATGAAAATTGCTGTTGCTATTGAAGGTTCCATTAAAAAGTGTTTAGCCATGTACCACAGATTTTTCAAAATTATGCAATAATCGACATGTGACAACCTTTCAGACAATGGTGACAAGATCCCGCAACGAAAAGAAGCTCAAAAACTCGAAGACCACCCAAGAATTTCGGGAGCCTCTCTAAAAATCGCGTCACCCATTTTCCGTCGGCATTGAAGCCGCGCGCCTCGAATCTATTCTTCTGCAGACAATAATATTGACGTAAATCAAGCTGATAATAATAAGTGACCCACCCTTGCGCCGGATCGGTGCGCATAATAAAACGCCGACCCACAAAAGATCCTCTCCTCGTCTCTCCTTTCGAGCCGCGAAATCTACCGCTTCCTCCGGCAAGTTGCATAAATTATTTTCCCCGACCGGACGCGAACAATGACCAGAATAAGAATGGCGGAGAGGTTTTACCTGGTGCGGTCGTCGCGACGATTTCCACGATAAAACGCGAGCTGCACGCCGAACACACCGATCATCGATCGTTTTCGACGAGCGGTTCACCCTTCGAACGGTTGCCAATACGCAGAGAGGATTTTCTCGATCACGATCAGAGGGGGGATCAAGGCATTATCTCTTCCGTGGACGGCAACCACGTCGGATCCTGCTTATGCAGGTATATATTATTCTCACTCGAAATGGCCAAACAGCCGCGAATAATGCGCCTGCTAGCCAGATACGCGCGGATGTCCACAATGTATCGAGGTCAATTTAATCACGTTCACAAAACTGTCACATAATCACGGTGCACCTCCGGCGGGCCGCAAGTATACGGTTTCCGCGTCCCGTCAACGAGAGCCGGCCGTTTAATGGCCGACGCGATTTTTCACGATCGTCTTTCTATCACCGATCTAGCACTGCACTCCGCGAAACTGCGTTGCCGATTCTTCAGCCGCCTACGATCCTCGAATTTACTAAGATTCTGGATTAGAGAGTTTAAGAGAAGTAGCGATGGCTTCAGATCCTGCAATTTATTGCGTGGTTTACGAGCCGTCACTGCAGACTGCGGTTATCGTCACGATTCTGATTTAAACATTTTTCTAGCACTTGGTGGCACGAGTATTTTTGCAGCAGTGATTTATTGGTTATACCGCAAGTTATATTCTGCTTAAGAATTAGTTTGATTTATATGTTTGTGGGAAATTTAGTGGTGAAGGTATTTTTTGGAAGTGATTTATTGTCCCAAATTTGTGATCGATCAGGTCCTAAGTGACTTTTTCAAGTTTCGAGACGGAATACTATGTTTCATATATTGAACACTACAGATTGTATTTTCTTTTTATTTAGATGACAATTGTATATATTCTAGTTTATAAATTGTCACTATGGACTGTGGTCATTGTTATGATTTTGATTTACATGTTTTTAGGGATCTTAGTGTTAAAGACATTTTTTGGAAGTGGTTTATTGTTTTTTTGTAATTGATCTTTGTGAGGTCTTAAACTTGAAAAAGATAAAACACTGAAGTTCTAGGGATGAATACTATACTGTTTCATTAAATTTTAAGGATTGTTTTTTAATTTATTCGACAATTTTGATACTAAATTGTTAATTAGTATATAATTTTCATATTTTTGTAGAATTCCGTGTCGGAGAGGACGACGAGAGTTTGAACAATAATGGTACAAAGTTTGTATTATCACAATTTTGATCTAAAAATGTTAACGAAATTTAGTGTTTAAAATAATTTTTCCGTTTAAATTTCTAAATGATTTTTATTAGGTCCTAAGAGAGTGGAAACTTGTTTATTGAATGTTGAGGATTT
Source organism: Lasioglossum marginatum (assembly GCA_028455795.1). Lineage (NCBI taxonomy): Eukaryota > Metazoa > Arthropoda > Insecta > Hymenoptera > Halictidae > Lasioglossum > Lasioglossum marginatum. Next base: position 3,056,131 of record CM052252.1, read on the forward strand.
TTCTTATTTATGCGACAATTTTGAGATTAAATTGATGTATGGTGTCTGATATTAACTATGAATTAGTACTTTTTCATTGTAGCTCATCAGATAAAGCAACTAAATGTTTCTTAATACGTTAATAATTAGGAATTAACAATACTAGAATTGATGCTTGAAAAAATATGTTTTGATCCACGTCAGTAATTTTTATTTGGCTATGTCGGTACTCGATTAATTTTGGTTTAACAGTTCTAAAAAGATAATAAAAAGATTGAAATATTTTTATTACACTTGTCAAGATGACGTTGCAAATCGTGCTCCAATAATCTCGATTCCAAAGAAGAATTTCGACAAATGAGATGATTATTCAGCAAATCACTTTTCGAATATAATTAATCAACCTAAAATTTAATCAAGCCATCAAACGCTGATAATCACCTGTAGGTGTTAGACAATCTCATCAATAGTCGAATTACGATAATACACAGCCACCGATCACTATCATTGTAGCCACAGTATTATCTGCATTGTTCACGCATCTCGCGACCATGTCCTATAATCAAGATCTAGTCACCCTTTTCCCCTGGATCACTATCTCTTCGCGTATAGATTTCATCCGATCTCATCCCAGTATTTCATCCTCGTTATTTATTCACTATTCTTCGTCGTCAACTATTCCATCCTTCTTCGTCTTATCAATTCTATTTCAAACAACTGAAGTACATTTCCACGATACATTCACAATCCGAGAATCAACCTTCCCGAGATCACACTTTGTTCCGTACACTTCCGCGACTCTACACTGCGTGTTCATCTGCTCGAGATCCTTGATGTATCAAAAAGAACGTCTCCAAATTTTCAACATGGTGTCCACACTTCAAGAATCATGCTCGATCAATCTTGATACCGCGCTTCTTCGACGCTGCGACTTAGCGACTCGCGAGCCTCTTCTTGGAGATCGGGCGTTCTCCACGGGATGTGCGTTCGGTCGGTGGAACAACTCGGCAGGGTAGCAAGGACCAAGAATGAGCCGAGGAATGATTGATACAATGTATCTGGAGAACGATCGCGGCGGAATCGATCCTCGAGGCGTCGATCGTCGCTAAAGCAATCAACGGCGGGCGGGGGTCGCAGAAATCGCGGGATCCGCGAACGGGATCGCGTTCTCGCTGACCCGTGATCGCCGAGCGACACGGGGACCGTTCAGATATCCGATCCAGAAGAGGCTGGACCCGATATCAAAGAAGAAGGTACTACGGGCAGGTTGTCTCGCGCAACTGCGGCCGCCGCGGCCGGCAAATTGCCTGCTTCCGGGCCTCATTACATCACTCTGTTACTCTGTTAACGCTCGCCGGAAACCCCTCTCTGCCTGCCTCATCTAAACTCTCTATCTCTCTATCTGTCCCTCCCTCTCTCGCTCTTTCTCTCACTCACTCTCCTTGCCTCTCTCTTTCTCTATCCCTCTTTCTCGCATGTACCTACACACACCGTTTAAATGCGCTGTGTCGCGGACGACGCGGCCGCGCGCGGACTCGTGCGAAAGAGGGAGAAAACGCGAAACCGTGGATCCCAGTCCGAATTTGCGATCCGGTCGGAAATCGACCTACTCGCTTTTCTCGTGTACATGATTGTCTGCGTTTGTCACAGTCGGAACGTCGCGGATTTTATGTGTCTCACAAAAATTAGTAGAGTGGCCACCGAATCAACATGAAAATCTAATAAGTTTTATAAATTTTAAACTGTGTCAGAAGGTTTTGTGTCCATGATATTCATAACTAGACTGCGGATTTCATGCATTTATGAGAATAATCGGTGGATGTAATTTAAAACGGTAAAAACATCAAGACAATTTAAGAACGCCCATATGTTATTCTCGATTTATTAAAATTGTTGAAAATAGAAAGAAAGTTTTATATGGCTTCTGTGTGTTGCAATTGATGAAGACAATTTTTATTTTGCACGAAGATCCGTGCAAAATAAAATCTAAGTCTATTCGTAACCCTTGGAAAAGGTTTGTAGAATATGCAGAATTCTTTGAAAAGCTTTCAAATTCTAGAATATTCAAAAGGGTCTTTATTGAAATCCCAGAAAATCTCGAACTATGTAAGAATGCCTAAACTTTAATATAAATCTGTATAAGAGTGCATAAAAACGGGTGTTGATTAAGGATTAAAAATTCCTCCACATTTGTGAGATCACGAACAGTTTAACGAACGAATAACTGATTCCTCGAATCTCCACCGACACGGATGCGAATCACCGACGCTTCGCTATCGAGAAAGACCTTTCACGAGTGAAAAAACCGGAAATATGAAGTTCGACGGGGGAACGAAGAACAATTTTCATAAACGCGGCCGGGATGAGCGACGCTGGATGGAAGAAAATAAAGCGATGAAACCGATATTGCTTGAACGAGGCGCTCTTCCTCTGAAAACAGGAATACCTTAATGACAAAAATGAGCGTACACGGTATGTAGATGATTCTAAAACGGGCTAACGCGGGAGCAAAACGAGTTTAATAAGATAGATAGAAATCTTGAGACTTCCCATCAAACTCCATTCTATCGCGCAAAATAAACGAGAGGGCTGGTTCAAAATGCCTAAGTCTATTGGCACTGGCAATGTCGCTATTTTTCTTCACTTCTCGTATCTCGTGTTTTCTAATCATTATAGAATACTCGCGTAATAAATACGTGTAAATGATATAACAAATTCCGATAGAATCGCATTAAATGATCTTAAAGGCTTTTTAATAAAACAATATTAAACTTCTTCAAACGGATAGCACAATAATTAAAAATCTTCTCTCTAGAATTTTCAAACGGTTTATATCTCTATTGTAAATTATTTATATATTTATTACGGTAATTGTGTTTTTAAGAATTGTTTGTAAGAATTCAGTAATTTTGAAATTTTTTAAATTTTGTAGAGTGTTCAATAACAAATATTTATATAATTCTATACAACAGAGTCCTTCTTCTTGCACCGACTCTAAAAGATTAAAAGCCTTGCAAAAAGACTGGAATTTTATGTGAATATTTGTTTCACTCTTTTTCCGAAGAACTTTAGCAGCTGTAGCCGTATTCAACAATCCCTGATTCGTGAAAAGCAAGCAGAGATTCGTAGGCACATATCCAGACCATAAATAACGTCTAATGAAGTGGCATTATTTTTCCGCCAGCAGTACCATCGACAACGAAAATCGATTTCTCTTAATGCTCGTTCTTCGCAGCTTAACCCGCGACGATTCGAAAATTGCATAAACATCCGGCAGTCGGTGGATCACAAAGTACGACGGATGGAGGCAGGCGGAATTTACGAGGCGTTAAAAAAACGGATAACGACGACGAAGAGAGACACGAAGTAATAAAAAAGAAAACGGCGGGAAAAATCGCGAGCTCGCGGTCGCCCGGTAATTTAGCGTTGAATGTATGCGTGGCGTGGTTAATTCGCGAGACATGCGTGTGGCCGAGCGGGGGTGGACCCTGTATCGCGGATGAAAGCCGCTAAAGTGTGTGTGAAGAAGAAAGGACGATGATAAGCGAGCCACTTTTTTACGGTGCTTCGCGGTTATCGAAAGGTTCACCGGAGAACGATTAACGTACGACCAGCTTGGTCACCGGGGACCCCTGAATCGCTGCTATCTGGCATTTGAAAAACGTCTTTAGAGAAATATTATTCTTAAAAGATCGCTTCAATGTGTTCATAATGTTTTTTATTGTTTTCTAATAGATAAAAGCACTAGGATGCTTTCATTCTTTAGCAATGTTTTTTATTAATCATCTGTAGGCACTCAGGGTCATTTACATGTCTAGGAGAAAATTTCACTTTTAAATACTGTTCCATTTTCTTGAAATGAGTCGGTAAAATTTTTTATTGATAACAGTATTGAGTAAGTATCTCAGAATTTTTTAGATTGTTTGGAAACAGTAAGAAAATGGATATAAAAAACCCAGTGTGTCTACGTCTGAGTTAGGTTAATTTCTGAACATATTGTGTAGAAATTTTTATCTCGAAAGAATTTAGAATAGTTTGAAATAATAGTGGTTCTGTGGGGATGTTTTCAGTTTTTCAGAATTCTTTTTTAAAGAACTAGATATATTTTTATGAAACTTCGTGGACTTGTTTAAACAGGTTTCACTTACATTCGAGAATTTTGGTACATTGTTATTATTAGACTGCGGATCTTTATGCATTTATAGGAAAATTGAGTAGATAAAATCCAAAATTGTAGAAAACTTTTGAAAATTGAAGGTGTCAATATATGAATCCTCATCTATTAAAATTATTAAGGGAGGAAATAGCATTCTATTTGGTTTCTATTTCTTGCAATCTATCATCCATCTATCAATTTTTATTTTGCATAAAGATCCGCAGTCTAGTTATTATCAAGAGTGTAGTAATTATTTATGGAGGAAGAAAAGCATTGCGATGATTAGACGCTTCTAACACACAACAACTTTCTAATTGTTTTACTTTATAAACAATGAGAACACTGTGTCTGAACGACTACTTTCGGTGACACTTATCCCTAAATTTGATGCTTGTGATTTTCGTTCTTCGTGTTATGTTCAAAATATACGTGAAGATCATTCAAACGTGAATATATAATACTTCGCAAAGTAAAATAATAAAAAATAAAATAATAATAAATAAAAAAAATTCGCAAAGTTGAATCACTTTTTCAGGTTCCTAGCACTTCTCTTTCACTTCAGGCATTGTTGTGCAAAATAAGATCCCTTCGATGCAATTTATAACAATCTAAACCAAACAGATTTTCATTTCCTCCATCAACGATTTAAATCCACCGACACTTAGACAACAATATTATTATGCAGCAACCGATTACTCTCAGAAATTACAAGTATATACTAGTTGTATAATACTTTTCTATATTTCTCACTAATGTGACGTTATAGCAAACAAGCCTACACCATATGAATTGAAATATAAACAATAAAGTAAATCATTAAGATCAACATTAAAGTAAAATCAGCATTGAATCTAATCATTTAATATTTTGAACACAAGAAACCAAACCAACACCAACAGCTTTCAACACATTCGCTACCACCGTCACGCAAATGTGGCGTTCACAATCTCGCAGTTTAATTAAAGACGGTCAAATTTATTTTAATTACACCGCAACTCATAGTATAATAGGATATATTATATAGGATAATATTCGAACAGTCCAAGAATTTTTTCCGTTAAATTATTTAGAGATTTCACAAATGTAGTCTGTTGCATTTACTAAAACATTTCAACACTGAAGACGAGTATGATATTCGGAGAGTTCAGAACTTCCAACTCATTTTGACATGTCATAAATGCGGTTCACCGCATTCGATAAAACAATTTTCACACTAAAGCTACGAAACAAACATCATCCTCAACCGTATCAAACGACCGGTATACCTCAAACGGACGCCTCGAAAAACCAGCTGAAAGCGAAACAAACTCACTCACCGTCAATGCGGGTTTTTGTAGCCTTATCCAGCACTATCCGATCCAGGTTCGTCGATCACCAGTCACCTCGATCTCCCTCCTCCCCTCGAGTGTGTTACCACTTGGTCCCTCGCGACCTGTTTCCCCGCACCTTCACGAAAATATCCCACCCCCACCCCCCCTAATAAAACCAGATAGCCCGGCGAATGAGACTCGAGACCCTGTTGAAAACGCTGGAGAAACCGGTGGACGGAGCACAATATACCGAAGAGAAGAACGTTCGGTAAATCGAAAGGGGTTCCGAAGGGAAGACACAGAGCGGTGGAGGCACCGTCGGACGACGACGTCGACGTCGACGAACGCGGATCGCCGGTTATCCGCGGGGATTACAGCCCAGCTAGGGTATTACGTAGTCTGTCGGCGCGTGGACCACCGTGGGGGCGAACTCGGCCGCGATGCGACGGACGCACATTTGGCAGCGTCGTTATCAGTCGCGGTCCGACGATTGGCTGTATCGGAGCCTGCGCCGGGACGCCGGAGGAACGGGGCGGCGGGGGTGGAGATGGCGGCGGGGGTTGCAACCCCCGCCCCCGTCCACTCGGAGCCTCGGCATCAAGCGGCTCCTTAGAGGCGGGATCATCCACCAGGGTGGATCTTTCCTCTCCCTCTCTCCATCTCCCTCTCCCTCTCCCTCGGTCTCTATCTCCCTCTCTTCCAACCCCCGGGCACCCCTATATCCTCCGTTCTTCAAAACCGTTTCGCTTTTTCCAACTTTCTTGGGATCATCCACCAGCGTGAATCTTTCCTCTCCCTCTACCTCCCTCTCTTTCTCTCAATCTCTCCCTCTTTTCTTCTCTTTCAATCCCCAAGCATCCCCACGTCCTCCGTTTCGCTTTTTTCAACTTTCTTTTTCCTCTCTTTCATTTTACCCAGGCTCTACACTATTTTAACCTCTACCCGTTTCTCTTCATCCTCCTCTGCTTCTATGGTTGGACCTCCGCTGCTTTCTCTCCAGGGGTTTATCCAAGCCTGTCTCTTCCTGTTACGTTTACGCGCCTCTCGTTCTGATTCACAATGTTCGAGTCGAGTCTAGTCCTCTCTGCTTATGGTGGAGGTTCGTGTGTTCTCGTCTAGCTGGAAGATAGGGTCTAGTGGGCTGATAAGTGTAGAGGGTTGGGGCGGCGAGCTTCTCTGTCTTACTCGTGCTGATCCCTTTGTGGAAGTGGGAACCAGCAGAAAGCTTTCCGTTGGTACGTCGCCCGGTATTCCGTTGTGTTCTTCGTGTTATTGATGACGGGGATTTAGAAATTAGTGAGCAGTTCAGAGGTTGGACGATTGAGAGTTGTGGGACAGATCTGAGGATTTTTGGGCAGTTTTGAGGGGTCTGTGGTGGGGAACGGTTGATCAGGGGTCTTGATGTTTGATGTGTTGTTATTCGGATGGTATTTGATGTACGAATTAATTCGTGATTATTAGAATTAATTTATACTGGGCAAGTGGTGAACAATGGAGATTAACCCTTTGCACTCCGAATTATTTTTCAATTTTATTGCCAACAATTCCCTACTATTTTAAGTGTTTTATTTGAAATTTACTTCAAAGGACAGTTCCTTGACTCCTACTTATTTTAAACTATATTAAATATAGCTCTCAAACTTTGTTGTAATTTATATTTGTGGAACTTATATTTGTTTTTAACTAAAAAATGAGACAATTAAGTAAATAAAGGAAGAACCAAATACATATAAAAATCCGTTTCCTTTACATTTTTATTTCTCTGATGTCGAGTCACACTCGACAAAGGAGTGCAAAGGGTTAATATCGAAACAATAAGAAGACAGCTTAGTTAGATGGGGTGGTTAATTTTGGTTCACCCTTTATTTTGATTATTTGTAAGTACACAACTTTGTACTTATCCATAAGTACTTTTAAACATGATTAATAGTTCACATGCATTTTGTATGGCTCAAAATTACATCCTGTTAATTGTTTCGACAATTTTGTCTATCTAGTAATTCTCAAACCATAATAATGCTCTTCATTGTTAGAAAAGAAATCATTAGACAGGATTGTCAGAGTATCTGGAAGAAAAGATGAAAATGCTGCTCAAACTCTTATACTTTTTTCAAATTAAATTCCATGCATATTACAGATTAATAAATTGTCCAATTGCATACAGTTCAACAGAAGCCACATAAATATAACAATCAAGTTTACAATCACGTTTACAATAACGTTTACAATACAAAGAATATGTCCAACTTCAAATTTTGCTCCAATTACAATGTTTATTGTATGTATTGTAGAAATCAATACGAAATCAGTAGATACTGATATATGGGTTCCCAAGAGAATGATTTCGTTCATGCTCTCTACAGGTTTCATTTTTGTTTCTTGTTTTTATTTTTGTTTGGGTCTTATCGAGCGGAAGTCAGGTTTTTTCGAGGTATCACGCGATCAGAGTTCTCGTACGAGAAGGGAACCTTGAGTCTCGGGACAACTGGTGAAATCTTGGCGAGGATTCAACATGGTGGGATTGACCCCGAGTTGGTTCGGTGAAAATACTGAATGGACAGAATAACAGTATGTAATTAGAATATGGCTTTCATATATTTTGTTTTGTATGAGCATGTACACGGAAGTTCAAAAATTTAACAAATTCACGAGTCTACAAATGAATTTATCTAATGGCTAAGAGAAGTTGTGAGTATATCTTTCAATTCTAAAAGACTCTTCCGTAAATTGTCATTTGCAGTTATAAACGAAAATTCATGGCAAAGAGTACTCTAAATATTTAAACAACAATATAAATGAATAAAATTTGATATGTAATTGGAAAACAGTCAGGAACAGAAGTCAAATTCGTCTTTCCATGTTAACATTTTGCCAACCCGGTAACCTCATAAAATCCATAAAATCAAAGTAGTTTATTTAATGAAATACAGTTTGAATCTCTACGATGTATGATATTGAGTACCCTTCCCCTCTCTTGTATTTTTCAAACGCCAACCAAATTGGGTAATTACATTAATGTGAATACATTAGTGCAAAAATTAATTTTTACATTATTTTGGACAGTTAACGTGTTAATAAATTTATACCTGGCGAGGAACAAATTAGATCATAATACTGCTTCTCTTTGGAATCGTCCGAAAATAAACCATTTTGTTCTAGAAGAGATGGACCGTAAATAATCGGCTAAGGGGTGCAGAATTAAGAACCGGCACCGGGCGAATAGTTTTCGTATCTCGGACGATTGTTCCGCGCAGGGGTCAAACGGTTTCCTGTGGAAATCATGAGCCATGTCTACCCGTGGTTCCTCGTTCATGCGTGAAGCTTCCGATCGCGTAGCAAGCAAGGAGCGGTGTCAATCGTGCGAGAAACATCAAACCTTTTGTATCCCGACGGTGAGTGCGTTTTCGTGTCTGGATTCGGTGGATCCGTGCTTCTTCCGGTCCATCCTGAATCGTTCATTGAAATCTTCTCTTTCCCCTTCTCCCACTCTTTACTCTTGTTCGTTCAATAATAATTGTAACGATCGTTCCGCTGAATGGTGGAAATGGAAAATAAAGAAACGAGATCCATACAGTACGAAGGGCACACGTGTACTATTTCACCTGTATTTACTCACCCAGTGCATTAATATATCCTTGTTCTACTTCATGTAATTTTTAAAATATTTATATTAATCCTTTGCACTCCTTTGTCGAGTGTGACTCGACATCGGGAAAAGAGAAATGTAAATGAAACAGGTTTTTATATAGTTAGGAGCATAACTGATCACACACACTTTAAATCAGAATAACATTTTTCTGAATGGACCAAACGACTTCAATTTCTCTGTAAGGCTAGAAGAATTAGTTTAGTAAATGACGTCTAAAAGATATGTTGAAAAAATGCAATTGGTCGGTATTGTGAAAAACAATAGTAAAAATTAGTTTTTTCAATTTTTTAGCAGGGCCAATAACGAAAATTTGAAAGTTGGGTTTGGTCAATTCGTATAAATTATATACGTTCTGAAAATTTCATTGAAATTGGTGTAGTGAAGATGGTTAGTGATGGTCTTGAAGGCACAGTCCATCTCCATGGGCTTTACTCAAAATCTTGGAGCTTGAGACGTCGAGCAGATGTCGGAAATGAATTTCTTGCCTCCTGGAACTTCTATTGGAAAAGCCTGAAAATTGATTAAAATTAGTAAATTCGAAAAATTGAAGCAGATAGGTTTGTAGAGCCAGAAAAAGACTTGCGAATGCATATATATACTTTACCTAACAAAACACAAAATTGCGGGAGAAAAATGAAATAGAAAAAACGCGGGAATTTATTACACAATCCAATAGTAAAATCTTGAATTTGGAGAAAAAGGGGAACGAATTTATTTGTACACCTAATAATTATCGTAGCCACGAAGTTCAGTTGAATTGAAGTTAAAAATGGTCGGAAATTTATGCGGCAAGTAACGTATCGTACGCACACGCGTGTGCGGAGAGTCGAGAGATAATATTCGCGAGGGTAACTCGCGGGACCGCGACGATGATGGCGGCCCCGTTTCGCCGGACCGGTATCGATGGCATCGCGAATTCACGTCGATCAGTTCGGTTAACGAATACGACGATAACGATATATTGTTATCGGGACGCGTATGAATATACACCGGCGCGGCTGGCCGCTACCCTTTGGAAATCGTAGCCCCGGCCACGTGTCCGACGTGTCGCGCCCCCGTTGTTACCGCGCGTCCTGGATCAGATAAATTTCGTACAGGCAGATATAGCCGGACCGTGCACTGTGCGGCCCGCACACGCACCGTGACCTTGCATAAAGATCGACCGATACTATTGATATATTAATCGAATGTACCCGACCGCTGTCCTGGGAATATTATTAGCGCTCGCGAATTTCTGCGAATCTCTTCGCTAACCTCCAACCAATAAACTCTTTTCCAGATTTATTAGGATAGCATCTGAGTCTTCAAATTTTTCACTCGTATGTAGGCAACCACGATCATAGATGAACATTTACTATCTTTCCATGGGCCCTCATACAATGCAACTATTTCTGAGGAACGTATTAACCCTCGTCCGACCCTCGTGTCAATTTGACACAGTTTTTCCGAAATAAGTTATACGGTTCTGTTATTTGGAGGTAAATTTGTCCGAAACTTGGTGACTTTTATTTTTCTAATGCGAGACATCTAACCGCAAAAACCTAAGATGTAAATGTTAACTCGTCAATTTGAATGAAAAAAATATCGAAAAGTAACTCTGTTTGACTTTTTATTTTATCGATTTTTTTATTACTGTGTCAATTTGACATCGAGGGACAGATTCAGTTCGCGAAATGAGGGACGGATGAGGGTTAGCAATCTCTTGTGTGCAGTTATATGCAATCCTCAGTGTCCATTTTGTGGACACGGTTACGTCAGTACATTGGTTTTTGATGTTCTATTTTTTGCAAGAAAATTGCAAATATGAAGTTTCTTTAACTTCTTTTTGGACATTTCGATTTGGGAGCATTAAAATACACTGCTTTGCAAAAGAAAGAAACACCCGGCCATATTTAATAGAAAAGCATAAAAAATCAAGTAAGAACACAGTCAGCTTTGAGAAAGGATTCCGTTGTTTCATTGAATAGTTCTGAGAATATACAGTGACTCCCACTAATATTCGGACACTCTTAAAAAGATGATAACTTTTTAAATATTGTACTATACGATTTAAACTTTTTTGGGGAAGCTAGAGCAATTAGTTTGCTACAGGATGTGAGAAAAAATTTTTTCAGCACTGTGAAAGTTTCATCGAAATCGGTTGATGCGGAAAAAAACGGTATATGTAAGAATGAATAATATATGATTAACATTGAAATATGTAAGAATCCTTAAATTTGCTGCAGTTATAGTGAAAATCTGGAAAAAGGGAAAAAGGGGGAAAATCTACGGGGTGGAGGGAGGAGAGTTCGAAAAGCCTGGAGGGAACGTAAAGAGAAGAAGACGAAAAAGAGAAAAAAGATTGGGGATGGGAAAACTAAAAAGTATGGTAGCGGAGACGACTTTTGATATTTCCTGGCCTTACCATTAGCCAAGCACGGGACTTGAAGCCGGTGAGGGTGGTTCGTTGGATGCGAGGAAAGCCTCAGGAAGCTCTAACTCACGGGCAAAAGGGGGCAACCCACCCCGTTCAACCGAGCCAGCCCCTGCCATTAACATTAACCGAGCACATACAGGGTGTTTGCAATGGCATTATCGATCGGCCCGCTGAAAAAAGACCAGCGAATCGAGCACTTTGTACGATACGTGCAGGAAACGCCTAGTTTACATTCACGAAACCCGGCTAAATGCCGATAGACTCGTTTTCGACTTGGTATCCGGGCGGACGCCCTCCTCTTTGCAATAACCCCGAAGACCTGCAACTATTTTCTTGTCTTGCCTGATTACCGTCTTCATCCCAACTAGAAAGACTCTATTCTTTAGCACTGACCACCGTCGATTAAATAACTGGTTCCAGATTTTTTGTTTCGAAATTATTGAAATTATGAAGATTATAATTGTAATTATATAATTTGTCAAGCACATATTATAATAAAAGTCGTATGAAAGGCGACACTAGGTGACCGCTTTTAAAATTAATTTTTGAAGGTGCACGGTGGAAATCTTTATTTTCTTGGGGGAACAATAAACCTTCATCAGTCTATTAGCTTTAATTTTCAATAATGTCAATGTCACCTCAAAACGCATTGTATTTGTAGTTAAATTTCGTCTTCAGATTTGTTAGGTTAGTAACTGTACTATCCTATTTACGCTAATGACCTTCGAAATTCTTTATAATACTAGCATATGTTTATCGACTGACCTTGAGATCTGTGGGGAGGAGCTAGGTAAACGGAATGGGAGGAGCTAAAGCATCTTAGTGGGGGAAGTTAAACTAGTTCAAAAATGATTAAGTCGCTCACAATCATATTGCATGACCCTCCTCTAAAATCATTCTGAAAAATATCGAAATTTATTTACATTGCAAATCTGCATACTAGACCGTTCTTAAATAAAATTTAGTCTTCAATCTACCTTTCAGACCTATTTTGAAAATTGAAAGGAATTTACATTTCGGAAGTTCCGCGATCCTCCACGTTGCATAAAGAACGTATATTTGATTGCAACAAATTTTCAGTTATTTCTGTTACGGATGATTTATCTTCCAATATTTCCCTTACCGCTGGACAACATTGCGCGAAGATATAGTGAAGTAAAAGTGATCGAAAAAACTGTTGAATTTGAATATACTCGTCGTTCGAAAAACCGTGCGTTTCCTGTTTGTTTCTGTTCCATTGATTTATTCTACGGTTTGTAACAAGGGGATGAAAAAAGGAGAACGGCAAAAGTGACAAATCGTCCGATTGCGGTTCACGAATTTCCGTGCATCCCTTTTATTTCTTTTCGAACAGCAGCGTTCTACGCTGCGAGAGGCCAGAAAGTAATATATTAGAGTGACCTTGATCTACAACGATCCCGAGCAGCGGTTAACGCGGTTATCATCGGCAACACGATCGTTGGAATGATAAAAAATGTATCTAACTCCGGAGAACAAATGTAATCACTGCTTGTCACGAACACAATGCATTCAACAGGTTAGCGCTGCATATTAAAAAGAGTTTATTCGCATGCTTGTAAATCCCGTCGAGCGCTCTATCGAGAAGTTCCTTTCAGCACGCCGCGCCGCGCTGGCCAGAAATAAAAAATCCACGCCAAAGTATCTATTTTTTTTTGCCTCGAAACGATAAATAATCGTACGAAATAAAATTTGTGGCGGACGAAAAATGAGTTCGAGAGGAAACGGCCTGAACGAACGTGAAAAAGGAGCCTTTGTTAAGGAAATAATAGTTTTATTTAGAGTGTTCGGAAAAAACTGCTGATTTTTAATTTTCGGATATAAAAATGACGCAATATTTCGCGTGGAGTGGCTCTAGATTTTGAGAATGTGATTATATCATTTATTACTTATTGAAATTATTAAGAGAAGAAACAAATGTCTATGTGCAACTTTTATTGCAATCGATGCAGAAAATTTTGATTTCGCATAAAGATCCGCAGTGTCTGCTAAAGATGTAACAGGAAAAAAAATTGTCCACACTAACCGAGGACCGAGTAGAAATCTCAGCATATAAATGAATAAGATGATCAGTAAAGATCAGTAAAGAACGTGTGGAGGGGGTTCAATCTGTATTTTTTTTTGTAGTGGAGATACGGGTCTATCGAGTCCGGGTCGCCTTAATTGGCAACAATAGCCGGTAAAGATAGATTAAAGCGTTGAAAAGGCGTGCACAATCGCGGCACGCTTCGGGCCGGTTGTTCATTTCACCCGAGGGAATCGTCGATATCGCGTGATTTAATTTGTTACAATTAGGGCAAGGGTCCCTTGGGCGGGAGAAGGGATAGGGGGAAGGGGAGGGAGAGAAACCGGAGAGCGTGAGCACCGAGTTAGTTCACCGCGCCCTGCTATTAATATCAGTTAACGACCCGATATGATCGCTTGTCTATACCCGGACAGGCCACACGACCGGCTGCCACTGGTGGGTTCGAGTCATGGGCATGGGCCATGTGCACAGGGCACGGTTTCGACAACGATTCACCGACAGTCGATGGCATTCGAGCTGACTCACCGATTGAAATTCATACGCGATTTCCGGTCCTATCGATCCTCCTTGCGATCTGATTCTTTGGACGGACGAGATCCATTGTATTAGCTCCACGGCAAATAAATCACCAGCTGAGGTCACTTGCGTTCTATGTGCTAGATTCATACAACAATTTGTTCATTTTTCCTGATTTTGTGATCAGATTGGATACATTATTTCATACGAAGCGTACAGAACTCGGAAGCTCGTACAGAACGTTATTTTTCATTAACAATCGGATGGTGGTATCAGGTTCAATAGATCAATGTTGATCTGGAAGTAGGTCTAAAAATGTGTAAAGAGGAACTGATAAGTAAGGATTTAAGTGGAGTTAGCTATATGAATGCCAGAAAATCATCAAAAGCATCCGTCTTGTCAGTCTGTAATTGGAATTCCTAACTTTGCCCATAGTGCCCCGTCTCTTGTAATATAGTATCAACTTGGCTCACTATCTTAAATGTTGACATCAATTAAGATCTAGGTTCTAAATCGATTTCCTTCAGACCTGAGTTAAATTGGTACTGCTTTAGGCAGACAGAGAATTAATCAGAACCAAGCCTTCCTGATATGTTCTAAATCACGTCTCTGACTGAAGTTCTTGGTCCCGTTTCAGTCCTAATTAAATCTTCATCCTTTCTTGATGAACTAGCAAGGAATAAGCCTTTCTGATCTGTTTCAAACCAAGTCTCCCTAACCCCCTTAATTAGAATCAAGTCTCTAATTCTCGATCATGCTTTGATCCCAATTCAAGTTTTCCTGGATGGACCTAATCTAGACCAAGTCTTCCTGATTTATTCTAAATCAAGTATTTCTGACCCTCTAAGCTAAATCAAGTCTCTGACTGAAGTTGCTGGTTCAGTTGATGAACTAGCCCTCCTGAACTGTCCCAAATCAAGTCTTTCTAACCCCCTTAATTCGAACAAGTCTCCTATTAATATCCTTAATCCTGCTTCAGTCTCAACCCAAGTTTTCTGATCTTGATGCTGCCTCAGTGGACTAACTAGAACCAAGCCTTCCCAACAGGTCCTATATCAAATCTCTAATTGAAATTCTTAACCCTGATTTAGTCCTGGGATTTCAATCCTAAAGCGAACTATTCTCGGTTCACTTGTATCTCATCGGCGTCCAGCGCGTATAACGCGTTTTTCGCCGGCCTTCCCTTGCCGGATTCGTTTGGGACCGCAAAATTAGGGGCGAGCCGGTGATCGTGTGTAGCTCGGTGGCCGATAGGAAAAGCGACGTGGGGTACACACTGTACCGATAACAATGGGCGGCGGGGGCCGTGGTCTATCTAGCAGGCATCCGGGCCAACGTCGAAACGAGGCTGGCACCGCGCGCGGATTACCATAAGCATTCATATATGCAGCGGCGCATTATACTTGCATACCCGGCATAAAGGTGGCCGTGTCGGCGGTCGTATTAGGTAGCAGCAGCAGCGCGCAGGTATATCTATGGCTGGCCGGCTGGCTGGCCAGCGGGCCGGCTACTTACTTACGTGTACCAGCCGCCTTCACGAGTCGCTGGCACGCGAGCCTGATTGACTTGTAGATGAGGCGACACAGTCGATATACGCCGAGACCCGACCGTCCGACTCTGAAACACCCCCGTCATGGCTAGCAGCGGCCGTTCAATTCTCTCGGTGTCCCCTATCGTCCAGCTCTACGTCTTGCCGGGATATCCAACAGGGGAGGTGTGAACGTTCAGGTATCTCTGATGGAGGACCCGCGCAGTGGTTCGACTGTCACGAATTAGCTGCACAAAATTCATTTTCAAATCAACAAAAACCAATGCCAATGCGAGATACAGCGTGTATCTCACCAGGTATTGCCACCTTGATTTATGTACGTCATTATTATCATTCGCAGTGGGAAGTGTTTCGATGGAGATTCAATGGCTTCAAGAGATAAACATACTGGTGTTATTAGCTTTTTGTGTGTGGACGCGTCAAGGACTTATAAAGGTCAATTTCGATTTCTTTAGATTTTTTGTGTATCAATCGATGCAGTTAATGGCTACATACTGACAGCAATAAAATAGAATTTTATTCCGGTTTGAAAGAAATTAGTAACATGCATATTTAGTAGACCTTGTACGAAACTTGTTCAAAAGTCTGACTCGATGTTACAGTAGAAGGATGCAATGAGTTGAACAGGTGAGAAAATAATGTGATAAATGTTACAAAAATTACCATTATCAGTCATTATCTTTTTAGCAATACTGAAACAAAATGTTCAAGGATTTCGCTTCTAACGTTCTTTAAGGGTGCAATCAGTTGAGCAAGTGAAAAAATGATCCGACAAGTATTGTCAGAATTAGCAACCACCAATTGTTACCATTTTAACATTATCAAAACAAAGTGCATGACGTCCAGAATTTCACTTATGACATCCTTCAAGGGTTCAATCAGTTCCACCCCTATCTCCCAGTACTGTAAAGTGTTCCCAAACTTCCGTCAGTCTGGTCTTGAGTCCATCGCTAGTCATGGGGTTCACCGGAATGGTTGTTCGGCCTCCTAAACCGTTCCACCCCCACGGGGGTTGGAGGGGTTGTTTCTCTCTCCGTCTGACCGTGGACGACCCTCCTCTTTCGACGTTCCCTCGCAGCCACCGAACGTTATCTAGTTAATTAATCTCTGCCGACGGCGGCGGCCGACCAGCAGGGCGGCAAAACTCCCACCGTTTCTGCAGCCGTAACGAGCCACGACAACGAAAGTGTCGAGCGCCACCCCCTTCGTTCACCCCAGATTCGCAGCCGCCGGTCTCCTTCACCCCTCTTGCCTCCCCCGGACTATGAAATTTTAATTATTGAAAAAAAAACGGGACTAAGTTCGAGCACGGTCATTATGGCTCAAGATTCGATGATGACAGGGGGTGGGGAAGACGTGAAAGTGGATCATTTGGTGCAACAGAATTATACGTATTTGTGTTGCGAGTTCGTATGTACAGGGTGTCACAAAATTATACGTCGTAGACACCGTAGCGCGATTCTACACCTACGATTTGGTCGAAAATGACGTAAGAAAAATTTTGAACGTAAAAAACACGGGCAAAAAAATTTTGGCTTTTAATCGTGTTATACTGGTCATGGAGACCAACTTTGTGAGAGGAACCATGGATCGCAACTCAACCGTTCTCTTAACCTCTTGCCGTACCATTTTCTTTACAGGTACAGCGATTAAAACGTCTTTATCCCGAATAACGTCGTAGAAGAGAAGAGAACAATTATTTTATATGGCTACACATTTATTTTAAACGTTGATTACAAACGAATCAAATATTTCATTTAAAAAGGAACATGTAACATTCATATTGGTTAGACTTTGTTTAAAATCTTCATGACGAGTCTGACTCGTTAAAATACGGCAAGGGTTTAAAAAATGATGTTGAAGTTCACATAATATTTGCAACTTCTTTGCTCATAATATTCATTCATTTTATAGTTGGGAAATAGCAGTATCATACTTCTCATAATTTTCTACCCAACGAGTCAGCTTATTGCTGATATCCGCCAAATTTTGTCGTGCATAATAGTTTTTTTCTGCGGTATAGCTGATTCAAAAATACGGTTCAGACATGTATAACGATTTATTAAAATGACCTTAAGACGACCTTCATCTACATATCTTCATCTCTAAAGTGTTTTCATTAAAATCTAACGAAATAATGCATCTTATACACCAAAAATAGAATAATGCACCTGTCCTTTCTTATATGAGAATTATAAAAAAATCGAGTACCATGATCAAGTATTGTTTATTCTTTATAAAAGTAAACAGAGATTACTAAAAAATGTCCTTATTGCTCGTTGAGGATTGAACCCTTTCTTAAATGAGTTTTAAATTCTCTGGTTCTATAAATTCTTTAAAAAACAAACACATTCATTTTCGTAGTAATAATGTTATAATTCACCTTTACATTAATACATTATCAATCACCTTGAATTTGTTAAAAGTTTTGCGGCACTTGCAGCATTAACCTCTTGCCTTACAATATCGTGTCTGACTCGTGATGAATTTTCTGAACAGATTCTGACAAAAATGTATGTTAACAATTTCCTTTAAACCGAAATACAATTATGCTTTGGTTTTGTTAATGTACAGCTAAACATTGGAGAGCATGTAGGCATACAATAGATATAAATTTCCTCCATTTTTAGGAAATTACAAAAAAGTTTTAATCACTGAAACCGTAAAATAAATCATAGGGCAAGGGGTTAAAAACCGACAAAATTCCACGATAAAAGACAACTTAGGCATCATAGAAAATCTAGAAAAGAAATTTGGCATCATCAAAGAACGAAAGTTTCAGTGGCGACATCGCACCCGCTTTACTCTGAACCAGCAAGCTGCCCCCAGTAGGGTGAACTGACAGCCCACGATAACCGCCCACACGTGTTCCCTCGATTTACCCCCGGTCATGGATCCATCGATCGGAGCTCGAACAGGGGTTGAAAGTCCAGCATGATCCCGCACAGATGTCCCCTGCGGACGTTGCGGCGCGTCTGTAGGCCGTGTTCTCGGCATGGTGGTGTTTGGCGTCGGGTGGCGCGCATAGTGCGCCCCCTGATGCGGGATGGGCAAGTATTGATTGGTTCGGGGTTGGCGCGGCGCGTTCGTCGGCGTCGTGCGGCCACAGAGTGCAAAGAGAGGGTGGCGGAATCGGCAGGCGCCATCACGCGGGGCCACCGCGACCGTCGTCTGAAGGGCCGTCGTCCAGCCAGTGGCCGCGATCTCGATACACCGAAAAGATGGTCATGATGGCTGGCATGGACGACCACGAGCGCAAAGTCGTCCTGGAGTTCTGCCACCTGCTCGAGAAGAGCAAGCAGCTGTTCAACGGGCTCCGGGATTTGCCACAGTACGGGCACAAGCAGTGGCAGGGCTACTTCGGGCGCACCTTTGACATCTACACGAAGCTCTGGAAGTTCCAGCAGCAGCACAGGTGAGTCCGACAAAGAGCGAGTGAGAGCGAGTGAAAGAGAGAGAGAGGGCGAGGAACATATAGACGGTGAGAGAAAGAGTGCTGGTGCGAAAGATAGAGAGAGAGAATGAGTGTCAAAAGGGGAAGAGACACAACGGTTAAGGGTGAGTCATCGAGTGGCTGCGCCCCCACGGAAGATCGATTCGCGATCGGCCACGAGGTCCTGTCGGGATCCTGCCTCTGGATCTCAGACTTGATGATGAACATCCTGGTCCACGTTGTAACCTCGGTTCGGAGCCAGGCTACTCGGGGTTTAACTCGCGCCCGCCGGAAAAACGCGTGGCTCCTCGCGAGCCCAGCACGCCGGATCATCTCTCTCTCTGCTCGAGGAATCCCGATCCTCGCGCTCCGGGACACCATGTGACGAGTGGATAGAGACTGTGCGCGCGAGTGAACCATGCACACTGGGTGGAGGGAACGCAGTGGACTACTTGAGACGAACTCGAGTGATGTTCAGCCACGGGACACCCTTCGGCCCGCCGAGGAATGTGTTCTCTTCTTGCCCATCGTCGCGGATCTGTGCACGAATTCTTCGTCCTCGATGGCAGGATGTATCGGTTTCTTCCGCCCAGTGTGCAGTGCATTTGACTCCCGTACACGCTTCGTGAATGGTCACCGTAGCGGTGGTTGGAAATGCTAGGTCGAGGTGTGTACGGAGTCTCTCGGATTCATGATTCAGGTTGTGTTGCGATTGATCACATCATCTTTTCGAAGATTGTTTATGGTGTAGCGATCGTGGATAGTTGATACTAGTAATTAGTAGACTGCGGATTTTATGCATTTATAAGAAAAATGTCCACGTAAAATGTAAAACAGTGAAGATATTAGATTGGACCAATACGGTTACGTTATTCTTAATTTATTGAAATCACTGAGAGGGGGAGCAAACGCAGCGTATTTTGCATAAAGATCCTCAGTCTAGCAATTAGGATTATCAATTGGTTTCGCTCGTCAGGGAGGTTGTAACTCGGCAGGATATTACATTGGGCAATTGGGCTTCGATTCGTGGAAGATGATGCTATTTATAATTCTTAAATCGTATTGGGTCGAGTTATTAATAATTTGCATCCTTTATTCCGCAAACGATTTTCGGTTAAATGTCTACATTAGTCCACTGTGAATGTTTAGGTACGTTGGGGATTAATTGATGGGAATTAAAATCGATCAAAAATTTGTTTATTTTATTCGAAACTGCAAATACTATAAAAATGTTCTCTCTCTACCCAGAAGCTTCTATTTAATTGAAAATGCAGCGAAGCCATTAATTAAACTTCGTTAAAATTCTTTATTACTTTATATTCTGTAAATTTGAGTTTTCTCTGACCATACAATGCATGAACCACTTAAAACCTAGAGCGAACAGTTTTCAACACACTTTCAACAAACAAATAACGCTTTTAAGCCACAAAAAGTCGTAAAAAGTTGTCTGGTACGAATATAAATTACCCTCAACTACAGACTATTACAAACATTCGCTTCACAGTGAATACACAACTATAATAAATATAATTTCTCGTTCACATAGTCATTAATCTACAAAAGAAAACATGATCATAGTAGATACTAGCACGTTTTCGCTACCAGCATTTGTTTGCCTCCCTTGTTAAAATACTTCATCAAACAGCAAAAGAATATCAACATTATGAAAATTAAACACTAAAGTGGATAAAATTCATTTTACTATCTTTAAGTAACGAGAACGTGTTAATATTCGAAAACTATGATGTAGTAAGTAGACTAGGGATTTTCATGCAAATTATTTTAAACGTCACTGAGAGATAATTTATTTTATCGTGGTTCGCATACTTCCGGATGCTGTAAATAAATAAAATCCACAGTCCAACAACGAGCTCGCCATGATACTGCTAAAGCAGACCTAGAAAGTAGAGTTTTCACGCCGATCCATCTAAACGCGCGAAATTCGGCAGATAGAACGTTGATCATTTTAGCGGAGCGTTTAAGGAGGGAAAGAAAGAGATCGACGAAAGAGAGTGTCTCGAATAATACTAAATATTCTAAGCAAGATGTATACTTGTGGCGCAAACTATACGTATTAGCCACGGTTCCCTAGCCCATCACGGATATTTTTAGTGAATCGCTGGCAGGGTATGTTTTAACGGTCTGCCAATTCTGCCGATCGATTTTTTGTTATTCTTGTTTCTTCTTTTCCCCGTGTGTCCGTGTCCGTGCACCGCGGTCAGTTCCTTCGTTAAAATAAAAGCTGAAAGCGTGCGCTTAATTGCGCGATCACAGAGATTCTTGGGGTGGCCACGTGACCGAGCCCTCGTGTACTGCGGATACACGATCCCAGGCCGTGCCTTCGTTGAACCGTATCGACGCCCCGTAATTTCACGGCGAAAACCACCCCCGTAACACGTTCCATGTATCGCACAGACACTTAAACGTGTCCCACTCTTCCAACGCGAACGTTTGCGCGAGCCCACCCCCGCACACCTCCGATGCGAAGACTGATTGTGAGCCACGAACCGGCACGTCCAAGACGAAACAGGTCGGGGACGGTTCTGAAATATATGTTTCTGTTGAGTTGGCATCGAAATGAACATCTTTCGTTTTTCAAAATTCGATTCGAACTTCTACGTTCTGTTTGACACGTTCAGTGCTACACCATTCGTCCGAGGCACCGCTAACAATTATAATTTAAAACAATTCTTCAACTACTAAAAGTCTTTAATCAATTGCTGAATGTCTTTAACCAATTGCCAAATAGCATTGCATTTTTTAAAAAATTTTTCTACGTCATAATTGCATGAAAATTACAATGTTATACAGAAATACAGCCAAACAAGTGTACATAATTTTTACACACTTGACCTATAATAACCTAATTATTTTTGATCTCGTAAACTGTCTAAAATTAACAGCTCTGAATACCCACTTAATCATTAAAAGGTTACATTGTTATGTAGATTCTAATTGAAAGGAATGTAGTAAGAGAGATAGGAATGAATGAAGCTCACAGACCTACTATACGTAGTATACAGTTAGGAGCATAACTGATCACACACACACACTTTAAATTAGAATAACTTTTTTATGAATGGACCAAACGATTTCAATTTCTCTGTAAGGCTAGAAGAATTAGTTTAGTGAATAAGGTCTAATAAATATGTTGAGAAAATGCGTTTGGTCGGAATTGTGAAAAACAATAGTATAAATTGATTTTTACAACCTTTTTAGCTAGGCCAATAACGAAAGTTTATAAGATGTCATTTGGTCAACTAGTATAAATTATATACATTTTGAAAATTTCATTGTAATTGGTTAATTGGTTTACGAGTTATAAACGATTAAAAGTGGTAAAAGTTGCAATTTTTCATGATTTTCGGCCTTTTTACCACTTTTGATCGCTTATAACTCGTAAACCAATTATCCAATTTCAATGGAATTTTCTGGGCGTATATAATCTATACGTGTTGACCAAACCTATCTTTTAAATTTTCGTTATTGGCCCAGCGAAAAAAGTTGTAAAAATCAATTTTTACGACTGTTTTTCAACATATTTTTCAGACGTCATTTACTAAGCTAATTCTTCTAGCCTTACAGAGAAATTGAAGTCGTTTGGTCCATTCATAAAAAAGTTATTCTGATCTAAAGTGATCAGTTATGCTCCTAACTGTAGTTATTCCAATCGGCTTCTGCCTATTGGAACGAACACAGTAGAACCTCGCTTGTTGCACGAAAGCGGACCGAAAATGTGTGCAAAAATCAAGGTCGTGCAACCAAAGAGGTAACCAATCATGTGATCTATATCCCCACTCCATATTTCCAGAATCTTGAAAACCTCGTGGTGGGAGCCGCTAGTACGCAATGAACGAGGATTACGATAAACGAGGTTGCAACGAGCGAGGTTATAGTAGAGGTGCTACGTTCTTTGTAGAATGTAGAGAAAGATAGCGATTGAAAGAGAAAGAAGGACTGAAGTTCGGGCGTTCGTCGAACATTAAAGGACTCGTGCCATCTCGCTCTTTAAAAATCAAAATTCCTTCTGTTCGGTTTTTAGTCAACAAAACTTTTACCATTGTATTCAGCTTGTTCTTCTAATTGAAATAACACCAAACACGACATAGTTACGATCATAATTACTTGTGTAACAAACTATTAAAGTTAAAGACTTTCATTTGCGGTGGAGGTACAACGACTAATTATAATCGTAATTGTATCGTGTTTAGTGTCATTTTAATCTAAACAAAAAACGAGACGAACACGATAATAAAAGTTTCATCGACGAAAAACCAATAATAAGGAAGTTTAATTTTTCATTTAAAGGTCTGAGCTGGAGGTCTTTCATCTTTCCCGAACGCACCGGCTCTCTGCCTCTCTTTATTTCCCATTCGCCGTCCTCTTCCACTTCTGAAACTTTAATCGCTTGTGACACGAGTAATTATAATTGTAATGGTATCGTGTTTGGTGTCATTTTAATTAGAAAAACCAGATGAATGCGATGGTTAAAGTTTTATAAAAAATTAGAAAAGTTGCAAGCTCCGCTTGCATTGGGTCTCGCCGATCCCCCTTGCTCTGGCTCGGTTGTCTAGCGTGTTTACCGCTTAACTGGTTTCAAGGGGAACCCTCCGCAGTGGTGGGGACACAGTTCTAACATTTACGGTAGAGATCCTCACGACAGTTACAGAGAGCATACTGTAGACAAATTTCTGACGACTCGCACGAGACGCAAACGATACGGGACCATGTTCGGCACGCACGATCGCGTCCGTAAGACGTTCACTTTTGCTGGGTTGGGTTCGCGGGGGATCTTTCATTTACCCATCCGATTCCGTAATCTTCGACCCTTTGTCCCTTTCCTTTTGATCGTAAAGTGGCGTCGGCCGGGTAACTCGACAAAGAGTCGATTGTCTATTCAGGCATTCACTTGGCGGCCGTTCGAAGGCTCGCCGCGCGACACCTGGGCTGAAAACGACCTCGGCTCTCGCGTCCGACTGTTAATAAATATCGGGAACGGACTCGCACGAGCTCATTCAGGGGATCGGTTTCCGCATTTGCCGGTGGCAGACAATGGCTCGGGGAAAAGTTTTTCGCGGGCTTGTGTACCGTTTGAAAAGTATCGCCGCCCGCGGGACCGCGGCTCCTCTGTCTCCTCTATCTTGTTGTCGACGTCTGCCGCGACAGACAACGCTGTCCCCCCCCCGACCATTGTTTCCCTCTTCCCGCGGCTTCTTCCCTAAGCATCGCCGGATTCCGCGGGTTTTCACGCCGAGCGAATTTTATCCCGAGGAAACTCGCCCACGCAGAAATCGTTAAACGGTTTCTCTAGTCCCCGGCGCCGACCATTTATTCTTTCCCGCCTCTCGTTTATCGGCCCCTGCCAATGAACGATCCGCCATTTAGACCCGTTCGTTCCGGCAAAGTGATTAACTCCTCGCGAGATAAAACCCGTCCGAATTAATGAAATTGTGTACACCGGTTCTTCAAAGTATTGTTTTGAAACAGTGTTTCGCCGAGTAATTGCTCGTAGATTGCGTTATTGTTCGGCTGCTTGTGCAAGATTATGCAAGTTGTTTGTGCTAAAATAGTTCGTTTTTGGTTCTGTTCAAGTTTTTAGATCGACGTTATACGTGTAGATTTAGTGTTATGATTTGTAACGTGATGTATTGTGTTTGTAATAATTTGTGATTATTATAACAGGTTTTTATTACTGAAAGATGTGTTGTAATGGTTCATTGACGGATTTTAAGCAGATGCCGATTTAGTTATTCTGCTACTGTTAATGTTATTATCAATGTAGTTTCAGTACTGTTATTGTCATTGTCAGTGTAAGCAATGTCTTTATTATCAAATGTATTTCACCTAACTTTATTTTCTGTCACTCTTAGTTTTTCATTTTAAATATTTTATAATAGGCCTTAGAAGAGACTTATATCTGTTTTAATTTATATTATGTTACGTTGTTCCTAACATTTTTTACAGTAAGATTAGTATTTAATATTGGCGAAACCTTTGTTTGCAGATTCGTAGAGGAAACAATCCTATATCTTTCGTACCCCCAGAAACTAAAGTTTAAGGGATGAAATCACCCTCAGAAAATTGTCACTCTTGAGGCTGTGCCTCTGAAACTATCAGAGATAAAAATATACTTTGAATTGCAAAGTTTTATGATTTTTCTGCACAGTATCGCCATAATCACAACTTTTTGTTGGGCACAGGAATTTTAAAAAAGCGAGGTAGCAACCCTTGTATTGAAGTTTGCCCGTTTGATGATAAAAATAACTCGTATTTAATTCTGAATTGGAAAATATAAATTTGCGGATATTATACATAGGTTAGGTATAATAAACAGACTACAGATTATTGATAAAAATAGAAATTTTGATAATGAATCTAATCTTCTTAATTATGCAGAGTCTTTTATATTATCGAACCCAAACCTCGTGTCGTTAGGTTCTTATTACAAATCATACACACGAGTTAGAGGAAATCATTTTTAATAAATAAAACAGTTGCAAATTAAATTCTTTACACAAAATTACTTTCCATCCTTCCGTTTTTATAAAGCAAATTCACACTTTCGTACTCCAGAAAAATCAAAAGTTGAATTTGAGGCTGATATACGAGAAGTGTTACTCACCCAACTTGTGAATAAACAATTTCAATAATATTCAACCAATGGTTCAACAGAATTTTTAAACAACGAAATTGCTCGTTTTGCATTGTAAATATAATCATTTACATTTATAAGCGGACACAAGAGGTGTTATACTTGCAAAAATAAATAAAACAAAAACGAATAACATTTTCTCGATTGACGCTTTTTTGAAAAACAAACAAGTTTGAAAGTTTGACGTTTGAAAGTCCGCGTATCCTAGTATTCGCACAAAGTAGAATTGGTTGTTCATGTACAGACGCGCCAACTGTTCAACAGCACGCAGAACCGCTGAATGTCCAAACTCGATTTTCTCGATTGCGAGATGTCCACCGAAAGAAAATGTTATGTGTATTTTGTAATTATTGCTGTAAATAGAATCATCTCATGGTCGCTTGTACCACCTGTCGTGAGACACTCTGTCTGGAGACATCAAATGCTCATCAAAATCGGTAAGGAACCCCGTTTCTATATTGTTACCTCACAGAAAGTTAGGTTTGTACAACTTTTAAGTTAGGTATCTGGGTTAGGTTTCTTGGGGAGACGGTGCAGGGAGAGGGGTGGAGCCCCTCCTGAAGGACGAATTCGGTAATTGGGAGAATTCGGAGTTGGCTATAGTTATCCTGTCAGTATTTTGTGAATATCTAAAAAGCTAAAAATTGTTTCGAATGCAGGGAGAGGGGTGGAGCCCCTCCTGAAGGACGAATTCGGTAATTGGGAGAATTCGGAGTTGGCTATAGTTATCCTGTCAGTATTTTGTGAATATCTAAAAAGCTAAAAATTGTTTCGAATGCAGGAATAGGGGTGGAGCCACTCCTAAAGGACGAATTCGGTAATTGGGAGAATTCGGAATTGGCTATAGTTATCCTATCAGTATTTTGTGAATATCTAAAAAGCTAAAAATTGTTTCGAATGCAGGGAGAGGGGTGGAGCCACTCCTAAAGGACGAATTCGGTAATTGGTAGAATTCGGAGTTGGCTATAGTTATCCTATCAGTTTTTTGTAAATACCTAAAAAGCTAAAAGTTGTTCCGAATTATGACCTTGACAACATATTTCAAGGTCATCCAAATTTTTGGACTGACTGTAAATCCAGTAGACGCAAGAAATGTCAACGTCTTCGTAGTAATATCGAAAATAACAAAGCTGCCGTGTTACCAGCAAGGGGGCGACGGTTACCACCCTTCCTCTACCCTGTCGAGTCACGATATCCCGGTTACACGACGATTCCCATCAGCCGATATCGCGAATCGATGAACTCGGAACCGGTATCCGGTGTCGCTCGTTTCGAAGCGTCAAGATCTGAACCACGATTCCCCTACTTTCAGGACGATACTGGACACGAAGTACGGCCTGAAGAGATGGCAGATCGGCGAGATCGCGAGCAAGATCGGCCAGCTCTACTACCACTATTACCTCCGCACCAGCGAGACCAGCTACCTGCACGAGGCCTACTCGTTCTACGCGGCGATCCGCGGCCGCGCGTACTACAGCCGTGCGGCGAAGGAGGACCGGAGCGACTTGATGGTGAAGAAGCTGAGGTACTACGCCCGTTTCATCGTGGTCTGTCTGCTGTTGAACCGTATGAAGCTGGTCCGTGAGCTGGTCCAGGAGCTCGACGCCCAGATCGTCGACTACACGAGCACCTACGAGCCGGACGACCAGCTCGAGTGGAACCTGGTGCTCGACGAGATCAAGGCGTTTGTGAAGGCCGAGTCGGCGGTCGGTGTCGTTCACACGGACTCGAACCCGGTGATACTGACCCACAGGCTCGGCCCGCAGACCTCGCCGCCCGTCGAACGTACGCCACCCATGTGCCTATCACTGCAGGAGATTCTGATCGTCGGGAACTGCGCCGACCAGGTCAAGTTCAGCGAGCTCTCGATGGACATGTTCAGGATGCTGCAAACCCTCGAGAGGGAGCCCAGGGACGACCCTAACCACCTGCACGACGCCTCGCCGGCCGGCAGAATGCCCTTCAGGCCAGGACCGTATCCCGGCGCGGAGAACGGCGCGGCGAGACGCGACAATCCACACAAGTACCTGCTGTACAAGCCCACCTACAGCCAGGTGCAGGTGTTCCTCGCGAGCGGGTTCAAGGAGCTGCCCGCGAACGGGGCGCTTCTGCTCTACCTGTCCGCGGACGGCTGCTTCTCCACCGTCAAGCATCCGGAAGAAAGTGAGTCTCAGCTTTGATCGTTAACCCAGCCGGCTTCCCGTGATCTTAGAGCCTTGGCTGAGTCGTTGCTGTGACGCGGGAATCGTGAGATACTGTGCTAGTAGGTTGCCCGAGAGCTTAGGGGTTCTTTCGGGTGTTTAGGTGGCTGCCCCCACTATCACGTTTCAGGCATTTCTTTTTGTTAAGGTAGAGCTTGGAATATTGTAATATGTGTTTCGAGAGTAGGTCGAATTTTTATGTCGTAGAGATTCAGCCGCATTCAGCTCGAGTAGCTGTAGCTGTTCTGGGGGAGATTTGGTAATAGTCCTTCTCGTGGCTGATGCTTTAGCGATTGTAAGGCAATATGAAATGAAAATATGAAAGCAATTGTTGAGCTCTATCAGTGCAGCTGTTTACAAAAATGAAAAGTAGGGAATATAAATAGGCGCTGTCTTAAAGTACTATGTCCTTGCAAAGATTTAACCAAATCAAATGACTTTTGAGATTCTCGAGGCATTGTATCAGCCAATTACAGAGAACTGATCAGAGAAACCAAAATTGAAAATTTTTCAAACTTGTAAGTACTTTGAATTACAAAATTGCGGAAGAGTGCAAATTGTTTATTAGAAGCCGTCGCAGTAGGCAGCCCCTAAACACTCGACTATTCGCCTAACAAGAAAATATGCCAAAGTGATAATTGATTTTGATGAAAAGATGGGTTTTAAATAATCTCTAAATTGTTTATTAAGGGATACAAAATAGTTTTGTCACTTGTCTTTGTATTTCTAACTCAGAATATTGATAAAATACGTTTCCCACCCCTAACTTTGAGGACTCCAAATTAAACCTCTTAATTCATCATTCCTTTAACATAAACGTTGGCAGATTATTATTTTATCAGAATTGTGAATTCTGAATTTTATCAGAATGCGATTGTCACTTAGGTGATTTATTAAAATGAAATTATTAAAAACTTTATGCTTACTATAATACCACGATTCCCGAGTCATCGTATAATCTTGCCTTCAGATGTGCTGGCCGTAGACTTCTGCGCCATTGTTGCTCTTAGGCTACGTATTTTTTATTTCTGTTTCGATGGTTGTAAAATACGGTGTTGCCATTTGTCGCTTAATTGATAACGTTAGTTGAGAGACGGCAGTCAGTTAGAATGACTTTATTTTAAGAAAGTTGAGCTGATTAGATAGTTCGTATATTAAATAGGTTACTACTTCTTTCAATTTTATCACACTTAAACACACACTCACCGAACATAACATTTTGTTAAATACTTAGTGAACGAGATCATTCTCAATCATGAAAATATGATCAACCTTCTAACTTTTTAGCCCCTGGGCAACATTAATTTCAAATCCCATTTTTATGTATTTCTGTTCCAATCTGGTATTAATTGTTTCCTATATGCTACATCCTTTCTTACCGTTCTATGTGGTGTAAAAATGTAACAAAAATTGTTACCTAAAAGTGAATGTTGTATTGTTTAAACAAATATTTGTCTGTGTGCCAAATAGTAGGATTGCTGAACTGATCAAAATGATCCCTTGCAAAACTGTTTACTCTACAATTATTAAAATCATAATGACATTCTCACAGGAAATTATTAAACAGTTATACCCAGACTGTGGATTTTATACATTTATGGCAAAAATAAGTACGTAGAATTTAAGAAACTTCTGGAAACTATTAAAAGAAGGAAGAAATTTCTGTCTGGCTCCTTCTAATCTGGTTCATTCTAATCGGAGCAGTAAATTTTGATTTCGCATGAAGATCCACAGTCTAGTTATAATAACTAGTTACAGAAAAGGTTAAAAGAATTAACAAATACTGTTCTACTATTCCCAATTTATCAAAACGATTACTAGAAGAAATACGTGCTATTTAACCATTAACCGTTATTTGACGATTGTAATTTTGACTAAAGATCCACCGTCTAGTTACAAATTACCAAGCCACTCTCCACTTGAATACTCTCAAAATTTTCTCAGTCCTCCATCGCTTAAAACGGAACACGATACGGTCAAAATATAATATCTAAATAATATAGTCTCTTCAAACAATAGATCTCTATAAAAATTGTCTCTTCATCTAATTTCACAAGTCAGCGAAGAAACATTTAAAAAAGTATCATCAACATATCAGGTCGTTAAGTATGAAACTTGACAAATGTGTTTGAAATTTGTGTTTTATTTGTCAAGTTTCATACTTAATGACCTGATATGTTGTCTTTCTGAAAAGATATATAAGCGGAAACATATTAAAAGAAGGATATGCTACAGTGAGAGACGATGAAGAGCGGGATAGCTAGATGCCTGGAGAGACTGTAGGGCTCCGGCCAAATGATTCAGTCTTTTCGAAAACCGGGCTATAGAAGCAATTTTCGATAGCGAGCAGGAGCGATCAAAGCCTGGCAACGTTCTTTCATGGTGAAAGTCTCTCACGAGAATAGTTCGCTATAAAAATACGCGAACGATGCGACGGGGGCGGGGCGGGGAGGGGGATGCTGGAAGAAGGGTCGTACAGCGACGGGGGAGAGTCAGATGGGCCCGGGGAACGCTGATCGGCCGAAAATTACTTATCACGGTAGAGGGCAGTCATTGATGCACGGTTAAAGCGAATCACTCGCTCGGCGAAGTCGAAGGCGGACGCGTGTCGGTGTTTTCGGTCAGTTTCCTCGCCGGCCTGGGGTAATCCGGACGCTTTGCCCGTCGATCTAGGGAACGGGTTTTCCGTGTTCCCTGGATCGGAACAGAGCCGCCAACAGATAAGCCGGTGTCGCAGCGGTGTTACGCGGGCCACGTTAAACCGGTCCGCGGATCCGTGAACGTCCACGGGCCGGGATCTCACCCGCTAATTGGATCTGAGAATCGGACTATCGCCTTTCTCCCATAACCCAGCCTCAAGGGCTTCGTGGCTGTGGCTACCCTACCAAGACTTCTCGCCACCCCTGACATCCTTTGTGCGGCGACCGCCGACGCACGCTGGGCCACAATCACAAAATGCTTGACGAAATTTACGCGGCTCTCTCTTAATTCTATATTTTTTAATTTTTTGCGAATGTTAAATACATAGATTACAAACAGAACGGTTTCAGAAGGTTTCGGAGTCGCCAATTGAATTCTGGTATTAGGGTAAACCGTACTATTGCTGGCACTGCAGTAGTTATTGGCGCTTCTGATTTAAACGGCAAATATTAAGGGGGGAACCCTGTGTAAATGGCCTGTTTTTTAAGAATTTTTTTTAGAAAATGTAATGCGTAGATTGATTTAAAATTTCAGGTATCATTTAATAATGTTGTAGTGTAACAAAAAATATTTTTTGTAAAGTTTAATTGCTAAGTATAATGGTGCAATGACGGCTTGAAAATGGCACCCTGTAAATGCGCCGTGCAGCGTACAGTGCACAAAAATGATCTGAAACAAAATAATCAAAATGGAATCGTTGGTTTATGCAAACACGCTCAGCATGACGTTCTTCTTTTTTTAAAATTTGCCAAATTGCAAAAATGGCGACGTTTTGAAAACAAAAACGGATCTTCTGATATAAATAATTGGTAATAACTGTAATTTGATTTTAAACAATTAATATTTTATGGACGTACCCTCGGAAATAAGTGATTAAAGAAATCTAAATTTTTGCCATTTTTTAAACAATATACAGGGTGTCCCACGTAACACTTTTCACGATTTTTTAAGTACTTGCGATAATTTGACAACAAATATTTTTTTAACAAAAATTGATCGGTTTTCGATTGGCTATACATTGCAATAAAAAGAAGTTCGAAAATTTCTTTTTTATTAATGTCAAGGCCACCTTCATTTTTTTAAATGGCACTTCAAGGTCATCCGAAGGTCATGGTATACCAGATCGTTGAATTCGTCTTGATACGAGCTATAATACTGTTAAGTCAAAAATACGAAGTACCATTTGAAAAAATGAAGGTGGCTTTCATGACAATAATAAAAAAAAATTCCGAACATTTTTTTATTGCAATGTGTATCGAAAATTGATCAACTTTTGCTTAAAATATCTTTTTGTCAGATTATCGCAAGTACTTGAAAAATCGTGAAAAGTGTTACGTGGGAGACCCTGTATAATCAAAGAAATAAATTTGTTAAATAATTCCTGATGGGTGCATCTTTCAAATCTCAATAATCGTAAATTAAAAATATAAGGACCCGTCATTTTGACTGGTCCCGTAAACGCAATGTTAAGAAAGCAATTCAGATTACTCTTGAATAAAGATTCAGAAAACAATCGATATTTTGATCCAACATGATCAACGGTCATCGTCCATATAGCTCCGTATAGTCTCATAAATCGTTCGAAAGTTTAATGGCTACCCGTCATCCTCCTTCGAATCCTCTTAAAATACGTCGACGCTAACAGGTTGATGATATCGGAGTAAACTTTTTAGGGATGTAAAGACACCCTTCACATTCTACCCAACAGCGGTTATTTAACCCCTCAACGTGCAATTTTCCTGAAGATGAATAGATGTCAGGATTTCTAACATTCAGGGTCACTAACATGAACAGGGTTTCACACATTCGATTAGTACGAATGAGATGTTCAAATCGAACTCTATACCTTGCAAATATATATATGTACATTTAATTCCTCAAAAAATTGTATAAATGATCATAAAATCGAGATCGGAGAATGAGGAAGATGTTAAAAAATGTCCACACATATTCATAATTTCTAGATAATATAATATTTAAAATATTTTTTACAGAATTGCTTAGAATTGTTCTCTACAATCCTTTTACAGCTCTCAGAATTTTTCTCTGAATCGCTTCGGAGGGGTCCAAAAAATGTGCTGCACACTTTCTCCTCACGATCTGTGCACAATCGTTCGAACACAGATTTGAATAGACTCGTTTGACTTTTCTCGTTCGGGGGCTCCATGATCCCAGGATCAAGTTATGATTCCGGAAAAGAGAGGTTTCTTCTCGGTAGCTCTAAAACGTCAGAAACGAACGCCTGTTTCTTAATTGGATCCACTAAAAGATCAGTGTGTCTCGCGCGAGAGGCACCGCGGGATACAGCATCTTTTCTATTTTTTTCTTTTTGCTCTCTCTTTAATTAGCGGCTATCCTCGTGCAAGTTTCATGCGGATTGAAAAGAGACATCTCGAGAATGACCTCGCGGAGATGCACGACTGCGTGACCGTGACCTCTTATCGCGATGGCCGCCGTATTAACTAAACAGAAAATCCAGGTCGTTTAGATGGTTTCCTAATATTCCATGTGTACCCGATATACATACATATACCCGACCGCCCACGGGTATCTTTCGATCAATCTCTCTGATCACTGTCTCCTTCATTTTACGGGGGACAGACCGGTTCCCGGCTCGCGCGACATTTATTCGATACTTTTCTGATTACGGAACAGTTGATTCGTGCCGCTGGCACCGTACGCAGGCCCGCTATCAGCGGCAGGGATCATTTAGGTCATACGGGGATTCTACGGAATGAACAGCACTTATAGCGACGCTTGATTAAAAAGTTCCAGTAAACTGTAAATTAGCAGCGAAAATGCGGAACGAAACAACGTCCCGTTAATCTCGTTAATCCCTTGCATTTTAATATCGGGTCGGACTCGTGATGAAGATCTCGAACCACTAAACATGGACGCGTCGAAATCAAATTTCATCTTCTTGTTAGCAATGGTTAGCTATTGACTAAAAGAAAATTTAGATATACCGCAAGCATAAATTTTCCTTCCAAGAAATCATTAGTGATGAAAATAAAAAAATTTCTGTGACATTTGAAAAAGTACTTCCTTCATTTCTTAATTATACGAATTCTAAATTCTCTTCATCTTTCTATTATATTGGATTGAACATTTTTATGCATTTACAAAAATTACTAGATGATCATCTAGTAATCCTGATTTCGAAATACGAAACTGGCAGAACGTTGAATGAATTTAAAAATCTTAGTGAATTACATCCAGCTGATTGAAATAATTGTAGAAAGAAAGAAATTACTATGTAGCTCCCTTGTTTTGCTATTGATACAGACACTTTTTATTTTGCATAAAAATCCGCAGACTAGCATTATGCAAAGGACAAAATTGTTTAGGCATTTTTTGAGAAGAAGAGCAGGATGTTTTTTGTTAGCAAACAAGGATGCCGACATGTTTTACAGAAATTTTTGAGGATACAATATTATTTGGTAATAACGTTTCAATTTTCGCACTGGGATTTTTCGATAATATTGTGGCAGAACGCGGAGCAAAGGCATCAAAGAAAATGTACCAGACACACTGCTGTTTTAAACACTTGAGTTTAACATACACGTTCCATCCGCTGAAAGCTGCAAATGCAAGGGTTCGAGTGCATACGTGGGCGACTGTGCGCCAGGTCTTTCCCGACTGCTTTTTCGTTTCGCGTTGCAGCCTCGTGTTCGCTATATAGCACTCACTTTCCATTCTTCGTATTCCATAGTTCACGTTATTATCTCGGACATTGCAGTTCGCGAATTCGGTGTGCGCTCTCGTCGGGTGACCTTGTCGCTCGAAAATTCTTTTCTGCGCGGGAATACGCGACGCACGGAAGATCGTCCCGCGATGCAAAGGAGCCGCCGAATAGCAAAAAGGAAAAAGAGAAGTTAAGGAGGGAAGAGGAAGATAAAGACAGAAAGAAAAGAAGAATTTCATCGGGGACTGAAGGTCGGCGGGCGTTGAAAAATTCACCGGATGACCACGGAAAAGGAACTCTCCCGACCGCTATTCAGAGCGGTGAGGTTACAACCCGGCCGGGACGGCGAAAACGGTCTTTCAACGAAAGTAGAGTAGTGCATCCGTGTCAAGGTCATCCGGCGATAGAGGATTCCAACGCGCCGGTGGATTCTAAGTTCGCAATCAATATCGAAACGCGAGCCGCGGGCATCGATATCGTCGGGACCAGGTGTCTGCGGACACGTTTCCCTCTTTAAAACCGTTGTCTAGCCTCGTTAAGGTCTCGATACAGTCACCGAGCGAGACAATGAAATGCCTTTGATCAAGGCAACGCGTAGAAATCGCCCGCTTAACGCGCTGACTAACGCTGCGGCCCTCAGACAATGCACGGCCCCCGCTCGATCCAACCTGCCACCCGACTTTTTAACTATTAAGTCGTTCAGAAAGCTCTGCGGATTTTTTGTTCAAAAAGATTTCCACGTCTTGTCCAATTATTTTAATTGGTTGCAAATCGTAACCAATTTGCCTCCGACTGTTTGGGAAAGCTCATTTGTTGATTCAGCGCGGGGTTCCTCTTCAAGAAAAATAACAGTTAACGGACTTGAGAAAGTAATTCGTCTGTTTTCGACACGAATTTTAGGATTATTACTAGACCGCGAATCTTTACGCATTTATAGCAAAATTGAGTAGATGAAATTCAAAATTGTTGGAAAATTTTTAAAATTGAAGATGTCAATATATATGATTTTTCCTATATCAAAATCATTACGGTAAGAAATACCATTCAATTTGGTTTCTACTTCCTGCAATCGATGCAGACAATTTTTATTTTGCATAAACATCCGCAGTCTAATTATTACTAGATTGGGGATTTTATGCATTTTTGAAAGAATTGTTGAAGCTTCAAGACTTTTTAATAAGTAATCTAAATGAGTTTCGTTCTGATTACAGCTTCTGTCTAATAAGAATTCATTTTTCCACTCGTAAGGATAGCAACAATGTTACTAAACATATTTTTTGAAACTATCTAACCCCCCTCACGATATTTTAACTATTTATGATCATATGAAAATAGAAGCTCGGTAGGAAACATTTGTATACAGAAGTACCGTAATAATCTGTGACTTATTTTTTAATTTGGCTTGCGTCCATAGAGACTTTAATAACTATTCTCATTACTACAACATGATCCTTGGCTAATATGAAACCTCTCCTAGCGAGTGTGCCTAATAGTATTACAGCTGGACTGTGGATTTTGTACATGCCAACTCTAATTACATAGGTTTAACATACTGAAAAGCTTTACTAATGTCTTACGATATTTTCTTTTCATTTGGATTCTGAATGCACCAAATAAATTTCTTCTCGACATATTTTCATGGACCAATTGATAGGAACTAATGTTTTACCATTCTGGTCATTTTCGTAATCTACAATCATTTACAACAATAAACACAGTAATGTTATCGAAAACAATTTCTGAAACTTGTGTGGATAGCAACATGGACAAGAAATTGAAAGTACAAGTTCAAATTTTATTCTTGACTTTATTGCAATTTTTCTCTGACAGTTACCAACTTACAGTTTCTGGACCTTGTTTGAACGTAAATATGACATTCAATGTACAAGTTCAAGCTACATCAATTTTTGATTTTAAAAATGGTATATAAATTTAAAAGAATAGCGAAAATTTGTACTGCAATTTTTGAAGCACCGTGTACACGAAGTTCAATTGAAATCAATGCGTAACTCTTCGGCCGACTCCTCTCGTAAGTGGATTAAGGTTTCAGTAGAATATGCTGTCAGTGGTCAGACACGAGAATCGAATCGAATCGAAAGAGACGGGAGGAGGGGAGGGGGGAAAGGGACGAGTTTAAAAATCGTTCGGGAATCGTAGTCACCTGTAGTGAGCCAGAGAATAATTTCTCGAAGGATGCCGCGAACGATTTTGGTAGCTTTCCAATTTGGTAGCGCCGCGCCTCGAAAACCGGCACGCTCCGACGAGCTTCTCATTGTTCCGTCGAAGCGGAGCTCGGCTTTCAGCTCGTTCGAGCATGAAGTCGATGCAACCGATCGTCGCTATTCATAGCGAACGTCGGGCGCGAAAACGGACCTAACGAAAGCGCGGGACAATTGACAGGTTTCCGCGGATAGTTACGTTTCTAGCATTATGTAACAAAACAATAAGCTGCGGCAACTGAAAATCCTTCCATTAATCGAGTTCAATTTGTTGCTGAGAAACCTATTTACGATTCTCCGCGATCAACAATTATTAACAATTCGTAAAGTCACCAGATTACGTGAAATATTTTAATAGTGCAAATATTTTACACTATAGGAGTTCTTTAAATTCTGTGCAAACTGAATGAAATTTCTATCCGAAGACTTAATCTACAATGTTACTAGATTACTTAAAATATTTTACACTGTAGGAATTTTTGAAACTCTGTGCAAATTCAGTGACATTTCGATTCGAAGAATTAATCTATAATGTTACTATTGGATTGGCAAGAAACTAATTTCGGTATTTTAAGGTGAAACAGAGAGAGAGAGAGAGAGCCTAATTTTTTTTATTCAAGCAGTGAATTTTAGAAGTTATAACTTTAGAAGATATTTAACTTTAATATTATAGTAATTTAATATTTAATATTAATATTAATATTAACTTTGATATTTAACTTTAATATTTAACTTTAGAAGATACTTTCCCTTTTGTTCGATGATCTTTTGCCAAAAAGAATAAATAAGAAAATATTTTATTGATTAAAGTTCATCGCTTGAATAAAGAAATTCGGTTTCATTTCACCTTGAAACACTTTATTAAAATTATTAAAATAATTAAACACTTTATTAAATTAGAAATTACTTTCTTGCCAACCCAATAGATTACTTGAAACATTTTGCACCATAGCAATTTTCAGAATTCACCTTAAATTGAGTGAGATTTTTATTGGAAGAATTAATCTAGGAATGTAATCTTGAATTATGGGCGTTTTAAAATGACATTATAGCTTCGATCTTAGATTTGAAGGTTGATTATGTCCTTTTTATCTAAACATGAGTGCTGCTTGAATATTAACTACGTCTTCTTTCGTTAGAACACGAGCAAGAACAAGCATTCTTACTTCCAACGAGTCACGCGAGATCTTCATTAAATAGTTAGCTGCATGATCTGATTAAGAGATGAAAGCATTAACACATTGAAAGCCACGTGAGTTACATCTGACTCACGCTGTCTTTGGTCAAGAGGTTACGTGAATTAAATATAACTTCGATCATGGACTGGGATTTACAAGAAAAAAATATGTAATCCCGGGGCTCAGCCTTGTTTTTCTACTTTGACAGTAAGAAAGATTATTTTCGAAACATTTCTTTTTAATACTTCTTTTGCTCAAATAATCTTATTAATATAGATATCTTGTAGTATTCTTTGTGAAAGTTTTATTAAAAAATATTGAGATTTAGAGTAACTGTGCAGTTTATCAAACTTGAATACTCTTGGCACTGACTCACAACGTTTTTATTTCAATGTGAAGATACAGTGGAAACAGTTTTAGGAAATATAAGTTATACAGTCTAAATTAATAAATACGGTAGTGATACTAAAAGTAGTATCGATTGATTCCGAAGTTCCTGGACGTTGGCTTTTCAATAATAAATAATGCAGATGTCCACGAACCCTAGTTTATACTTGAGCTTGCATGAATATAAAGTTTCAATAGACTGTTTAAATCCATACACGGACTAAGTCCCTAACAGACATTTTTTAAAGTATTACTATCTCACTATTTTACTAATTAGTACTACCTCACTATTTTATTAAATATTACCATCTTACTATTTCACTAAATATTACTATCTTACTATTTTACTGTAAGCATTACTGTCTCAATTACTAGTTAGAGACGACAGTGGCATTAAGATATTCTGTAATCCATGGTTAAATATATACTCTCAGTCTGACATCCGACCAGAGGTGCCTATGGAAATCCGTACCATTTATAAAACATGACGGCACACCCCG
Source organism: Lasioglossum marginatum (assembly GCA_028455795.1). Lineage (NCBI taxonomy): Eukaryota > Metazoa > Arthropoda > Insecta > Hymenoptera > Halictidae > Lasioglossum > Lasioglossum marginatum. Next base: position 3,094,705 of record CM052252.1, read on the forward strand.
ATTTATAGTTAATAATTTATCCCTCATAAAATTTTCTGCTATTACTTCTGACATATCTAACTATACGTGCTTCGACCATGTCCCCTTGTGCTACTGATGAAACGAAGCTGTTAGAAAGAACAGATGTACAATTTCTCCAAAGCTTGATCCCTGTATTTTCAAAATTAAAAGAAATAAATCATTTTGTAATAGAGCTTGGCTCTCGTAATAGCTTCAGAATTACTCTTTATACTTTTTTCAACTATTACGTCGAATATTCTGTACTCAAGAAGAAGAGTACAACGTGTTGCACTTGGAAACAAACATTTCACAAATATTGCTATAGTTCGTATATCAAACTAAAACAAAAAAATGCAACATATAAAGTGATCTCGCCTCTTACAGAGCGCAGAGTCCTCTCACAATCAATTTTCTACTTTCGCTCCGGTCTGGGGTTTCAGTCTCCCAAGTCCCCTAAGTCCTCCATTCGGAATCCCTCGCATCCATCCATCCAGGCAGCTCCCGGGAGCAACGGTTCTGTCCCACCACGGCCATTTTTCCAAAGGCATCACTGCATCGGAGCGATCGGCGAGATCGGAATTGCACGATGTTGATAAACGTTGCGGTGTTCCAGTGGGGTACGACCTGGGCGGCGTGTCTACCTGCAGCAAGAGGGATCCGGAGCACGGGAAGAGGCCGACAGGTGGCAAGGAGCCGCACTGCCTCTACCCGGGCGACCTCTACCCGTTCACCAGGAAGCCGCTGTTCGTGGTGGTCGACTCGGACAACAGCTTCGTGTTTCAAGAGATACCGCGCTACTTCGGCCAGCCGTTGATGGTGCTGATGTCGCCGCAGGACACGCCGGCGACCCTACGGGACGTCCGACACGGCGGCAGCCTGTTCACCCTGTTCCTCCATGCCCCTCTCGCCGCCTTCTGCCTTATATGCAACATCGGTAGCCTGGCCGTGCACCACTGGGAGCGGTGCCAGCGTTACATCGAGCGATTCCTCATCGAGGCCTGTCAGCTCGTCACGCGCTCCAGATGTGGTAATGATTCTTTCTATACTCTTCGCTTTTTTCTTCAGCCGTTTGAATGGCGCCAGGAGTCTTAGGCTGTCTTTTAGACTGGCTCCTAATTGAATGCTGTGAGGACTCCACCACTGTTCCTTTCCTACTATTCCCGGTTTCTTTGTCTGTCGTCGCTAGAATGTCACCAGGAATTGGTCTCAGGCTGTCTTAGGCCTTCTTGGGCTGTCTACTAATCAGGCTGTCTCCTCTATAAACGCAAAAAGACCGTACACGATAATGTACCGTACACTGTAGTAATCTGATCTCGGCTTGGGTATATCGGTGTGAACCACTACTAATGCGACGCGGAGAGTCGCAGTCGTCGGCACAGTTCAAAGGCCCGCGCGTCCTCACAATGTAATAGCCATATACAATCTTCTTTATTATTATTTATTTTTTTATGAAACTTTTACCAATATATTTATGGCATTTTTCTGATGAAAATAAGACCAAATACGATATAATTTCAACTGTATTTAGTGGTTTAATTGACGATGAACGTTACGGGCGCAAGGGAGGACAGCGTATGGGAAAGAAAGACGCGGAGAGTCGCCGTCGCTTCGGCCTCACGCGATCTCTGTTTACACGCGCTGTCCTCCTCTACGTTCAGCTCGGCCTTTGAAGCTCAAAAAATAGTGTCTCGTCTACGATAAATGCAAACGAATCCCCACGAGGCTTTTGCGGTTATAGAGGATTTACTGTAGTATGGCTATGTTTAATCAAACCGTGAAAACGACGTTACTCACTACTTATCAGACAGTATAATGTATTTTAGTTGTTCGTAAATAATCGATAAATTCGTGAAAGAGCCACGAACTAATTTGTACACTGAAGATCGTCGTTAGGCGAACCTGATTCCTCATCGAGGCCCATCAGCTCGTCCCGCGCTCCAGATGCGATAAGGACTCTGGCGTTTGTTTCCCCTTTCTTCCATCTTTCTTTTTGTCCGTCGTCATTTGAATGTCGCGAGGAGTCTGTCTTAGGCGAGAGGATCGGTGCTGAGAGATCTGGGAATTCTAATTGGCTCGCAACGACGGTGGGACGAGGGATATCAGAGACACAGATCCGTGTCGGTGAAACTTTCTTGGCTCCGGTATGCTGATTTCGAGGGCTAATCCAGTTGGAACCGTTTTTTGGAAAGCCCGCGTATTGATCCCACCGACGGAAACGGGAACGCCAGTCTCGAAAGTGTATCGATTGCTTGGCGGGAAAATTATTTGACCTGGACACCACGGGCTGCCGAATTTGTCTTTGAAATATTGACCACGTGTTGGGGGATACCGTATACAATAACTGCGGCGGTGGATATGATATGGTTAAACATCGCCGGAAGTGCTAGTCAATTCTGTCGAATTTGTATGTTTTGCGCGCCATACAGGATCTCTGCTAATTCAATTTCCTTGAGGAATAATTTAGAAAGGGCAAAAATGGGGTACTAAAAGAACATTGTTTCGAAACATTTATACTTATTGATGAAATGTTAGAAATAACATCGTTCAGTTGATCTACAAGTTATTGTTAAATTCGGGGGATTTTACGCATTTATGACAGGACCCAGATAGCACCGGACGTCCGTTGACATTATTCGGACGTCCGTGGAATGTACAGAGGTCCACTGGACATCCATCGGATGTCCGGGTGCTATTTGGGGAAGGTGTAAGTGCATTTCAAAACTGTGGAAAATTAAAACAACTGGAGGACATCGATCTCCTATTTTCAACTTACTAGAATTAGTAAAGGATGAACTAGATGCAGAACATTTTTATTTCGCTTTAAGATCCGCTGATCACATATTATATTGGGTTGGCAAGAAAGTAATCTCTAATATCTCTAATATTTAAGGTGAAATAAAACCGAATTTCTTTATTCAAGCGATGAACTTTAATCAATAAAATATTTTCTTATTTATTCTTTTTGGCAGAAGATCATCGAACAAAAGGGAAAATATCTTATTCATTAAAGTTCATCGCTTGAATAAAGAAATTCGGTTTACTTTCTTGCCAACCCAATACATTAAATATCCATCTTAGTATACTAAAGCCAATTTAAACATTTATGACAAAAATAAGTAAGTGAAATACAAACACATTTTCATCTATTTCCTGTTCTGCACAATCAACTTAGAAAATTTGTACTTTGCATAGAAATCCGCAATTATAATTTTTATAATTGTGCCTTCTCTGCTGGATTTCAATATTCAACAGAAATAGGGTACAGTTGTGACCAACTGAAAATGACATTTACTTGAATAAACTTGTTTCGAGGTAATCAAGCTTCGTCAGCATCATGCACACTTCTCATAGTTTATAGTTTTCAGAAGGGTAGCAATATTTCTGACAGAAGTAGACACTAAGCTGTAACCCTAACCCCTGACACTAACCCATGTTGTACGAGTACATATCCCCCTTCTTTTCCTATATTGTGGACATTATACCAGCTGAAATGGACTTTACACGCAGAGAATGGGCGAAAGAATGTGAGAGGAGGAGACCGAGAGAAAAGATGCTTCTATAAGAAAGAACCGTTGGCCGTTCATCAGGTAACGGGACGAAAAGGGGATTTATGATTGCGTTACGACGATAAACAGAGTCTGGCCTAGATCCAGTTCGTGTTTATCGCTGAACCGGCAATCTCGTCTCGTAGACGCGTGATCTAGGGTCGGCCACAAAGGGGCTCCCTATTGTTCCTCTCGCGACAGCGATATGTCGTACGAGTTTTGAACGTACGAGTGGCTCCCTTTGTCGAGTATCTGATAGCGGGGGCTCTCTCCCGGCCTCTCGCCCCCTCGTCTCGTTCCCCCGTCCCCCGGGGGAAAACGCTTCGCGATACGTTTCGAGCCGGGGCTCAAGAAAGTTTCACCGAATCGATCGAGGCGGCCGAACCTTTAGCTAACCGATACGATAATTCGCTCCGAAAGGTACAGGGCCGTCGAGATAAATCCGGAATTTTTCGGTTAGTTCCATAAATAAGACGTAGGTAAAGCAAATATAAACAAAGCTATCGTCGATAAGGTAGATCTCTATACAAGTCCCCAATCAGTGCACATGTAGGAAAATGTCAGGCATGAACCGAGAATACTGGTTTTATTGCGTGGTTTGGCTAAGGGATGGTGCAAGTTTACGACCTAGCCAGGAAATTCAGAAATTCTGGCAAAGGGTAGGAGGTAGCTTCTTTTTTTTAAGCGGAAAAAATACATTTACGTACACCTCCTGATGGGGGGGTTGTGTGGGACTCGGGGGGAACAGGTGGTCGGTTCTCCCAATACCCACTAAAAAAAAAACGCTCATCCAGAGTCCTTGGGTCCAATGGCGCGCGGTGGCTCAGTTGATAGAGCGCGCGACTGCGTAGTCGCGGGTTCGAATCCCGCCGCCGGCACCTCCGGAAATATTCCATGTGCCATTTTAAAAAACTGTGGTGGTGGAACCCATCTTAAAAAATAAATTGTAGGTCCCGTCGCTCAATAACTCAGCAGTTGAAGAAGCGACGTAAAGATAGTACACGAAAGAAAGTTTTGTTCTGTTCATCCGGCCAATATACGACTAGGAAAGTTCGCATTTAAACCGGGGATAGATAGTACAGAAAAATTTTACATTCGCGTGTCTGTCACTTCGTGACAACTTCGTCTTATGTTACGCAACGAATTTTATTAACTATTTCATAATTCTATAGGTCTGATACACATAAACCTAACTAATCAAATTTTAAACACCGGAAGAACGTAGAGTTCGTCATTTCTACCTCTGACTATTGACAGAACTTTTACCAATAGCTCAGAATAATATACTCCCTCGTTATGCACACAGAGTGCTACTACAATCGAAGTAGAAGAACACAATTTCTTTGCTTGAATAAAATTGAGGATTAGAATTTCTCAGAATCTCTTATACATCTTTTGTTAAGTGGAATTGGTATAGACAGACACGTTAATCTAGTCCGTCAGAAATCAAAGTTTTCGGACCGAGTTGAAGAATGCATATTTTTTGTTACTTGAATAAATCTTTGTGCCGCGATTGTCTCCCTGATTTTGAGCCACCCTATACACGTTCGGATCGCAGTCGCCTCTTCTCCGACAGCTGGAGACGTCAGCCGCCGACAATGATTTCGTTAGGCCGCGGCGAGAGTGTTCGCGAGTCGCAAACTCGCGCGTTTATGCGACGAGATTCTCGACGTCGCCTCTCACAAAATCTGGAGCAAGGGTTTATCAACGGTTGCGTAATCTCTGGCAGATTTCGCTCGACCCTTTCGTTGCGACATCGATGCCCGACTTCGAGAGTTGTCTCTGCTTGTGTTTCGGTTCTATGCTCGCGGCTCCTAAAAACAGAGAAAGATCATATATAATGATCCAATTTATACAATAATATAATAATAAGCTGAATAATACACAGCCCAAAAATTTCTGTTTCTTTTATCCATAATACAATAATGACGATAATTCTATTTCGTATGTTTTAATTCCACTTGTGTGTTTAAAAAGTCTATATCAGCTAAGAGATGGTCAAAACCAACATTCCTTATGTTTGCGAGAGTCAAATTTCTGATTCTTAACGTGTTGACTATCACGGGAGTCGATCCAAAAATTACAAAACTATTTAATAAACATTATACCGAGGTAAATATCTTTAATAGTTTTCAATGAGGGAATCAAAAAAGCAAAGGTAATATAAGAAAATACAAAAACATAATCGCGATCATCAGGGGTCTTAATAATAGCAAGCAAAGTAGAAATTCTACTATCGATTAACAATTCCTGTCTGCACCATGTACCTCCGATTCGAGCGAAGTAAATAATACTTACGTAAAGCGTATAACATACACGTGGCAGTCAACGTGTTAAAGCCCTACTTCTGCGGGGAACTGGTTGGTCCGAGTATAACCCTATAGTCTAACCACGCTATAGTCTAATCAACGGAGTAGAATCGGTGCGAGTAAACAAAACATCGGCGTACTAAGCACGTGATAGATTCAACGGCGATAGCTATTGGTACTATCCGACTAATCCGACCTTGTTCCACCTAAATGGTCCAACCAAAATCGTCCCACGAAAGTGTTCATCTCGTGCATTTGTTTACAGCCACTGATTCGACTAGCGCGTACTATAGTTGGTGTATTAAATTGCACCTACCGTCTAGAGGTGGAAGCTAATGCCTCGATGCTCCATTGAGCATCTATTAATCCTTTAATCCTTTTAATCCTTTTGTTCGGCTAATGAAATTGTCCGTGGATCTAGAGAATCAGCAATAAACGAAAAACAGACCAATACTGTGCGCATTAGACCGCACAACCGAAGTGAAAACTTCTATGGCGATTGCACACCTGTCTGTTTCTATCTCGCTCGGCTTAACTCCGCGCCCCCGAGTTTACCCGAATAGCGTTTCAGCTCGGAGCGTGACGGATTAGACTCATTCACTGCCTAGCGATTGTGTACGCGGCGCGTTAAAGAAGTTTTCACTTCAAAAATCAAATTATATATATATATATATGGAAGCAGATACGAGTACTCTCGCATCCAAATGGTGAACCACGGCTGACATTTCTCCACTTGTGCACTGATTGGTGGCTTATATAGTGAGCTACCTTATCGATGATTTCTTTATTTATATTTGACCCACCTCCATCTTATTTATGAGACTGCCCGAACAAATTTTGCATAATTCCACCTTTGCTAGAGTTAAGAGAGAAGTCTCGGAGATCCCACGTGCGCCATCTTCTTGTGGACAGACAATAGAGACGTGCGAGTACCCGAAAATACCAGGTCGAAAAGTCCGAGGGTTTTAGACACCCGATATTCGGGTAGGGTCGGGAATAGTCTTACAATGTGTATGAGTGAGATACCGAACCCGGCACGCATCAAGGTTCAGTCCGGGACCTACTTTTTTGGAGTTGGGGAGGTAGCGGCGGACACTTAACTGTTCAAAAGAGCGGACGCTTAAGAGTACACTACTGCATGGCCTGGGGAACATCTTCCCCGTCGTCGCTGGGTTCCCCTTCCATTACTCTGGCGGTTCCCGTATCTCGTAGGTATGAGCGCGTGCGTTAGGGCAGTCTGTGCGTGAGGCATGGATGAGTAGGTGACTGGCTATACTGGGACGCAAGACGTAGAACAAGACGCAGACGCAGACGCAAGTGTAGAGTTAAGTGGGTGTGGTGGGAATAGCTCAATAGAAAGGGAATAGAGACCATGTGGCCCGTGTGGGCCGCTAGCAGAGTTATCAGATGAAGTGTATGGGATTGCCAGCGGTCGGCTAGCAGGTACTAGCAGCGGTAGTGGGCATAATGTCACGTATTCCCCTCGTGCAGAGTGTCAATTGAGGAGAGTCGACACACATTTAGTGTTAGAGGGGGATAGACATTTAGCGGGGTATACACGTCGTCTCATAATTCTGCTAGGTCTCTATTCCCTTTCTACTGAGCTTCTCACAACCCCACCACCATCAACTCTCTGCACGAGGAGAGAACGGGACATCATTCTCACGACCACTCTAGCACCTGCTAGCCAACCGCAGGCACTGTCACGTATTCTCCTCGCGCAGAGAGTCGCTAGAGGAAAATCTGATGGTAGAGAGGGAAAGACACAATTTTTGGGTGCTCGCGCAGCTAATCGTGAGGTCGTACCTGCATATCTGACTTTTGTTTTTCGGTGTTGACAGAGACCAGCGTGTTGCAATTCTTCGGTGACGATTTCCTACGGCTGTTGCTGGTGCGCTACGTGTTCTGCGACGTAGTTATGAACCTGCACCGGTCGTTCAGGGGTCGACAGCAGAGGCCCCGGTGCCACCCGCCGTTACCCGACGCGGAGGTCCTCGAGCATCCGACGCTCCATCACCTGGTGCTCGACCTGGCCGCGTGTCTCGACTGCCGCGACCACTTCCCGGACAGCAACGAGCTCGCCTGACCCCGGCATCTTCCCTGCCCGGCCACCGAGTCGACGTCCCTGTTGCCGCCGTACAGCCACGACTACGATTACGATTACTGTAACTATAATTGCAAGAATAAAATCGTTACACTGAGACCTCATTAAAAACAAAGAGACCGCGACACGTCTAACGGCGAGTAATCGCGTGCTCGACTAAACCGAGAACGAGAGAACGCAAGAGACGAAATATAAAACGAGAGAGCGAGAGAGAATGAGAGAGGGAGCAAGTGAGAGAGAGAGAGAGAGAGAGAGAGAAAAAGAACAAACACATAAAGGAACTGTCGCTCGATCGAACGCCGCGGGCTTCGACGTACACGTACACGCTTGCACAAGCGTGGCCCCGGGTGCAACGGTGAATTTCCGGTGCCATAATTTGCACAGGTCACCGATGCAGCGAATACGGAAGTTCTGTTTGTCAGTAATCTGCACGGAAACACTCGATGATGTTTCGTTCGGTATTACGGTCTCTTCTATGCTAGCTTCTTAGCCTCTTCGAGCTGCCGCGGGAGACCCTCGTGTTCTGAGTTATGATTAGATCGCGGATGTTATGCATTTACGGCCGAAACAAGTTGGTGTGATTTGACACTTTTGAGTGCCGCGTCTTACGGAAATGGGAGTTATTTGACCTAGTTCGAAAGTGGATTTTTGCGTTGAACAGTCTGGCTACCAAATTTAATTAGGATCCGCTGATTGCGGAATGATCGACAGAGCACTCAGTGCGATACATCTTAACCTTTAAATAAGTCATTCTGATTTCGTGGAATTCTTGAGTTTACTGGATTGGCAAAGTGTTAAAACAGTAGGGGGACTGATTGGATTTCTGAAAGTTGATACACTATTTTCAATTAATTAAGGTTATTCAGATTACAAAGATCCGCAATCTAATTATGACTTTCTCGGTTTTCCCTCTGGTCCGATTTCTCTTCTAGATATTCTCATGCTTCATCATTAATAATTCGCAGCAACATTTTAGTGACATTTCATAATACTCCCAGGACACGAAGGGGAATTCGTCTTTTCGTTGCGCGGAGTATCTTCTAAGATAGATGGATTTGTAATCGAAAAGTTAATTAACCAATCTTCTCTGAAGTATATATAAAGTATGAATAACTAAAATTGTATTTGCTAAACAATTCGTTCTTGAAGAGGTTAATAAGGTGCATATGGCAAAACACCAATCAAAAATGAAGCAACAAAAACGAAGGATTTGGTCGGATGAACACTCGATATTGAATGTGCTACTACACTGGATGGAAAGGCTCGGTTTAAAATCACAGCTGCAATTTTTCCACTATTACAGCTCTGTATCATTCTTCCGAGTATTGCAATTCTTTGTACGTTCGAATACAAAGTAACTTCATTATAGATTGTTCATACATGTACAAATGTATGAATGTTTCAATAAATATTGTCATACTCTAGTAACTTCAAGATATCACTAGACTGTGGATTTTATGCATTCATAGCAGTAATTAGTAGATCAGATATAAAACAGTAAACTCATTCATACTCTTGCATTATTTTCAACTGATTGATATTACAGTAGAACCTCGCTCGTTGCGAACTCGTTTATTGCATACTAGTGATCCCCACCACAAGTTGTTAGAAGTTTTGAGACTCATGGTGGGGATTATGGTGGTAGTACAGAGTGAACAAGATTCTACTGTATTCCAATTAATCCTGAATTTATTAACCCTTAGCAATCGAGGAGTGACTCAGAGTCACCACTACAAATTGCTGTACCATTCACAATATTGTTTAGATTATTAAATATATTGGTATCTAATTAATTACTAAACATTTAAATATTCCATAATTTAAATGTTAAATTTAAATTATTATATCAATTGCATATCCATAAAATGTATTCTAGGTCGAAGGAAATGTTTAATTTTCGAGTTGAAATAGCTCCGAGTGCAAAGGGTTAAAATGAAAAACAAAGAGGTAAATATCTATTTAGTCAATGCATAAAAATCTGCAGTTTAGATATCGCGTTTTGCAACGAGGTTTCTGAATACGGTTGCATAGATACAAACGTAGACCCTTATTCGAGGTTTCCATTCAATGAACGAACGTTATAGTTGAAGAGAAACGAATAGTCGAAGAATTGCGACTGTTTCGAATAGAGCCATTATGCCTCGAACGATTCAAGAATTACTTCTAAGAAACAGAACTTTCGTGGAATAATACTCGGTCGCAGCGGACGTATCGGGCGCGTTCTCATCGTTCCACCCGGTGTACACGTAACAAGTGGTTAATATAAATGATCGACGCCGTGTCTCAGGGTAACCCGGCGTCGGATGGAGGCGTCAAAAAGAATCTCGCGGCGCCGGGGACGCGTTTCTCCGCGTGAACAGTAAACAAACAAACAAAAAAAAATATGGAGAACACAGAATGAATGAGAGAAGAGAGAGAGAGAGAGAGAAAGAGCGAAAGCGAGAGAGAGAGAGAGAGAGAAAGAATACTCTGAACATTCTATGTAACCGCGACACACCGCTGCCAGTTTTTTGCTACGGACTAGTAATGAAACACAAGAATAAAAATGAATAAAAGAAGAAAAAAATCTATATGTGTGCACAGCGAGCAACGAAAGTGTTCGAACGTCGGGCAGAGATCAATGGGCCGTTATGTAAAAGTTGCTGTGAATTACTAAAGAGTGGATTCGATTGTACAAACGAGCTCGACGAGATCGGCACGTGTATCCGAGCCTCTTCAAAAACCGATCGGAGAAACACGATTTTTGTTCCCCGAGAGCGCATCGGAACCACGATTAAAAACATAAGTACGGATTCTGTGTTATGCTTTTCTTAACACGAGCGCGCTGTATCGTAATATACATACATAAATACATGTACATAACTGTTGCTTTTATCGAGGATATTTTGTAACTTTGATTTTAGCGTGAACGACTGAAAATCGATTCTCTGTCCGAGACATCATCTGCCAACTAAAACTGTACTCTCGCTTCTAAAAGATATTCTATGTACTTAATCTGTATATTTTATATACACTTTTGATGAATAGACTGCGGGTTCGATGCGTGTCAAGCATAAGTACTATAACTGGACTGCGGATCTTTACGCATTTATGAAGAAATTGGCTGAGTGAAATATAAGACGATAACAGATTAGAAAAATTCAAGAATGAAGTAACGTTGTTTTTAATGCAACAAAATCATTAAGGGATGAAATCAATTTTTATATTACTCCTGTTGCCCGCAATCAATGCAGAACATTTTTATTTTGCATAAAGATCCGCAGTCTAATTATAACCCATCGAAAGATATTTCCTTTCGATTCTCATCTTCGTGAATTAATTTTGAGAAATTAATATCTGCATAAAGATTACGCAGTCTATTGATAAATGTGTGCTTGATACACGTGCAGGTTTATTAGAACGTTGCGTGAGAACAATTTTTGCATAATGAACGGTTGATTAGCCCTTCGTTGGAACACTTCCGTCACTCATTGTACATAAATATAAATATAAATAAATATATATATACAAATATATATATATATATAAATATAATATATTCTGTCACTGCGTCGATGGTAATTATACGTATGAAAGAAAGACATTGTGATTCTGCATGTGAACGATGATGAGTGATTTGTACGCACTGGTGCTTTGTACGATTTAAGCTTTAGCGTGTTGTTGGTTCGGTTCGACTCGATTCGGTACGGTTCCGGATATCCAACGCAGATAGCACGCTCGATCCCCTATCCCATTTCCGTTCATTGCTCGATTACTATATTCGAACTTCTTCAACACCTCTCGAACGTTTCGACCTGTTACTGTACTCGTCGCTGAGTATTTTCGTCAGATACTTTTCCAACTGAGGGAAATGAATAATCCTCTATTTTTCAACCCTCCAGTGCACGGGTCAAAAGTACCCATCTTTTCCGTTGACATTTCCTTTCAAAAATATCGGAGCTTTTCTTACACAATGCTATCGTTGCTACATTGCGTAAAGATAATAAAACAAGAACTCATTGAGGACTTCCAAGATCATATAAAGGAAATTTAAAAAGCACTGAATCCGTGCGTTGAAGGGTGAAACTCATTGAAAAGAGAACATAGAACAATTATCTTTTCTACTTTTCTATCATAGGTGTTCTGTCTATTAGTTCTTTCTATTGGAAACATGTCGACACCATTTTCTCTTGTACGAAAGGTAACAAGCTGGTCTTTTGCTCTCTACAAGTGCAACATTATTGTAAACGAAAAATACAATACGTTCCTTTCTCACAATTTTACCAATAATCGTTAGACTGCGGATTTTATGCACTTCTGGCGAAAATGATAGTAGATCAAGTACAAAACGGTGAAAATATTCCAAAACTGCTCCAATGCTGTATCATTCTCGACTCGTTCGAATTATTAAGAAAAGAAAAGAATGTCTACGTAATTCCTGTGTCTTGCGATTAACGCAGAGAATTTTTATTTTGCATAAACATCCGCAGCCTAATAATCAATTGTATTAAATACGTTTCCTACTTCCAGTATTTCACATCTAAATTTTAACTTCAGTCAATTATTTCGCGAGTACAAGAGTGGAAGCAGAAATTCGTTATGGCTGCCGAGTCGCCATTATTTCTTTCGAATGGCGAACCTATGAATTGAATTTATGTCGAACGAACGAAAAAGTTGCTCGTGAGATATTCTATAGTGACAACATTTAATGACGAGTGTAGAATATACAGTTAAGAGCATAACTGATCACACATACTTTAAATCAGAATGACTTTTTTATGAATGGACCAAACGACTTCAATTTCTCTGTAAGGCTAGAAGAATTAGTTTAATAAATGGCGTCTAAAAAATATCTTGGAAAAATGCATTTGGTCGGAATTCTGAAAAACAATAGTAAAAATTGATTTTTACAACTTTCTTAGCTGGGCCAACAACGAAAATTTAAAAGATGTGTTTGGTCAACTCGTATAAATTATATACGTTCTGAAAATTTCATTGAAATTGGTTAATTGGTTTACGAGTTATAAACGATCAAAAGTGGTAAAAATTGCAATTTTTCAAGATTTTATCGTTTATAGCTCATAAGCCAATTAACCAATTTCAATGAAATTTTCAGAGCACATATAATCTATACGAGTTGACCAAAAACATCTTTTAAATTTTCGTAATTGGCCCAGCTAAAAAAGTTGTAAAAATCCATTTTTACTATTGTTTTTCACAATTCCGACCAAATGCATTTTCTCAACATATTTTTTATTTTCTTTTAGTCTTACAGAGAAATTGAAGCTGTTTGGTCCATTCATAAAAAAGTTATTCTGATTTAAAGTGTGTGTGATCAGTTATGCTCCTAACAGTATAGTTCGGGACAGCGTCTACTGTGAAAACCGATTTTTAAGAGCTCGATAGCAGGACGAATCGTCGAGTGGTTTTGTTGAATGTTCAGCAAACATGGAGGATCGGATGTTGGCCCCGACATGCCGGACTCGATCGTTCATTGTTGTACGCGTCCGTTGGATTTACGTGATTCTATTTCGGTTGACGCTCTCGCTACCGAGGCGTCGATTTTCCGGCTCCTCTGCTCCGTCTCTCTCTGGTCGTTTCCCACCAGCAATCGGTCGAATATCACCCACGCATCCAACTTCTCCCACGTCTCGCCACGTTTCTCGCTCGATTCCGTTCGTCTTCGTCCGCCATGTCTCTCATTCGATCCCCCTGTTCTACAGGGCGATTCATTTGAACTCGACGAGCCTTGATTGAACGCGTTACCCGTTCCGTATCGGGGCTGTTGATTTAGTGGGATGTTAAATACAGTAGTGCACACTTAAGCGTCCACCACTATCCCCTCAAATTCCACAAAAAGGGACCTCGGATTAAAACGTGATACGTGCCGGGTGTCGATATCATACACATCCATTTTTTTTTGTTTAAGGGCGGTGGGGATACGCATGTTACGCACAACCCCCTACTAATGTTGGTCGGGGGGTAGTGTGGGCCTCACCCTGTCTGATAAAAACTAGAGGCGAGGGCATACCCACTAAAAGCCCACCGCCCCGGGGCCTTTTGGACCTTTCTTCACACCTAAAGGGCCGCAGATTATAATCCCCCGCTGGCCCGCTGTCCGCATTCAGCGGGGGATTATTCTACGGCCTAGTTCCACGGCCTGTTCTTGGCTCTTATCCTTCCATCCTTCAGTTGAATTTTGCAGAAGCCACTATCTCCACTTAAGTATCCGCATTCGGTCCCGACTACGGACGCTTAATTGTGCACTACTGTACCCGCTCTCAGAATTAATCTAACTTCAACTGAATTCTAGGGATATAAGACTGCAACAGCAAGGATTGCAAGCTTCGTAAGAACAAAAGAAAGCAACATTAAGTTTTCAAGTTGACGAAGGAACAGAAGTAGGAAACAAACAAAGGCTCAAACACCATGGTTTATCGCAAAAGAACTAATATCTTCTCTAGATCAGGGCCACGAATAGACTGTTCGCAATAATCCTTGGTATCAGCAATAGCTTTTCTGAACAGGATTCTCCATTCTTGACATTTTGCTTGAGACCAGAAAATATAGTAGTAAATGTGTACGAGCCCAAGACGTACTGGTGGACAACATATAACTTTATAATCACTTTGATGTAGGAGATCATCGACAGCCACAGAAATAGCCATCAACTGAGCTTTTGCAGTATTATCTATATGAGGAATCATTGAAGCAATCATAGGGGATAAGAAAGCTCTAGGCCATGAAACTGCTCTTCCAAGAATCTCTTCTTCAGTAATTAACACTCTACCCAGACCTTGATCGAACAATTCGATAGTGACAGTTGGAGAAGAAGCTGCAATCCTTGGCAAAGTAACAACACTAGGATCTAATTGTACGGTATCTGGATTCGAAGATACTATAGCAAATGTCTTCAATACCTGGTGAACAAAATTGATGCTATGTCCTAGATAGACGTAGCCAGGTACCTGAGTGAAGAAAGTTATCTTGATCAATTCCTGCACGGGCAAAAATGGAGGACTTGGATCCTAAACAAAAATGATCCAAGTTAATAGAAGTGCACCTGGATCCTAGGGAGATAAAAATTCTTTGGGTACCTGGGTTCTAGATAGACAGGAATTACTTGGGTGAAGAAAGTTATCTTGATACAATTCCTGCAAGGACAAACATGGTTAGAGTACTTGGATCCTAAACAAAAGAAGTGTACCTGGATCCTATGGAAATAAAAATTCTTTGGGTATCTGGGTTCTAGATAGACAAGAACTACTTGGGTTTTCGAGTCATTGAGAAATACCCGAGTACACGTATGACACTTCAATAGATAGATCGTTCTTCGGATAATTTCGATTAGCAATTACGTGTCGCGCGGGTATCGAGCGCCCCACAGATCAACGGCTCTGTTTGATGTACAATGAGACCCTCGAAACGGAGATTAGGTTATTTCGAGGGGACAGTGCCCCGATTTTTGAAAGTCACTGGTAGCCTCTTGAATCGTAAGAATCTTGTACCCTCTCGCGAGGGTCGGAGACGGGTCGGATTCTTGTCTAGATAGAACGAATAGGCGATTTCAGTTATAAGGGAACTGCGTCGTGACTTTTACAGCGACATGTGATATATTTATTTTTATACACGTAACGTCACGAGATAGAAAGGAAAAAACGTACGTCTTAAGTCACTGTACAGTATTAGTTCGTGTGTTTCCAATCGTCATTTCAAATGGACAATTATAAATTCATCGACTTGTTCTATTGTTCATTCGTGTAGCCGATTAGTTTAGCGAGGGGGGAGGCTCGTGCGACTAGTTTTACAAGCAATTTGGGCTCGTCGAGTTGTTGTTCGAGTCGCGAATTTATTCTAAGATTCCACAGCTTCGAGGAAACGGTGTTTCTACGCAACTGAACCATTCGTTGCTAGAAGATAGAAACGATCAAAAATGTTTCGATCTTGACAAATCATTTACCAAATTACGAGAGCGGCAATATAGGGATAGAACGATCTGTATTAACTTTTCTAGGTAAAATTCGTTCCGATGCATAAGACGCCTTGCAAATAAGACGGTTTAGCAAAACTTTGTGACGTTTGCAATCATCACTTTCCATTAACTGCGTGCATGCGTGCTGTGGCTATGCACGCTTTGATGATAATGGCCAGGAAAATTCCGCGTATATATGCGCTTATGATGCAAATGGGTTAATCCATAAATACTATATTGCAGACCAAATTCCAAATTCAGGTTCAGTAGTGCAAGAACGTTTGCTTCAATGTATCATCACGAACGATCATGGCTCGAATATTTCTGCAATCTTTGAATCAGTATAGATGAATCGCCCTGTACGCCACACATCCTCATTATCTTCCAAGCTCCCTTCATTCCCCAAACGTCCCGCCATTTTGCTTCTAAGCCCATTCCCCCCAGCGGGTCGCCGAAGCGTCATAGAAGCCCAACCGAGGCTCGTTTATTTATAAACAAAGAAGAAAAATGGAACGCTCCGCGAGCCGGCAGCCGCGTCTCTCATTGAGTCCGAGATCACGATGACGATGACGATTCGCCGAATTGAACGAAGCTACCCCGTAACGCGCTCGCGTCCGCCATTACGTGGGAATGTCTCGATCCAGCGAGGTGAGGAGAGGCACGATGGATAAGAGAATAACACTACAAACAAAAAAAAAAGCAACAACAAAGATCGAATAAGAGTTCAACTGTGTTCGTGTGTATATACAATACGATTATGTAAAACGTAGTCTTTATAAAAATGAGAGAACGAAAGGAAGAAGGGAGAGAAACGGAAAGGGATACTAAAGTAACGACTCGAGAGTGGAGTCATCGATTTACAGTATTCTCGGACGAACGTTCGCGCAGCATCGTTCTTAAGGGATTATCACACGTGTCCGTAAGAAAAATATTGAATTTTTCCTTTAAACGAGGATTCTCATTTTCTAGGATCGCCAGTGTAATTGATCATCAAGGCAGCATGCAATCGGTAATATTTTAGCAGGATACCGCGTTTGAACCTTCAGAAATACTATCCAAAAGAAATTCGACGTTATAGAGAAGATACGTTCCTCAGAAATAGTTGCATATCAAAGCCTGGGATAATATTTCAGTTTTATTTTTCACGTTTAAACAACAAATCGCTACTTTGGAAGAAAACCGGCACAACTCGAAAACCACTAGTTTGGAGAAAATCCCATTTAAAGATTTAACCAAAGTTCAACTGAATATCATTTATCTCCGTAAAATCACATCAGCAATATCTTCTACTTTGTTTAAAGTACATACTTAAAGGTAACTTTTGTATAGATTTTTTTCTTCTAACCGAAATATTAACCCTAAGGGTTCAGACATGTGACACTTTTTTTTAAAAAAAAAACTTCAATTTTAGCTAAAGGACTTAGCTAACTAATTTTAGCGAATTACATTTGTGATACTCTTCCACATAAAAATATACCACTTTTTCATTTCGATTATGACATAAGCGAACAACCGCAATTTTTTGAGTTATGCCGGTTTTCTTCCGAAGTAGCGAAATTATGTTTCGTTTATAGCGTCTCGCAACGCAAACTGAAAAAGATCAATTATTTCACAGTACGTAAAAGTAGTGAACTGATGAATTTTCACCCTGAGGAACGTGCAAGGGTTAAATCGTAAATTAAAACCAGCTTTTTACAAAACCATATCTCTACATCTGATTAATAGTATAGTTTGGAAGATAGTAGAACTGTTATCTATAGTTCTTGAGAAAAATTTGTTTCACTGTCTACCAAAAATTAAATTCGTGATTGTGTTTAATTGAATGCAACTAAAAAAATATATTCGAATTTCTTTATTTGGATAAGTGATTACTAGACTGCGGATCTTTATGCATCTATAGGAAAATTGATTAGATGAAATTCAAAATTTTTGGAAAATTTTCAAAATTAAAGATATCAATGTATGATTTCTTCTCTATTAGAATCATTATAAGCGAAGAAATAACATTCAGTTTGGTTTCTATTTCTTGGAATCGATACAGGCAATTTTTATTTTGCATAAACATCCGCAGTCTAGCGATTACAAATATTACAAAGTGTGGATCTGCAATCTTTCCGTAAAAGGAAAATACTTGAACGAGAGTTTCTCGTAGTTTCCAGAGTGTGATAACCCCTTAAAAGACTACACGCGGCACAGTGTATTATAAACACATGTCCTGTACATTCTCTATGTTTTGTAAGAGCCCGCAATCTTCGAACGCGATAATAATACGCTGTGCGTGACCTAACCACCCGGCATCGCGGTTACGCGACGCGTACGCAAGACGATCGTTCTATATTTACTGTTTATAATGTCCAGCGAAATTGTGGTCGGCGAACAAGATGCAACGAACTCTTCTAATCAGTCCCCTGGGGACCATGGATAACCTTAGAATCTACCGGACCTTGCATACCCTGATCGAAACCTCCATAGAGTACCCCACCCTTTTTCAAATTATACGATCTGCTGTGGATCTTTATGCATTTGCAATCTACGTAATGCAGTTTTTCATACCGAATCAGGCGGAACTATCTGAACTAATAAAAAATCTAAATAATTCTCTTGTGAAAAATTATCTTCACATTTATTTTTATAGAATTCAGAGTCTAACGAAATTAGAAAACGACTTTGCGGACAATGTGCACACAATTTGCAGAGAAAATTCGGATACGAAGGAGAAAGTTAAATGATCATAATGTAAAAAAGCACAAAATTTGTAAATAGACTGCGGATTTATGCATTACTTTCAGTCTACAAATATTGTTAACCCATTGACGTACGAAAACCTCTCACGTATGCTTCTTAAGCCATTCTACACATTCCAGTGAAATATTGTTTAACATTGATAGCCAATTTTATCAGCATCATATTATACTATTGATACAGAGATCTTTTATTTTGCACGTATTGGATTGGCAAGAAAGTAATTTCGGTATTTTAAGGTGAAATAAAAATTTCTTTGAGCAATGAACTATAATCGATCAAATATTTTCCATTTTGTTCGATGATCTTTTGCCATCTTTCTGGTAGCTTAATAAAGTTATTGACTATTTTCATAAAGCTGCGACAGCTACATATTGAATAACAAAATTGGGCTTTTCATTTCGCCTTAAAATACCGAAATTACTTTCTCGCCAACCCAATAGATCCGCAGTCTACTCGTGTCCCACTGATCAGAACGGACGATCGAGGTTCTGCTGTACCTAAAAAATGTATAAATGTGAACCCGAATTTGCGAGCATGAGAACATCTTGCGTGACGGTTTCTAAACGGGTTTCCAAACGGAATTGTCGGAGGAACCGTGTGAATAGATGATCCGGAGTCGTATTGAGGTCACCAGAAACAGATTTCCCGAGTTCGCTGCGGAATCTTGTCTGCCGACCACAAACGAGGAAACGGCCGGTGTCGGAGACCACGCGGCGATTATGGTCGTCGATTCTTAACCGCGGCCGGCTCCATCCGGCTCCGCGGGGGCGTCGGTCGTTTCCGGTTCTGGAGTCGATTCCTGGGCCACGTTTCGCCGACGTCGAAAGCAATTTTAGTTAGAAAACTGGGTGAATACAGTTAAGAGACACTTTGTGATATTCTGTCCTCCTCTGGCGCGTTCCCTCGCAGCTCTGCGATCTATAGTCGGATCGAAATATAGCTCAAGGTCACTACCCCGACGACGTTCACATGGAATTTTTTATTGACTTGGAATAACTTTGAAAGGACAACAGAGGCACTTTGATACAGTTCTTTGGGAATTCTTTTTTTTTATAATTGTTACTGCGGTTCGGTCTGCAAGCTCGAATCCATTCTCTCTTCCCCGTTCACCGAATAATGCGATATCCGGCGCCCGTCTCATTCTGTTCTTTGCAGATTCGTTCACCGGATGGGATCATCGTTAACCTCACTCTTCCTCCTGCTCCGATTACGCAACTACGTCAAGGTAACATTCTTCGTGGTCGACTTAGAGGATGCTGCGTGCTGTCCTGCTGATGGGAACGTTACGGAGGCGTTTCGCATCGTTTTCGCATTGGGTTGTCGCATATGAAATGTCGATCTGCATTTAGAAAGTTGCTAGATCCGCTTAGATCCCCGATATCAACTGCTCGATCAGAGCATCGGTCAATGCTGAAACCTTGGCCCCTAGACGTTCCGACTATTTTTCGTTTCGACAGTTCAATAAAAAGTAGATAGTATAAAGTGATCGAAGAAATGGTTGAAATTCGGGCTTTAGATGAAAGTTCTCTTGAGGTTCGCAGAGTTTTAACGATAAGGAATCGATGGAAAGTTTATTCGGAACGAGACATTTCATGTGCAGCAAACGTATAAACTATGGACATCGTACAGACACACGCGATTAAGTAGGAGATTACGGTTTAAACAATTGAAAGCAGGATAGACGACGGAATGAGAAATTTATGATTCCTTTAGTCACTAAAATTCGAACGCAGAGTTGATTCTATAAACGTTGGACAATTATAAACGAATCTCGTTATTGATTATCATTAGGTCTTTAGCCAATAAAGTTCAATACGTTCTTTCCTAACGATTCGACGTTCTCTGGAATTGTGATACACGAGAAAGCCACCGTTCCACTCGAAGAAAAGGGAAACAAAATTTCACCTTTAAGCGAATATGCCTCCATCAGTACAAAAAAAATACAATGTAGACGAGTAACGATACTACAGCAAGAATAATAATAAATTTTGAAGATCTTATGGACATTCGTTCATTTATTAGCTGTTAAGCGAGAAAATTTCGGAAGTTCAACTATATCTTCTAAGTTCATAACGAAATAACCTGAAGACACGATCTACGAGACTCTGCAGTAACCCGCTGATACATCGAAGTGAATCAAATGTCTTGTTCTGATAAGCATAAATTAGATTGTGGATCTTTATATACGGAATAACAAAAAATTCCGGAAACAATTACAGAGAGCAAAATGAAAATGTCTTCCTTGTTTTGACAATTTGAAAATATGTCGAGAATAATGCAATAACAATTATTTCTATTTTTATGATGAAATCCGCAGTCGAATCATAACAAATTTGATTCACTCTGATATATCTTTCTGTGGTGGATCTTGTATGTTATATTTATTCATATTTTCCACTAAATAAATCTAATTATCTACACCATTTACACCATCAGTTTCAATGTATCTATTCGAACTCTAATTAATAAGTGAATTAATGTTCATAAAACGTTTCAGAACGATAGCAGATTTTCCATACAGTGAACCACGAAAGTGTTTGAACGCACTTCAAAACAGTATAACTTTTTTATCATCGCACCAAACGACCTGACTTTTTTTTAGCAATTAAAAGAATTGATTTACCAAATGACATGCAAAAAAGATTTTGAAAAAATTGCAATTGCTAAGAATTACATGAGAGAGTAAAAGGGGTACCATTTATAACTCTTTTATTATATTTTTATTGTAGATGTATGTTATTTATACGCATGCTGTAAATTTCATCGAAAGATGTAAGAATTTGTGGATTTTAAGCAGAAACTCACGCAGATCAAAAGTCACGAAAAACTATGATTTTCATCATATTTAACCACTTGTAGCTCTTGGGTATGTTAATCGATTTTGATGAAATTTTCAGCACGTGTATAATTATTATTATTATTGCTTTATTTCAGCCTTACATCTAAGAACTGTGACTTGGTTTACAGTATCCTAACTTTACAGATCTATCTTACTCACACATTCGGTCCATACCTTCTCTCACTCTTCCTTTGTCTCACTCATTCCTAACCTGACCTACTCTATTCGTACCCTAATTATTACTAACCTAATTATTGCATCCTTTCCCATTCCCTAACATTTGTTTTTAGTTTGGTATATTTTTGGTATATTTACAGCATGTGTGTAACTAACATAGATCTACAAAAAATATATTTTAAATTTTCATTAAGGACCCAAATGAAAAAGTTCTAAAAAATGCTTTTTTCATTTTTGCATGCAACGTTGTAATTGTAATTTTTGGAAAATCTTTTTTGCAGATCATTTGGCAAACCAATGCTTCTAATTGCTTACAAAACATCAGATCGTTTGGTGCAATTATAAAAAAGTTATATTGTTTTAAAGTGCGTTCAAATAATTTTGTGGTTCATTGTATAAAGGGTGAATCACGAATCAGTAGAGATTACTCTGTTGTTAACAGTTCGATCGAAAATGTTTTTGTCAGGTATAACATGGTTCCAAGAGAGCTTTCACGTGATCATAGCAAATTTTTCGTCAACTCTTCTTTTTTATGATTTTCCAAGGTCACCTTCAATTTTTTGCAAATAAACCTATAATCTTTTTACGCCTACTTGTTAGGGGATTTCAAGGCGAATTCGGAGACGTATCATAATATTTAAAAAAATGCTTTTCTAATTTTTTTTACAGAAAATTTGCTATAATCACGTGAAAATTCTTTCGAAACCATGTTCACAGTTATATAGGAGCATAACTGATCACACACACTTTAAATCAGAATAACTTTTTTATGAATGGACCAAACGACTTCAATTTCTCTGTAAGGCTGGAGGAATTAGTTGAGTAAATAACGTCTAAAAAATATGTTGAAAAAATACTTTTGTTCAGAATTCTGAAAACAATAGAAAATTGATTTTCACAACTTTCTTAGCTGGATCAATAACGAAAATTTAAAAGATGTGTTTGGTCAACTCGTATAAATCATGTACGTTCTGAAAATTTCATTGAAATTGGTTA
The DNA here is from genome assembly GCA_028455795.1 of Lasioglossum marginatum. Taxonomy (NCBI): domain Eukaryota; kingdom Metazoa; phylum Arthropoda; class Insecta; order Hymenoptera; family Halictidae; genus Lasioglossum; species Lasioglossum marginatum. The sequence goes on from CM052252.1 coordinate 3,117,371, forward strand.
ATTGGTTTACGAGTTATAAACGATCAAAAGTGGTAAAAATTGCAATTTTTCAAGATTTTCGGTCTTTGTACCACTTTTGATCGTTTATAACTCGTAAACCAATTGACCAATTTCAATAAAAATTTCAGAGCGTGTATAAGATGTGCTAGTTGACCAAACACATCTTTTAAATTTTCGTTATTGGCCCAGCTACAAAAGTTGTAAAAATCAATTTTTACTATTGTTTTTCACAATTCCGACCAAATGTATATTTCCAACATATTTTGTAGACGTCATTTACTAAACTAATTCTTCTAGCTTTACAGAGAAATTGAAGTCGTTTAGTCCATTCATAAAAAAGTTGTTCTGATTTAAAGTGTGTGTGATCAGTTATGCTCCTAGCTGTATGCGATAAAAACATTTTCGACAGCTAATAACACAGTAATCTCTGCTGATCACGATTCGTGATTCACCCTGTATACGGAGCTTGGCAGGTAGACTGTTGTGACTGACTATATTTGATATGAACGCAGAAAAATCCACAGTCTAAACGTAATTTAAAGAAACTCGAGATGGTTTAGTCTGGTAGCTGCAAAAGATGTTCTACGAGCACGATGTGCATAGGGACGTTGACCGCGATGCGTTCGGAAACCCGGTCACATTCTCTGCTATATTTCGGCCATCGACGGATGATAGCGTTTTTGTTGCCCCGTTGCGTCGCGCCGCGGCGTGTTCGTTGCATGGTCGAGTGCCAAGAAGTGACATAATCGACGAATCCGTCACCGGCCGTGGTCGGTCGAAGTGTTTCGTTCGCGCTCATCCCGAGCAACGTTTTCCCCGCTGTTACGTAGCCGATCTAGCAAGGCGTTATGTTCGTACGAGGCGCCATCTTGGAGAACCGTCACGGAGATCTTCCGGTTCCGGAGGTTCCGGAAGAAGACGCCAACGGTCCCCGGATTTCCGATGATTTTAAGTGAAACTGTTCGATCGTTGCAAAACAATCGATCATTATACCCCGTTGACGATCGTTCGTCATTTTTCTGTTCACTTTATTTGGGGCTGCCATCTGTGAAATAGATAATCTAAGACTGAGAGCGTTCAAACGTTTTTGCACGATACCTGGACAGCTTCAACTCTTAACTGGTACACTGCGGTCTCTCATTCGCCCAACAAAATTTCAGTACACTAATTACTAGACTGCGGATCTTTATGCAAAATAAAAATGATCTATATCGATTTCAAGGAATAGAAACCAAACAGAATGTTATTTCTTCCTTCAATAATTTTAATAGATGAGAAATCACATATTGACATCTTCAATTTTGAAAATTTTCCTACAATTTTCAATTTCATCTACTCAATTTTGCTATAAATGCATTAAGATCCGCAGTCTATTAATTACTGTATTATAATTGAAAATATCAAGTTTCTTTAACTCTACAACATTTGGATTATTTAATTGTATACTTAGAGGTGTCTGAGAAAATTTATACAGAATTTCAGGAAAGTTCTAGTATGATATTTTGTGAATAAACACTGTACCACTTGAGGGTTGAATATTTCTTATTGTTAGATTAGGTGTCCAGGGTGTTTCCGATCTGGAGGTAGTAAGGAAGGGGATGAAGTATGTAGAAAATGTAGAATAAAGTTGTTTCAAAGTCGGCTTCGAAAGTTTCTCAGGTGCAGTAGTACTTGCAAGAAGTAGAATCAGCAGGTAATGATCAGACGCGTCAGCCGGTTCTTATTTTCTAATAGTACGCGCACTCGGAGGATCTGCAAATTTGATTTTCTCGAAAACGAAAGTTCCCGGTTCTTTTTCCTCTTTTCCACCATCAAATCAAAAACACCCTGTATAATATTGCAGATGAACATTTCTAGAAGCTATAGACTACCATAACAATAAAGAAATAAATAGTACAATGGTTGTAGCGTACATTAGGAAATTTATTTACGACTTTTTGTACATCATAGGTGATAAATAAGGTATTAACCACTCAACAAAGAAAGCCATAAAAGTGATTAGTGCGTTGCGAACCGTTCAAATGTTTTTCAATTTCACTTACAACTAAGTTAATTAAAAACCGGGTGAACGCAGTCAGATGGCAGTCCTAATTTATTTAAAAATTCTCGTATTTACTTGTATCGAGATGATTATGGCAGTCAATTTTGCATATTTGAATAGTTATTAATTATTATTGTACTGCGGATCTTTACGCAATTGCTCACTGAAGAATTTACTGAAATGTCATTAATATTTTCTTGTGTTTACATAAATGCATAAAGATCCGCGGTTCAATTATTATTATTATTATAGTTATTAATCCCCTTTTCCTGTATTCCTCGACTTCAATATTTTTTGAACACAGTGTAAAAAATATAAATAGAGAAATATCTATTCTTCAATTCAACTGTGTTGTTGCAAATTAGATGACTCTGCACAGCGGGCTACTTGAGAGTACATTTCCCAATCATTGAGACCGCATAAGTATTAAATATCATTTAAAAAAGTCAATAGCAAACAAACAGATTTGCGCATTGAGTTCACAAAATGTTTGATTTGACTCTAGAGCATTGCACTCCACGACCAATTCCGCAATGAAAATAATCATTGTCTCATAAACAGTACAATATTGAAAGTGACGAAACTAAAAAAAGAAAATTTTTTAGTTCTCTATCAGTCGTAAAATTGAATATTAATGTGATTGAATATTATCGAAATCTTTATTTTATTGAATGTTCCATTAAATATGTCATATATCGACAGCGGATTTTATGCATTTACGACAAAAATGAGTAGGTGTAATTTAAAGCAGTAAGAAAACATTAGAAGAATTTAAAAATACTATTATATTATTTTCAATCCATTACACATATTAAAAAAGAAAATAAATTTCTCTTTTACTCCAGTTTGTTACAATTCAGGTAGAAAATTTTTATTTTGCATAAAGATCTGCTTTCCAGTTATACATTCAAATACACAATAACTTCGTTACCGGACTTTCCCGGAACAATATAATAATTGACTCCAAACTGGGACATTCTCAAAAAGATTCACTTCAAAAATCGTCGCGACTGGTAAATAAAAAATTAAGAAACAGGTAACCACTCTTTACGAACTTGCGATTTTTTATTTTACAGTCGAACACTTTCTATTCAAACGTACATATCGAATTTATTCGAATGAGCGATATCGTCTAAATAAAATACCACCTTAGACAGAGATTACCTGTGGTAATACGTCGCGTCTAATAATACCTTCTCGAGCCACGTCTGGGCTAATCAGGTTCACCGAATAGCCACGGAACAGTGGGTCTCCGTTAGTCCTGAAACGGTTTTGCAAATCGAGCAGAAGGAAATCGAAGATTCCCGCCGTGGGTCGCATAGCGTGGCGTGGCGTGGCGTGGTTTCGCCGAGCATGCGGCCAGGTGGTGCGAGGATGCAGGTGAGACGGAATTCTGGCCGGCACGGTCTCGATACGCGGTCGACACGAAAACTTTCTATAAATAATCTCGATGTCCGGTCCGGTTCGGTCTTGTGCACGGCCAGAGGGTAGAGAGTCGGGCAGAAGTCGGTGCAGCGGGCTGCTGTCTCGGGCCGAATCTCTCCTTTCACTCGCTCACTCTCTCTCTCTCTCTTTCTCTACCTTTCTCCGGGGTCGTCGCGACCTCGCGTTGCAACGTGGATCAACTACGTGCAACTGCAACGACGACAACGACGACAAAAGCAACTGCAACGACGACTACAAGAACGACTGCGAGAACGACAACGACGACGGAGGAGCGACGGTTGACACTGGAGGAGGAAACGACGCGATCGTGAATATAGCCGGGCGGAGTGGAAGCTGGGATCGCGGAGACGCGTTGTCCCGTCAGGTAGGCAGAGGAAGAGGAGACTGGAGGTGGACAAGTGGAATCTAGGGGGGTGGGGATGGAGTCGGATCAACGAGGACGCGCCTCGCGAGCTTCGTCGACGTCGAGCCTCGGCCGCGAGGTCCGTTGCGGCTGTCAGTACTACCAGAGCGACTCGCTTCTGCCGGAACGACGTGCTCTCTTGAGTAGACCGCCGTCCAGGACGATGCAGCAGCCACCTGCGGTCCGCTGCAGGTCAGTAGCATCCTACCGTGGCATTCTAAAGCTCACTCGATTGCGTTAGCTCCTACCCCTGTCACCATCCACCACCTGGTGCTCCGATATTTGCTCGGATCGCTGCTGTACAGAACATCCTAACAAAGTCTACGTTTGCTTCGTTTGCACCCGGCGTTAATCCCCGTGCTTCGCTAATCCGCCAGAAGATGCGACATCCGCGCCGAGATAGTTATAGGTTACGCGGCTCGACTATACCCGCGAACCGACGCTGCTATTTAAGGTTCGCCCGGCTGGCTATACATAGAATCCTCGGTCAGCTCGCTCGGTTCCGCGTCCAGATTCCCGAATGCGAACGACACGAATGTGAGTGCGATTTGGCGATGTGTGCGAACGTGAGAGTATTCTGCTGCATCCCGCCGTGCGGGATCGCGTGGGGCTGCAAATGATCGACCGTGGCGCTCGTATTTGCGCACGTTGCCTCCTCTAGGGAGGAAAAGAGATGATATATCTCGGAGGGTGAGAGAGAAAGGGAGAGAGTGAAGGAAGTAGGAGAGAGAAAGTGAGTGGCTGAGGGCGAAGGGAGGGAGAAAGCAAAAGTGAGAAAGTGAGGGTGAAGGAACTGGAGGATCAAGGGAGAATGGGAAAGTGAACGGGCGCGTGAGGAAGAGGGAGAAAATGTGAAGGGATAGACACGATCGAGTGGGTACCTGGTTATTGTATCGCGATAATGGGAACGCCGGTATCGATGATCGGGATAACGCCGAACGTCGTGATGACGCTCGAAGTTGACGATGACCGGCGCTGAGTGGGCCAGACTCGAGGATTCTTAAGATTGATCGAGGGTGGCTGTTCGCAGATCGTTGTCGCGGTTTATTAACCTTAGAACCACAGTGTGTTACAGTGAATTTAGTTTCTAGCCTGTGCTACGTTCAATATTCGATTCAATTTCGTAATCGGTTTCTGAAATCCTCGTTCTCGTTTGAGATATTCAGATTTCAACTGACATGAATCTGTGGTATGTTTCCAAGTTATATCGAACCCTATTATTTAACCCTAAGTGTGTTATGCAGTTGAAGATGGGAATAGAAGTGTTCACAGTAAATCCCGTATAGTTTATGTGACTGTAAATGTACAGTAACTGTTGCAAACATTTTTTAGAAAAACTCTGTCACAGAAGACACGTATACTCGTACAGTCGTTTTAAGCAATGTTTGATCGTGTTCAGTTTGTTTATTGTTAATCCGAATAATTTTGAATCACTGACTTTCGAAGCATTATGTCCAATTAACATTTTCCAATGCGTGCAAGTCTTTCATAAAGAAAATCATCAAACATTAAAAATTAAATTAAAATCATTGGAAGAAATACTTTTTTGCGTTCCACGTTTTTATATTTTTACCTTACTTCCATCCCTTGCGACCTGCTCAGAAAATGTTTATTTATCTACTCACCACATCCTCTATACTGACGTATTGCTTCATTTTAGTTTCGTAGTATAATCGTTAGCGTGGAACTGTGAAATTAATCAATTTTTACCGTTGAAACAGTACTCCACTAGATCCGGAGAAACTTCAGTGAACAGTGGATCATAAAGGAAGCAAACTGAAGTCTTTCCTCGAACACTGCCCTCCCACCATGCCTCAAATTAACAATACGTCCAGACTGCGAAAGACTAACCCATTAACATCATGGATGGAACACCGCTGGAGTCCCCGTCCGACTAATGCCTGCTTTCTCCACTGAAACGTCCGACTCCAGTGATGCGATCACGCAATGACCAACCATGCGTCATGGCTGACGGTTCATGACTCCGTCTGAATGCGTCGGGACGTGTATCCGTGAACTGACAATAACATTTGTTCAAATTGTTAAAGACTTGCATCTCGTAATCAAATTAACATATTGACTGCAGTGGGAATCATTGACCTTGAATTATCAATGATTCTATAAAGGTCAAAGTCAATTGTATCAGTTGATTCCATCAAAGTTAGAAACATTTTTGAATATTACTATTAATTCAATTCAACTATTCTTTATAATATTTTATTAAGGATAAAGAAATCGTCCAGTACTCAAAGTGCGAGGCGCAGAATTTTGTTACGACTACTTGGGTTGTAAACGACAAGACTGACAAAGGAACTTATGATTGTGTTAAGCTAGACCACGCAAAGCGTCTGTCAAGCGTTTCATTATTTCATTTAAGAATTTAAATTGTAATCGCTAAGACTGAGCTAATAATCCACAATACTAATCTTAAGGTTTTAGACAAGCATTTTAATCGAGCGTAGTCTTTCGATATAAAGTTGGAAGTTGTAGATAAAAAGACTGAAACTATAATTCCCAAGAGCAGTTAATCAAACAGTGCAAGAACATCATCGAATACTCTACTCAATCATAAAGAGTCCTCTCTTAATCACAGTCTATACAACAATGAGCGCTACTTAAGCTCTACAAAATCATAAAACACTTCTGTAATCTCACACTAGAAGATGTACGTGTCTAACGATGTTCCCTCCATTAACAACCCTGCTCAACTACCCCGCCGTCAATGATCTATTGACAAAGCTGAAGCACAGCACCCTGAACGCACAGGATCGCTGGCGGGGACGGTTTTTGTCGAAGTTTTTGACTAAACTAACTAACAGAGGCTGCGATGGCATGATGAGTGAGAGGCAGAAAACTAAAATGGCCGTTAGAGCGAGAAAGAAAAGGGTGACTTTTTACAACAGCGAGCACGAGTACGAACCGATCGCGGCGCCGTTGCCGAAGTCGGCGGTGGCGCCGGTCGTCCGGATCACCGACACGGACGTGGTGCCCGTCGCTGACAGCGACGACAGCATCGACGACCGTGGTAGATTGCCACCGGAGCTGACACAAGCCGGCGATGTCCGGCTGCCTTTGGATGGCAAGATCGAGGACAACGCGATGGAGGGCCGGGAGCTGGTCGAGACCGGCGACACCTCCGAGGAAACGGAAACGCCGCAGCAGCTACAGGATCGGCTGGAAGAACGATTCCTGAGCCCTCCCACACCTGGTGCCGAGTCTAGGACCGACGGCGAGGTCAACACTAGTCAGGTGAGAGCGACATATCATTTTCATATTCATTGTTCGATTACTTTTAACACTAAACCTACCACCACCGGTCAAAATGACCGGTTCCAGATTCATTATTTAACAATTATTGAAATAATAAAAGTGATTTTATAAGAATTGATGGTGTAAATATCTTTAGTAGAGCACGTATTATGATAGGAGCCGCACAAAGTCTAAGTAAAATCGATCTTGTCATTTTTATAAGGGAACACGTACCAGTTACTTTTAAAGCTCGGTAGGTTTAGTGTTAATAGGACAAAATTATTTTTTTTACTGTTTCGAGATTAAAAACTGTTGAATCTTTTGCATTGGGATTTTGCACAGATATTTATTCTAGCACATATTTTAGTACAGAGTAATTTTCTATAATGGTAGGAATAGAGGCACGCATACTTGCTAAATAAACCACTCGGTTTAACTGGACAAAATTATTTTTTTTACTGTTTCGAGATTAAAAACTACTGAATCTTTTGCATTGGAATTTTGCACGGATATGTATTTATTCTGGCATCTGTTTTAGTACAGTGCAATAATACAGTGTTTCTATAATGATAGGAATATGACAGGCATATTTGCTAAATAAACCAGATAAAAGGATTTTGATAAAAAAGGTGTTTATTATAGCACATATTTTTTAATACAGAGCAATTTTCTATAATGATAGAAATAGAGGCTTGCTAAATAAAAACCACTCGGTTTAAAGCAGCAATAAATAAATAGCTGGACGGAATACATTGACGAAATCTGAATGTGGAATCAGTTCGATTTTACATACAGACTGATGGGCTGACATCTTTAGGGGGAGCGCCGCCGTCTGACACTCAAACTAATATTATTACGACCTGTGTTACGAAAAGTAGCACATTTCATTTGTCTTGTGAGAACTAGCACATTTCATTTGTCTTATGGAAACTAGCACATTACAATCCATCTTGAGTACACTTCTCAATATTTCTGTTGATAACAAGCACATTTTGAATATACCAGTATCATGATGAGTGTGAAATATGATTTTTAGTTATAGTGACAATCAATTATTCTTTAAGCGCTCAGATCATACAATCGGTAATATTTTATTATGATACCGTATTATACTACGTATCTGGGAAATCATTCTTCCTCTAATATTGCATAAATTTTAATTTGAATTCTGAATAAAGAGACTCTATAGTGAAATGCACTGAGTTGAGACTTTGTTGAGTGCACGTGTACCGAACATAACTCGTTCACATATTAATTGTATTTATACATATTTATACATATACATGGTAAATTGAGTATTTCATTCAAATATAAAATACTAGTTTTAATAATAATATTCTAATATTACAATTTAAAACTAAACATGATATTTCATCGAAATATAAAATAAAAGTATTTCAAGTAGTGTACTATTTCCATTAATTCTTCTTCCAAGTAGTAGCATTTCAAACAATAACATTCCGATATTATTAAAAAGCAAACATGCTTTCTCCCTTAAAACAATAAATTTTCAAACATTTCGAAATCATTATCGGTAAAATCTGCACAAACATGAATGGGGCAAAACATTGAATAACTTTGTTCCATACTTTCCATGATTTTATAAATCCTCAGTATTCCAAATTAACAGACACACTAAAATTCTTCTCTAGTTACAAACTGCCTAATCCAACATTCTGCAATCATCATTCAAAAATCCGCGATGGGGGCGTGTAACGGAACGAAACGAGATCTGCGGCGGTTATTTTCACGCATGGCGTATCACTCGTCGAGGGTACGTCAGATCGTGGATAGACAATGTATGAGAGGCCGAGTATGAGAGCATGATTTGGACGAGATCCGCAAAATGCTCCCGCAGAGATCACCGTTATTTTATTGCGTCGCCGAGCCGGTGCACGTCGCAGAAAATTCTTCGATCGTGTTTCGCTCTTCCTGTTGCAATACCGAGTATATCGGACCGCCGACGAAAAAAGGTAGCAAGATGGACGTTCCTGAGATGCCGAGCGTCGCTTCACCAAGGTGTCTAGCTACCGGTCGTACAATATTGTACAAAACGACCGAGGTACCAGAAGGAGATGGTACGTCGCGCTAGGCGTTTTCCGTTTGTTGCCCATCAGGCCTATATTTAGCGAAACACGCGTATAAAAAGCATTGGAGCCAACGTGTCACTGTCCGGAGGGATTGTGCAATCCTCGTCGCAACGTTCCAGAATGCTCCCGGGCTTTTCCCATCGATTGCACAACACCCCCGAAAATATCCCGTCGAAACCAGCCGATCGACCGTGATTGATCGCCGTTGGATCCTGTTAGATCCCGTCCGACCGATCGATCGTTACGTAAAACCTGTTAACAGCCCCCTCCGAGTTCGGTGTTATACCGCTCGCGAAAAAAATAATGCTGGCATAATTGATGGAGAGCAATCCGCGGCTATTTCTGGCCACGACACTTTTAGTGGCCACGACTGGCCGCAGAAGTGTCTCTCTCTTTCTCACTATCTCTCCTCTCTCTCTCTCTCTCTCTCTCTGGCCCATTAAACTTCACGCTGCTCGCGATACAGACATCGACGCTTCTGCGAAATCTAGATCATGCTCCTAATCATGTCTTTCTGACTACTCGGCGGATTACTAATCCGCTGAATCTCGAAACCCATTTTTCATCGCTTAATTTTGTCGCGGCGTCGCTGTCTAGAGAAAACACCGTGTCTGAAGCTGCTTCGAGAAGAAAATATAGAATGCTCTATTGTGCTGGTGATCTTTGGTTAGAATGCGGTGGGATTGTTGAGTAATTTTTCTAGGAAGATCCTCAATGTGTCGCGATCTTAATCTAAATGGGTCGAACATCTCCCTCTGTTAGTTCGGATATTGGGAACTGTTTTGCAATGTGTGAAAGCACAATATAAGGATAAAAAGTAGGGCGAAATCTTTTCAATATAATCAAAGTGGGAAGCTTATCTGATACCCATACGTTAGTATTTTATTCTATTTTTAATATAAGTGTACAGAGTAGAGGGGAATTTTCCTTTCCAATATAATCAAATTGGAAAGCTTGTCTGATACCCATACGTTAGTATTTTATTTTTATAAATTTTATTTTATTTTTAATATAAGTATAAAAAGTAGAGGGGAATTTTCCTTTTCAATATAATCAAATTGGAAAGCTTATCTAATACCCATACGTTAGTATTTTAGTTTTATAAATTTTATTTTATTTTTAATATAAGTGTAAAGAGTAGAGGAGCATTTTCCTTTTCAATATAATCAAATCGGAAAGCTTATCTAATACCCATACGTTAGTATTTTAGTTTTATAAATTTTATTTTATTTTTAATATAAGCGTAAAAAGTAGAGGGGAATTTTCCTTTTCAATATAATCGAATTGGAAAGCTTATCTGATACTCATCCGTTAGTATTTTATTTGTATAAATTTGATTTTATTTTTAATATAATATAAGGATATATATAATAATATAAGTGCTGCCACAGAAAGAAAGAACTATCCTAAAGGAAAAAATTTCCAATATCCGAACTAACAGAGGGACAAAGCTTTTCGAAGAAACCCATTTAGATTAAGTCTTTATTACTTTACTAGGAATTTGAATTAAAACGTCAGAAAATATTGCATGCAATTGCAATGTCAGCTTTCTTCTCAGTAGATATAAAAAATATTCAGAACATCTTGATAGAACAGCTGACAACCATTTTTAATTACAAAGGAAATATATCTTGTTGTTAGCGGGCTTTTCTTGTTGTTTCATCGTGCATCAATTTTATGATTCTTCACTTAGAACCAACTATATAATCTTCCCAACATTGGTTCTATCTACTTGGTTTAATTTCTCATGTAACTCTGTTCTCATTTCCGTCGCACTAAATACGATCTAGACTGGACAGTGGATCTTTATGCAAAATAAAAATTTTCATCAAACTGAAGTGAAACAAACTGGAATGGAATAGAAATGTATTTTCTTTTTTAATACGTTTAATAAATCGAAAATAATATAACAATATTTTTTCATTCTTCCAATGTTTTTACTGTTTTAAATTACATCTATTCATCTTTGTCATAAAATCCGCTGTCACAAATTGCCGTGATCCAAAAAGAATTTTTTTCGGTCCTCTTTTCAGGATTGTATTTTTGTAGATCACAATAGTTTCCTCGTATATCTATAAATACTAGATATATTCTCTTTATCCCATTCACATTCTGCACTCCGTACACTAAAAGTGGTCGAGACCATCTGAGCATGTCCATTGTGTTACATTTATTTTTACACGCAGTGCATAAGGTATCGCTGTCAGCGACGACCAGAACAATACACAGGAATGCGTACTTGGCTACCATGAAACAATCGATTTTCGACAATACGCGCCTTTATTTTTGGATGGCGATGCACACAGATGCACCGCAAGCAATAAAGCATTCCGTTTGTCAGCCTCGAGTCATTAGTGTCTCATCCCATCCACGAGCACTTCATGTATTATATATTACCATCTTGATTTACGGCAGAGTTATTGCGTACCTTTACCAATACAAAAATATTTTATAAATCCCATACTAGTAGTTGTTGTCCACTGTGAGAACCATGAAGTTGCTTGTCGTCAGAAGTACGTTGAAGTCGCACAATTTGTGTCTTCTTTATTTACTTGAAATCGAGGAAGTCAACTATCTTTGTATTCATTATACATGCAAGTTTTTGGTGAAAATATAATTATTCGTCAAACTCGTTTAGTTCTTTTTCGACGAAAACCATTCGTCAAACAATTTAGTTTTTGTTTTTAAAAAAGCATTGGCGAAGATGGGAACATTAAAAAAAAGAATGTTTCCCAAATTTTGCAATTATGTATAACATGAATGTCATGATGTTTTTCAAATCTCTATAACTTCTACAGTTTTGGGAACTTCGTAAGACCTTTGTGAAGATACATTGTGAAGTCAATAAGAGTGTAAAATATCAAACATTTAATTCTTCAGATAAGAAAGTCTCGTTACACATTTCTTATTTAACTTTTAACGTCAACACCTTGATTCGTACTTTAAATTTGTTTTTTAAATTTCGTGTAAGTATGTTCTCTCTGGCAAATAATAAGAATGATATAGATTACATACCTTATTGGATGATTATAGAGTAAGTTGCATTTGAACTATAAAAATATCCGCTGAAACTACGAAGTCTAACGTCACCAGAACGTTATTGAACGTCGTATAAAAAGGTATTGTAAGTAGACAAGTTAACAGTCGCGATACATGGAAAATAATAAGGCATCAGCGATCTTTAATTTCTTTGACGTGTGTACTATTGTAAAAATTTGAACTACATACCTACTCTATATATATAACTATTTCTATAAATGCATGAAATCCGCAATAGGGGTTAGTAGTCACCCCTGTACACATGCGCAGACAGCACGTAGCAATACGTGTAGCTGCAAGTGAGAGTACGCAATAGCAGTTAGCAATAGTAGACAAGTTAACAGTCGTGTGATACATAGAAAATAATAGGGCATCAGTGATCTTTAATTTCTTCGATTTGTGTACTATTGTAAATTTGAACTACATACTACTCACTATTTTTATAAATGCATGAAGTCCGCAATAGGGGTTAGTAGACACCCCTGTACACATGCGCAGACAGCACGTAGCAATACCTGTAGCTGCAAGTGAGAGTACGCAATAGCAGTTAGCAATAGTAGACAAGTTAACAGTCGTGTGATACATAGAAAATAATAGGGCATCAGTGGTCTTTAATTTCTTCGATTTGTGTACTACTATAAATTTGAACTACATACTACTCACTATTTTTATAAATGCATGAAGTCCGCAATAGGGGTTAGTAGACACCCCTTTACACATTACGTAACAGTACGAAACAATACCTGTAACAGCAGGTGAGAGTACGCAATAGCACACAACAAAGCATCCCGTGAGCCTTCATTCCGTCACAGAGCACGTTTATTACATTACAAGCCGCGTGCCATCCTCGTATAATTAACCGAGATGTCCGTGTATGTCATCGACGTATAATCAACTGAACCATGCCAATCTTTTTATTTCAGGTAGACTCGCTGGCATTGGAGGAGCTGCCGCTGCGTCGTGGTGCCCGTGGCTTGCCCCAGAAGTTGAAGACGCAGGCCGGAAAGTTGCGTACCCGTCTGAAGAACATTCAACGACCGTCGTTTGCATTCGCAGACAAACCGAAGCCGGAGAAAGTGAAGTCAACTGGAAGCGGGCGATCGGACAGGTCCAGGTCAGAGAAGAGACCCAGTCGAATGGACCGCATCAGATCGTCGTTCTCGGAACGTCCGCGTTTCAGTCTGCCAAATCGTCCGAGATTTTCGTTGCCGGAACGGTCCAAGTTCCATCTACCGGAACGACCGAAGTTCAACCTGCCGGAGAGACCAAAGTTCAACCTGAAGAAGCCGAACATCCGGCTGCCGAACGCTCTGACTCGCGCGAAGAAAACGCCATCCGATGAGCAGCCGTCGACAGACTCTGTCGGTTCCCGCAGAAACATCTTCGACTTTGCAACGTACCCCCGCATCTTTGATAGAAAATCCAAGACCAAGGCCGAGTACACGACGTCTACGCCGAAAGACTCGCGAGCACAGTCTGCGGAGAACGCGACGTTCCCAAGAACACAGAAGAGAAGGACGAGTTGGGCCCAAAGATTCGAGGAAACAACGCCTTATATTGATGAAGACAGACCGGACGCAGAAGCGGCGGTGCACAGATCTCGACCCTGGCGGCACCCTTCGATCGAGGAACCCAGGTTGTCCATCAGTATGACGGAAGAGGCTTTAGCCGCGTTACCCTGGGAAGAGAAACGGAGATTAGAGCAGATTAGATATATGGACTACGAAGAGTCTACTGAGAGGTCGGACCGTCAGGATGCTCCCCGATCGGAGACACCTAGAACCGAGGAGGAGTCGTACGAGAGGGAACGGGTGGAGGCGGAGCCGAGGTACAGGGGCGCGAAAGAGCAAATAGAGGAGGTTGAGGAGGATTGGGTACCGGAGGAAGAGGCGGTTCCAGACTTCAGATCCATTCCACGATCGCGGTCCTTGGAAGAGGTACTGCGAACTAGACAGGAAGAACGTTACGAGGAATTTACGATGGTCGATCCGAGGAGGTACGGGGTGCACAAGACGCCGTCGGAAGAGGAGGAAGAGGAGTACGACGACGAGATGGAAGAAGATGAGGAACACGAGCCCTCGTCTGCTCAATCGGACAGAGAGCAACAGAACTCTAGTGGCAGCTCCTGTGATCGGAGGCGTCGTGGTATCGTAGATGAGATTGACTTCGACATATACTTTGCTAGAGGAGCTGGAATCAGACCGGAAGATGTAAACCTTGGCAAATATCTGACGCACGAGATCAGGGAAGCTCTAGGAGCGAGCACCGGGAACGCGTTAGCGGACGAAGAAATGGTACCCATTCCTCCGGAACGTTCTAACCGGAAACGAGCGTTGCTGAAGCGGAGAGAAGAGGAGTCGTTCGAAGAGAAACCGCCGGTCAGGCCGCAAAGGGATCCGAATAGAGTCCGTAGAAGCGAATCTGCGGACGATCAGTTCCGCGAACGCACCAGAAGCGACTCTAGACACCGCGTGGTGTATCAGGCGGAGGGTCTCCAAGAGATCGGCCCGCCTGAGCCGTTGGATGATATCGTAGTGATGAAGCCGATGCGCAGGAAGTCGAAGTCCTCCCAGCGCAGTCAGTCTCAGGGACCAATGGAACCGCCCCGACCACCTTCGCCAACCCCTCCTCCGCCTGTAGTTCCCACTCGTCGGAAACGCTCGCGCAAGGATCCGTTTGCTACCGACGAACGAAAGGACGGTGAACCGTTGCCTATTTGTAACGGCCATAGAGGGTGGGTTGGAGCCGATGCAGCCCGGGAGAAATCGTTGCCGCCCGCGTCATCCGATCAAATGTTAGCTGGGGAAGAGGTGTACACCGCTGAGGATGTCCTAGCAGCCAGCGTTGAGAACATTGAAAGGCGCCTGCGAGAGGAGGAGGAGTACATACCGCCGACACCTGTTCCACCGAAAAGGAGATCCAGGTCCAGAGGGACATCCGTGGCTCAGGACGAGGACAGGACCTCGCATGGCGCTGAGTCGTTGCCGGAAGCTGGGTACGAGGAAGAGGATATCCCTCCGGATGACATGGACTTTGGACGAGACTTGCCGGGTTATGCGATCATCGAGAAACGCGAGAAACCACCCAGACCTCCGCCACCGAGACGGAAAAAGGACAAGTTCGCTACAGCCCCGAAACCAATCCCGCCAAAACGTCCTCTACGTGCTTATAGTACACTGGGTCCAGGGAGAACCAAGGACACCGAGATACTGTCGGAAACTTTCGTTATGGAACTGGAGCCAGCCGAGTCCACGCCGTATATTGAGATAGATTCCGATGGCGGAGAGCACAAGGACCTCCGCAGCACGGAGGTACTTAGCAAAATGCAAGGACGACCACTACCCGCCCCGCCAAGGCCACCTAGAGTTAAGAAAGAGAAATCGCTCGATAGGTCCACACCTCTCACTCAAGATTTCTCCATGGAGACCACGACAGCAACGCAAACAGACCCGTTGCCTGATGACATGATCATCGAGGAGGAGATCACCCAGGCGAAGCTGGTTGTGGCGCCAGCCAGTTCCGGTTCTCAGATCATGGTGTCCACCGAGAGAATACCAACCCCGTCGGCTATGTCCGCGCCACCTGTTCCTCCTCTACCGTTGCCTCAACGCTCACGGAGAGAGGACAAACCGGGTCCTGGCTACGATACTGTCTCGCTGAAAGCTCCGTCTCCTCCGAGAGAACTGGAAAGCTTCGAGGACAGACACCTGTCCGCACCAGATTTAGAAGGAACCCGCGAGGCTATCTCGCGAGACGAAGAAGCATTGATACGATCAATTCGTTCCGCATTGCTGTCCGACGAGCCGGTCAGGATCAGCAATCTTGAAGTGGGAGACTTGAGGGTGGACCGACTAAGCGTGTCGCAGATAGACGCGGGCAAGATCGTCGCGTCTGAGGTTGACGCGTTGGTGATCACCGCATCCGAGTTGAAGAACATCGGAGGTGGACTGGAGGAGAGTTTGTCCCCCTCGATCGTGAAGGAACTGATCGCCATAAGAAGCCACTTGGAGACCGTGGCCGCAGCTCGGGCCCAAGAGGACTCCGCAGGGAGGAAAACGACCGTGGCAGAGGCCAAGGCAGACATTCCCGTTACAGAGAGGCAGAGCGTTCCTCGGGAACCGGAGGATCGTGCGAGCACCCGTCAGCGGAGCCCCAAGGACACCGAACAACCGGTGTCGATCGAGGATCAAAAGGTTGTTAACAGTGAGGTAGTCGAACCAAGGGACAATAAGTCATCCATAACACACACACTAACGGTCGCGCAAGTAGAGGTCAGAGAGTTGCCGGTAACACATCACACATTGACAGTCTCTCGTGTAGGACCGAGCGACGGAGCCATCCATAGTCCTAGCATACAATCATCCCCAGTCGTAGAGAACATCGAAGATAAGCCGTTACGAATTTCTGATTCAGAAACCCCCCTTTCTTTGAGCTCGGCCCCTGCCAAGCGAACCATGGTGGAAGCACCCCGCCCGTCCCCCCTCTCGTCCATAGAGACCACGGAAGAGAAGATCATGGAATCGACGATAGGGTTGGACCAATACGAAACAACAGAGTCGACACCGCCGCCAGAATTCGCGAGGCTAGCGGATCCCCAGGATAAGGAGAGCTCTCCCGGCCAACCCCCGCAGCCAACACCCCGCAAGTCCAGGTCGCGATCGCCATCCCCCATCGATATTCCGAGGAGCAGACAAACTGCGTCCCCGGTGCGCTCGTTACCACCTGCGATTTCTGTCACGCCCGATACACCTGACTCTGTGACGAGCCATGGGATCACGAGTCACGAGATGCAGCCCCAACGCGCTATCATCTCTTACTCCTCGTACAGGGAGCTGTCCGATAGAGACAGTCACAGAGAATCTTCTATATCCCCTACACCCTCGTTCCCCATAGGCGGCACCCATTTGATCGCGTTCCCAGCGTCAGAAGTCCCAGCTCATTTCCTCTCTCTGGCGAATCAACGTGCACCTATCGAGCCTAATGTCACTGACAGTATCAGGCAACTGGTGAGAGTCCTTCGGGTGGCTGTTTTGAAGGCGACCAAGCGATTCGTGGATCATTTGTCATCCGTTGTAGGCGTCGACGAGGCCAGAGAGAAGATCCGCGAGGTAGAATTGGTGCTATGCGGTCTGATGGTTTTGGTCGCGGGCCTGTTGATATTCTTCTTTACCAACTCGAGATCGGTGACGCACCATCATCACTGGGATTACTTCAACCCGCCCAAATAGCAGGAGTAATGCGGGAATGACCGCGGACATAGTACTCGATCTCGAGAAACTGATGCGAGACAAACGTGTTACTTGTCGAAACGAACGACAATTGTGAAAAGTACATCGTGATATCGTTGTGCAGGTTTGGTGACGTCGACAGTATATTATGAATACGAAGTCCCCGTGAATAGCTCTATGTTCTATATTTATTGAAATTCCTTATTCTTGTAAATCGATTTTATATATTCACGATCCAATCCTGTAAGAGAAAGTGTAATAGAACTAGGACCACGATGAAATGGTAACAAAGAACGTTAGAAATTGGATAGATTCTTAACGAACAGCTTCGTCGACCGGATTTGTCCTTCACTTAATGCGAACAGTCAATTGTTGAAGATCATATCATACGACTAATGACAAAAAAATACTTGATAATGCTACACATGATGACGCGTGACTGGTACCAGTGAGAACATGACGATTTCCAATATAATTTGTTATGACAACACTTGTACTTAATGATTAAGAGCCACATATGTATAAAAACAGTATATGTTAATTACAAGTACCTATTGCCGAAACCACAGACGTGTCGACCATTTTTCTTCTCTTTTTTTTCAACACAAATCCTACAAGACATTATATTTGGCGTATACAACCTAAATCTTACACTGTCCAACACATATTTCATGCTAGAACATATAAAAAAAGTTAACCAGAGACTATAAGCAGTATAATATTCACTTGACTAGATGCCGATGTACGATACAAACGCAGTATCGAGAAAATTAAGCAATAGGAATAGAAAAAGATATTTCTGGAATTGTTATAAACATTAGAGAATATGTACAGTTTATTCTGAAAGTAGACTTAAACATTGTAACTGGATAATAACAACATCTTTCAACGAAACCTACAGGATCGAAAACATATTGTATTCACACGAAGAGATCTTCTTCGTATACTTTTAAGTCTCTCCTGTCTTTATGTGCACTCTTCTGAGAGTAATTCGCTGCAATAGGTGACCACATCGAACTGGATGTAACATCGTTCATAGGTTCTATTATAGGTTGTCTCCTTGCTAAAGAGACTTTCAATTGAATAGAGGATACCATACTACCATCCATTTCGCTTATCGCTCTTTCGGCTGCTTCAGATTTTTCAAACGTCACAAACCCTCTACTAAAAAGTAAAGTTACATATTGTTAGAACTCTGTATCATCTTGTCCAGTAAATTATCTGAATCCAAACTATACATACTTCTTCTCTGCTTCCATTGAAATATTTATTATATTTCCAAATGTTTGAAAGTGCTTCTTCAAGAAATCCTCGGATATTTTATAACCACAGACAAATATTGTATTTCCAACACGTGGTTTTGTTTCTTGTTTCAACGGTGACTGCACATCGCCACTAGTACGATCTTCTGTGTCTTGTGCACTTACAAAACTATCGTACAAATCTTTAACTCTTGGTCGCACAGTTTCTGTTTCTTGCTCTTCCATTTGCGTTGCAGAAAACGGCTGATAAGAGCTAACTGTTTTCTCTGTGCTATTTAATTTTCTCACTAACCCACGTGGCCTCTTGAACGATTGTTCCGGTCGTTTAGGAGTCTTCGGAGCTGTGATTACTCCCGACTTTATCAGTTTTTTAGCAACTTCTCTGGCATCTCTTGCTTCCGTTGGTCGTTTTGGTGCTTGAGGCACCCGTTCTACTTCTTGTTTGGGCGCTTTCAGATCTTGCAGTGCCTTTTTCTTGAGAAATAAAAGAAAAAAGGGCCGATGAAAGTTACGATCAGAAAAAGTAATAATGTATATAGAAAACGATCTATAATTACGATGGCTCATACAACATTATCAATAGACTGCAAGTCTTTATGCAAAATAGAAATATTCTGTATTGATCGTGGGAAACAGGGGGAAAATAAAAATTGATTTCATTCTTTGATGACTTTGTTACATTAAAAACAACGTTACAGTATTCTTAAATTTTTCTAATCTATCACTCTTGTATATTTCACCCAATCGTTTTCTTCATAAATGAATAAAGATCCGCAGTCTAATTATCAAGAAATCCAAATACATAAAGATCCGCAGTCTAATTATCAAGAAATCCAAATGCATAAAGATCCGCAGTCTAATTATCAAGAAATCCATTTTGTAAATATAACCTGTTGCATATATACCTTCCTTTTAAGTTTGTTGTATTTCGCCTGCAACATCAGCTCTTCCTCCGTTAAATTTGACGGAAAGTGTAAGTACACCATGTTTTGCATGTAACGAAAGCAAGTAAAATTTCTTATTTTTAGCACTAATGTTTATCAGAAAAAATTTGAATCTTTGGTCATGTACACCTTATCACTTCAACGCACACCGACATTTTTGTAACGTATATATAAATACCGTGTTGCATTTCTCATTATCGAACACGGATGAAAATCTTTCACAATATTCACAATACAAAGACTTGTGTTATAAATCGTATGCATATATGTTATAAACACAATATATGCATTACGAGGGGGGAAACGAAAGCAAACAGAATACCGACTTCTTGACGAAACTGCTTACAATAGAATGTTTTTGTCTGGACAGTTTCGGTGTTGCCAACTTCTGCTCGAGCGATTATCCTTCGTTAGCGCCATAGACTTGTACAGACTGTGCAAACAATACATTTTTCTGTCTGCAGTTCTAAATTACCGACTGTGTAGAAAATGCTCTCTCTCTCTTTAGTACCACAGACGAGGTATAAGAGTAGACCAATCACCCAATATATTTTTCTATTTCACGTTCGGGGGGCTCTAGAGCCCCCTTACCATTCCATGTCACATCCTACCGTATCGACAAAAACTAATATTGTGGAACTTATATCACAGACAAGGTATAGGAGTAGACCAATCACCATATGCCAAGTGGTCAAGGGACTGCTTGTCGACATCGTTGGCAAAAGGATTGATTATAAATATGAACCAGTTCAAAATGATAAATTTTGCATAAAACGTGCGGATGTTCATGGTTTAAAAGTTATTCTCAAGTTCTATTACCTATTTTTACTAAAAAATTAGATGGCAAGGTGATCAAGGGAGTGCTCGTTGACATCTTTGGCAAAAGGAATTATTCTAAACATTAAACAGTTAGAATTAATAAATTTATCAATAATTACTATCACGCCGATCGAAATCGATCGATATTAGTTGAGCTGGGGAGAGTTGCGCATCATTGCGCACGTTCCACCTGAGCTCGGCGAGAACGCTCAGTCAGTCGGGTTTCGGGACCAGGGGGACCAGGAGAATCAGGGACCGGGTCTCTTGTGCAGCAACCTCGTCGTGATGAGAACTGGGCAATCGGTATTATTCTCTATTTGTAAGAACTCCTAGTATCTTACGATTAGAGGATAATATCGAGCTAATAGCTGCACATTTAGATCTTGTAAATTAATGTCTATGATTATTTCAAACCTATTCCCTTCCATAACATTTTGCAATTTCACCTTCCCTCAGAACAAAATATATTATTCAAGCTGGTTCACCCCGGGCACAAAGTACCACGGCCGAGTTTTAGTACACTAACGCAATAAACTGGGTTCTAATCCATGCTAACGAGGAACAAATTGAGTTCCGGTCCGCTTGATGTCCTCATGATATTTCCGTGGGATGATTAAAAGAAAACACGGCAACACTGATTGTATTATCAATACAGTGTCTCGAACATTTGCCGCAAGTGGTGCCAGCGGGTTTATCCATCGGCTAATGCACCATAAGCAAGGTATAGCAGTATGTATAGCAGTGGACCGATCATCTAATATAATTGACTGTAACTGCCTGTACTGCAGTATTATACACTACAAGCCTGACGGTGCGGTGTGCCAAGCCTCTCTGAACAAGTCATCATTCTTGTTATAAATGTTTAGAACATAAGTTATATGTACACGTACAATACAAACATTTTATGTATGAATCTACAATGAATAAATAAAGACAATGTAATAACAAAACGAATCTGCGTATATATTTATTGAACCACCAATTTTCTCCGAACTTCCAAAATGTCGCGCTATACTACTGAACCTTCGAAAAATATTCGGCCGACTGGCTTGACGTTGAATTATACTACTGAACTTTCGTGCCACCTCCTTCGATATCATGTTCTCCTAATACAAAGTTCAATTTTCGAAATTTTCGGGAATTTCCGACCGTCTGGCTTGACGTTGAGTTACACTACTTAATTTTCGAAATTTTTCGAGCGTCTGACTTGCCGTTGAGTTGTACTACTGAAATTTCGGATACCTCCTTCGCTATCATGTTCTCCTAATACAAAGTTAAATTTTCGAAGTTTTCGAAAATTTTCGGGAATTTTCGACCGTCTGGCTTGACGTTGAGTTACACTACTTAATTTTCGAAATTTTTCGAGCATCTGGCTTGCCGTTGAGTTGTACTACTGAAATTTCGGATACCTCCTTCGCTATCATGTTCTCCTAATACAAAGTTAAATTTTCGAAGTTTTCGAAAATTTTCGGGAATTTTCGACCGTCTGGCTTGACGTTGAGTTACACTACTTAATTTTCGAAATTTTTCGAGCGTCTGGCTTGCCGTTGAGTTGTACTACTGAAATTTCGGATACCTCCTTCGCTATCATGTTCTCCTAGTAGAAATCCAAAAATTTCGGAAAATTTTCGAAAACCTCGAAAATTTTGTTTTGTATCAGGAGAATATGATATCGAAGGAGGTGGCACGAAAATTCAGTAGTGCAACTCAGCGTCAAGCCAGACGGTCGGGAATTTTCGAAAACGAAGGATTCTCCTAATAGGAAACTTAATTTTTGTTTAATTTGAAACATTTTTCTCTTTCCAAAATTGTCGAAGATGTTGAACTAATTTTACTATCGAATATTCATGTATAGGATGCGGAAATAAGAACATATTAACTGTTGTAACTAATATTCTTTATTTTTCACCAAAAAGATTACAAAATTAAGCGTGTATCGTGGTGAGATGAGAAAATGGTCCCTGGCAAGAATGCGGTGACGTGGGAGCGAATGCAATGCCGATTGGATCAGAGTGGCGTCGGGACGCCTCGCTCCATACGAGTTGTCGTCTCTAACCGAGATACTGGTGATAGCGCTCACACATACTATGTAGCGAATGACGTCATCCGTAGACATGGGGACTACAGGAGCTTTAGAAGTGGGGGTAGCAGACCTGGTGTTAGACTCCTCTTGTCCCTGTGCTGTCGCGAGGCTAATCTTCTCATCACCACGTCACATAGAACCTAGAACAAAATAGAATAATCAGTTCATTTTTAGAATAATCAATTCTTGTTAATACGCCTAAATCCGCGAAACTATCGTAATATGGGACATGACACCGAAATGGTACATGGGCTATTACAGGCCCGCAAGGCGTAGACAGTAGACAGAAAAGCCCATAAGATGCAATGTCTGTACCACCGACGAGATACTGTTAAAAACTACCAGCCAAGTTTTTCATGCGAAATTTCACGAAGATTACGCTGGCTCAAATAAAAATCAGCTGCCGCTGCCAGAAGAAGAGCTACACGCGATTATTGGTAGATTAGACTGGTTGATTATCTATTGTAACTATAGATATATTCGCGTGGTCGACTGGCCACGCTTCACTACAGATTCTGACACTGTCAGGTCTATTCCTATATCTCGTCTGTGATTGATAAACTGCGGAATTTATGCATTTATGATAAAAATGGATAGGTCTAATTTCTGACAGTAAACAAATTTGAAGAATTTAAATATACTACTATATTGGTTCTAATCTATTAAACATATTCAACAAGAAATTAAATATTTATTTCACCCCAGCTTGTTATGTAATTCAGGAAGAAAGTTTTTATTTTGCATAAAGATCCGCAGTCTGGTGATTACACTTCCAAAGTTGACGACGCTAAGCTAGCTTTGACGACAAATCTAGCTTCCTCAGACACGCACCTTTTATGTTGCAACATCACGTAGTTCACTAACCGTTCCATTTCCATAGAGGCCGCTGTCGTACGAGGACATTTTCTACACAGTCGGTAATTCAGAACAATAGGCAGAAAAATACATTGCATGCAATGATACAGCCAATAATAAAATTAATTGTATCGTAAATATAATTTAAAGAAAGAAAATCTACTTTTAGAAAGTATGTAAACAAACTAATTATAATTACAGATTATCTAAATAAAATAATGATTTTCTCGGTTTTTCGAAAGGGATTTCGAAAATGTTTATATTATGTATAATTCTAAGAAACAAAGCATTAATTGAGTGCTCAATTCAGTTTTACCTCATCAATTTCGAAACATTGCATTTATTATTAGCAATTCAATTAAAAAAAATATTTCACCAACACATTGTTATCTTTCTATGATATATGTATATATATGTACCTTGCATATAAATATAAATATATAGCAATGCACAAGTATATTAATCGTAATGTGTTATATCATACATAACTATATAATTAAATGTGTTCTTAATCGCCCAGAAGGCAATTAGATCTATTCCACACAAAAGCAACACAAATAGATCGTGTTTGTAAGAATTTTTTGCGTCAGAATTTTCCTATGCAGTTGTAACTTCGTTTATAACGATTACTGTTGGCAATGTTTGAGGAAACCAATAACGTTCACGTCAAACATGTTTTTGTAGCATGCAATTACCAACTATGAATATATCATGACATCTATATAAAATAAAAATAAAACAATAATTTACATAACTATATCTCTATTCCCAATCTCGAGTAACGCGCATCGCAATAACAAATATCAAAACAACAACGTTTCAAACTGTAAACTATATCGGATCGTTTCACACGCCAGCGCATCGTGATCGCAATAAATGGCAAATTAAAATGAAAAAGCGAAGTGTTCAGCATACTTTCCGAGGTTTAAACGGCATTACTCATTTCCTGGAAGTTCTCACAAGATCTAACTCTTCTGGACTTATATATGTATGCATATATGTATGTATATACATCGCACAGACAGATAATTTCCAACAAAACATGAATGCTTATCAACTCGCACCTCCGCTTCATCGCTCGTAATATACGCTCATTATTAGTTTTTCAATTTGTCAGTTGTTTAATCGGACTATGTATTCCTATCGATTACAACGATGTACTGGGAATTGGGAAAATCCAGCGATCATCCAGCGTTGCGGTTAGCGTAATATGCAAGAGGTCCCTCGGGTAGTAATCGATGCATACTACTTCTACGATCAGCGTTACATAGCAAAGATTACTCAAACGATCCAGCAGAATTTCCAGCTGCAGGCGATGGAAAATCGCAGCAGAGTGGGGTCTGCGCGGGATTTCGCAGCTCGACGTTGCGTGGACAGCAGTCTGTCTCCGTGACGAACCGCGGATAGATAAAATCGTCGATCGGGTCTGTCGTCGGTCTGGTTCTCATCAAACCAGAGTTTCCTTATCGTCGTGCAACTCACGATTCCCTAATAATTCCCTTACGGTAGTTCCCGAAAGACGTGCGCCTTTCCGTAGCTTCGTTTTGCAATTAACTCGAGCGACCTATCCCGAACAAGCCTCGAAGATTCCCTCCTCCATCGGCGACAGTCACCACGTCCTTCATGAAACTTATCGCACGTCACCGAGCTGTGACGTATACAGTTGTGAAACGACGGTATGCGCACACAGTGGGAAACGCTGTAGGATTTTATGGCCGCGGACCGACAGTAAATTCACGCGTAATTATTGTTAGACACGTTCTTCGGAATCTTCGGTATCTCTCTCGTACCAGCTCTTTGGCTGGCCGGTTTCTTTTTATTTTTAACGTCATCGAGAGAGACCAGTTCGGACTTCGGCAACGACCTTCGGGATGCGTGTGAGCGTCACCGGCAGTAGCGTTCGCGACAGTGCCGTAGAATCGTGATGAGATCGTTAAGGTGTATCCCGTGATCGAGTGGTAATAATACGTGGGATCGATAACGTGCGAGTATTCGCGCGGTATGCGCGGCCAGTTTGATAATAATTGTGCTATTTTTCTGACGATTCGCTGACCACTTTTTTTCCCGTGGAACAACGACGGAGATTCAAGGAGATGCCATGTTGCTAGAACCTGATGGTAGTCGGACGCTGACGAAGTGATCGTGGAGAACGGACGCGATGATTTGTGCGAGGTAATTTGCATTGAAATGAAATTAAATGAAGGCTGTGTCTAAGTAACTAACTTCTCCAATAGTTGTTGCAATCGTTTCCTTCTTCCGTTATCATCTTTGTTATCGACCACATCGTCATCCGTACTCACAGTGTATCCGATGCGTGGCGATTTAGTTTCGGAGTATTTTAGTTTCGACGAATTCGGCGTACATGTGTTGCATAAAGCTCGCGGTAGTCGGTGACCTCTGACTCCTGAAAATGAGATTAACATACTTGAACATGCTCCAAACAAGACGGTATAGGCTCAGCAAAGCGGAAAGTGGTTACGATGCGCTTTATCTTACAAACAATGACAAGTCTACCATGCTGCGAGTCTTTGTCCAAATTCTGTTTAGCGTCGACGGAATTGATTTAATTTTTGGTCGGACTTTCAAAACATTTGTATTCAGATTTTCGATTCAACCATAAGTCTAGCCGACGTATTCATGCCATAAGCCGTTAGATGAAACTCCGGTCGGAATTTGTAACGAAATGGATTCTCGGACTTGGAAGTGTTAACGAGTTCTCGGAATATTCTCGATCGTTTACTGAACAATTATTTTTATCCTTCGATATTTCCATCGCGGGATCAGAAAACAATTTATTAGTACATGCATTTTTTATAATAGAAATTGGAATAATGGAAGAGAGAAAATTTCTTCTTCATCTTCTTTAACAGCTGTGCAAGTTGCACGGTACTGTTGTTTGCTAACGCAGTCGTGTTACGCGTATACACCTCGTATGCAAAGTAGTCGAAAAGATACGCGAAATGTCCTAGAATGCTGAAGTACGGGCTGTGAGTAACACAAGCAATTGTATAGCTTATTGAACGTTTCTAGGAAGCATTGCCCTATTGTGAAAGAATATCTTGTCTCAATGTAAAGGTCCATTTTTGTAAAATTACTACGTTGTTACCTAACGATTTCAAAGTCAGGATTGTACTGTTTGTTAGTGCAATATTTTTATTGTAATACTTTTATTTGGAGCATCACACATAGCACATCAAAGACAATAAATCAATTCTCCAGAATTAGTATAGATCTTGTACTCCAGAAATACTTTGAAGAAACTGAATGTATATGTACTCTAGTTTGCATAAAATTGATTTCATTTTCAATTTGATATCTTTTCGTTATATTTACAATATACAGTATATACATATACGTATATATAGCATTTTAATTAATGAAAATTATTCTCAATACTTTATAGAAATAATCAGAGATCTTATTACATAAAAAATAGATTAAAATTAGATACCAAAGTATCAAATAACAACGCATGCACGCGTACTCGCGATTGATTATATTTTGCGTTGAAACGAAAAATAGCCATTGGGAATTCTTAATGTGAAAGTAAGCAGATACAGGTCACAAGATTTACGATCGGTATATTTTGACTACAAGATCGATGTGAATTCGTTTTCCGCTCTGAAATCTATATTTACAGCGTCAGATAATAAGAAAGTTACAATCACATTATACCATGTTAATTCCTAAACATCATATTAACCGTATTGTCTTCTAACAATTAAATGTTTCTCATTGGCAGGTTCAAATAATCCATTCGTCTAAGAAAAAGAGAACCATTTCGTAAACCTAGTCTTCTTTCCTTAAAATCCTGATTCCACGGGGAGTGGTAATTTTGAGTACCGCTTTTAGTATAATGAATTTCATCCAATATTTCGAGCTAGCAAGCGGATGTAGGTTTGATTTGACCATCCATTAAACTCTGACTGGTAAGTTCATAGCTTAAGATTTATACTGCCATGATCGTTGAGTCTTTCGGAGAAACTGTGTCCTTATAAAATAATTATTATGACGAGTCACTATTAAAAAAATCCCGTCTAGTAATAAATAATCGCCATTCGAAATTGCGTAGACTCAAGAAAAAGAAAATACAAATTAAATGTTGCTAAATTATGTTTGTCCTTAAACTCTAGTGCAGTATATCCTTCGATTTTATTACAATTTCTACATATTTCGAACTCGGAAGTCTCAACAGCAATGGCTGTGTAGATAGTCAGACAGCCTTCAGTCTATACCAGATAGTCTTCGGATCTCCGATTAGGAGAAGAGTTTTAGCCTTGTACTTTCCTAAAATGTTTCTTTTTCGCGCAGTGCATTGGTATGGTGACATTGGTGCAGCAACATCAACAAACAGAAGGGAACCAGTACCAAAGGGACCGAGACCCGTCCAACCGCAATACCGCGATTGAGTGTCACGAACCTGAAGTCCGTTGTACCGAAACTACAGAGTCCCCGAAAGATACCGCGCTCGTTATCCATGGAGGTGATAGCCTTGCCAGTTCTTCTACGCAGTGCAGTGAGGTAGAAAACGACGATGAGGAAGAAGAAGAAGAAGACACGGATACCGAGGACGACGGCTGGATACCGGATTTACCTGTGCCGGCAGTGCTTCAACATCAACAAGTGAGCACCGCGGATGGTAACTTGGTGTTGCCAAACGCTGACGCCTCAAACTTCGGTGATGTGCGCGTGAAAAACTCGTCTAACGTGCACCTCGGTAACAAAACGTTTTACAAGGGCCCGGTGACTATAAAGCAGTTTGTTTACACGAATCCGGTTCCGATACAGGAGAATGGCGCCGCTATTAAGATTGACGATAGTCCAAACACATCTGATTCCACGAATGCACCCAACGACAAGCTCACTTTGCGACAAAAAGGTAATTATTATCATTGTTATTAGATAAAGGTTGTTCTTTAGAAGAAAATTGTGGAACTTCTTTTGACGGATCGTAATTGGCGGCGACCGGGTCTCGCGTAATCCATACTAGCGACTATACAGTCAGAGACAAAAAGGTCACGCGAGGATTAAATACAGCATAATTATTTAAAAATTATGTTAATAAACTTCTGATGAGCAAAGTATTAATATTAGGTGTACAAATTAATTTGTAGCCCTATTGTTGTTTCCTTACAAGCAATTGGAACACACTCTACTCTCTAAAATAATCTCCATCATTTTCTATGCACTTTCTCCATTTTACAAGCAGTTAATGGTACTTCGATAAGGTCATTATAAAATTTGTATTCAAAATAAAGTTGCAATTGATTAACTATAGTTAATTAAGTATAGTGAAAGTCACGAATTAATTCGTACACCTATACATATACATATTGTATTATCACAATATGGAACGTAACTCTCTATGAATTTCAAGTAATATAATATAATAGTATATGTATAATAATGTATAATTATATATAATTATATATATAATTAAATAATATGTAGTATATAAATTAATATATACTATTAATTAAACAATTAATAATATGTACGAAATAATATATAAATATATATATGCATATACACTTTGTTCCACAATGTGATAACAAAACTTTATCAACGATTTCGATGAAAAAATACTTATCAAATTGCGGAATGCATTAACCACTATATTTGTTGTCCAACTTACAACAAAAATGATGTGAGGTCTGTCGACGAATCTCGAATTCTTCAGCCTATTAAATTGGTCTTCTCAGAAATTCGTGAACATGATTTTGCTGATGACCCGGGAACCGTTAGCCATTTCGTGAAACGAGTAAGGCACCATACCTATAAATATATCTACTGTTATCAAAAGTAAATTCACCGTTAAGTGAGCGTAAAAATTCGACTGCATGTTTATTGACTCTTATCACATTTACCTTGACTACTTCACGATATTGTAGCTATTGTTTGCGTATTTGTTCAATGTTGTTATCACGGCTATTTTTTAATTATGCATTCTAATCTATAATTACATTACTACTGTCATGCTGTACTATTCCCTGAGATTAAACGAGAAATGTAAATAGAAATTTGATTCGTAGATTTTCGATTTACGGAAAGTCCAATATGTTTATACCGAAAACAAAAAATTATAAATTATTACATTACAAATATTGGTTACAATATGCATTCGCCTAGCGAACATACTTTGTAAAACATATGATTTGATACGTACGTAAATGAGATTAAAAATAAATCAATACCGTAGATCTTATCAATCATGTTTCAACAGCTTGCAGAATGTTATAGGGATTACCTAAATCGCTTATTATTGAATCGGCGAGCGTAAAACTTGTGGATCCGTGTTAATTAAACTTTTGTTTTATCAAATCCATCGGCTTCTGCAATAATTGAATTTTTATCTCTGAATGATTGTCCGATGTGGGCTCGATAACAGATCAGAGGAAGTAACGATAGCTAACATCCTGTCGTAAAATCTCTGTGACGAGGTATTGATTGATAAAACAATTGCGTGAGATCTTTTATTAGTACTCTACCGTAGCGGATCGAGGCAAATAGACGTTGGAGAGAACGCTAAAAATTTTATCTGGTCTAGTTTTGTAAATACTATTTTTATTTGTTGCACTAATATACAATGTCTTGCAATTACGATTTGTGTATCAGTTGTCTTCGTGTCAGAATAAACCGTACGTATTCCACAATTATTGTATATTTTTATACAATACGTAAACACATTCATCTAAATTATTATTATTATTATTACTGTTTGAGTAAATAATTTAAAAAATCACATATTTTACCATTTCCACGTATTTTTATTCTGACACAGATTGGTGGAACTGTCCGAGGCAAGATTGCGACACGATAATAGATTTGAATGAGACAGAAGACATTGAGCCAAGACATAAAAAATACCTAAAAAAGGGTTAATATTACGGATCTAAATAATTGTCTTCCAAGACTCTCTCTCTTTGAAATATATTGCGAACAATAAATTGCTAAATAATTGTGTGATGTTATTTTAGTGCTAAGTTGGTTATGGAGCTGGAGGTGCGCAGCGTTCACATGTGTTGTAACCATAATTCTCGCCCTTGTTGTGGCCAGCGCTTGTGTGTACATCACGTATAATACTGCGGAAGATGTTGACGGAATTTCCGATAATTCGGCGAACACTTCTGTGCCCGAGGGTAATTATGCATACGTAATTTTCCTGTTCGACAATTATCTTTTGTTTCGAATTTCCGCCGCAATCGTTGATCTATGCATTGAAGGTCCAATAGTGGGGAACATACGGTTCATCAGCCGAAACGAATGGGGTGCTCAACCACCGTCGGAACCGCTGACGAAAATGAAACTTCCGGTACCGTACGTGATCATCAGTCATACAGCAACCGAGGGATGCACCTTGCAATCGGATTGCACGTATCGGGTGCGGTTCGCGCAAAGTTTTCATATCGAGTCTCGAAAATGGTCGGACATCAGCTACAATTTTCTGGTTGGCGGTGATGGGTATGTGTACGTTGGCCGAAACTGGGACTACATGGGCGCTCATGCTTTCGGCTTCAACAATGTCAGCATAGGCATCTCTTTCATCGGCACGTTCAACACTATCAAGCCGAACAAAAGACAATTGTACGCTGCTCAAAAACTCATTGATTTAGGGGTAAAGAACAATAAAATCGCGACCAATTATAAACTGTTAGGACACCGACAAGTCTCCGGGACCCTAAGCCCCGGCGATGTTTTGTACGGAATCATTCAAACGTGGCCCCATTGGTCGCCCAAACCATGAACAATTTTTTTTTACTTTGTGATACATTCGAATTTTACACTTTTTCTCGATTAGAGTCTCGTCTAAGCTTTACGCGACCATTGGAATCTACACGGACAAAAGGATACTTATTTAATGGAGGTGTGAGAGTACTGACGAGAATTTTTCTCGAAATATATCTGGATTTTTGAGAATATTCGGGAATTCCGAAATTTTCTAGAACCCGATTCGTTTTGCCCATCGAGTACTCGACATTTTCGAATTCTCGCACACTTCTATTATTCAACGATTCTTATATCTTTTGTATAACAATCGGTATCATTTGTTTTGAGATAGCGGAATTGTCCGTCGAATGAACAAAATCTCACGCTACGAAGATTTGTTTTGTAGGTTAGGTTAAGACAAGTAAGAATATCACATTCTCGGTAACAAATGTGATGTATAAATATTCTCATAGGATATTGATAATTACTATACCTTATACTGTGTTAAGTACATTAATTTTGTATGTATACCATTCAAGAAATGTTACAAATAATATTGTATATATTGTAAAGACATATAAAAGAAATGATAAGATAAATACCAAGGATTGTGTAACTTTAATCGTGAAACAGAATGCACAATTACGTCTCCGTTTTCGGCGGGATTTAATTTCTAATGTACGATAAATGTGTAAATATTTTGTACCAAGGTTGAATCATATCATCTTTTTCCATTAAATACATAATACATGATGTGCCACGCCACGGAAAAAGTAGTTCGATGTTTATTATCCATTCTGAAAGAGGGCGCTTTATCTCGGCGTCGTAATTCGTTGAGTCTTGTTTCCAATGATCGTTCGTTTTTATTAAGATGCGTTGCGGAATACGATCGAGACTGATGCGTGTAGTCGAAAATAATTGATTGCGGAACACGTATTGCTTAAAGCAACTGTTACCATACGATATCCTTAAAGGAAGCAAACATAAAGCGTACTCAGGAATCGAGGATTTTTACAGATTTTTGAATAATTTTCCGTATTCCATGTCAATATGATATCATCGCCCGACGAGAAAACCGTGCACGAATCTACAGTTTCGAGGATAGCCATTTTGGCGGGTGACGTGTTTGCATGCCGAGTATTGACAGCCATAACATAAATGACCGACGTTATGCGTAATATGGCGATAATCGGTTTCCTGTTGCTTGGAGGAGAAAGAACGTGGTAGTTGGTCGCCTGGGTGAGAGAAAACATGACGCGATATTTCACGATGGTGGAAAATATTAATGAATTTGTATACCGCCGGATGGTAAACAGAAGAAAGGCCGCGTATAATTTTCAGCTGCGCTAGGGGGGGCAATGCACCATGGGAACAATTTGCGACAGGCGCATGCGCAGATCAGTTTACAGTTGGAGCTTGGAAGAAAATGGCGTCAGCTAAGTTTCTGGAGGAAGCTCTGAGCACGGACGTCGATGAATCCGCAGTGAACGCGATAGTGGGCTCTCTTGAAACGCAACTGGTAACATCGACGCCGGCTGTCTCTGGTCATCAAGTAAGTTCTGGGTCAGTCAGCCAGCAGAATCATCAGTTGAACAGTGGTATTTCGAACGGGGGCACCATCACCGCGGTACAGCCACAGAAACATGGGGTTTCGAACGGCGGCGGTGCTACTACAGTGAATAGTCTGATGACTCAAGAAGTTACGAAGTCCATTACCACGAGCACTCTTCTGCCAGTAAACGTGGTTACCTCAAACACAGTGGCGCCACAGGTTACTACACAACAGCAGCAACAGCATACACAATCAGCAGTCCCCCCTACTGCTTATATCAATCAAGTTACTGCAAATCAGGTGACCAGTAATCAAACAACACATATACCAAGCCTTACTAAAGCACACGAGCCTGTTAAGATTATTTACCCAACTGTTGGCCAAGTAATAGCAACAACGGGGGTGGCAAATGTCAATAATAAACTTTCCTTTCCTGCACAAACTGTTGGACAGCTAGCCAATGGTACTTTGGGATTAACGTCACAGGCAGTGTTACAGACAACATCAAATGTTGTTACCAATGTTAGCTCTGTTAGTGAAACGGGTAGTCAAACAGTGGCTAGTGTGAATAAGCCAACAGGTACAGCTTTAGTGATAAAGACTAGTGTAGCACCCAGTGGCATGGTTTCCGTTCCAATGTCTGTTCCTGTTTCTGTCGCTGGCAATCCTGTCAGCACAGCGTTACAGGCTAAAGCTGGAGTTACATCCACCATAGTACCTAGTAATGTGCAAATTCTTAATGTTAATGCAATGCGTCCTGGCACACCAGTGGCAGGGCAGCAGGGAGGAAAACAAGTTGCATCCAGAGTAGTTATCGGTCAACATATGATTGGAACAAGACCTGGAGCTCCAGGGGTAAGATATCCATAACTTATAAATAGACCACGGGTCTCTATTGCAAAATAAAAACTTTCTGCATTGAATCTCTTAATAGTTATAATACTTAATAATATAATGTATTCCTTGTCCACAAGAAGATGGCACAGAAAAACTTGTAGGTAAATACACCTCACTACCTGACATAATCATAACATGCTTCACAACACAAACAAACTTATACAAAGCCTAATTCTCTAGAAACCTATGTCCCTACTTCATTGGTATTAAAAGTGGAGTCTCAGAGATCCCCTGTTGCCTCTAACACCCGAAATTTATGCCATCTTCTTGTAGACGAAGAATACACGTAACATATTTTATACATATGTTGTTTTTAATTTAATATACCTTTCTGTGGTTCTAGATAACATTACAAACACTGCACGGTCTTCAACCTGGAACTCAGGGCCATATATTACTAAAAACAGAAACTGGACAGTTTCAACTAATTAGGGTAGGACCACCACCAACTGCAGGTACACCTGCCGGTACTGCAGTTACACCAAATAGTATAGCAGGAAATGCAGTGGTTGCTGCACCATCTCCGGGCACTACCTATCGCTTAGCCTCAGTGCCGGCTGTAAGTAGGCTGAACACACAGTTCACTGGCCCACCACTCGCCACGTTAAGAAAAACGGTTCAGGTGACGCACTCTTATACCTCTTACAAGACTCGATGTAGCGCTGTAGTAGACTTTAGTTTGTGACATTAGTTGGAATGGTTTTATTGGTAAGGCTATGTATTATGTTATATTCTTATTAGTCTGTATTCATTTTCGATCTTATCGAAACTTTCTTTGAATTGTAATTTGATTTTAATGCATACCATTTCTTGTTTGATTTAAACGATTGTTAACGCGTACTGCACATATCCTGATATATGCAACAGATACAATTTTGTATTAGTTTTCTCCATTATCCATGAGAATTTCACGATAATTCTCGTACTTGATACTAAATCTTCAGTTGTCATGAATGGATGAAAGGTTTTCTGTAGTATATAGTGTTTTGTTTTCTTATTGGCTTATTTGCTGGGATGCCTTTTTAATGTAGAATTTCTAAGTTTTTTCAAAAGTGCAATTGTTTTGAAGTCTACGAACTTTATCATATATACACACATTGCATGTTATATTGGTTAAGGGTGTTCTAAGGAACTATTCGAAAAAATCGAGTTTGTATGCATACAATTTGAAATGATGAAATCTCTTTTATGTATCCATAATAAAACACAAAATTTTAGTATTTCAATCATTGCAAAATTATTATAAGAAACAAAGAGGTTTTTTTATAAATTATCTAGTCAAAGAAATATTTACTTAAATAATCTAAAAGCAATTGCTTATAAAGAATATGATTTTTATATTTTAATTTTTCATTGAGTTCTTATAAAATCAACAATTTATACATTGAGTGTATAAATTATTCATTTGGTACAAATGTTTGTCTTTAATAAATATTTGAAATACTTATAAAAGTAAAAATCACGGATTTAAGCAGTTATTATAAAATATTCCGAGTCTGTACAAGGTACAAGTGCGTCTTCAATATGTAACATAATTATTAGTTAAAATCAGTTCACTATAATTATTAATAATGTCATTGTAACAGTTCATTTTAAAGTATTAAAATTGATTAAAAATGGTTAACACACGGATTCTTTTCTTCGACGAGTCTGAAGTTCAGCATGTACATAGATTATATGTAGACAACCTTATTAGCAAGACTATAGATTTGAATAAAACTACGAGTATTTCTGTACACATTTACAAAAAATGCATGTGGGAAATTTATTACTACATTTAGTCGTGTTTGTTTAATACTGAGCTTCAGAACTATGCACAATGTAATTTTCTTCGACTCTGAATGACACTTATGATAAGCATTATCTTTGTTTGAAGTACCAATAGTGCTTATGCATCTGGTAAAAAGATATTTATTAAAAAGAAGATTACATATACGCAAACAAAGCTATACTGAATATTAGAGTTTTCGAATCTATATAAAAATTAGAAGCATTCATTTTCATGGGGAAAGCATGGCATAAATTAAATCGCGAATGTCATGTTATAATATAAAATTTGTAGTTTATATTTAATTTTTGGCAGTGCCGCAAAGTGCTTGCAATTTTGAGTGTCGTTGCGATTTTATAAGTTTAATAAAACGCGATGAAAATGGTCGCAATGACGTTTTGAGGAAAATTGTCAAATGTTTTTAAACTTATAACATCTGTTTTTATATATTAAAATAGACTGTGGCTGCGACTATTACAACAGGAACTACTACTCCAGTGACAGTAACTGCTGCTGCCACGACAGCACCTACCCCACCTGCTGCTGCTGTTCAAACAGTTCAGACACCTGCACCTGTATGTATTACATACACTTTCACGTTATTTTACTTTTACAATATTTAGTTACGAAATATTGTTAAGTAAATTGTGATAGCTAATCGACCATTTATGCAATACCATTGGTACTGTGTACATATTTAATATACGTATTTCTTTTTTTTTGTTTTTAGCGTCAAACTACAGATAATACCAAAGAAAAGTGCCGTAAATTTTTAGCAAACTTATTAGAGTTGTCTAGTCGAGAACCTAAAGCAGTGGAGCGAAATGTTCGAACTTTGATACAAGAGTTAATCGATACTAAAGTCGAACCCGAGGAATTCTGTGATAGACTTGAACGATTGTTAAACGCGTCACCTCAACCATGCCTGATTGGATTCCTCAAAAAGAGCCTGCCACTTTTACGGCAATCGCTTGTTACAAAAGAATTAGTTATAGAAGGTATAAAACCTCCTCCAGCCAACGTTGTTTTCCCTGTGACGTCTGCCACTCCTGTCGTAACACAGGTGAGGATAACTGTTTAATTACATACATATTAAGTAGTTCACAGTACGTAATACGTAGTTCGCTTTAATAAGGTAGTTAAGAGTATGCTATAATTTAGACCATTTGCTAGATATATGTCTCACATAAAATGTTTTATAACACAATGTAGCAGAATCAGATTAGACCAACCATTGCTGTGACAGCAGCTACAATCCCTGTAACCGCAGTTACTGCGACCACGCAAATAAGAGTAATGACTCCAATACCTGCAGCTACAACCACTGTCCCTAGACCTGCTCAGCCAGTTCAGCAAAGGCTGGTAAGATACATCAATTTTAACGATCCTTGAAAAGTAACGTTCATAATGTATGGCACCGCCACTGTTTTATGTAGGTGTACAAAATGTATTATGTATGTAGCAGTGTAATAACTGATTCTATCTTAAAATTCTCGATGATGTACTGTTTAAAAAGAATAATCACTGTTTAACATTTTAAAAAATATTAAAATATCGACATCGTATCCATTCCTACTAAGCAACAGAGTAGAATAAAGGGCGTTTTTAACGTAATCAGGAACTTAGAACCAGTATGATTTTGATACCGGTATTGCACAAATAACACCCTGGAAAACCGGTAACGACTGGATACCATATTAGACTGGTCTAATACCGATATTTTACATTTCGCTGGAAGTCCCCGCTGTAGATACATTAACACTTACAGAAGATGGTGACTGATAGTCTTCATACTCGCAATTAATGCTAGAGAAACAATGCGCGGTGTCTTCCCTTCTCCTGTATTGCTTCTGTGGCAAGTCATAAAAGATAGCACGTGTTTTTAGATACGGCCTGTCACAACAGTAGTTCGTAGCCCTGCAGCGTATACCGTGAAGACAACGGTACCGGTAGGCGGAATCCGACCTACTGCTCCCACAGTCCAAAAACCACCTGTTACCACAACAGTTGTTAAAACCATTACAACTACAACACAAGGCAAAACAGTTAACACAACCACTACTGTTAATAAAGCCGTAGTGCCTTCTTTTATTCCAAAGCCAACTACTAAGGAGAAAGAGAAAAAGACATTTTCATCTGCAGGATACACGTGAGTATCTTTTGTAGCGCCAGAGCGCTACGCAGTGATTGGTTTCTAAAATTAAAACGAAACCTTTGGTAACAGGGGAGATGACGATATCAACGATGTGGCGGCTATGGGTGGTGTTAATCTCGCAGAGGAATCTCAAAGGATTCTCGGGTCTACAGAATTCGTTGGAACGCAAATAAGATCCTGTAAAGATGAAGTATTTTTACATATGACACCATTACAGCAAAGAATTAAACAAATTGGTAATTGTTGAATAGTGAATTTCCATTTAAGTACACGATATATCGTATGAGCATCATGTTCAAACCACATGCTTATTTTGTAGTTTCTAATTATGGGTTAGAAGAACCTAATCAAGAAGTTGCGGCGTTAATTTCACATGCTGCACAAGAAAGGTTAAAGAATTTAGTAGAAAAATTAGCAGTAATCGCGGAACACAGGATAGATTTGATAAAGGTGAACCTTTAAAATTGATTTAAAGCAGACTGAACAGACTGTGGATCTTTATGCATTTATATCTCAGAACAAATCTCAGCGAATTCGTATAATACAAGATTCCATAGGGCTTCATGCAGCTTTACGTTATTTTTAATTTACCGAAAACTAACAACGTAGGGAGCAACGTTTTATTTATCTTCAGGTTCTATAAATTCTATCCCTGAATCTGTTCATTTGGATAAACATCTGCAGTCTAATCATCGGCAATATTTTCAAAATAATGCGAGATCGTGTTACGTTTCTATAAAACTAATCGTGTTATTTATAGGTGGATCCGCGTTATGAAGTAACGCAGGATGTCAGGGCACAGTTAAAATTCTTGGAAGATTTAGACAAAGTTGAACGTAGGAGACACGAGGAACAGGAAAGGGAGTTACTCTTACGCGCGGCGAAAAGTCGTGCAAAAACAGAGGATCCGGAGCAAGCTAAACTCAAGGCGAAAGCTAAAGAGGTATTTGCCCGAATCGCAAAAATCTGTGAGAACTCAAAAATGTCGAGTCTGGACGGATCGGGAATTCCAAGATTTTCGAGAACCCAACTCGTCTCAACCTGATACCTTCCCGACCCGTCCGGACCATTGGGTACCCATTTTCGGGTTTTCGCACACTTCTAGTAGATAGACGAACGCTCTGTTGTAGAGAAGTACGTTCATCACAACGATTTTGTTTTAGATGCAACGTGCCGAAATGGAAGAATTAAGGCAAAGAGAAGCAAACCTAACAGCTTTGCAAGCGATCGGTCCACGCAAAAAGCCTAAACTCGATGTAGGAGGGTCGGCCAGTAGTCCGGGAAGTAATTCCGGTTTGAACACATCGTCGACCGGTATTAATAGGCAAATGCCGATGAGACCACGGTTGAAGAGGGTGAATTTCAGAGACTTAATGTTCCTTCTTGAACAAGAGAAAGAAACGTGTAGGAGCACAACGCTGTATAAATCGTATTTGAAGTGATGTTCTGTGAAGGGCAGGAACTTCAGTGACCCGCCCGATATCTGGCGCCCTACCTGCATGATGGTCTCGTGTGAGCTGGCCTCAATGGACCTTGATAGATCATGCGACGTCGGTGTACGTTGCTTTGTACAGTGTTTCATAAGTTGCATACAATGAAGTTCATTGCGAATCACATCGGGATTCCACATACATTCAGAATAAGATTATTTCTACCATGTCGATAAGCTTCCCTACTGTAAATGACTGAAAGTTTTTTAAATGTAATATAAATAGATTGTTCTTTATTTTTCAACACGAAAAAAAACTACATCATTGAAGATAAGAAGAAAAGCAATGTGTATGAGCACATATGCCTGATGTTCAGTCTTTGGGTAGTCTCATTATGGCAAGAATGTTGTGTGACCATATATAAATATTGTTATATGGTGTATGTGTGCATGGTACGCGGAATGAATGCGTTGTACATTGTCATTTATGTATATGCCCGCTGCATTGTAACACTTGACCTATACTTTTGGACACTGTAGCGCTAGTGTAAAGGAGTGCAGGTTTTGTTATCATAGTAAAATCGTATTTTTGCAAATTGTATTGTAATTAATATACTGTGAGAGCACACTGTCCAAAAAGTATGGAATAATTTGTACAATACCTTACACATTAAAGAAAAAAAAATACTACTAAATAGTGATAATTTCAATGTTGGTACAACAAAATATAGCTACTCTCCACCATATGATGGAATTGTTATCAGTATATTATGTTGTAATCTACATTTTCAGTGTTTATAAAAGAATTAGCTGTTACGTTTTTTATTAAAGAAATATTTACAAAAGTACAGAATTACGGATATTTTTTCGATCGATGTTAATTTAATTATTTATATTTCCTCGTCGAAATTGGTGCAGTTCTTTACTGTATGATTATTAAAAAGAAAAGTGTGCTTCGCATATATATACATATATATATATATATATATATGTATATGTATATAATATATATTATACGTATATGTATTTAATATATATATATTTGTATACCTATACAAAATTATATATATATACACCCACACTTATGTATATATATATATATATATTATATATAAATAATCGGATTGAAAGATCAAGAAGAAAGGGAAAAAAAGATGAGAATTCAAAGCGTGTACCTGATTTATAAGTGTAAAAGAATTTGCTGCAGATGTACGTGGGTGCCTATTATCGTACAGAGTAATAATTGAAAATGAAAAGAAGATAACGATCTTTCCTAATCTGCTCATTAGATGAGCGTCTCAACGTAACACGTGCCCAACAGAGAGCTTTTTCGTTGCAAAAGAAAATGGATCACAATATATACCATTACCCGTGTATATACTTGTTGATGCGATAAAGATACTGATTTATAGAAAATATCAAAATATCTGAGGTATGCGTAAATGTATCATTTATTGCGTTTAGACTTTCAGTTTCTCTTTAGTGCATCATTAGACAGTTCAGACGACCTTGATTGTAACAGCTTCTGTTTCTTATCTATAGGAATATATGGCTCCGTGCGTTCATTTTCCACACGATTTTCCATACGAACGTCATTCAAATTCGAGAACGGGAGAAGACACGTATTACCGATCATTTTTTATAGTCTGTAATATAAATAACTTGAGAGACAATGCAAAAACAGAAAAAAAACCAGAAAAAAAACTTTTTCTATTGAAACACCACCGTTGTGGTTCGACCGAAGTTCCAGGAACGATTCGAGAACGAGTTACGGCCATTTATTTTTGCTCGGCAGACAGCTGGAAAATATGACGCGTTACATCAGATTATCCAATTGTAAGAGAAATAGAGAACGGTAGAAGACAAGAGTTTCCGAGAGAAATGCGTGTCGTCAATGGTAATCTGGATTAACCATCCGTTCACCGATCGAATTTTTCTTCGTGCTTCCACGTTCGCAGGAGAGCACGATTTCAAACGAATTTCCTGACCGGCGTTCACGATTACTTATTGCACAGGGCACGTACACCTGTGAGTCTTCTGATGTAAATATATTAAAAGGGCGAGAGCGAGCGTGTGCGAGCGATCGAGTGAGAGAGCGAGAGAAAGAAAGAAGTTAAAGAGAGAGGAGCGAGTCTATATATGTAACGTTTCAGTTACAAATTATGATGAGACGTAACTGCTTCAACGGTTCAATATTTAATTTAGGGAGAAAAACAAACAAAAAGGAGGAAAGAAAGAGTTATAATACACGCACAAGACTGATGAATATGTAAAAGAAAAGAAACAAAAAACTATTAAGTTGTACTGAACTTATTATCATTGAACATGCGTAGCGTCGATTAATTGCGTGACAAGTCAGTACAAAACGGAATGGGAATTATTTAATAGGTGCGAGGGTATATTTGCAATATTGATCTCAGCTAGGATTCTATTTGTTATAGCGTGCACCGAGAGGAGCGATTGCCTTTTTATATAAACGCGATTGATACGATAAGTCCCTTTCTTTTCCTTGAAATTAGAACATGAGCCTGAAAGAGAAAGAAGGATAGAGAGAAATGGAAAAAGAATACATATTGTAAGCGCGGATCGTTGAAGCAAAATTATTGGAGTAAATTGTAAATACCATTCACTTTTCTTTCCTTAGTAGCCTTGTATAATTTCATCGTCCGAAAGGCGCACATACCATTACTTGTACCATACTCATTGCCGCGCACTTCACATGTACGAAAAGAAAAAAAATTTTTACTTAGCTGCGTGTTCCTCTTCACGATGATGATGATGATGATGATAATGATGATGACGATAACGACGATCGGACGGTCATCGGTCCTTCTTTTTTTTCTACGAGAAATCGACGAGAGAAAGCAAATCGAGACGCGCGAGTTAGATTTATGATAAATCTTCTTACTGCCACTAGGTGGGATTATTAATATGAATATAAAATAGAGGAATGTATAAAGAAATGGAAAGAAAATCAACAAGAAAAAACTAATGGTACATAGCAGTTTTGGTACAGTATGATATTTTTACAAATTGTAATCGGATAAGCCGTAACCGAAAGATAATAAAACAGAAGAATAAGATACACCAAAGAATAGCTCGAATCTGTTTTTTATAATTATCTAACTCTTAGGCTTTTTGTGTTCTTCATTTCGTTCGAGACGTGCGACGCCAACTCGCATCCATTAATTTTATTGGTAGCGACCATGTTTTTCGTTCGTTCTATTCCTATCTAGTTCTACGTTAGGCGTAACCATCGTCACGATACTATCGTGCCCACAAAGTGTCGGGCTGGTAGTGTATCTACAAAATTAAACGATAAAAGTGATGAAAGTAAACGATATCTTTGACTAAACATTATTCCCTATCGCTTTCTTTTGCATCCGTTATTCACGATACACGAGGCTTCGCAAAGTGTCAAGCCTTGAAAAGATAGATTAATAAAATCTCTATCGAGACTACACTGGTTTGAAAAAATCCAAATTTTTTTAGGCAAGATTCAGTTCGTCTGCCTATCACATAAATAAAATTGGGGCAAAGACAGGAAGTGCACTCAGATAGACACTCTGCCGCAAGGCATTCGGACGTCTGAAAGACGCTTTTTTAATGAGGAATTATTGAACAAAATCTTATTTAGATCAGAATAGATGAAGTTTGAATATATCAATTGCGAAAGACGTGATTTTCATAGGCAAAATCTAAGTTTTTAATTTTTCAAGTCTGTACACATTTTTTGGTAAAGTCTACATCGATATTTTTTAAGAAATATGATAACACTTGATTTTTCAGTACCATTTAAAGAATTAATAGGTTTTTCAGTTTTGCAAAGAGTAAAGAAACAGATGGAATATGTAAAGCGGAAGTTGTTCATAAAATGGATTACGTAACGCAAGTAGTTTGAGCGATGTCATGTTGATTACATATCGTCTGAGCTGATTCTCCGCACGGTAACTGTAGTGCCCAATTGAACCCGTTAACCAAACGATTTTTCGATTACGAACGCGGGACTGGCA
Source organism: Lasioglossum marginatum (assembly GCA_028455795.1). Lineage (NCBI taxonomy): Eukaryota > Metazoa > Arthropoda > Insecta > Hymenoptera > Halictidae > Lasioglossum > Lasioglossum marginatum. Next base: position 3,160,351 of record CM052252.1, read on the forward strand.
TCATAAAGACGAATGAAATCCACCTAGCAAAAATACTACTGCAGTAAACGCGAATGCAATATGGTTTACATTAATATACAAATTATAATTAATTGGCCAAAGAAAAGAATGGAAATAAATGAAAAGTAAAGTGGAATGCGATCGACGGGTTCGTTCATTTTTCTCGAATAAAAATTTTTCAAATTGTCCACTTGAGTGGTGAAGAAAAAAAATGCAGGAATATCAGATAAAGTTTATCGTTATCTGGATCCCATTATCATAAACACAAGTTCAATATAGCAGTACATTTCGCGGATAAATTGCACGCCAAAGATTAATATCGAAAAGCAAAGATTTATAAAGATCTTCAAATTATTATTTAGACAAATTTCAATTTAACGAAGACGAAATATTACTTTATATTCATTGCCTCGCGTTCATGCAACTGTAACAAAATGATACTTATTATAAAGTCCACGGTAGAGTTATCTTGAAAATGGATGGAAAGTTTCGAAGTAGCGTGCAGTAGTCTCTCGTACAACGCGATCAAAAGAATTGTTTAAAAAGACTGTATACATGTATTTTATGTGGCACAGTAAATGTGCAGTAAATTTAAAACAAGATCTTTTAAGTGGACCGTGCACTTACTCCCACAGAGAATGCATGTACGCTACTGTGCAGAAGAAAGAAGCACCCAGTATAATTATAAGATATAATGACAAACAATATCTTTATGTAGAAATTGTATTGTACAATCATTGATCTATTGCATTTAAAGTATTAGATAATCCGCAATAACACATATTCTCAGAACTATTCAATTAAATAGCGGAATCCTTTTTCAAAACTTACTGTGTTCTTATTTGATTTTTTATTAAATATGGCCGGATGCTTTTATCTTTTGCACAATAGTATATACTTTTTTGTACGGCAGTCTAACAAATCGAAAGACGACAAATCCGATGCGGAGGTTTCCCGGATCGTTTCATAAGTTTCATAATCATCTCATACGTTCCAATTTTAATAATCTCCATGTAGCGTGGGCACAAAGGTGGATGGTGCCTCAAAGAAATTTCGCCGGTCGAGTGTTCGCGTAGACAATAGTAGCGTGACGGTGATATCCTCGAATTTCAAGCCCGTCTTCGTTGTTGACGCCAAAGGCTACTTCGCCTCGTGTCGTGTATTGAAGGACCTGGCCCCGAGGTGGCCCCGGGGTGATCCAGAAATGGAATATAATCAAGCCAGCGCTCGACGGAGACGGAGAACGCGCTGAGAGTCGTGTAGTAAAATGTGCAATAGGGAGGAAGGAGCAAGAGTATAGAGAGGGAGGTTTCAGAGACGAATGGACGAGAGAAAGGATAGAAGAAGAACTGCGAACTGAGAATGGACGAAGGGATGGTCGCCCTGTGAAAGAGTAGCCAGGTAATTCCTGGCGATCTTTTAAATTAAATAGTACTATCTCGGGTTGAATATAATAATACTTGGATCGAAAGGAATGACTCTTTAGCATCTTCATGCCAATGTCTTCAATACTCAACAAAAATTGGAACCGCTGATCCTTGATGATAGGGTAGCTAGGTGATTCCGGGTGAATTTTTTTAACTAAGTAGCACTATTTTAGATGGAATATAACAAATTTCATATTTTAATTTCTTAGCTTTGTGCCAATGTCTTTGATAGTGAACAAGAATTGGGAACGCTGACCCCTGAAGATGCCACGAAAGGGTAGCAAGGAGGATCCTGGCGATTTTTTAGACTAAACGGTACTATTTCAGATTGAACATAAATAATTACGAAAAGAAGGGAAGGATTACGTGAAATGAAATGTAGAAAAATTTTGTTAACGATCGTATTTTTCAAACGCCTACGACTACGTTAATTTTACGAATCGAGCACAAATCCTTTTGCACACGTATTCTACAACACGTATACATAAAGAGAATGCAAAAAGAAGAAAACCGATTTTTTGGAAAACCAAAAAACCCACTCCTGACCCTTATGTTAATAACGAACAATTTTCTACTGTATTACTACGATATTCAATCATGTACTCTACAGTTTCAATGATGCATATTTTTATGTCTTAAACGTAAATTAATCTGTGGTTATTCAAGAGTATGAAAATCAACAATAATTTTGCTGTATGTTCAGAGAAATATTAAAGAAACAGAAATTGACAATGGGTACCTAGGTACCCGGTTATTGACATGAGGGTTAAGGATAAATGGTAGTGAGTGTCATGCAGCTGCGTTGGGTAGTTCGGTATCGAACTCGCATCGACGCGATAGAAGAGAAGCAGGAAACGACGAGATAGAATGATTCTGAGGAAGAAGCGCGGAGGGTTGCTGGTGGAAAGAGGCGGTCATAAAGAATATGACGGAAACAATAAGGTAGAAAAGTAGAAAAGAAAGAGAGAAAGAAGACAGAAGTGTAGAGTGAAAAGAGGGAGAGATGGAGAGGGCTGGGGGAGAGGAGAGCAGAGAGAAGGACGGAATCGGAGCGGCCGACGATCCGCTCGGCAGGTTCGAGGGATGACAGCCCGCGGCCTATGCTAGCCCCAGGCTTCGCGGATATTGAGTTCACGGTAACCATGGAAACGGGGCCTGAGGCAATGACGTTTGTGCGCTTTATCCCTTATTCCCGCGGTTACGTGATCAACGCGGTTCCGAGCTCTTTTGCTCTCTCTCTCTCATGCTCCTCCAACCAACCTCTCCAGCCCTTCCCACCTTTCTTCCCCTTGTCCTTCATGTTCCTCCGCTGTACGCTACTTTCTTCCACTTTTTAGCTCAGCCTGCAAAGATTTATCGTTAATTAATCTGCTAACCGGCCGACCTCTCCCTGGCAATCAACCATTAACCCTTGTGTCAATACTCGCCGTTTTCTGCGCCGTCCAGTAACATTGTGATCGCTAGACTTCGGCGTTTTCCAGTGTGCATATTCTTGTGCCTCAAATGTAATTTACCATTGTCCAAGGAAATAGAGTTTAGTTAGTGAGAGCGTAGAAAATATTTTAAAGTCAAATTAACCCCTTGCCTTACGATTTAGTTTACGATTTCAGTGAGTAAAATTCTTTTTGTAATTCTTAATTTCCTAAAAAAGGAGAAACTTTGTATCTATTGTACGCCTATATGTTCCCTAATAGCTGTACATTAACAAAACCAAAATAGAATTTTATTTCGATTTAAAGAAAATTAATAGCATACATATTTATTAGACACTGTTCAGAATCTTCATCACGTGTCTGACACGATATTGCAAGGCAAAGGGGTAAGAGTAAACTATTGGCGTAAGAATTAAATAGTGAATCAGCGTAAACATAATTATTATTTGTAAGACGAATATAATATTTGTTGAACTGGTCATAATCTTTTCCATTGTTGGGAGTTCTTTAGATTATAAAAGTGAAATTTTACAGTATCTGAAAATAGTCACGTATTTCAACAGTGAGGAACGTATCAGGATGAGAGGGTAAATGAGGGTGAATAGAATGAATCTGTCAAAGGTTCTATCCCAATCGACTCAATCACTATTATTACTTATACTACTTCAGACATTAAAATGTCGTTAAACGTAAGATGACAGTCTTATTTCAGCTAATAAATTTAAGGGGATGATTGAGAGTATGATTTTAACTTGTCATATTATTTTTACCTTAGTTAATTATGGTTTGCAATCAAACTCAAAAAATGTTTAAGTTCATACAACTTTTAACTGAATTCTCGAGCAGGAAACCAAATAACATTTCTTTTTTAAATTGTGGTATTAAAGCACTTCACACTTCCACTGAAAATATTTACTCGACGATAAGATACAAAATGATGCTATTTGTGCGATACACTCGGCTCATAAACTCGAGATTTGAATAATTCAAAAATTAAACAGGATGGTGGTAAAGGAAGCGAATTTCACCGACGCCGAAGTTTCAGTCGAGTTTTCTCGAGCGCGGCGATTTTTGTTTCTACCGTTCCTTTCGTGTCTAGGAGGAGATAACGAACTGTTAGCAATTATACGGCTGAGATATGTGATTGCGAAAGTCATCGGAGCGAAAGGCTGTCCGACGGGATGCACGGGTTCTCGCGTGCGGCCGACGAGAAAAGTCGAAAGCTGGTATTGCGTAACTCGTTTGAAGTCTATCAAATTTTTCCGTCGGAACGTCGCGGAAACTGCATTGTCCGGATAATGATTTTATTCCGGCTGTTGCACGGCAAATTTTATTCTCGTCTCGGAGTCTTAACCAAAACCGTGCAACCCCACGGCGAACACTATGTTCTCTTTTGCGTCCCTTGCTCGCAAAATCGTTTCCGGGACAATATTTAGCCATAGCCGTCACTCAGCTTTGTCCCGATACTAGTCCTACCATAGCTGATTGTTGTCATTACTATTTACTGTTCATACACTGATTATTGTCATTACTATTTATTGTTCATACAGGTACAGAACGTCTGAATGTGGTTCACCATCTTCCACATATTTTTAATTATTTGCTTTCGTTACATCAGGATTATATCATTCCTGAAGTTGCAAATATTCTTTCTTTTTCCCATTATTTAACACGTTTGCTACTAGAGTTTATTAAATGCGACGAAATTTTATTTCTAATAAAACATTTATGCAATTATGGCTTCCGAAAATTTTCAAAAAATACTAGGGTATAAAATACGGCCGAATTTAGTACGATTTTAATTGATTTCATATCTAAAAAGGCTACTGCCACGGATGATGAGATTCTATTGGATTCATGTTTCTGAAAATTCGTCTACAAAAATTGCAAATTGCATAAACATCCGCAGTCTAGATAGAATAATTACAAGTTCCAAACTATCACGTTATATTTCATATTTTGCCACAGAATTGTTATACGTCCCAAAGTGTATCACGTTATATTTTATAATTTTAACACTGTTTCTACCGAGGGTGTCGAAAGACACCTCCCAAAATTTTAAATAAAAATTGAGACTGCAAAGATGCATTAAAGGAAAATTATGAAATAAATCTATTTCTTTCAATATACAAGATGATCAACTGGTGGTACAAAAGAGGATGATTCTATACAAAGAAAATTAATCGAGATCATATAATATAAAAAGTGTTAAATAGAAATAGTGGTAAATATTGTATTAAATTGTAGAATTAATTTGGTTTTATTTAGAAATTTTCTAAATAAAATTGTTTTCTATCGTATTTTGTAGCCGATTAAAAACTAAGTAATTTTGTTCCAAATATATTTTTATCTGGCTACCGGAAGTGCCCGAACAATATATATTAATATTCATATACGAATATACTTTGGTAGTGAAGATTGTTCTTTGTATTTTCAAAAATCCTCGTCCGCGAAGGGCTAAGTGTCTGGTAAAAGGAGCTTGAGTCGGGAAAGACGGTTCGTTATTTTCAAGTAATAAACATTTTATTAGATCAATCGAAACGGTACTTATTGTAGCAAGTGTCTTGTAGATTAGAAACTATCCTTCCTCATTTATTAACTCATGGTGTAATCGGAACAGTCACTGACAACGAGCGACGGAAGCGGCGCGAGACTTCAGCCGAGTTTCGAATCGGAAAAATCATTCGAAGAACGTTTCATGTTCGAATGATTTTTCCACGTTCGGTTACTTCGTGATTTGTTAGAGATAAAACTTTTACATTTCCTTGATTTTTCTTTTTCTTTTTTGCAGAGAGCCGACGAGATCAACGCGAATGGTTTCGTTGATGGTGGCATCGCATTCGAATGTCGGCGAATTGTAAGTACATAGGATATTTATATTTATATATATCATATATATAGATATAGATACACGTTTGTTCGCGGTATTTACAGTAATTAGTATGGCATTTAAATACATATAGGTACACCTTATTAAATAAAAGCAAAGTAAAGACCGGCGCACCCGTGGCTCTTAGGCAGATGTGGGTCACGAGCGTGCGTAATGATACCGTTCGACGACACGTACACGTAACAGCGACGATTATGTTCCGGGACCCAATGTTCACCGAGATATTGAAACGATTTTAACGGTGATTTTGTAATTACCAATTGCAGACCATGAAAATTACGACGCTTCGGGGATTCTCCGCGAATTTCGTCCTGTACTGCCAACGTAACGTAGGCTGATGCTCAGATAACTTTTTGTTCGATTCTGCGGATGTTATCGGACTGTTTCAACTTTTTACTCGAACGTCTGCTTCGTATTTTATCGAGGAATTTTAATAATATTTGATTACTTGTTCTTGCGTCTACAGTATCAGTGGATATATTCAATTAAGGAGATTCAAACCGCCATGGTCAGACTCGGGAATACTCTCAGCTAATTTACGTTTTATAATATCTCGGAGTGTTAATCGGTAATGTAAATTATTTAGGTCTGCAAAGGTCCTTCCAATAATTTGAACAAACAGTGAATGATCTTTTTAATGTGTTATAAATTTTAGAATCGGAATTTGTTAGATGTTTCTTCGTCGTGTTTCGTGCGTTCTCGCGTCCTCGTTTTCGCTGTTCTCAACAAGTAACTCATCATCGTTTGAATAACAATTTTCGTGTGTAACGATGCTCAAGGACCCAGTGAAAAAACGCAGTAGTTCAATCTGAACAGTGAGCTTTCAAATTGTGGCGTAACGTGAACCGTATAACCAGAGCCATATCATTTTTATACATTGCACTTTTGTGAAATTATTTTGACATGTCTACCGAGAGACAAGAAATTAAAGTAAAAACTGATCTTCCAGGAATACTTCTCTGCACCGAATGAAAAATACTTTATGCAACGGGAAGATCCAATTAAAAGGATTCGACCAAGTTGGATCAAGTTACGTGGCTCACCCTGTATTCTCTGATTACATTATCGTCTGTTTTACTCTGTCACCGGATAGTTAAATGTTACAGGTAATATAAAAAAATAATTTTACAACTAACGGACTAACAAGAAACGGTTACGAACTTCAAAATATCACGAGACAGTATAGTAGAACGAAAACAGGAAATATAATGTAACAATTCGTTTCGTTTCATTCTACAATTAGGATCACGGCCTTGTAAAAAAAGCATACGAAGCTAATGGCGCAAGAAATGTGTTCGGGAGTCGACACTTCGCGTACATGATTTTTCGTACCATTAGTTATCTCACCCTGGACATAATGAATGTGGGAGTACAGTGATTCGTTAACCCTTGAACATAAGTGCGGACAAGTTCGATGATGCTAAATTTCATGAAGCGACTTCAATTTAACAGGAGGTTTCGATAAGAATTTTTTACTTTGACTATTTAACTCTCGGACTCCTGCAAGGACTTGGCCTAAGCCGGGGTCATTTCTGACCCACGCTGAGTTCACTAATACATATTGATGGGGTTAGTTAAAGGACCGGTTAAAAATTTATATTCTTAGGTACAAATTTTCTATTGTATATTTTTAAACCCATTTCAAGATCAAAACTCTTGTTAAAGAATATGAATAATTTTGATCGACTATGAGAAATTCAGAATTTACATGGGATGGTTATAGTTCTTCAGTCAAAATGAAACCAACTTTCAAGTGAAGGTTTAAATAATATAATGACATAGTAAATACAGCGGGGTGACAAATGGCAACTCTTTTGCTTGATTAAACTTGATAAGTCAAGATCTTGAAACGAGGGGTTGGAACTGATACAGTATAAAATCTGATTCTGTATCATCTTCTTTAGCGAAAGGGTTAATATAAATGATTTTAACCGACTGTGAAAAATTCAGAATTTACATGGGACGTTTAAAGTTCTTCAGTCAAAATGAACCCAACTTCCAAGTGAAGATTTAAATAATATAATGACATAGTAAATACAGCAGGGTGACAAATGGCAACTCTTTTGCTTGACCAAACTTATCATAAGTCAAGATTCTTGGAATAAGGGGTTGGAACTGATTATTAAATTAATTATTAATTTTTGCAGTCCTGCTAGGTTCACTACTTCGACATATCATTACTCTCAACTGTCCAGCTCAATAATCAAGTAACATAATTACTAGATAGGATGCAGCGGTCCCACAAGATCAACTGCTTAAATAATGCAGTATGAATTGTGACACGAAACCTGTTGAGGCACTAATGTTCAGCTTAAAATAATCATGAATGTAAATTCATACGTTCATTATGATCCTGGGTGAGCTCCTAAGTCTTCAAATTTCTCCTAAGGTCATCTCTGAAAATTTGCATAGCCACAGAAAAAAATCTTTGCAATTTCCCTACATCTTGACCACAGGAACTATTTATATAGCTTCTCGAAATGGATCTGGGATACTTCGATGATCGTAATAGCTGTCCACCCAACTTCGATAGCTCCAAGCTCTCAACATATGAGTAATAAGAGTGTACAACTATGATGATTATCGATCTACCTCCTTTTTCCCGCAAAGCCGGCTATAACAATTTTCAGAGTAGCTTTAGTCTACATGAATCCTACACTCGCCTAAAGGGAAGTCGTGTCGTTTAGAGGTTCCAATCGCGATCGACGTACGAAAATCGGGGCTTGAAACGGTCCCGAAAATAACTGTTTTGAACTGTTATTACACGTAACGATTCTGATCGAAACAGTTGCGAGGAATCTTTGCTCCGAGTCACTGTCGCGAAGAACCGAAATTTTCAATTATTATTTGCTAGGACGTTAGAAATCAATAATGTCCAACGACATATCTTTCAATGAAAACTTTACCAACATATTCGTCACATTTTTCTAATGAAAATGAGTGCCAGCACGACCCAATTCGAGCCTGTTTGCTTGTTTAATCGATTTAGTGTTAGCCTTGATTGTCCGAATCAATAAGACAGTTCAATCTAGCTAACACCCATGAAGGTTGGATAATCGAGGCTCCACTATATCGTACATTGAACAAACAACTACGATCCAAACTGAGCCATGCGTGGTATCGTTTCAATCAAGAAAATGTGACGAATCTGTTCGTAAAAGTTCCATTAAAAAATCATTCGAGACAGAAAAGAATTTTATTATTGGATCAGTGTCTGGCAATTCAGTCTCAAAGTTTTCACACATATCGAGACATCATTTCAAAATTCTTCCCGACTGTCATTCGGCCGGAGGGTTCTTCGTAACTGTTTAAGGAATCCGGAACGTTGTTACAACAGTTCCCAAGCCCCGACGAAAATCTCCCGAACGATCCCCGGGATCAGAAGCAGCCGGGTGCTCCGTCGGATCAGTTGATCATCCGTGACACAGTCTTCGATATTCTTCTCCTGGACAACTCACTCGGGGTCGTGGTCCCGCTGTAGGCAACGGACCGTCCTCGAGCTCGTTTTGCGCTGGTGCGCAATGTTCCGTCAGGTGTTGACGGCCTGTCTAACGAACAGGTACTCCGAGAACTGTTGTCCCTCGACGCCGCCGCCGTTGCTCGCGACCACGCGGAATCCGGCGTTCAACAGCCTGGTGATGGCCTGCACGGAATTCAGCTTGCAGTAGCCGTTTAATGGGAACCTGATTACGTGACGGGCGTCCTGTTGGTGCCAGGCGACGCCGGAACGGGCGTCGATCACCGCCTGGGTCGTTTCCGGGAACACCTCGTCCAAAAGCGCCCTACCGCCCGACAGCATCACCCTTTCTCCTAAATCCGGGCTGACGTGCAAAGCCACACACTCGTAACTGCAATTGCCCTCGGTGCTGCGCACTTTGTCCGAGTCCCGGTTGCAGGGCACCGTCGTGCAACCAGAACCACGGTTGCTTAATTGGCTCGCCGGCGGTGGACTCGGGGATGATGTCGATGTTGTCGTCGAGCCGTTTTTTATGCGCTCCTTCTTCATCTGCTCCAGCTGCCTGCACATCGCTGCAACAGGGTCGTTCGTTAGATCAACGATTAGATTGCTTCCTAGAACCTCCCAATTAAAGTCTACGACCGTGTATTGGTAATTATTTACTTTAGCCATTCAATGACCTTGACATATGTTCCCAAGGTCATCATTCTCATCACCTTTTCCCTATTCTCACCAAGTGTCACAATTTAGGCACGTAAAGCCAAGGAAATTTTTGACCATCGGTAAGGACCAGAGTCGCCAGATTAAGACTTGTGTCCCCACTGAACTCTCCCCTTATGCGACGCTATTCCCCACGCTTCTGCCGCGGCTTGGTCACGTGCATGTGCTCCGTACTGGCAGAGAGAGACGGTAACTTTTTCCCCTCAATTTGTGCTCCCTCTCTTCATCTAGCGACTCGGGTAAGGACCACCTTAGTGTACCCGGAATTAATTATGTTCTTAACACTAAACCTAACGACCATCGAAAGTGACTGACGTGTACAGTATTATAAAAATAACAAGATTAGAGTTATTTATATTTTGTGCGATTTTTACTATAATATAATATATACTGGAGTCAAAAAATATACTCAATAAATTCCCATGAAAACACCTTTACAATTTCAGTAATTGCCAAATAAAAAATCTAAAATGGGTCATTTGACCCCTCGTGATAGGTTTAGTGTTAATATGCATGTAATTATTAGACCGCAGATCTTTATACATTTTATGGCGTCTGAAAATTTTCAAAAAATGCTAGAATACAAAATTCTCGACCGAATTCAGTACAATTTTTATTGATTTCAAATCTACAAAGGCTGCTACCATTGAAAATAAAATTTTCTATAAAAATTGCAAACTGCATGAACGTCCGCAGTCTAGTAATTATGCAATTTATTTTCCGTGTACGAATTAGAGGTGTGCAGGTACTCGAGCTTCGGGGGTCGGGTCAGGATTCGAAGTTCTTAAATCAAAGTTCACTGTCTGCAATATGCCAGCTTGTTAACAATTCCGCTATCAATTGAAATCTCACCGGTCGCGTTCCCTTTTTTCCCGTAGCAGAAGGTTAAACACACATGGAACAGAGATAGAACGATATCGAAGGCACTGGAATTTTGAGAGGCTCGTGAGTTTTTTGCCGTGTCCCGTGGTTATCAAGATATCGCCGTTTAATGCAGCATAATACGAACTTTCTGCGCTGCTGGTATTGGCAGTTAATGGGAGGAAAAATGATCTGAGGAGAGATTCCGCGGCTCAGATAACATGATTTATCGTCGATACACCGTGATCTTTCGCCTCAGCACAGAAGCCGGTGCGCCGAGAGTTGTCTGTCTGGTGTATTCACGGTGTCCGGCAACCGTTCAGATTTTCGACGGAGATTAAGTAATACCGGCTCTCATGAATTTCAGTACCTTCTTCTTGTTTAATTTAACGGTATGCTTGCTTTCATAATATTGATTAAGAGCCAATAAAACAGGACCGAGACGAACGATGCAACGGAAGAGGGAAGGGAGAACGCGAAAACTCGACCAAAACAACATGTATTTTCTCTTACGTGCGATGTCGAAGTACCGCGCTTCTTCCAACAGCAAATCCAAATCGGCGAAATTATCTGGTATCAGCAGCCGCGAGTTTCTCATAAAATTCAATATGTGTCTGAACATGCCGCCGTCCCTGTCGATGAAATAGTGCTGCTTCAGGGAGTCCAGAACGATGGGGATGCTGCCGTTGAATAATTTCGCTAGTCTCGATTCTGGATATCTGTGGACAGGCAATTGAAAAAAATCACGTTTATCTAATCGGACATTTTGTACATAGTATTACAAGATTGCCGGAGCTACCCGGGGGCTTCGACTTCGTTTTCTATTTGCCAACTCGTGCTACTTGTTTTTAACTTCTCGGTATCGCGATCTTTCGTGAGACTTGCCAGTGGTCTTCGGTTATTATGCACAGCCACACCAGATTAAGGGGGTATACTCGTTTCCAGGATTGCAAGGGTGCGGGATGCGCCTTCTAATTTCTCGGTAATGCAAAGATGGAGATTTTCAGTAGCGAAAAGCGCTAGATAAAAGATCAATCTAGGCCGCGATCGCCCTCAAAAGTCCTATTTTTACGTTTACAAGGCGTAATTTACATTATTCGGAAGAAGAGTTGGGCAAAAATTTAATCAGCGATTGACGAATAAATTTCTACTTCAATCGTTAAACGCAATTAACAATTAATCTTCTAGTTTAGTCGTTAATTGCGATTAACGATTATATACTTATTAATCGTTAATTGGAAATAACGGGTAAATTTCTACTTTAGTAGAAATTGGTTTTTAACAATTTCATAAAAGAAATAGGAAATTTGCGTTTATAGTGTGTTTACATAGCTTCGACGCTTTAAATATTGGTGACAGGAGAATCAAATTTTATTTCGATTCAAAAGAAACGAACAATATTTATATTTAACTGGCTACGTCCGAGATTTTCATCATAAAACCTTTATTGTACGATTTTGTTCACAACAATGCTTAAAACTCCCTGGTTTCTAACAATTTCATAAAAGAAATACGAAATTTGTGTTTCTTATTAACATTCGACAGGCTGCGTTTGAGATTTTCATAAAACTGACTCGACAGAAGACAAGAGGTTAATTCCCAACCTTTACGACTGTCTTAACGACAGTGTCAGCTTTCGCATGTTGAAATAAATACATCACCGACTGGCACGTCAAAATCAATACGGGAGTGTGCGAACAATTATGCCGACATCGTTTTTATAGATCTGCAAACAGACCGAGGGCCGTTCGCGAGCTTGTACGCCTGTCGGGCGTTTTTGTATCGTCTTTAAATCTTGCTGATCGATTCGCGTGATGAATCGTTAAGCAGTTTACTCGGACCGGACCGGATCGGATATACGCTGTTCGATGGTAGCGACATATAAATTAGGCGGTCGCATTGACGAGGATCTCGTTGAGACGAGCAGGTGTCGATACTCTCGGTCACCTGCCAAAATCGCTTCGAGTTACCGGTCGTCGCAGCTGTTTCTCCGCCGAAATTTTTTAACGAAGTCGCCGGCCGGTTTCGCTTTAATTGACGATCACCGACGCGCCGCGCCGGATCGATTAACGTCACGTCGTAAATGCACATTTTGTCGTGAGCCGATGTGCCGCTAAGTAAAGGGTATGCTCGCGCCGCCCTGTTGCCTTATTATTTTATTAGATTAATGGAAACGTAATGGAAATTTCTTCAGAGAAGCCTCGCCGAGAGGACAGGCCGCGCGTTTTCGGGAAACCGGTGCTCTCATACCTGTCGTGTAAACTGGAAATCCACGATCCAGATCTCCACCTGTCTATGTGCGCGCGCGCGTGTGTGTGTGACGTTTTGTTGCTGTTTTTTCAGCTCATTCAGCTGGCCAACCGTGGCATTACTAGTATTATTACGATCACCGTTATTACGAGTACTCTTTGCGCCCGAAAATATGCGAATATTGATTAAAATAGCAATTCTTCGGAGCGGCTTGCTCGCGCGAAGATATAATTCGAAATAATTATACGAAGCATGGTCATCATTTTGGTAACTCTTTCAAAGTACCGGAGAAAATGATGGTGCAATTGCGAGTCCTCGCCGCGCCATCTTGGAACGGACGAATGTTAAAAATGTTGCTGCCGATATGTTTCGGTAATAGCAATGCTGCGCGATTAAATTGATACTTTTAAACTGCTGCTTTGATTTACAGTGACTCCCATTAATATTCGGACACTCTTAAAAAGACGATAACTTTTTTAATACTGTACTATACTTATACGATCTGAACATTTTTGGGAAGCTAGAGCAATTAGTTTGCTACAGGATGCGAAAAAAATTTTTTTCAAAAATTGCAATTGATCGGAATTGTAGAAAAAATACTAAAAGTTGTATTTTACAACTTTTTTATGTGGGCCTATATTGAAAATTTTAAAAATACGTTTTATAGATCTGTGTCAATTAAACATTTTGAAAATTTCGCCAAAATCGGTCGACGTTGCAATGAGATTTTCACGATTTTCGGCCTATAACTGCAGTAAATCTAAGGATTCTTACATCTCTCAATGCCTGTCGTTTTTTCCCGCATCAACCAATTTCGATGAAACTTTCACAGTGCATATAATTGACACAGATCCACAAAAAACGTATTTTTTAAAATTTTCAATATAGGCCCACATAAAAAAGTTGTAAAATGCAACTTTTAGTATTTTCTCTGCAATTCCGACAACTTGCAATTTTTATCAAAAATTTTAGTCACCTTGTGCAGCAAAGCAATTGTACTAACTTCTCAAAAAATTTCAAATCGTATGGTCCAATATTAAAAATGTTGTCTTTTTAAAAGTGCCCGAATATTAGTGGGAGTCACTGTATGTTTTACTGCGAACTTGTTCCAAACACGTAATCGGTATACACATTGCAGTACCGTTTTTAAAAATCGTAGAGCATTATATTACTCAAATGTTTGCAATCTGTATACTAACTATTCCTCTTTAGGAAGACGAAAATGGTTCATAACCATTTAAGACATTAACAAACATCTAAGATACAAGAAAATGTTTATTAAACGTCGAAGAATACTGAATCTTCCAGTTGCGTTCTACAGGATCTTCTAATCCATAACGTGAAGATTTATTTTCACTTTTAGTCGTTAATGATTTGTCTGAATGATTTCACTGTATTATGATTTAATGGCTGGCCGAAACGCAGAAATTCGTGTTAAATGCAGCACGATTCAATAAAATGCGTACGCTGAGAAACGTTGGAGAACGCCTCGTGGAGATGAAGACACAAAATGGACCGCTAGATACGATCAGGCGGTGCACGCACAACTATTGCATTAAAATAACTCCGTAGCGTTGCTTATTACGTGGCCGATTTCGATCGCTCAATTCCGTGGCAACGATCGATTATCGTCATCACCGGCTTCGAATTTCATCTCTTTATTGTAGCTACTATGCCGCAGGAGAGGCGCAGCCGCTATCATTTTCGTGAAAGCCGGATGCCTCCTGGAGGATCGAAAGCGGAAAAAGGATCAGCGCCAGAAATGAGGAGAAACGTTCAGCCGAAGCCTCAAGAAACGAGAACAGATTAGACGAGATGGATGAACTCCACAAATTTCAACGATTAGGTTGCGGATTTGATGCGTTCGTGACAAGAGTGAGTGAATCACATGCAAAATAATAATCAAGAATTTTCAGATACCGTTGTATCAACTTCAGATCAATGAAATTATTAAGGTAAGATGCGAATGTCTGTGTAACTCCTGTATCTTGCAATTTAAAGTCGCAGTCTATTTACTTCGTGCTACTATTATACGTTAAATCCGTAAATATAATAAAATAATTTAAAATTACATTTTAAACATAAAAAAATGTTTAAAATCCGTTAGTAATTACAATTCTTACTTCTTTAAAGCGTTTTAACCCTTTCGGTCACGAATTATTTTTTTTCAATATAAGCGCAACGTTTACAAACAATAAAATTTACCGAATTTAGATACGCCAAGCATCTATTTCATATTAAATAAAAAAATGACAAAAAAATGGAAATTTTGTTTCGCACATGCAGTATTTATCTTTTTATTTTGCTATTGGTACGTATTTTTGTGTTTTCAATACTAGAATTACGAAACACGTCAAAATGGCGAGTTTCGAATTTCATAATTTGTGATTATTGATATTATAAGTGCGTTTATGGGAAATTTATTCTATAAATTTATATTACATAATAATAACCATCAGTGCTGTTCAATTTTCACGGAACGTCAATTTTTGTGTGCAGCGTGTAAAACGAGTGGTAGAAACAAAACCAGTTATAAAATAATTATAAATATTTGTCTAAATATTAATGGCCACCGAAAAGTATTCGTACATTTAGGAACCTGTTGATGGAGCCACTTTGGAAATAACCGAAGTACAAAATTCAGTCAAAGATGCGCTGGTAGCATAATTAACGCGGCTCAAAGGAATAAAATCGTGTCCGACTGAAAGCGATTACGAGCAGTGAATAAATAGAAGATTGCTCGACGAAATCCAGCGGATGCGGATATGTAGATGACCGTCGTTAAACGGTGCCACCTTTTCCGGCTCCATTAGAAAGTGCTCGTGACATTTCCATGCACGTTCCGCGTCACGTTGCATCGCCGATCGAACCCGGACTAGTCTTCTTAACAACGTTCACTCGAACTCGATACGTCGCAGCACTAGCAGCTAGATATTGTATCCAGATACATATAATAACGGCACGCGTTTCGGTCGCGTTGCGCGCAATAGTTGCTACGAATTGCATCGGGAGATCTATCTCTATTAGAAATCGACATTAATACAGGGGAGCAATAAGCTCTGGCACATTCTCACAGAAGCATTCCGATTGCTTCGGATTACTGGCAAGTCTGAAAACTGTACAAACTTGATTTTTTAGATGGATTTTCATTCTTACTATTCTTATTATTCATTCATTCTTATAAGTGACATCAATCTGAATTCACTGTATACATAACACGAGGACTGTATACGTAGTTTTTAACACTAGGTTTTTACGGAACATTAAAAGCGACTATTTGACATTACTTCATAAAAATAGCAAGAATTTATCTATCCAAATGGTTTGCCATTTTTTAATCCTTAGCATTCGGATGGTGACTCTGCGGCGCCACTAAAATTGCTGTACCATTATTCAAAATATTGTTTACAGTATTAAATATATCGGTATCCAATCAATTACTAAACTTTTAGGTATTTCATATGTAACACGAATACTATTACACAAGGGAATTGAATAGAATTGCAGCAGTCCATGGAATCGTTCCGGAATCCCGTGCAACTTCGCCCAGTCGTGTCAATGGTAACGAGGCAACATATCGATGCGTCTTTCGATACGAGGCACATTCTACACGCGGCCGCGGCCGGTGCCGAAGGTCGTTGTAATTTAGCATATAATAGACGAGTGCCCTGGAAAAAGGACGAGCGGGACAGTAAGGAGGTGGAGGGGAGTAGGACGAGGAGGAAGAGCCGCTAAAGAAGAAGGCAGCCGAGAGAGGATATAAGCGCGGAGAGGGAGAGAACAAGAGTCGGTTCCTTCTCGTGTACCTCGACGGTGCGTTATGGCACAACGAGGGGGAAATACCGACGTAGGTATCCGGTGCCCCCTCGGGCCGGTTCCCATACCTTCCACGGCGATAACATATAATAACGACGGCCTCGTGGAGCCCGTGGGCGATCTGACTTCATCGGGGAGGAGAGAAAGAGAAGACACCGCGGGGTAGGTACGACGCTATACGTGTATACAGGCTGCGAGAGGGGATATATCGGCGCCTCTTACACTTTCGGCCTTCCCGACCGAAAGTCGACCGAGACTAAAGAGAGAGAGAGTGTGTGAGAGAGAGAGAAAGAGATAGAGAGAGATAGAAAGAGGAACCGCGAGCACCCACGAGAAAATGAAAATTCTGCGAATCTCCTTCCGAAAAGCCTCCGCTGCGAAAACACGGTATTAATTGCCTTCTAGCTCGTATCCACTCTGTGTTTCTAGCTCCCGCTCTGTGTTTCTAGCTCCAGCTCTTCCCGTTCATCTCCGCAATAATCCGGGAAAGATGATGGTGTTTAGTGTTGCAACTAATGCGCGGAGGTGGAAACGATCGCTGACAATATAGCCTCCTAAGCGGGGGAAACTTATTCGCTCCGATTGAAAAATACACAATGTCGATAACAATATTCTAAAGAGCCTGTAGAATTTTAAGATAAACACCACTAGTATTCTATATGTCTCTCTCTCTTCCAAAACAAAATTACTTTTCTTACAACAAGTCTTTGCCTACATATAGGGGGTGAAACAACTTCTAGTAAAATTACTACATAACTGTAGGTAAAATGTTGTTACTATTATTAGTTGTTGTTCCTCCTTCTCGTCTTCTATAAACATCACGAATGCAATTGAACGTCCATAGGATCTCTGTGTACAATAAAAATGTTTTCCATCAATTCAAAGAAACAGAAATTCTGCAACAATGTATTCCTATTCTCAAAGATTTCAATTATTCAAGAGTAACATATTTTCTTATATTCTCCTGCGATGTCTTTACTGCTTTCTGTTTCACGATGCCATTTCATCATCATGAATGCATAGAATCTGCAATTGTCCAATACTCAATAATGTCACAAACGCTACGTAAGAACAATTGTTGTAGTATTTCTCAGCTATTCTACATTGAACCACACGATCTATGATGATAGAACTTCTATCAAGGCCAGAAAGAAAGAAGAAACACTTCGTACCGCATAGAGGGTTAGGTTTGCTTTGCTTCCCTCCAGAGGAACGTCCTTTTCCACGTAGTTTTGATTAGCATAAAGTCGTTCGAAAGAATTAGAACAGGTTTTCGGGGCCACATATTCGGCTGTGCAATCAAGCCTGTATAGAGACAGTTACACAGGTGGTTGTGCGATATAGGTGTACCGAAAGCAGAGCAGGAATCTGAGTGATGTGAGCCGATCGTTTAACGTTTTCCCATAGCGAGCGGATCTGACCCGGGATCGGACCTCGGTCGGTGGGCCCAAGAAATCGCCCGGGGTAATCACGGCGTTCGTCCTCCGCCCCTGGTACCGTTTCCTCCCCCGCACACCCACCCTTTTTCGCGCCGGGATGCCCACAAACAACTCGCGAGAGCATACACATCCTGCTCTTCTTTCCCTTTTCTTCCTTCGTACTCGCTTGGTTTCTCGCTTTTTTTCGCCTCTCAACGCCTCGCGCCACATCTATCCACCACCATCGGGATGATCCCCCCACCCCTCCCCTTCTCGCCCCTTTCTCAGTTCTTATTCGCCTTGTTTCTCGTCATTGAGTTTATTTTCAGAGCACACTTCGATCTCCCTCCGACAGCATTATTTATTGTTCGGCGAGGGGGAGCCGATGATGGATGTCTGATTGTTAACTTGTTAACAGAACGATTCTCCGATCGTAAATACTCCAGCGGGCGAAATCCGAGACGAGGGACGACGCCTATGGAGATTCTGATATAGTAAATTTGACTGCAATTCGCTGCTAATGCAAACATTCTGTGGAAACTTTCAATTCAGACGAATGTGGGAATGAACTTTTTTCAAGGTCAATGCAATTTTGTTTTAATACTACGTTGTTACCGATGGAAAGACGAATTCATTGACCTATAATTGTTTATCGATATTTGGTAGAAATAGGGGAAAAGGCCGAAAATCATGAAAAATTGCAAGTTTTACTACTTTTGATCGTTTATAACTCGTAAACCAGTTAACCAATTTTAATGAAATCTTCAGAACGTATATATTTTATACGAGTTGACCAAACATATATTTTAAATTTTCCTTATTGGCCCATCTAAAAAGGTTGTAAAAATCAATTTTTATTATTGTTTTTCACAATTCCGACCAAATGCATTTTTTCAACATATTTATTAGACGTCAACCATTGAACTAATTCTTCTAGTCTTACAGAGAAATTGAAATCGTTTGGTCCATTCATAAAAAAGCTATTCCGAATTAAAGCGTGTGTAATCAGTTATGCTCCTAACTGTATTTTTAAAGTATTTCTAAATATTTCACCCCAGATTTCCATTTTATTATAATTATTGCTCAAGCGACCGTCATTACTCCATTCTACCGTACGCCTGTGTAACGCAGGCTGCTTCGAATGTAGAGAGTAGTTTTCGATCCGCGTAACATTGTTCTCGAATGCCGACCAGGACAGTTAACGACAACGAATCGGTCCGAGTCGGTAATTTCGCGCGCGTAGTTTCCGCACGAGCGGTGCATAAAATATACGTCGTTGGTTACCTCCGTGCAATAAAAGGTGCGTGTGTGAGAACGGGACGGCTCGGCCAATACAAAACCGCTTTGTCAGAGTCGGGCAAATTGCACGTGCCGGACTGAAGGGCGAGGAAATGAGGACTCGGGTGGATCTCCGTGGTATACCCGCAGGGCCTTGCTAAGTCTTTGCCCAGGACTCCGTCGTGGCCCAGGCAGGATGATCGACGATGTTTTAGGGATCACGTGATACCGGAAGCGCAAACTAATGATCGGCGGGTTACGTCATTTCTGAAAACGAGTCCGGAGGAAAACGGCCGCCGTACACCGGGACCCCGTCGTAACCCAAGATTAATTTCACCGTGGAATTGCTTGAAAAGCCGACTAATACGATGATTTGACATTGTTAGATTTTATTAATGGCGTCTGGACAGGCCTCGCGGTCCCCCCACGTGAAGTATGACGAAATTAATGGACCAGGAAGCTGCCATAACTCTCGATTTTTGTCGATGTCTCGCCCCCTTTCGAAACGGAGCTCCGTGAGAAATCAATTCAATTCTGTGGTAATTTTAGCACGTTCCAACAATAGTCACAACATTCTATTTTCAACGTATCCTCTTTTTAAGTAGAACGATATTTTTGCGGAAATATTATAACATCGCATATATATATCCCATATTTTTGAACTCCTACGATTGCAGCCCTTCTCGAGACAATTTCAACGATATGATCATTCAAAAATAAAAATAAAAATGCGATATTTTCACAGCTTTATTAATGAAATTATAAAAATTTTTCTAAGAAATGATGAATGACAAATAAGTAGTAATCACTGCAGCTGTAAAATAAATCATAGTGCAAGGTGTTGAAGAAAGAAATAACAAATGGCAAGAATTGTACCCCCCATGTTTCTTTTGACATTTATGACAAAAATGAGTAGGTGTAATTTAAAATAACAAAAATATTAGAAAAATTCAAACATACTGTTATATTACTCTCAACCTGCTAAACATAATAGGGAAGAAAAGAAATTTCTATTTCACTCCAGTTTGTTGCAATTCAGGTAACAATTTTTCATTTTGCTTAAAGATTCGCAGTCTACTTATCAATGTTACAATAAATTGAGGCACGATAGCCTATGAAATTTTTACTATAGATGAAGCATCAGACATGAATTAAAAAACAAAAAAAATTTCTTCTTCATCTAGGGCTTATCGTAAGAAATAATTCCGAGAATATTTATGGAGAAGAAGCAAGATCGCAACATCGCTGAAATGCTCTCGCATGGCGTTCCATCTCGATTTCTTCATTTTCTCGGATATCATTGCCAATGGCCGCGGCCCGGAGGAAAATATTTTCGCGGTTTCTTCGCAGCTCGTTGGCTTATCTACCCACGATTGCGCGGCCCACCGTCATTATTATTATTTCTATCCATTGTCGCTCGGCACCGTGTATAAATCCTCGTAGGTGTCACGGCTCGCGGTATACGATGTTATCCGCGATGCGATCTCCGCCGATGTTGTTACGCGTCGACGATGATTTAACCGGCGTAAATCAATTTCGTGAGTAACACGGGTGAACGAGGGGTTGGGCACCGTTTTCCGCCGATATATCGGCCTCTCGTCCCAGATACACGCGGCGCCTCCGCTTCTAATTAAATCGACGATTCTTATCGCTCGCGCGAATTGCGATAATCATCTCCGCGGGAGAACTTATTATTCGAGATGTCGGCCGTCGCGGTGATTAGAGACGATTAAATACCGCGCGAGTCTGTCTTGTAAAATTCTCTATTTATTGGTTCGCCTGTTGGTATTCCAAGCTTATTAACCCGGGCGTAATTCAACGGATGCAGTCGAGCGAACTGCTGTTGCAGTCGTTGCAGTCGTTGCAGTCGTTGCACGCTGGACGTTTCAGATGCAATTTGTTTCGCGTCTATTGGGCGAAAGGTGTAACTTACTTATCATACAATGCGTTACACATTGCCGCGGTCGCAACGCCATCACTTTTACTACCTTTCTATAGAATGTTTCCTGATAGTTAACGGTCAGCAGGAAGTGTTCTGCGAGAATGGCGTCGATACAAATAAGTAAGATGCTTCGACTTGAAAGGATAACAGTATATACTATGTCGGGTATTAAGCTATTTGCAATTTGATCGTTTAAATGCTTTTTTGAAATGCTAAGAACCTGTATATCACTCTTGTATTGCATAACCCTTGTATAATCAACCGGGTACCCGGGTATCCATTTACTGTATTTCTTTCAACAATTTGTTAATGTTTCTCTAATAAATATCACAAAATTTCTCTGAATGTCCATTCTTTATTCGCTAATATATTAATTTATAGTCTTATAACGAGAATTTGTGCAAACATATTAAATATTGAAAGGTTTTAAATAATCTATACATTTCGGTTGACTACACAAGGGTTAAAAGTCCAATGTGGGAATATTTACAATTCTTAAATTGATAATACAGGCTTTAGTCACACTGTATAGTATATTATTTATCAATTTCTCCTAAAAGTTGAACATTTTTTTACTGCACAGTTTAGTTCGTGATCTTGTGCGTTCATTATTAAACTGCAGACGTGTTGCAATCTATGCATCAGACAATAAAAGACAAGTTCCTGCAGATTTGTTTAAATGTTCTAAAGTACCTCCAAAACTATGTTTAAAAAGATTGATGAATCAACTTGTGAAGGCTTAATTGCACAATTAAAGGCGATTCTATTAAAGGTGTCCGTCCTCAAACAGAAAATTCTTATCGTCAATCTTCCTTGAAGACAGCATTTAAGTGAATCGAAGCGTGAAGAACAGCAAATAAATGATCTGGTAAATGAAAAGAATAGAAAGATACCGGAAAAAAACTGCCACAAGCTTCGACAGTGTAACACAGTGGCCACAGACAGTTTGGAATCTTTATCGAAGTCTTTCTGTGTCGATTTTCCTTGTGCTGGATCCCCGATCGAAAGCAGATCTGTGGTACAGTAATCTCGGGATACTTTCGACAAAACAATAAGGTCGACGGTGTGTAATGAGAGAGGAAGGTGCAATCGAGCGTGGCGAAGCAGACAGAGAGGCTGTCCAGGCCAGGTTTTCTACAATAACCACGTCTGGAGGTTCTCCTCTTTTATCTTGATACGTTAGCGACACTTATGTACCCCCTTCTATTCGTTCCTTTTTGAGTTAATCTTAGCTAGACACACTTTTACTATGTATCCGCATTACACGTTTTCCACTGACACGTATATATTTAAATTCATTTAATCGAGACTTATGGTATTAGGAAATAGAAGTGTTGGAACATTTACTGGTATTACAAGAAAAGGTGGTATCTAATCGACATTATGCAATCTTTGATAGTTTTTTCATACTGGCAAAAACGAGTATTTAGAAACACGTGGCTGTTTACGTAATTGTTCTGTAAATGTATCGTGTGTAGTCTTATTAAAAATGTCGGACGAGTATGCGGCATTGCGTAACAATAAGTCTTTTTTATAAAAATAGATGTATACTTAATAGAATATAGTAACCAGATAAAGATTTTATAAAGCTCAGTAATGTCGGTGACGTACTTTTCGTTTAATGTACGATAAAACCGCGCGAAGAAATCGCAGATCAACTTTTGACATGTAAAGGGGACATTTCCCTTAAAAATATCAGCTTGGAATGAAAGTGGAAAGACATTTTTGAAACTCTGTAGAATCGTTTGAATTTGGAAATAATTTTCAGACAGAAAAGGCAACTTTACTTTCTCACTCTGTTTTATATCGAACAAAAGACTTTGAACTCGCCCCATCAAATAACCACAGGTAGAATATTTATGACTAGACTGCGGATTTTATGCATTTATGATAAAAGTGAGTACGTACAATTTAAAATAGTGGACATGTTAAAAATATTTGAGGACATCAATGTATTAATTTCAGATTGATAGGATAATTAAAAGAAGAATACATATTGGGCTCCTATGTCCTGCAATCAGTGCAAATATTTTTTATTTTGCATAAAGATCCGCAGTCTATTTATCACATTATTCATTTGTGTCTTGCAAATTGATTAAAATAATTCTAGAATATTAATGAGAAATGAAATGACACCCAAAAAATTGTTTCGTTTTCGATTAACGAGCATAACGCACATCCAGAATAATTTTTTAAAAACGACGTGATTCAGTAAGAGGACATACATTAGAATGCATTAGAAGTACATTAGAAAAAAGAAAAAATAGAAAAATATTTGATATTTTTCTTCAGGAAGGTGCAGCAATATTTCGATGATATAATTCAGCGTTCCTTTAATTTTATTTACGGGACAGTTATGCGCGTCCCCTAAATCTCGGCGGAACGACCATCAGAGAAATGCCGATTCGATCGGCATAATAAAACAGAGCTAACTAGAGTGGTGAAATTTCAGCTACCAGAAGCTATTAAGCCGTAACGTTCCGAAGGAGTTATTTATACGCGGCATATATTTTTCTGAATTTTATCTGCAGCGTAATAGCCAATGTCAGGTGAAAGCGTGCGCTCGTTTAAGTGTTAAAACCGAAACGCACGCACCGGAGACAAGAGACGAGGAACGATCTACGACGCTTCGGTGACCTCCATTGAACAATCTTCGATCCGCGCGCACGGGACAGAGGGAACCGAAGCTTCGATCCGTTCTGATCCGCAGCTGTTGCCTTATCTTCGGTACTTTATTAGCCGCATTATCGCGTAATTGATATAAATTGCAGAGAGCCGATCGCCGCATAGAGCCGCCTGCTAATTGATTCTAATGCCGGTTGCCAGCCGGCGCAGAACACCCACTGAACTTGTTAACGCAATTCCTGCGATTCTTACTCGGTGAAGAATGTCAGCGCGGCGCGTTGCGATTCTGCACGATAGCTCCGAGGAACGTGGTGCATCGGTTTTTCTGTACCTTATTCGCCGCGTTCTTGTGCAATCGATGCGCTCGATGGGTTATGCGAATGCGAAATACAAATCGGATGCACGACGAAACACGAGCGCGCAATGTGATCGCCGATTTTCGTGGAAAACGGGATCATTTTGTGGACCAAATCTATTATTATGTAGGAGGAGTAACACGACAACTTCAAATAACTTATTTGTTGTACAACAAAATTTTTAAAATAGATGTTGCATTGTTTCCAAGGGGTGCGCCGTAATCTGTACATTGATACAGAACCGAATTTCAAATAAAATAAAAATAAAAATTCAGTCTGGGACATTTAATACATTATTAAAAAGATAGTAACAAATTAGTTAGGAGAAACACAAAACACTAAAAATCGAAATACTCTGTCATATTATTTGGTTAGGCTGTCATATTATACGCTAGACTGTTAAAAACAAAATTTGTATATTGCACAAAGATCTGCAATTTATGTATTACCTATCTGATATATTATACAAGGTAGAACACTCGACAATAATTTCAATAAAAGTTACAGAATTGAAAATTCTTTAGAGTTTCTGAGGACTGCAAAATTGTAAAGAGGTTTGTAGAATTTTTGAGTGAATTTTAACGAATCTCATCAAGTTCGATAGCTCTTTCGAAAATGTTCTCCAAATATCAGATAGCAGATCTATTGACAATCAAGCATGGACGAAGCCGGCGCATCGAATTGCACGGATGGGAAACAAGCAGTGCTCGATCGCAAATGCCCGACTGCTGACGATCCCACCCCTCGAAGATCGTAACAGAGTCGTATTATAGTATTCTATAGCATGGCGTAGGTGGATCATTGGGCGAACGGCTATCTCGCGTTGCTAATCCATTGTTTCGCGCGCGGTCAGTTCGTCTAACGGGATTTCGGTATAAATCTTCGGTAAGCTCATCCCGTGCCCGGAAACGAAGCCGGTGTTCTAACCCAGTGACTCAGTTAGCGATTTTGTTAACGTATGTTAACGGAACTCCGGTTGTCAATTAGAATTAGCTTTCCCATGGAGGATCACAAAGGTTCCCGCTCGATCCTCTTGCTGATCCCAGTTACAGCCTAACGATTCTCTTCAGCCGACGGGGGCACCAGATATCCATCCACGTCGAAGTTAGTTAGCGTATGTATGGCCGATAGTAACGAGCACCGGCATGAATATCGTTGGATGGCTAACTGTATCGTTGTGACATTCTGCGTACCGTGGTACGCGAGCTTACTTGCGGTAGCTACCGCGGAAGATGCAGCTACCGCAAAAGACAAGATGGCTGACGCTTACGAGGAGGACTGAACCTTATTGCTACCACAATTTTCTCGACTTCTTTTAATAGATCTTCCAGCTTCAATAAAATTTTGTGTTATATTAATATAAATTTGTTAGAGAAATTTAATTTTATATTTCTTTCTGATATATTATATGTCATTCAGTCAATTTGCTGTGAATCACTAGTCAATAAATTAACACTAAACCTACCATCACCGGTCAAAATGACCGGTTCCAGATTTTTTATTTTACGATTATTGATATAATAAAAATAATTTCATAAGAAATGATTGTATAGAATCTTTAGTGGAGCATACGTATATTACCATAGGAGCTGCACAAAGTCTAAATAAAATCAATCTTGTCATTTTTATAAGGGAACATGTACCAGTTACTTTTAAGGCTCGGTAGGTTTAATGTTAAACGAGCTGTTACACTCTTAAAGTTCTCTTTGAAAGTTTATTTAAAAATTAATGAAAATAGACATTTTTATAGAAGCTTTTAATTTTTATCTTTTTATAAGAAAAGCTTTAGTTTTTTATTCTTTTATGTTTTATCGTTTTGTGACGTAATCTATTTTATTGGTAGATTGAAAATGGCGGAGAGTGACATGAGTATTGATCAGAAACAAACGAAACAGAGCTCGGTATAAAATTTCTAATATCAGAAACGTGAAACGGTTTTATAATGCAGGTTCTATCTTTACAGGAATTAACATTTTAATATTCCATTATTTTTATATATAAAGAGGACTTGATTGCCTTCGTTTGAGTAAATTTTAACGAGCTTCGTTCATTTCGGAATCCAAGATGGCGGACGAAACCCATCACTCGAGTCGCCGTAGGAAATACGATCTTCTAAATTCGACTGCCAGCAAAAATTACAGTGCATTATTACGTCGTCAGTAACGTTGTCTATTCCAGTATCTAAGTTCGGTAGATCAACTAATTCTTTTCACTTCACATATTTTCCATTGCCTTGGAAACGTGTAACTTTTTCGATTCGAGAAGCAAAAAATTAAGTGTACGATTATGTTGTAAGTAACATAGTCTGCCTTAATATATAATTGACTAATTCAATAACAATGATGTAGAAAATTAACCAATTCGTTTCACCTTAAATTCACATGTTTTCTATTTTTTAATCGACAATTAACTAATTTAACTAATTTAATAACAACAGTATACAAAATTAACAGTTTTCCACAGTTTTGGAATCGAATAAAACAAATCTTTTTAATTGGACAAATTAATTGTAAAAATTGAAATTTAGGTACGATTATATTGTCACTAACATTGTTTTCTCGGGTATCAATTTGACTAACAGTAATAGTGCCATTTTTTACCCTCGAATTCACACGTTCCCGGCCGAGTTCGATCGGAGGGACAGAAAATGTCGCCCAGGTAGTCACGGGGATCATTCGCAGAGATTACGGACTTACCGCGGTGCAAAGTGCAGTTGTGCTTTCACGTTACGTCTCTTTTATGCATAAAGTACACGAGTATACCGCAAATAGCCTTTGGACACTGTCGGGCACGGTAACGGTGTGCCTGATTGCGAGCGATATGTTCTGTGAGATATTGCCAGCTACGAACATCCTGGAGCGTTGTCGATGGTCACGTTTCCGCGATCCGGACATCACGCTCCCTTTCTACTCTCTCGCGTCGGAATTCTTTCCACCGTGAATATGCTATTTCGATGAAAATCTCACACTGCATTGCCAGTCAAACGTGGGTTCAAAATTACACCGCATTCATCCAAAGCTAGTCTAACTTGCATTAACACTCTCGGCTGATGTGAAACGAAAGCTCGTTTGCAGACGCAATTTGTTACGCGAGTCTCCGCCAAACAGACATCCAAACCATTTCGGAGGAACGTAATTATCATAATTTTTCAAGTGAAATACTCTTTCGAAATTCGTCGTTAGACTGTTGAAGATTCTACATTTCTCAACGGACAGACAATCTCAACGATCCCGTTGGAATTCCGCCGACCAGCCGCAAAAATGACCGACCCTATCTCGCATTTATTATCGCAGATTTCACTTTCCTGCGCATAATAAATTAGAATGACAGTCGCGTGGTCGTTCGTGGAGCAGGATCGACGAGCTTTCCACGAAGCCGCGAAACCGCGTGTGAACTTCTCGCGTATGCAACGGCGCTTGAATCGGTTTCTTGCGTGCCGTAAACACATTGCCAGTGTCCGTGCCAGTTGCTAGACCATTTTTCGTACGATCGGATCCGTAGACAGAGTTATATTACCATGAGCCATTTCTCGAAACCGCTCGGACGTGTGCCATTAGTCGCAATAGCTCGTTCGCTTTACTGCAACCACTACAACATTGTAGTATTCGCGTCTGTTAGGTCCTCTTTTTTCAAAATAATATCATTGAAGCTTTATAATATGCTGACTGTGGAGAATTATATACGATGATGATATATGATGTTTGAATGTCAGTGCAGTCATGGCTCAACGCCTTCAATTATATAAAATTTTTGCATACTTCTTGAACTTCGTATTGAATCTGATACAAATAGCTAATCATTTGAATTGACTGCCAAAAAGTCGTGCAGTAAAAAATATTAGTTTGATATTCATCCAACAAAGGGTGCTTCCGACACTCTTTCTGGGACACCTTGTATAAGCTATGTGTGAATGGAAGATTGAAAAATGGACTTACTTGGTTAACGTTTCCAGCGAGGACGTGTATATCGTGCCACCTACGTCGATGTGAACCGGGGCCGTGTACCTGGAAGCAGCGGCCACACAGGGTATCCCGGTCATCTTCTGATTGTAAGTCGGCGCAGCCGGCGTCGGTGGTGTCGGCGACGAGGAATTCGACATTGTGGGCGACGTGGCCGGCGAACTGCTTGGCGACAGCAATCTGACAGAGATACTTTCGACATTAGCCGTCATCAGGCACTGTCCCATCCGCGAGGCAGCGAAAAACACACCTCGATGGTTCGACGCAAGTATTCAACGGAAGGTAAGCAAAACTTTTGTCAAACGATAAACGTAGACTTAGAAACAGCTACCTTTGTCAAGAATAATTTCACTCAACGATTTTACAGAAGTGGAAAGAAAATGTATGTTCATTGCATGTCTACATTTACTTTAATGCTTGAATTGGTTTATACAAAAAAGGAATTTTATTTCGTTCCAAAATAAAGACATAACATTCATGTTTAGTAGATTTTGTTTGAAATCTTCATCACGAGTTTGACTCTCGTGTTAACAGAGTTTATTACCTACTGCGACATTTTGTTAAATGAATTTTATTGAAATTAGCCATTTACTGAAGTTATACGGATATACATATATGATGGAAAGAGTATTTTATTTGCATTTAATTATAGTGTCTTTAATCTTGCATAAGTGTAAAGCTAATTGTAAGAATGATCATTTTGCTATACTTATTTAAAATTGCTATTGATACAATAGTAACTTGACAGTTTCTTTTTATTTCTACCTATGTTCTTTAATTAACACTAAACATGCCAAGTACTAAAAATGCAAATGGTGAACATTGTCTTGGAAAAATGATAACAATGAATTACTTTTTATAATTGTCGAATAAAATACCGCTTATTTTGTCGTGGTAAAAGTTCAGTGTTAATTATATGTTTTCATGAATAATGAATAAAGAATTTTCATTTACACAGCAGCAAAACTTTTGCCCACCTCCGGTAAAGTATAATTCAATTTATTTTTTATCCATTAATATTGAATACTTCATTTAATAGCAAAAGTAGTACGATATTTTTCCCGTGAATCTTTTACTGTAGCTCGCAAGATCCTCGCTGTTTATTCTGTATAACGAGGAAAGTATGA
The DNA here is from genome assembly GCA_028455795.1 of Lasioglossum marginatum. Taxonomy (NCBI): domain Eukaryota; kingdom Metazoa; phylum Arthropoda; class Insecta; order Hymenoptera; family Halictidae; genus Lasioglossum; species Lasioglossum marginatum. The sequence goes on from CM052252.1 coordinate 3,189,910, forward strand.
TTCGAGGAAAGTAGGAGTTCCGATGTCTCGAGGAGTTGCAATCACAAAGAAATATCGCGAGTTCTTTTAAGATGTTGCAATATACTTCGCGTCGTTTTTTATGAATGTACCGTGGATAAGGCTCACTATTTACCTCATTTTAATTTGAGCGCTAGGGAACATATTGCGTTGTGCCAGCTCCGCCTTCGCCTCCTTTCCGTCGGCCTCACATTTCCGTCTGTAATTAAAAGTCCACGTTATTTTGCGTATTTATAATGCAATACTGCAATGAAATACATCATATTTATTTTAAAACCATAAATCCTCATGAAGCATTCTCGTGAAACGATAGAAAGATTGTGCCGGAGCTCTGAGGCCTTCATAAAACCACATACACCATTCTATTTATGTCTTATGTGTTTACGAAACTTGCTTTATAAAATGCAAGAAAACGTTTCAATAAAGCAACGACGATATTTTTACGATACAAGTCGTTCACATGAAGAAATTCAATTAATCGAAACTAACATGTCAACATTTTAGAGTTTTGTTCATCTTTTTACTGTTTTATTTTATACCTTGATTTTTCTCATAAATGCATAAAATCCGCAGGCTAGTGGGTTTTCTCGAGTTCCAATTTTTATGAACAAGTTTGTTCAGCATTTCCCCTAGCCTGTATGCCCGAGATAGAAAAAGGATCTTTGGATCGCGTAACTAACACCTTCCTAGCAGCTTTCTCTGGCGGTATCAGTGTCACGTTCCTCTCCTGTTTCTACGCTCCCCTCGACAGCGCGACAATTGGCTTTCCGGCGTATGGCGTCGCCGATACAAAAGTCGATGGGGAAAGCTCGCACAGGCCCGACCATGCTTGCTGCAACGCGAGAGCAATATTTATACAAAATACCGACCATGAGCACACGTATTTCCCCGAATTTTTCGTCCCTGAACGTCAATGAACGTTGGGCTACAAATATAAATAGTCGGGCAGATTTTATATTTTTAATAATTCATTATTAAATACAAACAGGTCCTGGGAGCTTCGCAGGATCTGATTTTGGTACTATTTATTTGCCAGGATAAGAAATTACACTTCTGGAGCTAGTTTAATTACTGGTTCATTTAGTTGATAATATTTTGTTCTTCGTTATTTTTTAATGAAATTTCTACCAGTATATTCTTGACATTTTTCTGATTAAAATGAGTACAAACATGACGTAATTCAGAGCACATTTAATACGTCTGTCACTTGAAAACAGTTCAATCTAAAGCGTAAATCATATAAAATACGATTCATTGTGCAAACTATTGGAGATTCAATCTAGAACTGTAGCAAGATAATTGTTACCTCATCGATTACGGTAAAACCTCGCTCGTTGCAACCTAGTTCATTGCATGGAATTCTCGGTCGTTGATTACTAGCGACTGCGAGTTGTTAAAAGTTCTGGAATACTACAATTGGCTCGTCATGCGACGAGCGAGGTTCTACTGTAGTTCGGATAATCGAGGTTCTACTACATCGTGAATAAAACGCGTAAATATGACGTAAATTGTGTCGTGTCTGTACTCATTTCAACCAGAAAAATGAGACGAGTATGCCGGTAAAGATTTCACAAAAAGATAATTAAAAACAACAAAGTTTTGTTACGAAATCAGTATCGTTCCGTCGATTCATGGTATGATTCATTTGGTATAGCGAGGCGTAACTATGCCTCACATTGGTTCATTGTTGTGAAATCTTTCACAGAGTACAGAGGGGGTTGTAAATTCGATTTTCGTCCAGCTTTTTCCGATTTCAACTGATTGTGTGACAGTTCGCAGGATAGAGGACGTCGTTCCATCCACCATTTAGAAGTCAAAACGGTGTTGCTGCGCCGTGTCCACGGCGGCTGACATTAGCACGGAACTTTCCCCTGTAACGAGGTCGCGCTCGCGCCGATTGAAATCGGCGGGGAGCTCGATTTAATTTATCGATCCTCATGGTTGGTCGCGGGCGACAATAACGCTGATTTAACGGGGCATTGTTTTCGGTCGAGTCGGCTCGGCGACCCGGAACGGGTCGGTCCCCGCCCGCGCGCTCGCCATTACCATAAGCGGAACGTTAACTCGTAATTTTCATATATATTAATAAGCCAATTAACGGCCGGAATAATATTTAACGAACCGTCCTAGGGAGGGGAGAATAATCGCGGGAGAACAGGGATGATGCTCTCGGGCTCGGACAACGGTCTAAAGAGATTCCGGACTCTTTCCCGGTCTGTGCACACACGGCGTTTCCGCGCTTTGTTTCTTCGTTCCCGTGGCGTTTTCCGCCATGAAACCATGGGGAACGCGGTCAGACTGTTTGGTCAAGCGGATGAATTTAAGCTCGTTTAGATACGGAATCGGGAGAACGAATGGGCCAGAAATATCAGGTCGAATGTCAAATATATGCAGCTTCCTGCCGAATGGATCCACCGAGCAAATTCACTCTTAATCCCGCAGATTTCTGAAGCATTTCTCTGCTCTGGTAGTTGTCTCCAGCTTAGTACCGTTTGACCTTTCCTGACCACTAATCTGCTCTCTAGTTCTAATGAATTATTGTCTCCCTACTCCGCGTGAAGCCTCATACGTTCCCCATTTATGAGATTATTCCATGATTCTCATTTCACTTGTTGACCCGTTTCTGTTCTTCATTTTTCAAACTGATTCATAAACTTCATAAACTTCATAAAAAAAATACATTTTCTTTTACCTTCTACGACATTTTTGAGGTAAAATGACATTTTGAGATAAATACGTTTCAATCGCTATAACTGTAAAATAATAGTTCGGCAAGGGGTTAAATACAAATTAATTTCATCTCTTAATAGTCTTCCTATGTTGATAACAACATGACAGTATTCTTACCCGTAACAGTATATTCACACAGTTAATTTATTCATAAATACATGCAAATACGCAGTCCAGTAATAATGAAACATATCGCTGATTGTGCTCTCGTAATAACTTCTCCATAGCCAATAGTAAAGATTGAAGAGGAACAAGAACGCGTTGCAGCGTGAAATTGATGAAGCCCACCCGAAAGACTCGATCGTTCGGTCAGCAGGAAATCGGCTCCGTGCGCCGGGGTTAATCTTTCGAGGGTATAAATCATTTCTGGACGCGGTAACGTTAACCCGCGCCGTATAAACATCTATAAATACGAAGCTGTGTGTCGCGGGGGTATTAAAGAACCAAGCCGAAGTGCCATCGACCACGAAACTCGAGAAGGAAAGAAGGTTCTCGTCGTCGGGTCGCCGCGATATTTATTTTCAGCCTGTGAGCCGGAGTTCCTGCGACGTCGATGGGGTGCACCAACGCGGAGCGGGGGGTCTCCGGTTTCTCTTTTTCCATCTCTTTCTTCTGCATTCTTCGTCTTGTTCCTCTTCTTCTTCTTCTTCTTCCTCTTCTCGTCCTGATCCGACGTAGATTGCCGCGAGGACCATGCGAAACGCGATGCAAACTCTTTTCATGGCTGAGCGAGAGAGCTCGCCGCGTCGTGTGCAATGCGAGTTTATCTCTTCTGCATGCTGGTTTGCAGCTGCATTCGCGGGGATGCAACGCGATTTTATTCGGCTGTGTAATTAGTCCGTTTGCGTCGACGAATGTTTTTATAGTTTTGTATTACACTTGCCCATTTTTACCATAAACGCATAAAATCCGCAGTCTAACCGTAACCTTTGAAAATCCATGTACCTAGCTACTGTCTCTCCCAATTCTAGTTAGTGGAACCATAATAGCAAACTTAATTGGCGTGCATCTTAATCCGGAACATGAACTACAACCTACTTACCGCAACGAATAATTCAAAGCTACACACACACAGAGAGGACAACTTGGACTCGGTGAAACGTCCGATAAATAGTCGAATCACGACGACACCGACTCAAAGAATCGTCTCGGTAACGATCATCGCGATCCAATCGCCCCCGGGCAATTGATCGCCGCGCATACAAGACTCTCTAATAAAGATACACCGTATAATCGTACGCGCAATTAACCTGTATCGTGATTGCGCAGTAAACCGTGCTCGAAAATGCTCGAAAATAGGTTAATTATCGGAACACGCTACTCCAGATACTTCATTCGTCCACCGGCTTCCGGTCTGGTGCGTTCGAAAGGAGGATTAGATATACATAGTATATGCACACACGTTGCACCGAATGCGTCGTGCAGTCTTGTACATATAGAAATTCGTTTAAGTACTCTTACCTAGCCGTCACGGCAATGATATTGACTGGCAATAAATTACGAACAAACAGGAAAAAAGATCTTCAGAGGAGAAAGTAGAGGAGAATCGCGACGAGGATTTCAGTAATGGCCGTTGCAGTTCAGAGTTTCGCCTAGCATTAGTAATAAATTGCATACTGTTTATATCGAATATGTGACAAATAAAATATATCGTTTTATTTCAATGCGCACAAGCCATTAGCAGAGGAAATATGTTTCTGTTCGTTTCTAATCGAGTAATATACATTTATATCTAATATACATCTGACACACGCTCACAACACACACATTTCAAGAAAATGTCTGTATTGAAGAAGATGCTTCTCCGTACACACGATACTATTGTACTTCAATACTCTTGTACGTAGAATGACGAGGGAAATCCAACTATGTAATAAAACATACGCATTTCCATTTTAAAAAATAATGCAATTGTTGAATGCACTTGCATCAGTGCACTTCTAAAAGAAACATGATCCTATGAATCTAGTACTTTTTGAGCCGTTTATGATTCTCCTCTGACATTTCTCTGTAACTGCACTGGTAACGGAGTTATAGCCTCAAATAATTGCGTGTATGAATCACCCTATATAACAACGACCTGTAATACTTATCAAAAGCTTGTGTTACTGATAGTAAGTTATTAATAATAAGTAGTACCAATAGTGGTACTAATAGTAAGTAGTACTAATAGTGGTACTAATAGTAAGTAGTGCTAGTAGTGGTACTAATAGTGGTACTAATAATAGTAAGTAATACTAATAGTTAGTAATAATAATAGTTAGTAATACTAATAATAAATAATACTAATAATAAGTAATACTAATAGTAAGTAATACCAATAGTGAGTAATACCAATAGTGAGTAATACCAATAGTGAGTAATACCAATAGTTAGTAATACTAATAGTGATTAGTGCTAGTAGTAGTACTAATAATAAGTAATACTACTAGTAATACTAATAGTGAGTAGTACTAATAGTAGCCAAAGCTACTACGCAATAAATTAAAAATCCACTATAAAACGCGTAGAAGAACCAACATCTCGAAGGTCGCAACGTTTTCTGGAATGTCTGAGTACTACACGCGTGCAAACGACCACGTTGGACGCTTGTTGCAAGCTTAATGAGTCCGCGAATTTCTTCGGCGAGAGGAGTTTGCGAAGGCGCGGCGAACCATGGCGAGGCGGCTCGGTTTTCACGCGCAACGACACGTTTTCCGGAAACGCGTAGTCGATCGGCCGACAAGAGAAGCATTTGCATACGACGACGACCCGAGGCGGTCGGTCGAACGTCCACGCAAACTTACCAGCACAGCCTTCTAGCCTGCGACGTCGTACACGCGCTGAGGACACGCGCGTGTCCTCAGAACGTGTTAGACGCCTTCTCGTCGGGCCCTCGGGCGACGCTCATCTCGCGAGCACACGTGCATATGCAGCTGGTCACTTGGAACACGTTGCTGCACCAAGCTGTGCACACAACTGTCGCGAACAACACGACAAAGTGACTACGACCGGCTCGTATAATAAGAATACGTTCTTCCGCTACACGCTACTATGTTGCCTGGCTGTTGGGCCACGGACGATTCCACTTCCGCGTACCCTCCCGGTCACGATAGATCGGTAATCCGACCAGGATCCTCCAACTGTTCAGTCGATACGCTGGAATATGTTTGGTCACATTTGTTTACGAAAATAAATGGAGAATTAAAAGTCTGTAGGTTTAATTCGAAGAAGGGTTGTTTTGTGACCACCTAAAAGAAAGTCCCGCAAATTTATGCATTTTATGCATTTATGACGAAAATGGACACGTACAATTTAAAGCAGCGGACAAATTGAGAAGATTTTAGGACATCAGTGTATTAATCGTCAGCTTAATAAGACAATTAAAAGAAGAAAGAAATTTCTATTTGGCTCCTGTGTCTTGCAATCAATGCAAACATTTTTTATTTTACATAAAGATCCGCAGTCTAATCGTTACATACACGATACATTCTCTACGTCAATATATTTGTTATATTTACCTGATTGAAACGATACCAAACACGACACAATTCGGATCATGTTTGCCTGTTTAATTTATGATTCAGTAGAACCTCGATTATATGTGTTTCAGACATAAACAGTCAAGTACGACTTAAGCAAAATTTTGAAATTGACTTTTTCCCAACTTTCCGGGCCAAATACCCCTGTGCGACGTTAGCCTTGGCTTCGCTAATTTCTGGAGCTTCACGACTTAATTATAACGAGCATCGGTAATGAACAAGACACGTGAAGAATGTCAACGTCCACCGAAAAGCGGTGTATAAGCATCCTCGTGTTCTCGCCAGCGACCGGCCGATTATCCTCGGCAACGAAAAAAAGCCTTCAGCACGGTAGCCGCCACGAGGAGTCCCGACTTCTGGCATTAACGTCGCCCGGGGCGATTGAAATAATACTATTCGCGAAAGAAAATGAGGCATTTTCGAATTTGCATTCGCAGAGGCCGCGGGCCACCGGTGTACTCAGTGGTCTCGGGCTACGACTCGGTTCCTTTTCTTGTACCATTCCGCCAGCAATGAATCCGCCAAGGGCCGGGAGAGTGTGCGCGCGGAACCCGTATACGTGAACGAGTCCCGAGAGTTTCCTGAATTTATAAACTTGTGTACGGGGCTCTTATGTGTGCGTGTGACGTTGACCCTGAAGCATTGACCAAGTCCTCGGGTAGGGTTGACCCGGCTTCCGGGGACCACGGGCACACACCGTGTGCTCCTCGGACGCTTTTGTCCGAACGAATATTACTTCGTGAATATTTGAACGCCGCTAATGAACGTTGTTAAGCGGCAAAGAAAATTCGGCGAAACTGCTGCCTGCCGTCGTTGATTACGCTCCGCGGTAACGCTCGGCTGAAGTCTTCTTTCGCGGGAATAATTTCGACACTTGCGGCCCCCGGACTCGATTAGTTTCTCCGCGCTTCAAAAGCAGAATTGCAAATCATTTCCGACGAATGTTAACACTCGAACGGCGGATTTATTATTTTAATTATCAATTTTTTAGATCCATTAATCCCTTGCCTCATAATGTCGTGTCTGACTCGCGATGGCGATTCTGAACAAATTCTGATAAAAATGTGTGTTTATAATTTCCATTAAACCGAAATAAAATTCTATTTTGGTTTTGTTAATATACAGCTATTGGAGAACGTATGGGCATACAATTTATATCAATATTCTCCTTTTTTAGGAAATTACGATCTTCAAAAGAAGTTCTAATCACTGAAACCGTAAAATAAATCGTGGGGCAAGGGGTTAATCTGACTGTTGCATCTAATGTAGTAGCTACTCATTTAATTCAGAGTTCTTAAATTTTCTTGAACACATCGTGTTTGGTGTCATTTGAACCAGAAAAGTACCACTAATGTGTTGGCAAAAAGTTAGGCAAGTTGGCAAAAGATTAACAATCACATTTCGAACAGAAAAAGTTGAATTTCCAGAACTTTCTCCTGTGATTCAATTTATGAGGAAATTTACCGAAACTAGACTATTTCTTTTACCAGCAACAAAGATGTAATCCCTATTGAAAATTGCAGGATAAATTATGATAGGGTTTCGTGACTGGATTCAATAGTTTCCCATCGACTGGTCGAACGTGGTAAATAATTTTCTGGGTAATGTTGCGGCTTCGTTCCACTACAAATGTTATGCCAGCTGGGTTGATCGGACGTTGGGCGGTGTGGCGATGCTGAAAACCCACTGGTCGAATCAAATTATATTTTCTATCAATTTACATTTTCGATTTATTTTTTTCCCGTAAAATCACCCCCGTTTCGGTTGTACCCCTAGTTTACCATCCTGCATTTGCAGAAATTGTTGTTGAATTGTATTGAAATTCTGACGAAAATTACTCATCCAATTACTCATCAATAACAAATATTATTTGATTAATTTAATTTCGTATTCGTGATACATACAATTGGGGAAACCTAGTGGAACTGCAATTACGGTGCAGCAGACTCCGAAGATCCTCTTTCGTGTTCTCTTTATCCGTGAAATGTAAACGCCGTAAGTGGATCAAACGTTTTTGAGCGACGATGCACGTTCGACCCCATATTTCTTGAAACGTGCAGCCTCTTGCTGTCGTTCCCGCGAAATTACGCCATTCTGTATCAAGATCCATCATTCATGTTCAACCGTAACTGCGTGGCGCGTGAATTTTACAGAGCCATAAATTTCCAAGATGCAGCCAGCTGCGCCAGGCTATCGGTAAAGGGAATACACGGAAGCATTAACGATCGAGGCTGACAGTGCGGTGTCATAAAATTTTTTCTAAAAAGGCTACTCCGTAACTCGATATTATTAAGCCGGGTTTCCATGTCGTGTGCTCCAAATTCGTCAACGTTATGGTAATCTGACAAGAATCGTCTTGATAAAATCACATAGCAATTTTCGAAGCACACTCTGCCCCGTTCAACGGTTTTTCTAAAATTTTTTTTTTTAAGGGCTTGCAATTTTTACTGGGTCTGAACGTTCAAATGGATGTTTACAAACATCAAATTTTCTTGGTGTAATTTAATAACACTGCAATTAAAGCTAAGCTTTATTGTATTATTTTAGTTATACTGGAATTGAAGCAAAAATAATATTTTAAATTTGATTTAAGTTTTAATAATACTGGATGTGCAATTGTAGTATTTAAATTTAATCTTTTTAATTTGGTCCTGCATACAGTGTATTAGTTTAGTAATGGTGTTGTACGCTTTACATCAAATTAACGAAATATAGTAAACTCGCAGTTAAACTGATCTGTGTAAATACATATTTACTAATATTTACGCTGACCATGTATACATGTACCCAGAATATGTATAAACGCAAGGATACTTGAAATTTGATTGGCAGGTGTAATCGAGTAATGATAGAGTTTCAGAAACTCCCTATCCTTGGCTGTTGTTGCTAAATTCAATCGGGATGAGTCTAGAAACACGTACAAATACACACTCTTGATAATAGGTATTAAATAGTAGCTTTTAACTACCTTCTAGCTTAAGGAACCTGTTCGATCAGCTCATTAACAATATTAGTTTAGCACTTATTTAGTCTGTAACAAAAAAGTATTAGAAATTTGTTAGTAATATACATACTCCTTAACACATTGATTAGAAAATTACAATTTCCAGAAAATCTTGCAAAACCAAAGTAATTCTGTTGATAATAGATCAATCATAGTTCAATAATAGAGATTAATAAAGATTTGAAAAGGTAAAAAAGCTTTGAAAAGGAAATTATACCACAAGAAAATTTAGAAATCTGTATCTCATCCGTCCATAGGGTAAAAGAGGAAGAGAACTTGAAAATAGGATAAAAATGCTGAAGGATTTTCGCTAGGCTGTCGCTCTATGTCTGGTCGTTGAGTAAACTGGAGCGACTAGATCGAATTGTTTCTATTTTATACGCCTCCGTACGGCTCAGCGACGCGTGAAAATGACCGCGATCCATCCATTTTTACAGACTTTTCTGCCTGCCCCCGTCCCGTTGTCGTCTTTGGAATGCACACGATCGATTCAACGTTGTTTAACCGAACTGTTCAATGGCTGCTGCATAGCCCGCGATATTGAAACGATCTTAGAACGATCGAGCACCGTTCGAGTTCCGTTCACCGATCTGCGGATTTCTCCTACCGACTTGCTAGACTCGAAATAGCAATCGATTGAGTGTGTTGTAGCAAATTGTAACCTGTTTGTACCGTTTTGCATTTACACATTTTTGTCATGAATGTATAAACTCCGCAGTCTAATTACATCTATGCTTCTGTAGTGTGTAAACCTGTTGTGAAATTGCCCAATCTTGCAATAGAATTGACTGAAATGATTGAAATCGGCGATTGTATACAGTAAACCATATAAATATTCTATAAATACTTTAAGAAATTAAGCAAGTATAAGGCGTGAAGTTTGATCAGAAAAGAAATTATTCTAGAGGAAACGTGTCGCGCAGGTAGATCCCGCTCGATAATTTATCATCCGAATAAGCACGCGCGTGCAGCTGAAACATGATACGAGCACAGCGTTTGGGTAATGTAATATTCTGCGTTTACATCCTGTCTGATCCGTGTGTTATGGAAAATTAGGTCGATCGGGTAAAATCGATCGCCGTGACAAGCGGGCAAGCTGCCGGCCGGCCGCCATTTTTGCGGTCCTGCGTCCAAGAACGAAGGGCGGCGAATAACGAAGAACGTCATAGAATCGAGGACATCATAGAACGAAGAACATCATAGAACGAAGGATGTCGGAGAATAAAGAACGAAGAATGTCATAGAATTTAGAACATCATAGAATTTAGGACATCATAGAATTTAGGACACCATAGAATTTAGGACACCATAGAATTTAGGACACCATAGAATTTAGGACATCATAGAATTTAGGACATCATAGAATTTAGGACATCATAGAATTTAGAACATCATAGAATTTAGGACATTATAGAATGTAGGATGTTGAAGAGTGAAACATTGGAAGGACGAAGGACGTTGTAGAATGAAGGGTTCGAAAAATGAAGAACAAAGGACTCGCAGAAGGGATCTCGAAGGACAGCTCTGAGAACGAAAGACTGGAAGAGAGAACAACTCGAAGAACGAAGTGTTTGAAGAACGAAGGACTCGGAGGCCGGGCGACTGGAGGAACGAAGTACTTGAAGAACGTCCTTGGATATGCTGAGGACATGGCAGTCTGCGAGTAACTCGTTAGATCCGGTGATTGAAGATTGGTTGGAGAACGGCACGGTAGTTATTACCGGGTTTAATAAGCGACGGTGCTTTCGCGAGATAGATGAAGCCTTCTTGCTTCACCTTAGCGTATGCCAGAAGGATATGGTTTAACGGAGAAGAAGCAGCAGAAGGGAATGAAGGAGAACGGGATGGGAGGTAGCTGTCGCGTGTAGGTCGTGATGGTGCGTCCACGGAGAGAGATAGAAAGAAAGAGAAAGAGAGAGAGAGAGAGAGAGTCGAGGGAGAGAGGATATAAAACGACGACAACGGGAGTGGTTGGATTAAAGTTATCTTTAGCGAAGTAATTGGACGTAAACTGTCTTCTTGAATTAACGCCGAGAATTTTAGTCTGGAACCGACGTACTTTGTTAAGATATTTCGAATTATTATTACAACGGTAGACACTGCGATTTTGAATTATTCGAGGCCCCTCATTCTCCCCGACTAGTTACAAAAGTGATTCGAATATATTAATAATAATCTAGCAAGTCCTTTCATAATTGAATTAATCTTCTAGGAAATTGGTGGAAGCTTAAAATGGTTTATCCAACAGTGTTCTATTTATATCAACATTTTGTATATACGAAGAAAAAAAAAAAATTTCTTTCGAGCTCTTTTATTTGAGCGACGTGTAGCGCCTGTCATACTTACGCGAATGCAAAAAGTGAACAACATTCTTGAAGTTAGTTTACGGTGGGGTTATAAAAAGACTTAAAAAAAGAACACGTGAAGAGTTGAACTAGTTTAGATCTTTTGAAGAGAAATGCCCTTTTTCATCAGAAAAATTGACTTTGTATAAATATAGAAAAATAATATCAGTACTGTTGGAATAAAAAGAAACAGGACTTCAGTGTTCTTGGTATAAGATAAAGTTTGATGACTTTGCAGATTGTCAAATTTCATCGAATTTGATACTCCATCATTTTTTGGAAATTTTTATAAACCATAAATGCCTTAAATTTGGCAGACTGATAGACAAGGGCATAGAGAAGTGACCGGTAAAAGCCATAAAATTGTATCGGATACCTTTGCAAGGGAACTGCCAGAGTCTGGCTTCTTTTTGATCGCACCTCGAATGGTTCCGTGAAAAACAAAAGAAGAGACTAGAAAGTGCTGTCCCATGGCAGATGAGGAAAAGGGGACGAAGGTATACCGAAGGAGGACCTGAGGAGTACCGAAGGAGGACCTGAGGAGTACCGAAGGAGGACCTGAGGAGTACCGAAGGAGCACCGAAGGAGGATGGTGACTCCTTTCTTTGGTGCATGCACAAGCTTGAATAGCGGATAGCCGAAGCGCGTGCCGACCGGTTTGGCTTGCGCTCGCAGTTACCACTAACACTTAGGTAGTCTGAAATTTATCGGTGCCGTGGCCTGGCACGTAGTCTCGGGCGCATCCTTTCAGAGCACCGGCAGTGCTTGTCGCTTAATTCTCGTTTAGACGAGCTTCAATTAAGCGGCGATCCATCATGATGGGCTATTCCGCTAGGTTTAGCAATCGTTCCACCGTTAATGACACTCGAAAACCTCCCTTTTAATTGATGTGTTTCAAATCGACTAACGTGAAACTCGATCGTATCAATCCCCCTCCCCGGAAGTTTTCAGCCATGTGTTTTTACGACGCCATTTTCATTCGGGACATTGTGTTGAAAGTTCGCTGATGTAACAGGCATGAATGCATTTATGGATGTTATTACAGGGAGATCGATATCAGTCGGATTTAATAGCCATTTTATTCGCTGTTATATAAATTAGCCGTTTTTGGCTTGTGATGTGCTCTTAGATTTATCGAAGTATTCTTAGATGCAATGTTCTTTTTCTGTTCGATCAATTTACTATTATGCTCCTTGAAATCGTAAACGATTATAAGTGTAATAGATTTTCTGCAGATCTTTATGCAAAATAAAAGGTTTTGCGTCAGTTGCAAGAAACGAGAGAAAATTAATAAGTTGATGCTATTATATTGATTTTATTTTAAGTGGAATTTATTTATTCTTGTCATGGGTGCATAAAATCCAGTCTAGTTAACAAGAAACGTGAAGTTTTAGTCCTTTTGTGTTGCACATACAGTAATTTCAGTTTCTAGCAACATCAGAATGAATTTTCAGAAAAATACCAAAAATGAATTATTTTATATCAAATTTTCACTTTTTCTTGTTTCTCAATTTTGTTAGATGTATACAAAAATTTTAGTCTTATTTTCAATTTTATTTAATTTATAGACGGCATACGAGCAACGTCACCAGTCGATAGTGTGGTTGGTTGTTTATAAACATTGATAGCACAAACAAACAACTACACACAAAGTGGAAATTCATTACAATTACCAGATATCATGCATGAACAATTGAAAAAGATTAACATCCTGGCGTAGAGAGTTAATGTTTTTTTTAACTAACCATTGATACTCGACACCACAGTTTTAGTTTATAATCTTTCACATGTAAAATATGCTAAAGTGGTTCCGCCGTCTAGAGAGAAGATCGAACCAGGCGATATTACACGAATAAGTTTAATAATAACCACATTCGCGGTTTTCGATGTAACGGCGAAGGTAGTTTAGCAAGTTACACGACTATTACCTTACACGCGTAACCACCATACCAGGGGCCGGAGTTATTTTAACGGCTGGCTGGCTGTGTACGATAAAACAAATTACAACACCCGACCCTTAACTTCAAATGAATTGTTACAAGGTAATTAGATCTCGCGTGTGAAAACTGACTTCTCTAAAGGATACTCTTCGGCTCGAACACTGTTTTCGAGTTTCATTAAACTTTTCAATGTACCATGCTTCCCGCCGTGTTGTACTTGCTCGTATTCTAAAGTATACTTCATTATGTTAACGGCATCGCGTTTCGAACCACGAAGTTTCACTATTATTAGCTGTACTGTATAATATTAACGAAGTACCTTAGCAGTTATCCTCAATTGACTCAAAGAACGAACTTTCAGTTATACGGACAGCAAAGTGAAATTCTTGACAATTTTTACAATCAATTGGTAGAACCTCCATTATGGACTTCTCGATGGTTTTCAGATACAGCAATTTATTATTCCAATTGTGTTGTGGTTTACAAACTTCTCGTCAAATTTTATAAAATAAGCAAAAACCAATCTCCCTAATTTTTTAAAAGCTTTCTTGAACAACTAGAAAATCCCTCTAAATTAAGTTTAAAATTAAATTATTATAAGAAGTCCTCTAAATTCGATTTTTAATCTACCTCAATTCATTGAAATTCCTATACATTAATTTCTTTTGCATAACTTTAAATCTACTTCTTTATGATTAGATTAAAAGCAAGTAATGTTTCCACTGGTACCGGAAAATTAAAACTCGAATAGCAATAATTAATAACCCAGATTATCTTTTTTTAATCTATTCTTTTGACATTAATATTAATTTTCTTACTGGACCTAGTGCAAACAACCAACAGTTAAAGTAAAGACAAAAATAAGTAATGTTTCCGCGACTACCGGAAAATTGTAATTCTGCGTAGATTAGCAATCCAGATTATTTTTTTTATCTTCTAGACCTAGTGCAAACAGCCAACAATTAAAGTGAACAGAAAAATATAAGTAATGTTTCCGCGACTACCGGAAAATTAAAACTCGTGGATTAGCAACCGGGATTATTACCCTGTGTGGGCAAGCATGAGGTCTTCGAGCAATTCGAATTGCCTTTAAATTATTATAATTAAAATCGTGCTGCGAATTAGCCTCGCGTCAGAGTACTTTCTAATCCCCGTCGGTCGCATCTCGCGTGCCAGTGGCGTCCTTATGTCCTTATCAATTAAAGACCAACTGGGTAACGGTATCTCGGACATTAGCTTCGTTTCGATAAGATCGTCGATTACCTGACGACCGTCGTGTCCCATCCGAGGGCAGCTTTACACGTTCACCAGATTCACGCGATCCGCCCCCGTGCGCGCGCGCGCCCGCAAACCTACGATGTCCGATAATCTTAATCGCGTCAAGTTTATCAAACGGTCAGCACACTACCGGTGAAAATTTATCCCTGTCGCCGAGCCTCGTATTTTTGCCCGAAATCCGGCATCCTAACTGTCCAGCTCGCCTACGGGATGTCCCTTTTATTGGCGAATAAATTCCTTGCGGTCTTCATTTTTCATCGACCACGCACAGCCGTCGGGTCAGCTCGCGTGTGCAGAAACCGGCCGCGATGGAAATCATAGGACCCGATGGTGTCGAGGAGACCTTATCCATCGAGATCCTGGACGTACTTTGTCGGATTTGTTTGATCGAGTCATTCCTTCGACGATCGAGTTATTACTGACATCAATTTCCTGGCTGGAAGTGCTTGAGCGATCAATGTATGACAAGAGGAAAAAGAATTGGTTTTAGATGATCATTGGATTGAGATGGTCATTTGATTCAGGTGGTCATTTGATTCAGATGATCATTTGATTTAGATATTCATTAGTATTTCTTGATTGATGAATTATAGCTTCAGTTTTCTAAGGAGTATATGTGAGAATCTGTTTCTGTAGGCACATTTCCTTTGAATAAAATAATAACACGAATGAATAATGAAGGATTTTAATATTATTTTGAGGTTTTAAATAACATAAAACTAAAAGAAATGAGTGACAAGTTTTCGAGGTCGTTGGGTGGTACGTTATTCAAATATATTATTTAAATAATGTCAAATTTGTTAGGCGATAGACTAGAAAATTACTTTCAATTTAACCTATTGACGTCCCACTAGAAATTTAGTAGATTTTCCAATACAATCGACAATAGTATAAACAGCATAAATATCCAACATTATATCAACATTGCAAATTCTTTACTAGACGTGTCATTTTTTAACACTCGACTAAAATTATTAGCTGCTTGCATCAGGGTCTAACCAAACTATTGATGCAGACTTCGAAGAAGTATATACAAACATATCAGAAACACAAGTCAGAAATACAAGTCAGAAATACGAATTGTTGAAAACGCACAGGATCATTAATTTTCCAAATTATTTATCTGTCAACACTAAGCAGATTATCAACGATTCCCACATTAACAGTCGCTAGCACGTCTTCCATCAGTTCCCCACGAAAAACAACTGCTTGATTGAACCTCCTCTTCCCAATTCCCCAAGTCAATATCATAGAACAACAACCAAAAACAACTCGACCACAATGAAATTCCCCGCAGCGAAATGGCTAGCATTCCAGAAATCCCATGGAACGCGCGAAAGGTTAATAGAAACTTTCTCGTTTGGAATCGATCTGCGATTGCTGGGAGATCTTCATTGCTAGTTTTCCGCCGATCCCATAAGCGATCGCGTTCCAACCACGGTGAACACGGTGTACACGATCGACCAATAAACTGTACTAATTATCACGCAACTATACCGCCTCGTCAGGGCCGTGGAGTCTTAATCGATCGAACACGATCCTACGAAGAAAACGCATTCCTCGATGCATGCCAACCCCCGCAATGAACTTTATCACTCGAATCGGGCATAACTCTGTCGAGGAGGAGCGGGTTTCTCGCGTGTGCTTTGGTCGGCTCACAAAAGAGCGTGCTCCTAAACGCTTGTCGCACGTTCGCTTTTATCGTCGAATAAATTCCTGTCGTTCGATTTTTCGCTGGTGCGTTTCGACCGTTTAAGAACCCGAGAGAGTTTTCTCTCTTTCACGCTCCGCGTTTCGAGTCGCGCGAGGCGTAAATCTCTCTCTACGCCTCTGTTGTTGTGCCTGGTGGCGATACGGTTGTATACAGGGTATACAGGATATACCAGTAATCATGCCACAACCCTGAAGGGGGTGATTTCTAATGCGACCGTGCTGTTGCTGAAACGGATACCCGCGCCGCTTATGAAATCGTCGCAGAGTGATGATCAAACCTTAAGTGGTACACTGTTTGCTCGGATTACGAACTGTTGTACCAGGATCTTTCGAAAATTCGGCAAAAATCTTCTACAATACCTTCAAGTATGTCATTTAACCCTGAAGTAGTATATTGGTTCCCCAGGAGTAGCACGCTGGGATCTTCATAAAAATTTAATTAAGAGAAAAGTTCTAGAAAAACTCTTTCAGGTGTATAATTTAGGATTACAAAATGTTCAAAAGAAGTTAAAGAAATTTCAGATTTAATATGAAAAGTGTATAGTCAATTTTACTGCGGTCATGCGAGATCCCAAGATATCATTACAAAGTTAAGACTGAATAGACCAAATGTTTTAAAGAAGTTATAGAAACTTGATATTTGCAATTTTCCGACAACACAGTAGCGAAAGTATGCAAATTTTGTCGATTTAAATGAATCGCAAACCCTAAATTCAAAGATATTTACATCTTACAATGCCCATAACTTTTTTGCGAGTCAACCGATTTCAATTACAATTAATTAAATTTTCATTACAGGCACAGATAAAAGATTAGAAAATCGTGACTTTTTCCTTCGCAATTGCGCCGAATAACAATGAAAAAAGATATTATTTACACATTAGCTAGTAAACTAATCCTTTTAACGTCTCAAAAGAAGACAAGCTGTTGAGTCCAATTTTTGATAAAGTTATTCGTTCATGAAAGATGTACGAATACTTTGTACAAAAACCCATTGTGCCTACAAATAACAGGACAGTATAACTTATTTCGGGAAAAATGTGTCAGATTGACACGGGGGACGGATAAGTGTTAAGGACTCCGTGAGTGGATAATGAAGAAGTGGTCTACGGAAGGATTAGCGGATCACCCAGTAGATACAAACGAACCTGCAAGCTGTTGCACGCGTTGTTACTTAGGCCGGTCGATGGCAACCAGGTATTCAGGTACGTAGCGGCCCACGTAACACACAGCCTGGCCAGAACGGGCTCACGGAGAGGCGAGGAGGCACTCCCGACACGCACCAATGCATGTCTTGCTCCATTTCATCCTTGCCCATTCCCACTTACTCTCACCTACTTACCCTCCGAGACGGAAACTCTGACCGAGACGTGGCGCGTTCATACACGCCAGCCGAGATAGGAATTTCATGGGGCGCAATACCACATCCGTTGCGACACACGCGTGCTCCAACGATTCCTGACCAGGTGCGCGCGTTTTCCGCGGCCGATCCGAGCGGCTTTTGTTCCCCGAGATTTTCATTCAGACCACGTGGACTACTACCGCAGTGTAAGGAAACGCTAGCTTCGAAACGTAGGGGAAAATGGGATAATGATACTTAGCACATTATCTACTGGCGATTGTTCCATAATTTATCGAAGTCCCATGGCTGAGAGTTTTTCAATAGATCCTTCAACGGTAACTTCAATTATATTCCAACAACTCACTCTGAATAATCTAATAATTCCTTTTGGAATTATTGTGTTACCGATTTTTAATCTTCCATTTGGTACACTACAATTATTGAACAGTCTATCGATAAGCTTCCGGTAGATAAAGTGTTATTTTATATTAGTTTATGAAAATGACAAGGATGTGTCTATCCACATTTTGAGCAAAGAAATAAAGTCGAATAATTCCACATGGATGAAATTATAGGAATAGCACAATAAGAATTTAAAATTGATAAGTAAATAAAAACTTCATAATAGATGTATTAAGTGACGTATGGGCTAAGATCTTCTATATACCTATAATTAGGTGCCACATCCCTTGCTAAAAGAAGCCTTCAGCTGTGCGAAGAGATAATTGCTCTAAAAGTGATTTTTAGTGTGACTACAGTTGATTTGATCTCAATCTGAAAGTGAACGGCTTCCTGCAGCGACAGCTGCTACGTTTCACCTGACAAATTATCCACTAATTCTAACTAATTTTCTCTAAAACGGTTCTAAAATAATCTTCCTTTGTGTCCATAGCATCGGTCAGAAATTGAACGCTGTATTAAATTGGTTTTTTAACTGCTCGTTGAAATTATTACAAAAATATGTTTGGAGCCATCTTGGTTTAATCTCTAATTTATCAATAATCGCTGATCCCGATTTTCATTACGGTTCCAAATATTATTATTTTTATTATTTCAATTTAAAAATTATTTAATTGAATTTCGAAATAGTAAAAATATAAGGAAATTCAAAAGACTCTCGTCATGTTATTTCCAATCTATTAAAATTATTGAAATAGTATTTCTAAGTCAATTTTTTCTTTAACTTCTAGTTGTTCCGATTATGATAGAACATTCTTATTTTGCATAAAAATCCGTAGTGTAATTATTCTAATGAATTTTTCTTCGAAATTAAAAAATGCCAATTGCTCCATAAAGTATGCAGAATGTTGTTTTACTGATTATTACCAATTTGCCAATTTGGCACGCTCAGATCAGAATACGCACGCGCATATCATGAATATACGAATGCAATTTAATTGATATTGCCACTGCACATGCATTACGCAGTAAGGTCATGTGGCTGGAGGTGGATCAAAGTGACTAAGTGACATGTTCATTATTAATTATTAATCAAATTGGACCGTAATTGCATGGAGTAATTAAATTGGACCGTAATTGCATGGAGTAATTAAATTGTACCATTCGTTCAAGATTTTATACAACGGTACACGATCCGAATGGCACACGTTTCAATTACATTTATTGTAATCATCAAATATAACGAACGTAAGAAAAAAAGTCAATTGTTGCGGAATCAATAATTATATATAAAATGTTCTGGTACATTAATTAGGCAATTAACAGCGAAATTACGGTTCTCCAACTGGTAGTTGATACTCCTCGTTATAGACACGAAGAACTGTTATTTCCAATCCAAGGATTCTGTTTTTTTTTTTCGTCCAATTATATCGGTCAGCGACGAGATGCTATAATAGTTTGCTCACTGTATCGTTTAATATTCTGCGAATTATGCTCTATCTGTATTATAAGTTACATCATTCTTCGTTTCATAATTAACTGTTTGCATCCTTCGTTGATCGGTATGTAAATAGAACTTGAGGGAATGAGCGATTCGATCTCTGAAAGTGACATATAAACAGGTAAACATTTAACGATTTTCATAAATCTTTTTCATGAATTAATTGTAAATCACCTAATTGCTAAATCACGTAATTGATTTAGCTCTTTCGTCATACAGAACAGATTTTCATATAGTTTTAATTGCTTGTTTACAACATGTATGCATGTTTAAAAATTTTGAAAAATTTAGAACTGGCGAATGCTTAAATAGCATATACCGAAATTTCATTTCTCGGTAATTTTTTAATCAATGGAAGCCTGATAAATTCAACGTAAAAATATAATTTTGCTGCCAGTGAGAGTTAACAGTGCGCGGAGTATCTCGTAAAAATTTCAGAGCAGTCGGCCATGTGGTTTTCGAGATTTTATAACAACGTTAATTTTGCGAATTCAAACAAATCCTTTTGCTCACATATTCTACAACACTTATACTTAACCCTTTGCACTTCGAATTATTTTTCAATTTTGTTGCCAACAATTCCCTATTTTAAGTGTGTCATTTGAAAGTTACTTCAAAGAACAGTTCCTTGCCTGCTACTTATTTTAAACAATTTTGTTTACTAATTATGTTACATATAGCTCTCGAACTTTGTTTTAATTTATATTTGTGCAACTTATATTTGTTTTTAACTAAAAAATACTACTTAAATAAATCGAAGAACCAAGTACACATATAAAAACACGTTTCATTTACATTTTCCCTCATTTTGCCCAAAGGAGTGCAGAGAGTTAATACGTTTACTGCCACGGTAGTCACCAGTGACCTTTGATTTGCTTAAAAACGATTGTTATAAAATTAATGATACTGAATATCAATGTATTCATTCTGGAATGAATTAAATTATCAAGTTCATTAGCAATTAATAATAATTATTAATAACTCTGGTCGTTTAATGAAGTACGCAAGAGTTGAGTAAAACCCACAAAATCCAACGTGTTAGAATAAATAAATGCCATTAAAATAAAAACCAGTGAGTTGTCACGGTGGCAGCCGATCCAATTGAAGATTTCGAAGAGATCTGGCCGAGTCGATAGATCGGTACCGCCTATACCCACACACGGGTACGCGGGGGCGTACGTATCGTTGTCCCGATATCTCGGACAAGGCAAAATATTTACGGGAAAATTTCGCCGTGGGTGGCGCGGCTTCATGAATAATTTCGGTCCGCAGGAGACTCGTCAGCCGTCGGCTAGGTGCCCGGGGCGCTCGGTTCTAATTACGGCAACTGCAGAGCTCGTCTGCGCCCCCGGCGATCCCTCGGGTCAGTTTCCAACCCCCCCGTTTTCCTACCCCAGCACAATTTCCACAGAGTCCACATCCCTTCCACATCCGTTCTGAAATGCTAGCAACGCTGCACGCCCCTGCCTTCGCCTCCTCTCTTCCTTTCCATCCCTGTCCTCCTTCTTCTGCTATCAGTGTACCCGTCGACCAGAGCGCTCCGCAACGCCCTGTAACCGGTTTCAAAAGTTTTCCATCATCTACCGGTCTGTTTTCCGATTTTCGGACCGGGTCCCTATCGCCAGCTTCCAGATGTTATTCCGAATGGAATGGATCTTCCGAAAAAATTTCTATTCACGCTCGTTAGCCGATCATCGATCCTACGTCGACGCTCCCGGCGGTGCTCCGACGATTCGAAGTCGTGGAAGCTTGAATTTTTGTAACTTGGCGCAACCCTCGCACGACGGAGCTTTTTCACAATTGTACAATTGACAATTAGGATTGTTCGCTATTTTCTTTAACGATCTTTTTAAACGTATTTTTGATGGTACAGCAGATCCTCGTTTATTGCGCGGAATCCTCCTTTGTTGCATAGGGTGAACACATTCTTGTTACCTTTTAAAAATAATCACTTTGTGCCTCGTAAACCTAGTGTTAAAAATGGTTGAAATTTTGATTTTGAACGTCCACCGTTGTCAAATTTGTTTGGAAATATACCAACGTCGGGAATAAAGGGTAATCGGTCGATGCACGAGAATAGGGGGACAGGTATAATGCGATAGGGACTTGACAGACACCCTGTATTTGTCTGGTCTGGCATGCTCGCGGACAATAGCGATGGCGAGCGAGTTAGGATCAACGGCTCATCGATCGTGAATCCAGAGGCGGATCGCCAGAATACGCGTACGTAAGAAGTGAAAGGCGGATCGAGGGGATCTAGGCTTTGTGCCACGAACGCTGCGAATCGTTGCGAACGGAAGTCGCGTCATTTCCCATCGCCGACTGCTAATTACAGATCGGGATCCTGTCGCGACGATCATCCGGCAGATGTTTTGCTGCCATTCTGACAGGATGACGCAGGATCGGACGCGTCGATGGGAGAAATAAAGATGCGACTTGTTTTGACGTTACCGAGTCCTTTATTCATCTGAGGATTTTATGCATTTACGACTAAGGATTAAGGACATCAGTATATTAATTTCAACTTAATAAGACAGTCAAAAGAAGAAAGAAATTTCTATTTGGCTCCTGTATCTTGCAATCAATGCAAATAGTTTTTATTTTGCATAAAGATCCGCAGTCTATTTATAATCGGAAACCATATTTTGCAAAATTAGTAACATTAACTTGCAACTAATAAGCAGCCTGCGAATTTTAAGAATTTATGATCAAGTTGTAACTTAAACTTAACACGTTGACTGCCACGTGAATTTTTTACGTTTCGAACAAGTATCACCATTCATAGACGTCGTCAGCATGAATAACAACTAGAAACCGGATTTTTATGCAAAATAAGAAGTTTGTGTATCAATTGCAAGACACAGGAACTAAATATAAATTTATATTTTTATTGAAAATAATACTTTTCTTCAAGAGTTTTCTTCAGAATTTGCTTCAAGAATATCTATTATACAGGATGTCTCAAAAATGTTATGTTTCCTCGCGGTGATTCCCGTGATCATTTGAAGTAATTCTTTCCTTTGCGAAAATGTTCGCCGCGGCCTTGTTAAGGAGTTATCAACGAAAAACAGCGCTCAGCTCTGTGCTCTGATTGGTCCGTGTTTTTCGTTAATAACTCGTTAAGACAGCCGCGCAGAACATTTCCGCAAAGGGAAAAGTTACTCGAAATGGCCTCAGGAATTACCTCTTTCAAGGAAGTACAACATTCCTGGGACACGTTGTATATTGAACTGGAAATTATTTTGTAGCATCTATCTGGGCCGCATAAACAACAATTAGAGACAACTTATTCGTAGCGTAACCGGCGTGCGCGAGTAGCCTTGTCAGCATTAGCTTATTTCGAGGATCTACGAAGATATCGACCGCGATAATCGCGAGATTAGAATTAGCGTTTAATGCGTTCTCCCCGAAGTTTACACATCCTCGGCCCGCGGAGCTAGTAATGTTTGATTAGGCTACAATTACTATCAAAAACCAGTCCGCGAACCCAGTCGAGATACCTGAACCAACCGGATTTTCTCCGATGGAAATGATCTTCCCATGGATCCAGCAAGAAATTAATCGGTCGGAACGTCGGAAAAATCTGTTTGAATTTAATCGCGTTTCCTGGTCACGACGAAACTAATGGTTAAAGGGACACGCGCTGAAATCTCGTCGATCCTCGCGCCGGAAGATAAATCCTGTTCCTCGTTTCGTCATTTTCTGCGAGAGGGATCCGAGAACACCGCGTGGGCTTCCATCGCAGACCGTTACACCTTGGTTCGTCGCGGATGTCCGTGTCCCAGGTGACAGGCTAATAATTATTTCAGGTACTCCGTGTCTTAACGAACTGGAATGATCAGGGGCCCCGTGGATCGTGTCGATCGTTCGGCGACCCGGTGTCTTGATACGCTTCGATCGTTCCCCTCGTAACTCAGGGGAACGGACTCACGCGAGAAAATTTAAGAGGCTCGTAATTAAGTATCGCGACCATCACGGAACACTGTCAACGAGCATCGCGGCTGAGAATATATTCTCGAAAAATATCTTACACACTCGACGACATCGTTAACAAGCTTCGTGGTTTCGATATTTTATCAAAAGAATTTCATCTTCTGTGGGAAATATTTCACAAACCTGCGCATAATTGTATATTTATTACAGGATACCGCGAGATTTTATAACAAATTTTTGACGAGCCGTATTTCGACGAGCCAGACTCGTGATGAAGGTTTTTAACAAAGTCTAACAAATATGAATGTTACGCGTTTCATTTCAGATGAAATGAAATTCGATTCGTTTGTAATCAATATTTAAGCATTCAAATAAATGTAGCCATACAAAAAATATACATTTTCACTTCTCTTCTACGACATTTTTCGGGATAAAGACGTTCTAATCACTGTAACTGTAAAAGAAAAGGTACGGCAAGGGGTTAACAAGAAGTGAGATAAATGATAAAAAAAATGAATGTGATTTTGGAAATTTTTCAAGAAATCTGATTTGTTTCGAATTATTTCGTTGTGGAACTTTTACTGAACTTTTACTGTGTTGCTATGGAACTTTTACCAAACACGACACAATTCGGATCATAGATATTTGTTTAATTCACGGTAGAACAGAACCTCGGTTATCCGAACATTCTCTGTGAACTAGAGTCGCCGGATGAGGTAAGGGAGCACGAATTGAGAGAATAAAATTACCCCCACTCTGCCAGTACCAGACACATGGACGACAGAGACGAAACGTGTCACGTGATCGGGTGGAAGGGTGGGGAATAGTATTGTGGATGGGGAAGGTGAAGTGGGGAAAAAATCTTTCAGTCGCGCTCCTCTTTCAAACAAAGTCAAATTTATATATAGAAAATAATTATAGCTATTTACTAATCTAGGACCACAAATTCAGTACGAATAATAGAATAGTTTCCTCGCTGTAGCTAGATTAAACACTTATCAAACAACAGAACATAAAATTCTTGACTTTATAATGGTGTAAAAATTGATTATTGATAATTATTTAACTCATCTTTTCCGTTTAGAACATTGTACATCCGGCGAGTCATTATTTTTCCTTTTGCCAGAAAAGGACATTCATTGTTCTTGGAACAATGATTTTAATTAAACGCATTCTCCCGAGGGTAGTATAGTGTGTTCCCGGTGACTGACCAAGTGAAATCTGAAATTTATATCGATTTGATTCCCCCGCTAGCTCGTAAAGGTGACGTTATATGGGCATTCGAGGATATCCGGACGAGAGCCGACGATTTATTCGTCCTATGCTCGCGCTCGACAAGTATTGCGTGTCGGGAAGAATGCTGCACCATAATTTCAGAATTACAATGTCTCCAGCGACTTCTCAGAAAACTGACATTCAATATTTGTCAAGCGAAGACGACGTCGTCGCTAGATACGAGGAGGAATGAAATTATGAGCCACTGCTCGGCGACATTTGCTGTCTGTAGACTGTCTCGTGGAAAGAATTACTGGTCGAGCACGGAATTAATGTACAGAATTAAAAACGAATTGACAAGGTGGAATATGATGCCCCCATGATCAAGACTTCAATCTTAGAAACAGCGATTTCAATCTTCCGCGACACGACTAGTTGTACGATGATTTCGAAGTTGTACAGTTCAATGCAAACGTTATTTAATTTTGGTCCTTTTACATCTATTGCAGTTTATAGTGTGAACAATTTATTTTAAGCATGAGCGTCTATTCTTTCAAATTTTAAAATGTTTTTAGCGAACGTACAGCACTGAAGTTTAAGGAAATAATAAATTGGAAGACAGCTGCATCAGAAGGAATGCGCGCGTCTTTTCAAACTCGTGTTTCTTTTAGCCTGAAGTACATATAACTTTTTCTGAGATAATGACATAATAAGATAATACAACAGAATTACATTTAATTTCAGTTTCTTTGAATCAGATGATGAAGATACGAATTTGCGTAAGATTTCTTACTCTATTGTCAAGAAAACGAGCACGTAACATTACCATTAACTTTCGAATAGCAAGACTTGATTTTAAATGAGTTTAAATGATTAACTATTTACGAAGAGGATTAAAAATTAACTAGAGGAGTAGCTGAAAGTTTACTAAGATAATTAAAATAGTTTGTTCTTTAATAAGAAGGTCTACATTAATTTTAAAGACGTGTGTCAAAAAATATGCAAAAGAGAATTGCTGGATTTAAGGAAAAAATCTCTGAAATTGTCTCTGAAAATGATATTCGTTAATTAAAGGCCATTTTCTCGTGAAGAGCGTTCTAAAAACTTCTTCTCGAGCTGTTTATGTTCCCAGTGTCACATCACATGGCAGTGCACAGAAGGAGGAGCAATAAAAATGACTGTCCTGGACGAACACAGGGAATGTCATCTCGCGTTAGTCAGACCCAGTTGAATCTCGAAAGCGGATTCCGTGTGTCGCGGCATTATATGTCAGTGCGTGCAACAAGAGATGCATAATTGATCATAACCATTATTCGTTGACGTTGGAATGTAGCCTCGGATTGAGCAATAGCATTGTCTTCGAGTTTCTGCGAACGCGAGACAGTCGAGGGCGGCCACGAATATCGCGTATCGATTATGCTCTTTTCCCGTGATCGAGATCATCGACACGTCCCTGCCGGACTCTTATTGTTAGCTCATTCGAAAATTATACTCCCTCTCCCATAATAATAGTAGCAGTTGATGAATTTAATTTGTCCCATAATAATAGTAGCAAAAGAAAATAAATATAGAACGCAACATTTATTATAAAAAAAACTAGATTACATTAAACAATAAATTAAAAATATTACTCCTAATATTTATTTTGAGTGTTCAGATAGTTTCTGGATTTTTCAATAATTTCGTTACTGCATTTTAAACTTGTAGGTAGGATCCCTTGGCTGCGAAGCTTTGCTTTCCCTATATGCGTGAGCTTAAAATTATTGGAGCCATCGTTCTTCATTGCTTCCAGCATAACTTGTTTTTTTCATCTTACAATGAGTTGATATTCAACTGAAATAAAACAATTGATTATCAGCGGATGAAATTAGAAAAATAGTTGTAATTCGTAATAATTAGGTTAACCTAAAAATTGAAAGATGCGTCAAAACAAATGACAGATGTCATGAAACATTGGTTTTGATTGAAGGCTTCGTAGTTTTGCGCTGCGACATAACTTACAGCTGCATTCGCCAATAATTCCCGTTTAAATATTCACTTGCTACTATTATTATGGGACAGAGGGAGTATAAAATCGACGAATTTTATTTGATCGATTTTCTTGTATTTTATAAATTGCAAGTTTTACGTCAAAGTTAAAATTAATTTGTGCACCGAACACGACAACCGACATGCTAATATACTAATTACAAAGCAGGGAACCGTTTTTGGTTTAAGCTAAGCTTTATCCGCGTAAAACTCGGTGAACTAGCGATTGCGCAGAGCACTAGAAAGTACTCGACAGTATTTCCATCGTTACTGTCTCTTTTCTCAGCCACTGGTGTATTTTAAACTTAAATGATAATAGAATGAGCGAATACAGCACAGTAAAAATTGAACGTTCCTACAAATGCAGAATCTGTGGTCATAAAGCAAATAATGGCGATTGTACACGGAATATAGCTACCCGCCGATGTAATAAGCTCTCGTTGTTCAGTTAATGTAAATTCGCGATTCTTTGCAACCGGCATTTACGTTCCAACCCGTTATTACCAGGAACATTTGAAATCCTGACGACTGTCGAGTTAATTAGAAAGTATTTCGTTTCCATTTCCATTCCGCGGGTATTGATCCGTCACGCAATATTTCGACCTCGAATTTGATGAAAGCAACGTGCACTCCGATTTTTTTTCCGAGCAACTGGATACGCAATGCGATTCAAATCGCATTTTTCAAGACTGGTCGACTAAACGATATTATTGGTGACATAATCAATTCAATTTTTTCACAGATATCGACCCCATGTTCCCAAGGACAGCGTTATAAAATGGAACAAATTAAATTTTCGATTCTCGATAAATTGGCAATATTTGAACTATCATAACTTTGTTGAAAAAAATACTGCGATAATAAAGGACTCATTTTAAAACTTCAAGGCTACTTTCGCAGGCTATTTCTGATTGAAAATGTTACTTATTGGATCGTCTGTGAAAGCACTAAAAATATTTTTTTCAGAATGAATCTATCACAGACTTGAAGATTGATTCTTCATCTTTACAACGACTGTTCAAAACTTAATCTACGATTACTTTTTATTGGTTTTGTAATACAAAAATGAGTACCTTATATTATTGCAAAGATAGCAGCCGCACACCTTCCATTCAAAGCTTTATGATTCGTCTAGAAAAAATCGTAGATCAAGTTTTAAACATTCGTTGTAAAGAGGAAGCTGCAATCTTTCAATCTACGGTGGTTACAGTTACGAGAAAAATTTTTCAATGTTTTTACAGACGGTTCAATTTAAGATAAAGGACATTATTTCAAAAGGAGCTAAATGTTGTATCGAAGGGAGAACCAGTTCGTTGTTTCTTGTTGCAACTTTTCAATGAATTATTTATAGAAGCGTGTCTGCATACACCTTTTTTGTTTCGGCTCACTGACTACGCTGACACCATTTTGTGGCAGAAACTTGGGAGGCTACGCGTTGCAGGTGCTCGCTTGGCGCAGCGATCTTCGCTGGAATCGGAAGTAGTTTCACGAGGCGGGATCAGCGGATTATATTAAAATCGAGAAATTTTCGAGCCGTGAAAGCTGCACGTTGCATAAAATTTCACTAAAATCGTGTTTATCCTGGCTAAACGAGTATTATAAGCTGGTGGCTGACGAGGAGAGTGGCATACCACGTGTTATCTGCTAGCTTGTGTCTAGCCACGATAAATTGTTCGCCAACCCGTTAATTACCGCGCGATCGCGCGAAAGTAAAACGACTGATTAGATAAATCATGGGGGGAATGATCGTTCTCGAGACTCCTCTAATTGCTTCCCTACGCGAATCGGTACTTAGAAGTTCCTCAGCCTTCTTTGCGAATATGTATCCGGTTCGAGCATCGCAACGGTAAATTCGCTGGAATCTATACTATTTTCGAATTTAAACGAAAAGTCAGATTACAGAGAAAAAGAAAATAAGAAACTCTCTTAAATATTCCGCTCTTCATGATTACGGTAATGTTTGCCGTTAAATGGACCAGAATAAAACTGCAAACCGCTGGTTAGGTCTTGCCTGACCCAATTCTTCGCGTTATGTGTTCAAAAGTTTTCAACACATGATATATTTCTTCATGCTAACTATTTTTATTGTAACGAGGTTTTTAAATTCGGTTGAGATTGTTGATGGTTGTGATAGCAGAGTTGAGCAAAAATTTAATCAACGATTGACGAATAAATTTCTACTTCAATCGTTAATCGCAATTAACAATTAATCTCCTAGTTTAGTCGTTAATTGCGGTTAACGATTAAATACTTATTAATCGTTAATTGCGATTGACGATTAAATACTTATTAATCGTTAATTGCGATTAACGATTATATTCCATTCAATTGTAATCGTCAATCGGATGATTGATTAATGATTAACTGCTGAAACTTCGAAATGAAATACGGAATCAAAACTGTATGAATATTGAAAAAAATGTAAACCGAGTTTTTGTTGAGATATATTTCTGTCAATTCTCCATCTCCGCTCTCTGTCTCTCTCTCCCTTCTTATTACAATTTATGGATAAACCGTATGGCGATTAACTTCATCAATCGATTAAATCAATCGCCGATTTTTCAATGATTACTTTTTTAATCGTACACATTAATCAATCAATCTTGATCAAAATTTTAATCGATTAATGCCCAACTCTGTGTGATAGTAATTTTTAATTAAACATGTTTGATGAGAGGTCTTTTGCTCCAGAGTTTAAGCGAAGTAAGAACATAATCATTTTTCAAAACTCATTTTTTAATTCTGATGTTTTCACTGTTTTGAAAATCTGCAGTCTAATCGCAACAGTTCCAAACGGAATAAACAGACTGTGTACAATTATTCAAATTCGCATTTCCATAGTCTAATCAAGGAAACGAACTTTCCTGTTCACAATTCCACGCGGCTAACAAGTTAAATTTACAGTATGATCATAGTGCTGTGTTTTTTCAAAACTATTAACATAATATCATTCGTTTTGTATCTATTACATTAAATTCTACATGTCAATTTCACACGATTTGTCAACCACGTTGCAATAATCGCCCGCAAAAATCATATGATTTAGGATCTACGAAAACCATCACAGACAACAAAAGCACCAAAAAACAATTAAATTCACTCAAAATTCTTAATTTTTTTTTCGCGTTTTGCTAGTGCATGCTTTAAAAAATTTTGAAAAGAAGGATAAGAAGTATAATGACCAAGCTCTGAGCTCATTTTGAAAACGAACGAAAGCAGTATAAATGTTTTTAGTCGAAGATTTTGCAAATTCAAACGTCCCTACAAGGATGCAATAATTATTTTTCATGGGTTTCATGGACTATCAATTTAGTTCTTTCTTTGAAATAACCACTCGACAGTCGCCATAATTTGTTATAGCCCTTTTGTCCAACTTCGAAAATTATGCGGGGTTTAAAGTATTGCGAATATCGATTGTTGAGAAGGTTAATGCCTTTTTCGAAAATTTTTGGCAAACTTCTTCCTTGGATCGTGTAATACGATGTAATATGATGTAATACGACCTTCTTGCAGAATGTCTTGTTTCACACTATCATTTAAGCTACGAAAACTTATTCTAGTTTCTCTAACACGCAACATACCCTCTTGTAAACTTTCACGACATTTGGAGCGGAACTAAACGCAAACACCTCGCGAAGCAAAACATTCGTCGAAAGAACAACGAACACAAAGGAAATGCTTGTATCTGAATTCGTCCAGTACTGTGTGTAGCCATTCAATCCTCGACCAACTAAACAATAAACTATGATGTATCCAACTCTTTTACTTAACAACGAAACTTATAAAAAGGAACAGCAAAAATGAAATGCGATTGTCATATTTGATATTGAGCAATCTCAAAAATTCCATAAAATCAATTTATTCGAGGAAATAAAAATAAAAATTTTAACTAAAATATACAGTGGCGCGGAGCGAAAGTTTATAGAACTTGAAAGCCTGAGAAAATGATCGAGACGAATGACGTATAAGAATATTTACGTTAAATGATTCAGGGCTTAATAAAATACAGTACCTGCTACAATTGCAAAAATAAACAGTGGTGCAGAGCGAAAGTTTGTAAAACTTGAAGGCTTGAGAAAATGATCGAGACGAATGGTTCATAAGAATTTTTCCGAAAGTGAGGTTAAATAAAATACAGTAAATGCTAAGACGATTGCAAAAATAAACGGTGATGGATAACAAAAATTCGAAAAATGCGAAGGTCGGTGAAAATGATCTAAAGAAATAGTTAGATCGCAGATGTGAAAGAAAGGGGATGATCACTCACCGTTTCTGACACGTGGGCTCCAGGTT
Organism: Lasioglossum marginatum; assembly: GCA_028455795.1. Classification (NCBI taxonomy): domain Eukaryota; kingdom Metazoa; phylum Arthropoda; class Insecta; order Hymenoptera; family Halictidae; genus Lasioglossum; species Lasioglossum marginatum. The sequence goes on from CM052252.1 coordinate 3,221,170, forward strand.
GACGGTTGTTTTGGTGTCCACGGTTGCCGATTTCGAATCCCCCGACCGATCACCAGGAAACAGAGCACAACTCGGTACGAGCCACCGTGTATCATTCGCGGATAAAAATGTTGTTGTCGGATGTCTCGCGCACAGGTGTCCACGTGGTCACCGTTCACGTGTCTTCTTACGAGAGGTGTAAAGAGCGCGAGCCGCGCGCCACCGCAGCCTTAATGGGACTGAAGTGTCTTCTCCGGTGTCAGAGCGTTCGCAGTTTGCGCTGCCAGCTACCACCACCACCGCCTCTACCTACGATCACCATACCACCGCCGGCTCTACCACCACCACTGCAAAACCGAACCTCGACGCGTCGTCCTTCTCCCCTCTACCAATGCCACCTTCCCGGTCTGACAGCTCGCGGCGTTTTGGTAAGCGCCCTGAGCTTGCAATCCTCTTCGCCCAGCCCTCGAGGTCACCCCTCTGCTGTGTGTCAACTGGCTTCAATCCCCTTCCGATACCCTCCGGCCAGTTTGATTCGCGTTTATCATTGCCCTCATCATCATCATCATTATTATTATCAGTCCCTTTTTCATAGCTCGCGTTTCTATTGCTAACACTTTTACTGTCGCATCGGTCATACACTATTCATAGAGTGAACACGAAAGCATTATAACTTTTCTATGATCGGACCAAACAACCTGACTTTTTTTGAGCAATTAGAAGAATTGATTTTGCCAAATGACATGCAGAAAAGATTTTGAAAAAATTGCAATTGCTAAGAGTTACATGAGAAAGTAAAAGAGCCAACGAACGCCAGTGTAACGACAGTGAAAACAAGTGATTTTTGAGAATTTTTTTAGAATAACTATTTGCTAGATGGAACTAGGCGTTTTGGGGATTTAATCAGACAGTATTGAAGTACAAGTCTCTTTTCTTAAAGTTATATTTTTATTATCTTTTGTATTCGATTAGTTAAATGAATGAGCTTCGTTCGAAGTTGATTACTTTACCATTTTTAACATTTGTTTAGATATCGTGCACGCCACGCCGGTTTAAAAAAAAATAGTTTCGAGAAATGTGCGTAGAATATAATAAATCACAAGAATTGAATTAAAAAAACCTCTTATCGTATAAAACTATTTATATCCCCAAAAGATCTTTTTTTCTGTGTTATTTTACGTCGCTTCTTCAACTGCTAGGTTATTAAGCGACGGGACCTATTCTTTATAAAGGTGGGTTCCGAAGCACCTAAAATCCTCAAAAGGTCTAGTTCCACATGTTCAACAGTCATTCTGAAAAAATTCTTAAAAGTTCTTAGTGTGTCCTTCGTGTGTCAAATCGACACAATGGTAAACATCAAATGAAATGAAACGATAAATAATTAACTGCGGATCTTTATGCAAAATAAAAATGTACATCATTGATTGTGGGCAGCAGGAATAAAATAAAAAGTGATTTCATCCCTTAACGACTTTGTTACATTAAAAGCAACATTAGAACATTCTTGAATTTTTCAAACTTTTTACTGGTTTATATTTCACCCAATCAATTTCGATCACTTCAATCAATTTCATAAATTGCATAAAGATCCGCAGTCTATTGATTAGATATCAACATATTTAATAATGTAAACAATATTTTGTAGAATGGTTAAATGTCGCTTTTGAATAAAAACATGGTGGTAGGAAATTAGCGACTTCATTCGGTCCTTTGACCGCGGAACTTTTTGTGGGCATCGTACTCGCATGCAATTTCGATATCACTCGGTCTCTCACTCGTCTAGCTAGAGTCCCGTTGAGTTAGATCGCCGGGCAACTTTGTTGAAATGCAAATGAAATTTAATCAACGATACAACTTCATCGTTGCCCGCCCGAGGTATCGCGGCCTCCCCGATTCGATCCCTTAATCCGATGTCTAGCTTCTTTAATTTAGATTATCACGTTCGTCATCCTCTTCCTCTTTCTCTGCCGTTGCACACCGCATCGTCCCGCAGGCTTTTGATAAGCGCCCGGAGCGTCCTTCGGGTTTCTCGGGTGTACGCGAACAGCCTAGATCTTCATCGGCGTGTACGCGTCGTTCATGCTCCTTTTTCACCTGGCAACCTCCCTCCCCCTGCCCCATTACGGCGGGCTTTCAGATCGCGCCTCGCTATTTGCCCTTCGATGACCCTAATAGCCGATGCACTCGAATTTTTTTCTGGAATCGGCTCCCGCTCGATCCCTCTACTCTCCATTCTTCTTTTTCCCCCGTTCGCGTTATTTGCACGCCCAGCTCAAAAACGACGAGAAACGAACCATTAAACGTCCCGTTAACCTCTTAGCTGTGTAGCTCGGCTTTTAAAGTGGGTCGAACAATCTTTTAATTGTTTTACTGGCCACGCTGATCACTGGACTGTGCATCTTCATGCATCATGAAAATTTATTTCTGTCTCAATTTTCTCATAAATCCATCAAATCTGCGGTCTACTGATCACACTTCAATTTACACGCTAATTTTCAAACATTACAAAATCATTCTACAATTCTTTTGTTTTTTACTGTTTCGGTTTTCCGAAAATCTGAAGAAATTCTGGAATACTTATTCAAGTCTGAGGTCACTAAAAGTGAAGGTCCGCCTCCTTTGAAAGGATTCAAAAGTGAAATTTTCGCTAGACATAAACGACCCAGTGTAGGGTAAAATGTGCTATTACTGGCACTGCAGTAGTTATTGGTACTTTTGATATAAACGGCAAATATTAAGAATTCCTGTTATAGAAAATCATTTTTTATCCTTCTTATTTATATTTGAAAGCAACTTTGTAAGTTTTCATCACAGAGTTCCACATATGACTGTTAGCAAATATGCCAATTTGTCTTACGATTGTTATTCACTGAATATATATTTTATAATAAAAGATTTATGACTCGTAAAACTGTTCGATTTTGCTGAAAAATTTCTATTAGCTTATAATAATAGAAAGTTAAGTTCGTTTAAACATTTCAAGAAAAGATAAAATGATTTTTACTGCGATTTTGGCTTAGGGTGCCAATCATTGTATAGTTTATCCTAGTTGAAACTCGTGGTAGGGATTGTGATGGTACATAGGGAACACACGGAGTGGGAAAGTGGGGAAACCGATCTCGCGATTGGCTACCTCTCTCGTCGCACAGCCTCGACATTTGCAGAATTTTTCAGTTCCACTTCGTGCAACTACCGAGGTTCTACCGTACATCGCAAAACGGTAACTCGCGGAGACCCGAGACTCGTTCTTTCTAACGTCGAACCAGGTTCCTTTCTTCGCGAGCGGGTCAATCCGAGAAAGAAATGAGTTCGCCGGGAATGGAAGAAAAACAGAGGGGCAATGTAATGCTTGCTCGCGCTAAGAGCTTTAATAGTGATTCTCGGATTGGATCGGCTCGGCTCGGCTCGGCTCGGTTCGGCGCGCACCTGGAGCTTTTCCAAACAGTGTCTGCACGTCGTGGCGAGTCTTCGTCCTCGTAAAGTTACAGTTGGTACTTCGCCGATACGATTGGCCATCGGCCATCGAGAATAATGGGGCAGTTGGCGAGGGCCGATATAAAGGGAACCAAGCCTCGGCTCTCGGCTTCGGTGTCTGTCGTATTCGAGTTGCCCGGGGCTAAAACGGCCACGGCCGACAACATCGTTCCAGAATGCCCAAGGCACTTCCAAACCCACCGGACGATGCTGCTCGCATACGTAAACGCTAACTTCGTCAGGGACAAAGTGACGCTCGTGTATGTTCGGCCCCGTGTGGTCCGTTGCTCCAGGAGGTACGAACACCAGGAGGGGCGAAGGAGAGGGGGTTACTTTGCCATTTCGAGGTTCATTCGAAATGTTCTCTGATCAATGTTCCCTGCCCGGTTTTTGTCGTCAGCTTTTTGCGGCCATCCGCGGCCCTGATTATCCAGTCACTCGTCTTCCGACCAAGTCCACGATCAAATTGAACGAATGCATTAAGGGAACACATAAGCCAACAGATCCACACCGTACTCGTCGACGACAGCTTATTCAACGTTCAAATCTGACGGGACACCGATTCGACTCGCTCGACGACATGCTAATTTCGCGATGCTAACTTCAGCCACTTTTCGTCACCACTTTTTTTGCCGGGATTCAGACGCAGTGGGTAATTGGTCGGATTTATTATTGTTCGCGAGCATCCCGCGGTGTCTTCAATCCGAACGTCAAGGACGAGCGGATGTATCACCGGGAAATTTGATGTCAAAGTGTGGAAGAGGTGTGCTAGACTTTTAAAGACATTGGGAATATATTACTTAATGATTTTAATATTCATTTTTACGGACTAAGGCTAAATCTAGGCACGATTCAATGCGATTCGTCGAATTATACCTATTTTCCAAAATATTTTTTCAGAATATTTGATAAGGAAAGGTGTTCCATTAAGAGCTGTCATTTTAAATTTTGCACTATGTTTTATTCGTGAAGATTAGAGTTGTCAAAAATTGTCAATGGTATAAAAACAGCGTTTTTTAATCATTGAAAATAATACTTCTTAATGGAAGACCCTGTATTTTTAAACTTCTTCTTTATCACCGTCTTCTATACATTTCCTTAATTTTTTGCAACCTATGATATGATGTATAAAAATCTACGTCAGTATATAATATTTTGTATTTAAAAAATAGTTTGAATATTCTGAAGAAAAAAATGAATATATTCTATGAATAATTTTTACATATTGACATTCAAGTACAGATAGTACTTAATTTATTTCTGCTTCATATTTTACCGTGTTTCCTTTATTAATATTTTCCGCAAGACCATAAAAATCCGCATTCATATGGAAGAGTATAGTTTGAAAGCGACAGGGTAACAATAATAAAGATATTGTTGTACGCACATAGAAGTAGCTCGTTGATCAAGAAGTTCGGAAAATCGAGCGACTCGTCGCGTTAAAATCGAATCAAGCGAAACGGTGTTGTAAAAATACTCGGAGCAATTGGAAGGCAACTAATTAGCTTGAGAAGAAGGTCCGTCCTAATCAGATTTCTCCTCGTTACTCCGGTTGAGTCATAGTGATCCGCGGCGAATAGTTCGAAGTAGATCTAGCACACTGGAAACAGACGCAACCGTCCGCATGTGTCCAATTTTATGAACCGTGAAACGCTCGTCGAAGATCATCGTCTCTCACGGGTGTTGGTTCGACACGGTTTCGCTTCATTGATTGATCGCCTCGCTTGTAAAAACATACAAATAGCATCAACGAAATGATTCGGACGAATTACGTACGAAATTTCTTTGCGAGTACGAAGAAACTAATGAGCCCAAAACTGTCTAATCAACTAAGTACATGTATGTATAATGATTAGATTGCAGAGTTTTATGCAAAATAAACATTTTTGGTAATACTTTGCAAATTAGAAACATCCTATGTCGATTACAAGAAATTGCAGTTAAATAAAAATTAAATTACTCTCTCAATAATTGTAATATGTTCAAAGTGTTCTTAAATTCATCCGATGCCCACTTCTAGATATGTCATATATTAATTTTTCTCATAAATCCAGAAAATCCACAGTAATTAATAACCTTTGCAGAAAATACATAGAATCTTTACATTTCGATAATTGATCGATGGCTTCATTCCATAATAAATTTCAATGCAGATTGAAAAAAAGGAAGACACTTGTGGTCCGAGTAAGTGCAGCGTGCTTTCACTCCTCGCGTTATCTTTCTAATGAACGCAGACGAATAACATTCGTCGACGGTTTAATGGAATCGAGAAAATCCGAGAAGAATTTATTGGACACTTTGGAATTCTGTTTATCATTTCGATAGATTGTTCGCGTATATAACTTCTTGAAAACTGTGTTCCGTCTAATAGATCTGGTACTTGAAAGTCAAACCTTTGGAAAATGTAGAAAGCCATTTAGACGGATCATCCATCGTCGGAAGTTTGCGTGTCCGTGAAATTCGTATTTAATACATGATTAATGGTCAAAGTTCATGGAGATGTTAACTTTAATTGACTTTAGACTGGAAATGCAAAACACAAGGCATATCTTCATAAATCAATCGGTATAAATATAATCGGGCTGTTAGCAAAACTTGTAATTTCAGGATTATTTTAACGCTTTTCAAAAACTAACGAAAAAAACTATAAAACAACGGATTTAGAAAAACAAAAACCGAGAAAATAACATTTTTTTACAAACGCACAAATTTATTTACTTAAATTTTACAGATCATGAGATTGTATTCGCTATATTTCCACAAAAAGTAATTTTCACAATATATTTTAGAGTATTCTACAGTATTATAATATTAACTAATATTAACTAATAAAACAAAATTACACCAAAATTCTATACTGCAGTATTGCCATTGGCACGTATACAACATTTATAGTTCGAAATAGAAATTCACAAAATTGTGTTACTCAATATTTTCTACAGACATGACCCGGGTTATACGAGTATCATTAATCTTTGATCATTATTATAATATTAACTACAAAACGAAATTACACCAAAATTCTATATTATTGCCATTGACACATACAACATTTACAGTTTGAAAAATAAATTCAAAACATTTTTTACAGTATTTTCCACAGATATGACTTGGGCCATAAGAGTGCCACTATATGTATTTAGTTATTATTAGACTGAGGATCTTCATGCAAAATAAAAATTATCTGCGTCGATAGCAACAAATAGAAACCAAATAGAATGTTCTTTCTTCCTTTAATAATTTTAATAGAGGAGAAATCATATATTGACATCTTCAATTTTCAAAATTTTCCTACGATTTTGAATTTCATCTACTCAATTTTCCTATAAATGCATAAAGATTCGCAGTCTAGTTATTATTATCAGCTATGTATTTACCAATCGAAATTGCATTAAATACCACAGCATTACATTTACAGATCGAAAAAGACAATTTTCGAATGTTTTTGTATTTTGTACAAGAAGTTTGCGATCGCGAAACTTCGGATTCTTCATGTTCCCAAGAGCCGATGTTACATGCGTGAAGCACGTAGTCGAAAGCTTCGTCGAATCGATTTGCAATTTGATGTTTCGCGAAAAGGAAGAAAAGAGAGACTGCTGAGCGGCCGGGGACAGTCGTCGAAGGTCGCCGGACAGCGGCTTCTGCACATACACGCGATCCGGCGCTTATGCAAACGGTTTCTAGAAACCTCAATCTGGCTCCGAGTCCTTTTAGAATCGTCTCGTGTCGCGGGCATAATTAATCGGCGAGTCCGCGACCGGCATCTCGAATCGTTTAACGAACGCGTAACCCAACGGTGTGGGATGTTCTTCGCGTATTGGAAGAACGAGAACATGGAGAAGAGGAACGACGTCAAAGGAAGGAAGGTAGGAAGGAAGGAAGGAACGAGGAGAGAAGAAGACACTGAGAAAGAGTAGGAAGGTAGGAAGGCATAATGGTGGTCACATGCCCCGAGGCTTTCTCGCTTGGTCCGCGGCGAACAGCAAGAAAAGAGAGGAGGACAGTGGCCAGGTTCGAACGCTGAACGAAGACGAAAATAATGTGATGTTTTTGTATCATACGATATACAGACTGCCGGCATGGCGGACCCGGTATACGCCCGGGGCGTCCAGCAGGATGTAACGAGGAGAGTCCAAGTGTTGCCCGTGGGTCCACATATTTTAGGGAGAAGACTTTCTCCCTCCTCCCCTTTGCCCTCTGGTTTGGCCCTACGTGTCTTTGAAACGGGTCGTGTCGTGCCCAAGGCGAGAGCCTCGCTTGCCCACTTCTGTCTCTTTCCTTCCTACTATCTTTACTCTCCCTTTTTCCATCCTATGCATCTTTCTTTCTTTCTCTCTTTCGGTGTCCTCTCTCGCGGCCGAAGCTTTATCGTACGAATCGGGGCTGGAGTGATCCGCGAGCAATCAACGCGTTCGCGGAGGGTGACTTGGGCAGTTGAGGTGGTCGCTTACCTTTTTGATGCGTCGGGATTGCTGTCTTTTCATCTAATCAAGCTGACACCAAATCATTAGCACTAGAGTGTGAAAAACATATTTAGTTTCGTTATGACGGATGATGGATTGCCAAATGTACGTTTTCAATTTCTACTCCTCAGTATTTCATAAAAGAATGAAAAATATGTAGCTAGGGCTGTATTTGAAAATTGATTGTTTTTTGATCACCCAGTGATTTGATCATCCAGTATTGTATAGTTGTAGACATGATATAAGTTGCAGTCGAAATAACTTGTAAGAACTTGTACTTAATGATACGATTATCTTAATCATTTTTCTTTTCAATTGTCTGTGACACGGTCACATTAAGAACAGCTGTAACACGGTCATCCGAAATTAGATTCTCGATGTAGAACAGAGTAATAAAATGCGTCTTGACCCCCGTTTCATTGTACACTAAAAGTTCATTAAAATTTACTCAAAGAAACGAAAACGGTTCTGCACACTTTCGGGTCCTCGATCGCGTGTCGAGTGCACGAAGCAGACTCGAGGCGGCGTCTTTCGAGAGCGCACGTGCGCGGCTTTTTCCATTGATATGTAAACGATATGCGGGAAAATCGACCACGAGCCGGTGGGTTAATTATCAAATGGACCGAGGTACAAGACTGTAAAGCGCCGCGACGGTGTCCACTGAAACCGATACTTTATTCGACATTCACTCGGCCGTAATGAAACGGGACAGTCGCGGCGTATTCGTTTGGTAGTTACGCTGATTACGCGTCTTGTCCGGGTAAAGTCACCGGTAAAAAGTGTAATTGATGATCTCTCGTAGGTGAAACTCTTTGTTCTCGCTAAGGAGATACGTTTGTTACCGCGCCAGTGTACATTACCGCTTCTATTCTCGCCGCTAATTGCAAATTGCCGAGTGTCACAGCGTTTCCTCTCTGAATGCCGCGTAATGATCATCATTATTCTCCGATGAAGTTGCTCGATCTCTGAACCCTTGCTCTTCCACCGACTGAGAAAGAGAGTTTAATGTTGCAGCGGAGTCATGAGATGTAATTAAATGGACAGCGATATATGTCGCGTGAAAGTCGCGCGGAGGCGGACACAATACTGTTCGCAGAATGCGCACTCGTTTACCTAACGAATTATTGTTGCTGCTCCTTAAAACCGAAAGCTACAGTGTCATACGTCCACGAAAAGAAGACGCACGTTCCGACAGCGGGAGATGTAGCGCGAAGTGGGGATATCAGGCAGAGTCGCCAAGACTTGTTTCCCCACTCTACCTTCCCCTACTACGACGCTATTTCCCCCATGCTTCATAGCCCGGTCACGTGGCGCGTTTCGTCTCTGTCGTGCATGTGTCACAATGTCACGTGACTAATCCGGTACTCACAGAGAGAGGGTAACATTTTCCCCTCAATTCGAGTCTATTGTCACACAAGAGCCGTGTGCCTCTTTTTGGTGGACGAGTGAACATCGTCGGTTCTTACAATTTTTAAAGAATACCTTTTTATAATAGTACATGAAGACCGATAGCAGAATGAATAACCAAGGGAAATAATATTTGTGCAGCAATATTACTCGATTAGGTAACCATACCCAATTTGCATTTCGCATTAATTACTTTTCATGCGTATCCGATTGAACGTCCCAGGATATTAAGCATAAATGAATTTAATGTCGCTTAATAATCCCCTATATTCCCAAAAATGACGGCTATCTTGCGGCTTGAGAATTGTGGTTTTAAAATTCAAGAACAAAAGCCACAATTATTGCTGCACCGATCCAATAAAATTCCTTCGCACTCGTTCGCGCGCGTTTTCGCGGATCCTCGAGTGTCTTCGACTCCGGGAATCAGCAAAGAGGACCGCAGGATCCCGAGCCCCCCTCGAACAGTTCGCCGCTTCAATCGCGTCGGGAATGGTAAAAAAGGGCGAAAACGAGGAATTATACGGGAGAATAATTTCCACGGTTCGAGGAGCCGGGGTCTCGGGATCACAGGATGCAGCTACCCTTCCTCTTCTTGTCTCCTGGTCTCGTATGTAACGCGGCGAGCTGCACATGCACCGGTGTACGCGCATGTATGCCACCGTCGTCGTCGTCGTCATCGGCGGGAAAGGAAGGGAGGTAACTCGAACGAACGGTCTTTCTCTTCGCTGGTTACGTGACCTCTTGTGGGTGTATGTTTAACCTTTTCGATGGCAGTCGGCAAAGAGAAGAGTATGGCCGGCGGCCCTCCACCAGCATCGCCCGCCACCACCACCACCAGCACCACCACCTTCTACCTCCACCGTTAGCCACCTCCTCGGCCCCCCTCGGCCCGACGATCACCCACGCAAGCGAATGTAAATTACCGGAGGCTGTGAATCATTTTGAGAAGATTCCAGACAGCCCCCGGGCACCTTCTCTTCGTCTGCGATCTCCCCGGCTTTTTCTCTCTTTGGCCCCTCTCCCCTCCCGCGCTTTCTTCCTCTTTCTTCTAGGCCGATTGTCCTCCTTCCGCCTGGCGAGAATCCCTTCGTCCTTCTTTCGCTCTCCTCCAATGCTTACGTAAGCCGAGAGAACGCTCCCTGAGAAAGGCAGGCGGCTCCCATAGATGGCCGTGGGATGTGCTCTGGGCCTTAACTCCCACCTAGCGCGAACGGGCCCCGCCAATAACGTTTATTAAGCGCCTTCGGGGTCCTTCTGCCTTCTTCACGAAACACAGCGGCCGGATCGCTCGCTCGCTCGCGAGGAAAATCGCGGACTACCTTGCTGCGCCGATCGGAGACCTCCGATGGTTATGGCACGAGAGTATTAAAAACGCCCAGGGTGGGATATCGTCGTCCTGATTGCATACTTTCAGGTCATGGAAGACATTTTTCTGGGTGGGCACAACCTTTGATTATTTTAGGGAAATAGGCATCTTCTCGGTACATAGAAAACAAAGCCAAATTAATTGGTTATTGAATTATGACCGAAGGATTGGCAATTTTTAAACTTCGTGCAAACATACACTGCTTCTACTCATTTTAGTCCTTATGTCAATAACTAACATTTTCTACGGCGTTTAATAATATTGTTGGATTTTGTAGTTTCACATATTTGTACGTCCCAAACATTAATTAATTTATAGTTATCTATGTGGAAATTTATAATGACTTTGTTATTTTCAAAGGAGAATGTAAAAAAGTCTCTCCACCAAGAAAAAACTTTGATCCATTTTATGCATCCCTCGGAACCTCGTAACTTTCCACCATTTTACGTTAAAGATAATAATATGCACGTGAATCAAGGCGATAATATCAGCTGACCCATTTTGTATAATAAGAAGTAGCTCTTCTATAGTACGTGTACATATAGTATGCTAACTTTAATCCTGCTATGTTTCTTGTGCGAGTCTTTTAATACTGTCTTCATTGTGTCATTATTTCTCACCAAATCTTATCTCTGTTTTCAAAGACGGTTTCAAATGTTATAAATGCCTAAGGAAATTGTTGCAAATGTACACTACTGTGCAAAAGAGAGAAGCACCCAGTATAATCGTAAGATATAATGACAAACAATATCTTTATGTAGAAATTGTATTGTACAATGATTGATTTATTGCATTTAAAGTATATTGGATAATCCGCAATAACACATCATTCTCAGAACTATTCAATTAAACAGCGGAATCCTTTTTCGAAACTGCCGTGTTCTTATTTGATCTTTTACACTTTTCTATTAAATATGGCCGGTTGCTTCTTTCTTTTGTACAGCAGTGTATATGTATTTCTGAATATTTTACTGAATATTTTACTGAATATTTTACTGAATATTTTACTGAATATTTTTCTGAATATTTTACTGAATATTTTACTGAATATTTTACTGAATATTTTACTGAATATTTTACTGAATATTTTTCTGAATATTCTTTTGAATTGTTGGATCAACTGAGAGTTGCGGTAGCATACAAACAATTATACATTATAATAATCGTACGAGTGGTTGGTCTATTCGCACTGATCTCATTATTAATTAAATATTTTATTAAATCCAAATTTTTGTCTTCTCTCAATGATTTATAGAAGTGGAAAATATACATATACATAGAATAGTAAAACGGTTCTTACATTCTTCTGATGTGTCCGCTCTTCTGCATGTTACCTATTCAATATTGCCATGAACGCATAAAGTCTGCAGCCCACTGTTTAAATAGCTGGAGAGACATACGTTATCTTTCTGTGAACATTTTTTCCACCAGAACAAAATTCGCAGGATACTCAAGTGGTCACTAGCGTGAGAAATAGTCTGAAGTATTAATCCTAAGTGGACACGTAGCATACGGATTGTTAAAGTTGGAGCATTGCAACCGGTTTATGACACAACTGTCTACGACTGGGCCACCTCCCTCGCCGTAGACTCCTGAGCATCCTTGCTAATAGAGCGGTAGTGCAGTGGCACTAGCATAACAGAGATATAAGGAGGATAAGCGACTTCAATTACTCTTGTAATTGATACTGGCGATTAAGAATGCGTATAATCACTTTTCGGATTGTCAGAATTAATTTTCTTCTTACATCAGGATTTCAACAACATAGCAAAGTGTGTCTTTACTCGACAATATATTACAAATTGCAAATTTTACTATTTATTATACTTGAATTATTGTTTCAATTAAGTTTAATGTTTATCGATTATAAGTAAATATTGAAATGTTTTACGTATCAATAACACAAAATAACCACAACGATTCACGTTATAAATGCATTGAGCAGAAAAAATATTCAACCGTACACTGAACAAAATATTGCCTCTTCGAAACACACGTATGAATGTTAAAATATTTAAATAAAAATTTCATACGTTCATAAATTGAGCCTCCGTAAAACATAACTAGCTTAAGGGCGTATTCCCAGTCAAACCCGTTGTAGACAATTTATGAGATAAACAATAGTTAGGTTATTTTGTATAGATGTTTGGCTATATTTCAAGGTAACACAGTGTAATTTTTATACACATTATCTGTATTATACAGTAGGACCTCGATTAACTGGATCCCGATTACAAACAAATATGCGTTTAAATATGATTATATCATGAAGGCAAATAAATTTTCAAAAATAAAATATTTATTTTGGAATATAATGTACATTTTAATTATTTCCTCGGGTCTCGATTATCCATCGGGCCTTAATTTGTCCGGGCTGTTTGTCTCCCGATCAAGCCGGTTAATCGAGATCCTACTGTAATTTAATTTATTGTATGATTACAATACTTCAGATTATAGCCAGATGTGTATATAAAATTTTAAAAAACTTCGTGGCAGCCATATTTTTTATCTTAAAAGTTGTCCGAAACTGACGGCTCTGACTATCCCCTTAATTTCGATAGAAACGTAGCTGGTCCGATAGTTTGGAAACAAGGACGACCGGTGGACCTTTAGAGAGGTCTTACAGTGTTCCAGATGGCCTTTCCGTGAACGCAAGCAAGCAAGCGTTATCGTGCACCGAGAGGATTGCTCAACTGTCGAAGGAAGGCGCCGTCGCGAGCGTGGAATCTATATGCAAAGATTCGAGACACGCCATGAGAAGGGAATGATAATGACCTGTCAAGCCGATCATGATTATGCCATTATGGTAGAAGAGAATAATCGTGCTCGATTCTCGAGTTACGGGAGCTCGTGAGGCGCGTGTTCCGAGACAAAAGCGAATAATCTAGGCGCATGCCTCGCTGACGATCAGCGGGAGTCTATCAAAAAATCTTCATCGTTCCGACGATCAGCCATGGGAGCCGGAGCTATCCTTTCTTTCTCTTTCTATTCGCCTCTTTCTCTTTTCGGGGAGAAATCGATCGCTCCCGTTTCCGCGAAGAGTCGTCACGATCCTCCGAATTCGATATATAAAATTCGGATGGCGGAGCTTGCGCGCAGGGTTCGCCAACGAAAGGACCGTATAATTATATTATTATAGCGAGGGCTCGGGCGTCCGCATATAATCTTCGTGTTTACGATGTTTTTTTATTCGCGCGTCGCATTAACAATTTACCGGCCATTATAAAATGAATATAAATATAATCGTTCGCGCGGAACCGCGCCGCGGTATATTGTTATTCGCATGCAAGGACCGGGGCTAATGAACCCATGAATTTCAATAACTCCCGTTTGATATCGGCCGCATATTAAGTGACGGCTGCCGGCTCGATCGAATTTCCAATAATCTGCCGACATGAGCGACGCCGTGACGCGCAGCGCGGTATCACACGATTCTCTCTGATCCCGTTGTTCCAGCTGGCTTAAGGGTTAAAGTTACCGGAGAAAGGCAGAAAGTTCCCTCGAGGTCAGACCGTTCGAAAGTCGAGGAGCAACGCTCTTTCTTTCTCCTCTACATTCCAGACTTCCACGCTCGGTCTTCCGCTACGTACTTCCGCGGACCATTACTTTCTTTCATGATCGGGATCGTGAAAACGTAATTGCTGCTGAGGAGACCCTATCCTCGACATCTACATAATATCGGCATGACACTGTGGCGTGTCGACGAAAGCTATCGTAGGGACGTTTCAAAGTCTGCGTTCTCTTACTACAGATTGCAAAAATCAGCGTCGAAAAGCAAAATTGGAATTAGAAAATTAAGAATTGTTAGAAATGGAATGTTCAAGTTCATTTAACCCCTTCCCCTACGATTTATTTTACGGTTTCAGTGATTAGGACTTTCTTTGTAGTTCGTAATTTCCTAAAAAAGTTCTTCAATAACTACACATTAACAAAACCAAAATATAATTTCTTAAAGGAGATTAATAACATATATATTTATTAGACTCCGTTCAAAATCTTCATCACGAGTCTGACACGGTATTGTAAGGCAAGGGGTTAATGTACGTAGCATTTAATTAATCCTCTTATCTGACTGAATATAAAAGATATTAATTTAAACTCGCTTTTAAAAGATTTAAATTTAAATATGTCACTTATCTCTCTGGGTCAAATTGGACCAACCAACAAAGTGAATACGAGGATCAGTCAAATATAAACTGGACTTTTTCTTTAATTTTCCATTTCAGCTATAATCTACACGCTTTTGCCCCCGGATTGGTAATTTGTAATTCCATTATTATAGAAAATAGAGGGTTGTATAATACTCTGTAACAATTTAATTTAACCACAATTTTAGACTTCAACGAAACGCCATACAAATATACTTCATTAAGTAGATTCATTACATTAATCTGGATTAATCTTGAATTAATCTGGATTAGATGTCTTTGCACTAAAATATAATTTCTTCCACTATAGTTTCTTCCACTACATCACATTACTACCAAAAGAAATATTCACACGCACACAGTTATATTGATTTGGCGAAACGAATACGAATAACCGCACAAATTAAAAATATTAAAAACACTGTTAGCTAACGGACTATAGTGTGCACATCATTCTAAGTACTCTTTTATCAACAGCACGCTAATCTTAACGTCCATGTTTTGTCAGCAACACAATTCTCAAATTCATTTCACGCATTGGCTAACGATTTCACACCCGGGAGCGATAGAAAGAGATCTACACAGATCTGCGCAAAAAAACGTGTACCCTTTTGTTTTCAATTTATTCCCGCGGTTCGCTCGAAGCCACTCATGAGCACGGAATGCGCATCATTGTATTATCCGTACGGGCAGTTTTTCATGAAACCGGAATCAAACGGGGCAAAATTATCACGATGCGCTCTGCTGCCTGAAAAAAACTCCGACGAGCGGGATGAATCTGCGATAAAATATAAAATAGAACACTTCTCTCGGCTAACGTGCCGTCAGTGGCTCTGGTCGGTGCACCATACAGATTTCTTACTGCTCTCCTTTCTCGTAGTTTCCTTCATTCCTTCATAATTCCTCCATAATTTCTCCATTTTAAGGAATTTTGTACTTAGCTTCGATACTTTCATTGAAAACAACATTTCAATGTTTTTAGAGACGCTCTAATTGGTAGCATTTTCAAGAAAAACATGTCTTCAATTGTTCATCTGTCAAGTCGTGACAAATATTTTCAGGCAAAAATAAATAATCTAGCTCTTTGTTACTCGGAGCTATTTTAACTTGAAAATTAAACATTTCTTCAATCACAATTGATTTTTAAAATAATGTAAACAATATTTTGAGTAATGGCACAGCAATTTTTAGCGGCGCCTCAGAGTCACCATTCGAGTGCTAAAGGCTAGAAGTAAAAGTAAAAGTCTGAAGCTTTAAAATGGGATCAGGATTATTATTGTTCTATTTAAACATCGACAATTTCTCGAGACTGTGTTTTTTGATCTACTGTATACAGTACATACATACAGGGTGTTGCCTGTTTCTCGCAGGCAATGTAATGATGTCCGTAATTTTGTTTATCTGTATTATTTTGGCCATTTTTGTAAGAATAATGCAAATAAAAAAATTACAGACATCATTACATTGCTTGCAAAAAACAGTATATTTGTTCTCTTTCTAGCGTGGACACCCTATATGTATTTTTGGACTGATTTATTTCAAAATCGCGTAGAAAAAGGGTTGATGTATGTTTCTTCTTGCTGTTTCTAGTTTCTAGAGCTTCGATGAAACGTTTCCCTGTTACATGTCGGGTTATGTTACCACCCCCAACCCCCCTTCGTTTTCCCAGTTGCTTCTCTCGTAACGATTGGTAATTACGTTCATTCCGCGAAGCAATTATCACACTCCGTCGCCTGTCTTCTGCATAAAGAGTGAACCTTCTTGGCAACAATCTCGCTGATTTAATTGGTATCGCGACCCGATCGCACGGGTGAATTGAACGGGACCGGACGATTATCGTTTACTATGGAATCGTCAATTCGCTACAGTGCTCGCCCGAGTCGAAAGTAACGTGGATCCAACGAGTACAAGTACTTGATTGCGGATGTTCATGCAAATGCACTTCAGATAACGACTTACAGAGATGGTCGCAGTTTCGTCGCGCTTATAATTAGATCGGCGATGTTCGTGCTAATTCATGTTTTTTGCAAACGAACCTGGAGAAACCGGAATTAAATAGATCTATATTGATGATTTTGTTCGAGACTTCATTGCAGATTTCATTGTAGAGATAGAATCGCTTTCTGATCTTTTGCGAGCTACGAGTGAATGAAAATATACTACAGCATTTCTAATTAGTGCTTCAGTAGATGAAGTATCGGAATAAAATGTGGAAATAAAAAATTCCTTAACGCTAAATCTACCACCATCGGTCAAAATGACCGGTTCCAGATATTTTATTTTACGATTATTGAAATAATAAAAATGATTTCATAAGGAATGGCGGTACAGATATCTTTAGTAGAGCACGTATTACAATAGGAGCTGCACAAAATCTAAATAAAATCAATCTTGTCATTTTCATAAAGGAACATATAACAGTTACTTTTAAGGCTCGGTTGGTTTAGCGTTTAAATAAGATTATATGTATGAAGTTTGGATAAAAAGAGAGAAAATGACGAAGAGAATATGATTGACGGGCATCATTGCTCCATGGAATAAGGGATGTTTCAGCTGATTCGATTAGCGTGGAGCTCGCGGAAAACGTTCTCTCGCGAAGGTTTCGATGATCGCATGTAAATCTCAGAAAAGTGTGCTGGGCGTGTGCGCGAACGCGAAGGCGGCACCGTTTAAAAGCTCGGTGTGGCCCGCCGGTGCCGGTTAATGGAGTGGTTATGGGAGAATTATTAGACGAGTGCGCGAGATTAATTGCGGTAAAGCCTCCTCGTTAAACTCGCCAGACGGATTGAAATATAGCCGTCGGTGACGATAAAATAAACCGGACGTTATTACACCGTAATTTTCGCCGGCCACAGATCGATTGTTGCTCTGCCGAAATTCTCCTCGTCCCATAACGTTAGCGTCTTTTTATCACTTTCTGCTCGCGAGCCCGTCTTTCGGACTCGTGGCGGCTTTCTGCACACAGCTCTTTCTCTCTCTCTCTCTCTCTCTCTGTCTCTCTCTCTCACCATGTGCGCGGCTCCGTAAAATGCAAGCGTGAGTTTATTGATGAGTTAAACACGGATATGATGCTTGTGGATGACTGAATTAACGATGGGGACGGTGTTGCGTGGTGCTTGCTGAGCTCCATAAAAATTTTGCTGCATCAATTACACGGTGCTAGGAACAAATAAAATTGTTTCTTCTTTTAATAATTTGGTGATACTATACCGATGCTCTTGAATCATGTTTCATCTACTCATTTCTGACATAAATACAATCTTCAGTCCAATTATAAGCATACTGTGCAACTTTTTTAGAGACGTCTCAAGAAATGTGTTTTCGATACCCAATTTTATTAAGGGGAGCATTTTAAAAAATTTGTTATTCAGCAATAGACAATTTTTCGAGTGTTACAAGTCTCTCGCGAGAATTTTATGCGTTTCACACAAGTCTTGTCTATTTCGCTCGTATAAACTATCAGAGCTATTGATAATTATCTCTGGTTACTTGATAACGAAATTTGCATCTTACACTATAATGTATAGTTTGAAGAGGAACGAATAAATTACTACTGCTTCTAATTTTACAAGAATCGTTCTTCAGCAAGTCTGTAGCGTTGGTTACCGGTGACCATCAACTTCATAATTGTAAAAAAGTCTGCAGTCCAAGGTTTAAGAAGGGAATATAAAAGGCACTCTTCCTATCCCAAGCCGCATCTCATAGCAAGAAAAGCGATCCCAA
Source organism: Lasioglossum marginatum (assembly GCA_028455795.1). NCBI lineage: Eukaryota > Metazoa > Arthropoda > Insecta > Hymenoptera > Halictidae > Lasioglossum > Lasioglossum marginatum. Next base: position 3,239,730 of record CM052252.1, read on the forward strand.
GAACCGGTGTCTCCGGGAATCCAAGAAGAATATCTAAGAAAAAGAAGAAGAAGAAGAAGCGAGGCGTCCCATTTCGGGGTTCGCCCGTCGCGGCAGAGTGACTTAAACATCCATTTCGCGCCTGTCCCGCGTCTTTTTATCGCGATCAAGAGAATTTCGCGGATCGTGGGAGGGCAGGAGAGCGTGTTCGCGGTTTGAAGAGGAAGAGGAAGAAGAAGAAAAGGAGTAGGAGGCGGCAAGAAAGGGCCTCGACGGTCCGAGGGAGTCGAGGAAACGTTGGCAAACCATCCCGTTCCCTTTTCTTCCGTCCGTGAAGTCTGCTTATAGGCAGTCGGGTCCCGGGGCGACTCGTGAAGATCGTGAAGATCGAGGGAGACGGTGATACACGAAGGAGGCGCTGGCCCGTGTTGGCTCGCGGGGGCGTTCGAGCGCTTCGAAGCGCTTGCACACGTCGCGGAAAGCGGAGATAGAGCGAGAAAGACGCGCAACGCTTCGCGGATCGAAGAGGAACGGAGAAAGAGCGTCCTGTAACGCTCGGAGCGTTGCTGAGAAGAGCGTGCAGTCTCTCCTTCATCCTCTCTCTCGTTTCTCTCGCAGCATCTCCGCTTCTCTGACCATCCCTTCTCTCTCTCTCTCTACCTCCCCCCTCCCTCCCTGTCCCTCCCCCGCTTCGTTTGCCTCTCACTGCAATTAGGGAATTGCCCGAGGTATCTCGCATTCATCGCAATGCAACCACGCTGACATGAACTGCCGTGGTAAAAGTGTGCAATGGGTTATTTTCATACATTGTTCACGAAACCGTGGCTTCGGCAAATTAGCCCCGGTCCGGGGCTTATCCTTGTTGTATCCTGTTTTCGGGAGCACTCTAGGCTCCACTTTCTCTATCTCTCTTCTTTTTTTCTTTCCTCTCTTGTGGCGGTGAAAATTTCTTTCTCTCTCTCCTTATTTTTGGTAGGGACAAAGTGTCGAAGGGCGAAAAATGGTCACAAAGGTAAACGTGACATGTGAATCGAAACATCCAAGATTTTAAAATATGCTTCCCACTTATTGAGTCTAATAAAAGCATCATTTTCTACAAAAAAAACCCAGATTAATAAACTCAATGAATATTAAAATTAAAACATCTATGAAATTTAAATATCGATCTACCAATCCCGGTACCGAGGGAACAATACCAGATTCCACCGTGGACGATAACACTCCTACATATTCAACAAATTTTCAAAAACATAGTCGAGTTAAAATTTTAGATAAATGCTTTCCCCTTATCGAGTCTAACAGAAGGATTCACGGTCTGTGGATTAACGGTGGTCACTAATAACTAGACTGCGAACGTTTTTGCATTTTCCAATTTTTGTAGACACATTGTTAAAAAGCGGAATGAAATAGAATCCTATTTTTAATGGGAACAGCCTTTGTAAATCTAAAGCGAATAAAAATTATACAAAATTCTATCGAATTTTATATTCTAGCCTTTTTTAAAGATTTTCACGAGTCATAAATGCATAAAGATCCTACTAATAGCTAGACTGCGGATTTTCTGCATTTACAACAAAATTGAGTGAACTAAATTTCAAATAGTAGACTGGTTAAACAAATTCGAGACCGTCAATATATTATGATCAACCTATTAAAATTGATGAAAAAAAAAGAACTTCAATTTCTTCCAATTCATGCAGAAAATTTTTATCCGCAGTCCACTAATAACCTAAACAGGCGAATGTGACCTCAATAAAAAAAGAAGATGGAAATGATGAACTCCAGGTTCTTTCTCCTCCTCTCGCGGCGTAAGTTTCTCTTTCCCTCTTCTTATTGTTGCGGGATCGAGGGAGGGGCCAGGTGTCAGAGATAGCGCGAGCGACGCGTGGCGCCAGCGAGTGACATTTTAAGAGCGACGGCCGTCAAGGTGAAGCGTTTCGATCGGATCGCGACCACCGATCTCGTTAATTACGAGCTAAACGGCACGCGAGCAAAAATGCGCGATCGACGTGATCCCGGTGATTGACGTCGCGTCGCGTTGCGCTAGGCGCGCGAATGATATATCGCGATCGATTAACCCTTTCACGAGCGATGCACGTTCGCCTTGACGATTCCATAGCGACTTCCACGTCAGCCCCGGGTAATTGCGGCCGCTGAAGAAACCGTTGAAGAACAACCGTTCCCGTACGAGCGTTTTTTTCCTTGTTCGACGAGGACGTTGTTAAATCAACGTCAGACGTCGTCGGAGCGTTCGCTAATTTTCCTCGGCTATCGAGGCTCGTTCTTCGGAACGATCGACAAATTTAATCTCTCCTTATAGCGCGCGGACTACAAACAAAGCTCCCGACCTCCGTCATCAATTATTTTTTATCCGACTGGAACACGCCTCCGCCGCGCCGGTGGTTTCGCCCTGTACTCTGTTTTTCTCTCGGTTTTCTATTTCTTCGCTGATGCTCGACCTCCCTTGGCCACCCACCCCCTCTCTCTCTCTCTCTCTTCAGCCCCTGTACTGGCGACTTATTCTTCGACACCCGGGGCGTCGGTGAGACGCCCGCGAAAAATGGTCGCGCGTTCAGGTACTTCATTAATATTTCATTTCGTTGCCTATCGTTACCGCGGAGCCACGGCGCTCCGCTCTGCTCTGCTACTCTCAGCTCTGCTCTGCTCTGCTCAGCTTGGTTCGGCCCGGCTCGACGCGGAGGCCAGCCCCAGGGCATCGTTACTCCCTCCAAGCAAGCATACAAGGCGGACGAAAAGGTGGAGAGCGAGAAAGGGCGAGGACCACGGAAAAGAAGGGAACGCAAATATAGAGCGGCGCAACGAAGAGGAGGAGGCAACCGGCGAGCCATAGTGCACTTTATTACATCGAAAGACGGAGAGACCTCCAACCCCTTGCGCTTCTACCATCCCTCCCCTCCCACTCCTACCCCCGGAGAAAGAAGGACAAACTTTCCGCGCTCGTAATCGGAATCCTTGTTACAACCTCCTGTAAAATGACGAACCCACCCCTTCAATGTCGCGTGTGCAACGACGCCGAGTCCTTCCGCTTGATCCTTCTAACCGCCTCGTAGGCAGGTGTGATGTCTGTCGCGCGATTTCATAGAGGTCTGTTAACAAATAATTTGTTGACGGGTTGTGGAGATTCGTTGGTACGGATTTCTTGATATATTAAGGTTGTAATATATGAACTGTCCGATTTTAGGATTAATTTAAAATGAACACGACTGGTGTAATAAATATTTTTAATCAAAATAGCAACCATTTGCCATGTTTTGGTTCTAAGAGATTGTAATTAATTAAAATTTTCTATGTCCACGCGGTGTTACTATCTTTGGAAAACGATGTACCACAAAAAATATCAGTGGAGGCCGGATCTGACAAAGAAAAGTCTACATGTCAAAAAATTTCAAGATTAGATATACTGATAAACCAAAATCGGACATTCGACAGAGTCACAACCTAAGAGTGATGGATAAGCGATGGAGGGACCATGAATGAGTGAATTGTAGCGATTCCCATTGCATAACGTGTTATCAAGTTTCCGACTATTCAAGGCAGAAAATCCATTGTAATCTTGTATAGATTACATCAACAAGTTAGGAGTGGAATGTTGTGAAGGATACAAATGTTTATTTAGCATAAACCGTTTGTTAGTAGATGACAACACGTTCAAATGCATCAATTGAGCATCCCCTTTACTGTCCAAGTGTGTCACCTTGCAATCATCATTAGTTTGGACCACTCGAGCAGACATTGGAAGGACATCGTTCCAATATTGACGACGAGGTGGAGCATCCAACCCTCTATTTTCTATGACATCAGAATTAAAAAATTATCAATTCGGCGGCAGAGATGTATAGATTGTAGTAGAAACGCGCGTTTCCCAAAACAAACATCGGTCCTCTTCTCGAGGGAGCTTCACCGCGGAGAAGGACGACGAAGAGAGTACGCGAGGGCAAGAAAGAGAGTACCGAGAGGGTAGTGATAGTGTAGAAGGGGGTTAGAACGGGCGACGGGGAACGGGGAGTAAAGAGCGTGGAAAGGCGAGAGCAGAAGAAGAGCCAGAAGAGGAGCAGGGTCCGTCGTGAAGTCGCCGGAGGGCTCAGGGAGCGTATTGTCTCGCTGGATGCCCTTAGGGCACACGGTGGATCCGCTCCCCCGTGCCCTCGCCCTTCTTCCTTTCCCTGAAGGGAGCCGGGGGCTGCGGGGGTGCAGAGGACGCTCACGAAGCTCGCCGCTATCTCCTCTCGTTTCCGTGCCTGCAGCAGAACGACCGTTGCTCTGCCTCGATTCGTGGTGGGGTACACCTCCGCGTCTGCCCCCGGGGCCAACCTCTGTACAACGGCGGGCTCCGAGGGGCGGTCGGGGCCAGGGGAACAACTGGGGTAGGGGGCGAGGGGTTCGGCCGCCTTCTTCTTCTACGCTGCATGATTCCGCGCCTCCGCCCCCGGGCTAACCGAAACGGCTCTTACGTGTGTATATGTAAGTACACGTAAGCGCACTGGCATCTGCCTGCATCGCCCCCGGCAAGGAGTGCCTCTTCTTCATCATCCTCCTTCTTCATCATCCTCCTTCTTCTTCTCCTCCTTCTCTTCTTCCTTTCTTCGTCATCGCTGCGACGCCGTGTTACTCTTTTTCGTTCTCTTCTTGATCGCTGCCCGGCACTGCGACCCTGTCGATTCATCCGTTTGCCGGATTGTCAGGATTTTTCTGGACCCTACGTGATGGCTGAATATTCACAACAACAAAATACGATTTTACTTCCGTTTTAAAAACGTTAGTGACACGAGTGTGGCTCGATGTTATAGTGCAAGGGGTTAAAGCATAGTTTGGTCTATCTAGTTTCCACTTCTGGGAACCGCATGCAGGTCAAGCGTCAGCAACAGGAATCGTGGGACGGCTAGGTCAGGAATCCGAATCCCCTGCGAGTGCGTCAATAGAACGGTTAGGTTTCTCGATCAGGTTCGCGGCGGATTGTTTGTCATCTTTTTGTCGAGGGTCCCGATTGTGTTAAGAGGCCCGGATTCGTTTATTTAGTCAGGTTTCGGACGATCCGGGTGTCGCGTCTCGAGCGTTGGCGTGTCTCTATATTTAGTGTCACATGTTCGGCGTGTATCGCCCGGGGCAAGGTGTCTCCACTCGTTGCTTCTTTATTCCCTGGTTCGGTCACGGTTGATGCGGACCGGAGATTCATTCTAACGATACGCGGGGGCCCGCTCTTCCACGGCGATGTTATTCATTCGCACGCCAACAGTTTATAACATTAATTCGCATCGATGAATGCGTCACTGTCTCTCCGGTTTCTTACCACGAGGCTCGAATAACCGACGATAGCAGGCCCCCCAAGGCTTCTCCCCGCATTTTTTCTACCATTCACGATTCTGCGAGTGACCCCTCCAGGGTTAACCAACACCGGTACCTTGCACACCTGTGCGTGTGCGCGAGCATTCATGCACCGCCGAGCGTCCTGGCTGCAGCACCTCCGGCTACGCGTGCCCCTTACATCTATTTCTTATATCTTCCTGCTTCTCTTTAGTTTCTTGCGCCCTTCCTGCATTTTTCTCCTCGATTCTACATTGTACGTGGACCGACTGCAGATTAGGTTTCGGAATGCTTCCAATCGTTCTTTTCCTTGCGCACGTGCGTGGTTTCGTGTTCTTTCACACTGTGCTCGAATCGGGTTCTACACTTCAACCTCGTATGTAGGTCTGAAGCTGTTTCGACGAAATTTGGACACTCTTTGTGTTCATTTTAGTAACAGCTCTTCTCTAAGTTTTCTTTGGAACGAACCCGATCCTCTATTAGAGGGACCTCAAGACGTTATTCACATATTTTGTTTCATATTATAACATAATTATATGTTAATTATGTTATTACATAATTATATATGTATATATTGTATTATATTATGTGTTAATTATTTCGCGAATATAATGCGACCACATCGCCAGAAGACTGAACCATAAATAATTAAATAATAAATAATACTTGATGATGACACTATGGAATAATTCAATTGTAATTCCGCAGATCTCTGCCTTCAGATATATCTGATTCCAGTCGCACCTCAATTCTAAACAACGATAAATCGTGGACTTCGTCAGGATACGGTAATAATTTGTAATAAATAACGAACAGAGTTGGGAGCACACATATTTTATTATAAATACTTTTTCTCCTGGTAACGGTCTACACGCACACATGCACACTTTCTCTACACGTAAGCTCTAAACAAATCATAGGAAGCCATGGTCAGTAAGGATTCGCCGGAAAGTTGAACCTGTTCGCACGTTTCCGCTATTTATCGTCGAGTCTTGTGTCAGCGATGGATTCTTGTACCTCGGCAATTATATAGCGGCGCAATCGATTTTTCATTAGCCACACACGCACGATCACATGTCTGTACCGTTGCAATTGTAAAACCAATTGAGCCACGTTTCTACGTTTGCTACCGACATCAGGGTGCATCATAACTTTGTTGCACGCGACACGGGAAACGAATATGTTGCAGCGGGTACAGCAAGTAATCCGTTAGGTTGTGTCAACGTGCAAACCGGATTGCTTATAATTGATATCGTTTTCTTAGACTAATACACAGCAAACTTGATCGGCTGGACAGTCGGTGACGGATTGTTGGAGAGAATGATTGCAGTGGTCCATGCACTCACCTCCGTAATGGCGACAGTGGGTTCTGAACTCTTGTCTCACTGCAAATAACAATTATGCAAATTTAATTGATCTCTGGGCGCAACATTACCCCGAAAAAGAAAATGCTGAGGAATTGGTAAAAATGCAGCAGATTTTTCAAATGCTATGAATTAGGGCTAATGATTTCAATTGAATCGTTTGATCAATTTAAGATATTTTTCTTCTATTTTGGGTGCCACATAGAATTATGAAAATAGAAAGGTTTATATAGAGTGACATAATGGCCTGTTCGTATTTTCCACATACATACAAATTTGAGCTAAGAAGAAACACAATATAAAATTGTATGATAACCTAGCAGAAATGAACAAATAATAAAATAGAAAATTCCATAAAGAACGAAAAATATAATTATATTGTTGGAAATATAGTCCTATTGCTATTTTACAACGTTTACAAAAATTTAATATACAAATTTGAATTAAGAACATTGCAGTAAGAAATGCAGTATAAACAAACATGATAAAAAACAATCTGGAATGAAAATAGTGAAAATAGTTTTATCATATATTGTTAAACATTTTATGACGTTCATAGAAATTTGATATAAGAACACGAATAAAGAACATTACAGTACATTGCAAGAAATAAAGTATAAACAATTGTGACAAAAACAATCTTCAATGAAAATAGTGAAAATAGTATCATGTATTGTGGAAAATGTTCTATTTCTATTTTTTGACATTTACAAAATATGTGAACTTTACACTAATAAACTATGGCATGAATAAACATGACAATGAACAATTTGCACTTCCAATGGAACAGCAAAACCGAGCGGAAAGCAAAACGTGAACAAGAGAGAACACAGTTTAATTTCGTCTGAATAAAAACTGTCTGAATAATAAATGGCGAGAATATTCAGTCGTCAAGTCACGACAGAAGAAGTTGGAACGATGTTGAAGAGTCTTCGAAGGAATCGGCAGTCTGACAGCGACGCCAGAGCGACATAAGCCGTGAAAGTGTGGACAGGTGACGCACGCATTAACTCGACAGCCGTTCGTTCGAAATTCACGCCGCGCAAGAGTGAATCTGTGTGGTTGATTTCGCACAGTAGAAATTACGGTGTTGCGTGTGTGCCGTACGGGACGTGAAATTGCTGTGTACAATGGTAATGCGTGATTACGTTATCGTTACCGTCTCATAATTGCCATCACTCTTGTGTACTTTGTGTCGCGAATCAACGAAAGCGTGACGTATCAATGAAAGTGGCCAGTCGATAAAGCGCCGGTGTCAACAACCAGAAAAGAATACTGTGGAAACATACTCTTGCGATCGCTATCTACAACTGATTATCAATCTACAGGTCACAGTCTAGATCGGCCACAAAATTTCCCATTGAATCGTGGAAAATGATATTCGTACGTATCGCCCGTACACAAGAAGAACGTCACAACTCAAAGTTCTTGAGTTTTCGTTTGATTCCATTTTTATGTTGATACATATTTATAAAGCTAACCTCATTGATAGCCCTATTAGGTTTTATTTGTTTTTACTAGCATCCACAGCTAGTTAACACTAAACCTACCACGAGGGGTCGAATGACCCATTTTAGATTTTTTATTTGACAATTATTGAGATTGTAAAGGTATTTTCATGGGAATTGATTGAATACATTTTTTGACTCCCGTATATTATAGTAAAAATCGCCAAAAATATAAATAAATTTAATCTCCTTATTTTTATAATACCATACACATTAGTCACTTTTGATTGTCGGTAGGATTTGATTCGTTATCAAAGGACTTTGAAGTTCTCTTTTGTAAAATTGTATTTTTAAATTTGTGACGTTTTTCTTGTGCATAAACGACAAAGTGGAATTTTGGATTGGAGGAAGAAAATTTGCTGGGTTTTATTGAATCCATAACTGGACTTACATATGCTGCAACAGATGTCACTCGATTCAGGACAAGTGTCATCACCGCGGATAGATTCCTCGCATTTGTCAAAATCGACGCAATTCTCCTTGGGGCATATACTGTTCCCAGCTGCGTACTCTGGAAGTAGACATTTAATGTGGATAACATTTCAAAGGTCCATCTTTTTATCTTTATTCAGTTCTTCTTCTTTAAAAATGTCACGTTGTGAACCCTTATCTGGTATACTTAGGTGTTTCATTAGCCCAACTAAATTTCTGTACAGTAACTTAAATTTGTTTTAATTTGTTTTAATTTAACATCATTGAATAATAATGAAACATTGGATCAATTTCGCAATTGAAGTACAGTAGAACACCATTTGTGTGAAACAATTAGTTGCCAAATGAAAATCGTCTGCGTCTGTTGCAATGACCAGGAGCCACATAATAAATTATTTCTTTCTCTGAAAATTGTAATCGGTGAAAAATAATGCATCAAAACACTCTTTATTTCATTTAACTGTTTCAAGCTACAGATACTAATTAACTAAAAATGATGAAAAATTGTTATTTTGGCCGAAAATCCGCAGAACAGATATTATTATTGGCTGAATGGAATTTATACGCAATTTAATTTAATATTTTTACGCAACGCGTGTCAGAGCTTTCATAACGTATCTGAAAATTCTCGAAGCGTTCAACGCTCACTCTCGGTTTGTTTTGTTTCGATATATCGCAAACTGGTTTCCCAAACTGCTTTTATTTCCCATGAATATCAGCGGCGTCGCTTCCCCGCCTTGTCAGCCGCGTTTCCAATACTCGAGTGTAACAGGATCGAGTCAAAAAGACGTCTCCGGATTTTCCGCGATCGACGTAAAAGTTTCGAGGGAGTACTAGTACGGGGTACCATCGAACCGGTTCGGTTCGGACCAAAAAGGTAAGAGTCGGGAGGCGGGATCCGCTCAGGCGCATATTTTAATTTACTATGATGCTCCTGTATAGCGGTAAAGAAAGCCATTCAGTGTTCGAGCGATCAAAGGGGAAACCCGTAGCTATTTTCGACGTTGCATGTTGCTCCGCCGTGAAATCCGTAATCGAAGCTAAACACTGAACAACAAAGATTACGGTGTAACGGATGGAAATAGATCAAGGGTGAAATTCACGATAAAACGGGATCGCCGATTTTTCATCGTTAATCCACTGCCGCGCAATAATATCCCATCAATCGTGAACGATAAAAGCTTTCGGGGAAAAAATTGTACACGGATAATCGAACTTTTCCAGTCTATTTTACCGAAGAGGAGAAGTCAATTATGAAAGCAGCAATTATGAAAGAGAGGACTGCTGATTAGGACTAGCAGATATATTTTTTAATTGGGACACATAGACAGGGAAATACATTAAATATTAGATACTAGTGTAAGAAAGAAATGCCTTCTTGATTTTGTGAATATTTCAATTAAATAGGACATCACCGTATAGATACTGTACCGATTGTAATAATTAAACTGCGGATTTTCAAGCAAAATAAAAATTGTCCAAGTCTATGATATCCAAGTCCAAGAATGTATTTCGTGTGTTAATAATTGTAATGAATCGAAGAGATTGTACCACACACAATATTGCTAAATTCTTCATATAGCAGCGTATCTAGGCACGGGCTTTATGAGCTGGGCAAGGTAAAACAATTTAAATTAACAAATTAAAAAGAAATAAATTATACAAAAATTTTTGATACTTGAATTAATTTGGGTTACCCAAACAGTGTTAGCTTAGGGCCCCAAAATTAACGGTCTGCTGTTGCCTTAAGAGGATTAACGATTTATTCGTGGTTATGGTCATGGTTAGATTATTTCTCCGCGCTCACCAATCGTCTTTTGTGAATCGCGCCACGTTGAGACCGCCAACAGACGATACCGTTGATCGTACGATTCGCGGTCGACAAATTCGCAACCAACGGACACTCACGCACACACGATCACACGCTCACAAGCATTTTTACAACCGGCGAAACTCACGCTCATTGGTACCTTCGCATTTACTCTACACAAGTCTGAAATCATAGCACATAAATTTCTAATCAATATTCAATCATTTTAATCATAAAACAATAGATTAGGCTACTTTGAACTTGCAAATATTTGTTAACAAACGACGTGGACACGTCTGAAGATCGTGCAGATGGTAAAAGGGTACAATGCAGTAAGACTTTTCTAATTAATTAGACAATGTTTAAACATGATGTACGGGGAATATAACATAATTTGAACCAAATAGGATAATTCCGAAGAACACAAACCGTGAGTGACTACAGTAATATAATTATCAATTACTCTAACTTTGAAATCACTTAAAATTCTTCTGTACTAAAATTCTTATTTTAACAAGCTACTAGAATTTGTAAATTGCAAAACATATTTAATCTTCAATTTCACAAAAACATCCACACAAACAATCTCATTGCACATATTAAAACAGTTCAGTTAAAAGTTCATATAACACGACGAGTACATATCTTTGAATATAAAAAGAAATATAATAATAAGGAAAATGTGATATATAGTTGAGTAAAAGCAACATTGTCCAGTTATTATAGCAGAAATATATAAAAATGGAGCTTTGACCTTGAAAGGGTCAGGCGCACGGTCTGATCATAGGAAGTTAGAGAAAGGGAAATTAGGAGAAAGTGAGGTCACTAGAAGCAGAGTAGAGGAAGCGGAAGAAGGTGGAAATAATTTTGTTCGATCGACAGCACATATTAATAGTAATTAATTATGCTCACCGGCGGAGTGCAGAAGGGTGGCCACGAGGGCGACAAGAGCAACCGGCAGACAGAGCTTCATGGTTCCACTGACTCTTTGACAGTCGACGATTCAATGGTCTCACTTTCCCGGGTCTGGCATTATATAAACGTAAGCGTCCAGTGTTACGCGACACGCACACCCACGCACGTAGGCCACTTGTACACATGTGACGCTCTTCCGTTGTGCATTTCATTATCTCTGGCCGGCGATTTGCGATCACGCTGTTGATTCTATCTTTAACCCTCCTGATAACCGAAAAATTTCACATTTCATGACCGGGGTACCCACCCACCAATGACCATCATTTAAAATCCCGATTTCAACTTTCTCTTTTTATCGGAAACAACTGCATTTTGTATTCCTTAAACCACTTTTTCCAAAACGCCTGCAGCCATATCTCAAGTTTTAGTGGATCGATTGACTTGAAACTTTGAGAGAATTTTCGGCACACACCCTGTTATCGCACGAACCAAAATTTTTAATATCTACGAATTTTGAAAAATTCTTTATCGTGCTTAAGGTCAAAAGAAATTAAAAAATCGGTAATTTGACATCAAGGTGTTTTAATTTTTTCTAGTTCGAACCGTAACTGCATTCATACTGATTAATAAACAAATTTATTTCTCAGTGTCTAATCAGTAGAATGACCGGAATCTATAAAAATCTGTATAAAATATATATAACTTGTGTAATTTTGATTATTTTGATTTTCAAAAAAATCGCATATGTACTTCAAATACCATTGAATATGCGTGCAAAATCTGAATGCGAAAGGTGCAGCAGATTTTCTGGAGAAATTCCTCGAATATCGGAATATCCACTTAAGCTGTTTTAATTGATCCCTCCGGTGATTCCCGGAGCGAAGCGCGTGTTCATACTTCCCTCTCGGGTAAATAATCGTGACACGAATCGCTTGTTGAACGTGTTTACGCATAGATTAATATTTAATCGCCGACACTTGTGTAGTACCGATGTATTTTTCAAAATTTTCCTCGTTACCGTGCTGATCTCTTGCGATGGAGGTTTCCGAAGACTTTGATGACCGCACAATAGCCATTTTTATGATTATGAGGACTTTGGTCGGCCTTGTAGTTTTTGGGAGGGATTTGAAATCTTCTAGATATTTGCATGTTTGTGTATAATTGATTTAGTGTAGGTTTGTACATTCTAACGGTAGTTTTCATCCATTTTTATTTTATCTTTTGATTCGCTCAATTGTGTCTTATTCATAGTCTCATATTCTAAAAAATGTTCAGCATGTAAAATAGAAAGTAGCCGAGTAGTTAAGTAGAATGAGAGTTAATTATAATCGATGTGTTATAAAATTACAGGAAGTGCTAGAAATTAATAATGGTCATAGAAAGTATGGGAAAAGAATGCCATAATAAATTTACAAATTAATTATTATTACTGTAGATTTACGAATGATCTATTTAAAGTGATAATAAATAAAGTGACCATTTCACATTTAATTATGCAATTTCTACAATTCCACCGTTTAACCAAAATTATTTATCACATTTAAAAGTTCCTCATGAAATAATGCTCTCACGATTGTCAATTTCTTTCAACAACAATTCAATGTTTCAACATCGAACCATCTACTTTTATCAGCAAGTGCAACTTCAGCAGGTAACACTTTTTCCCCAGTACGTGCTTCAGCCTCCGTTGCTGAGAGGGCGCGCCGCTTTTGGTTCTCCATCAAACACTCGATAAACGCACACATATACGAAGCAAAAGCATTCATTCGTCTTTACCGAAATATATTTTTCCATTAGTGTAATGAATGCAACGGACTCGTATATTTCAATTTCAATATTTCATTTACAGTTGGCCTCTCTACGATGAAATTTCATATTTCAGTAAAAAATTTTCATTTCCCTGAAACGGGCATTTACTTCATGCAAATACAAACGTGAATATTGCCCCGTAATTAATTTCATAGCATATTTGGATATATCTTATTCATTAATTTACAAAACTCGTTTGTAAAATGAAGCGCAAACGCCTATCGACCTTTCGCGTTAGAAATAAGTTTGCCAAAAATCAGAATTGCGTTAACATTAATGATCTATACGATTTTCATATAAATGGATACTTTTAGTAAAATCACACTTAAAATTCTTGCTAGAAAGATCGGAGTCATCAAGGACTCCAGATCAGGAGCCGGCGCTCGACCGTTCTTTATTCATACCGGCTATGAAATAATCATCAATTTTCCGAGCGCGTCTCTATGATCGAGCCAGAATTCATATACTTCGCAATGGGAAAGATTAATGAACCTCGTCTGGACGCGAAGCAATGTTATCCGAATTGTGTCGATAAAAGGTTTACCGGTGATTTATGAGCGGCCTGCGGTTTAATGGAACTACCTCGAGGAGTTGGTCATGCCTGGCTATGGAACGATTGTTCTGGCGAACCTTTTAAGATAACGAGACTGTAAGAACCGAAGAAGCACGAAACTTTGCTTTAAGGACACCACTTTGCAGCCGCCAAGCTGCCACTTCCGTATCGCTCTACGTTCTGATACGCGTTTAAGTGACTTGGGCCATCCCGAGGATTCGATTTACCCACTAATGGCACCTACAGTAGCATTCTTTATACTTGTAGTCTTTTTTTTAGGATTTTTGGCAACGTTCAAAACAGCAACCATGCTTTTTATTATGGGACTTCAATTTTCTTGAAAATTAATTTTGTTTAATTCTTAGGTGAGTTCTTGAATGCCTCAAGATGTGAGAGGCAAAGGGTTCTTCAATTGTTCTAGGCGAGAAAATAATCGATACTAATAGAAATGGAAGTGTACGCTTGTGTTGTTCTACGTGCATCGTATGATTAGCGGATTTTTATCCAAAATACAAATCGTCTGCATCGATTCTAATAATTCTAATAAGTTGAGCACTTTGTTATATATGCATAAAATGTTCAAAGCTTAACACGTTGACTGCCACGGTACTTTTCAGGATTCCGGCGTAAGAAGCCAATTTAATTGAAAATCATATAAAAACTACGAGATAATTATTAGTTGGCGTCCTAGGCAATAACGCAAATTACGAGTTATCTCGTAGTTGGCAGTCAACGTGTTAATGAACCAATCTTACCTTGGATTCTGCCTTGAGCAATTATCTTGATGTCCTCTATGTGTGAAAATCTACATAAAACAAACTGTGAATATTTATGCACATTGTCAGAGTAAATATTTTTATTCATTAAAAGACAGAAAAATTTGAGCCTACCATACAGGGTGGTCCACCTAAATGTAGCCACCTAAATGTCTCCTTTATTTATGATTACATAACGAATGTTTTTAATGCCATGTAAATGGTATCACAAGGTGGGTGCTTTGCAAATGTTATTCTTATCTCAAGGTCTTTTTTCCGGAGTTTTCAAGGTGTTCGATATTTTTTCTTGTAAATGTATATTTCTTTGCCTTGCATATTCTAGTTGACAGTAAAATTAAAATACAAATTATATATGACATTCAATCCCATCGATATCACTGACGTTAGTAGCGATAAGTGAGAACCTTTTTTTCCGGAGTTTTCAAGGTTTTCTTTTCCTGGCATATTCTAGTTGACAGCAAAACTAAAATTCAAATTAGATAAGATATTCATCTATTCACCTATCGATATCGTTTCAAAACTCCGGAAAAAGACTGAGAAAAATATAAAATTTACAAAGAATTCACCTTGTCATACCATTTACATCGCATCAAAAACATTTGTTATGTCATCGCAAATAAAGGAGATGTTTAGGTGGTTGCATTTAGAGGTGGACCACCCTGTATATAGCACATATAAATCTTTAATTTTACATTGATATTCACATTTTAATTGATACAACAATTGTAATTTCCTATTTAAATAGAGAATAGAAAAATAGAATGCATTCTCATTTTCTTTGTGCTTGATTGTAATCACGCGATCTTTATCCTTTCTCAATGAGTAAATATGTTTTGCTAAAAGATAAATATACGTATCATTCCTGAGAAAAGAATTAGTGGATGTTTATCTCTATTGGCCTTGTTGCTTTATGATATTATTCACACCAATCCAAGGGGAAATTTCCAGAAACTTTTCTTTCATTTTTTGCCGACTGTTAGATTTGCGTTCATGTTTGGCAAGCAAATTTCGTGGAAGATCAGCAGTTCTTTGCCTTTCACGATGATTTATTTGTTTAGAATTAGTCGTATGTTCACGCTTGAAATAAAAAAAGAATGCAAGAGAGTGCAGTATTTTGTTTACATCGCGTAGCCTTTTAATCTCGCACTCGCGTGTCTCTAACAAACAGGAAACTAATTAATTTTAATAGTGAGCGATTAAGTACTAAAAGTTTCTCGACATCTTATACGATTATCAGTGTACTTCACATTATCTTGTTGACTCGGTAAATGCTCTCATCAGAAATCAAGATATATGTACTTGAGACAAGTACGTGTTATCGTACACTCATCAGGTTGTTCAGTTTCTTGAATGTACTTGCCATTTTTTAATAACAGACATCATGATGTTGCACTCGGAGCTATTTTAACTCGAAAATTAAACATTTCTTCCGACCTAGAATAAAATGATTTTTTCATTTTATACTTAGTGTATTAAGTATAAAGTGTATTTTGTACGATTCTGTAGCATTATATTAATTTATTAGTAGACTGCGGATTTTACAATTTGAAGTAGTGGGCACGTTAAAAATATTTAAGGACATCAAGGCATTAGTTTCAGCTTAATAAGATAATCGAAGGAAGAATACAACTTTTGTTTGGCTCCTGTGTCCTGCAATCAATGCTGACATTTTTTATTTTACATGCAGATTCGCAGTCTATTGATTAGATATCAGCATATGTAATAATGTAAACAATATTTTGAATAATGGTATAGCAATTTTTAGTGGTGACTCCGAGTGCTAAGGGTTAATAAAATGGTGTATTCTGTCCAATGAATCCGTGTCTATGAGATTATTCCAGGCGTTTTTCCATTTAATCATACAAGATAATACGCGCGAAAATGTTTACCATTTCAGGTCACCAGTGGAAATTTCAGATAGGCCTAACGCATATCGAAATACAACTTCCTTAAAGCGACCATTAACCTGTCCTACCACCGTATATCCCTCAGCTAATAACAGGTAAACCATTCTTTTAATATTATCGTTGCAATTTACCGTCACTTAGGAGATTACGCGCTCACGCATCCCGTTGCGATTATTTGCGATTTTCGTTCAACCAGTTCTGTTTCTGGGACACAGTGCACGAAGATGTACAGCCATGCAAAAAATTACTATCTACGTCTTTTGTTTCGCAACTTGTAATACCTCACTTGAGAAAGTTCGTACTCGATACAATTTACGATAAAAAAATAATTTTTAGACTTGGTATATGCTTGTGAAGTTCAAGGCTTATAATTATTTATCAGCAAGAACTATTTTTACATATGAATTCAAAGTTTGTTTACTGATCTAAACATCTCCATGATTTTGTTTACATATTGCTTGAATAGTGAAGTGAATATTCAGCTGAGGCAGCTACAAAGGTTTGCGAGTTTTTTAAAAATTATTGAACATTCTAAGAAGGTGCTGGAATTTCTTTAGAGTTTATAAAAATTTCCGAGAGCATTTGCGTTGACATTTTACCATATTTCTTTTCCTACGCATTCAAAGGTTTCACAAACAAATCACCTGAAACGAGTTCTTGTAAATAACAACACAGTCAGTGTCAGAAAGGAATACTCAGTACTTTATTGTTAATCATTTGAACGTATACTTGAATTCATCTTAAGAATTACAGAAAGGTGCGTGCAGAGGGGAACGTTTGAACGCTTGACTCTTTTTGGCACTTAACCAAGAACGAACAATAAACACGTTTCCCCATTTCACCCAGCGACCAATAAACACCACTTTCAACCTTCTCGCTGTTGAAACTTTCAGATGTAAACCGCACTAACCATCTGACACACCAATATACATATTTACTCCCTCCTATATCATTTTCCTTAAAACATTTTTGAATTTTTCCATTACACAAAAAAATGCTTGTTGAAAAAGAACATAGAAAAATAAAAAGAAATCTGGACTGCGGATTTCATGCATTTATAGCAGAAATGCCTAAGTGAAATATAGAACAGTGAAGGTGCCAAAAGTGTCGAAGAATATTATTACACTATTTTCAATTTGTTAAAACCATTGCAAGAAGAAATACATTTTTATTGAACCTCTGTTTCTTCCGATTGACGCAGACAATTTTGATTTTGCATGAAGAGATCCACAGTCTAGTCATTACCTTAAAGGTACCTAAATGAGTGTCGCCAGATGAGGGGAGGGAGCATGCATCACGTGACTAGCGTCGTAGAAGGGGAAGGTAGAACTTAACAGCCCAACAAAATTTACTTACAAAAATACATGGCAAAAATTAAGTGTCAACAACATGAAGGTCATTCAAAATCGTATGATCTGTGACAGAAAAAATTTTGATCGGTCCATTATTAACAAAAATAATTAGTATACCTCCACCCACTCTGAAAAGTTAGAGGAGGGTGCAACAATTGGCTGATTCTCCAATTTGAAAATGTCGTGGCTTAAGGGGTCCATTCACGATCATTGCCCATTCGCGCAATTGGCATTGTTGCGCAATATGCTTGATCGTGAATGGGCCCCTCTACACGCGAAAGCTTGAACAGTAAAAATTGTATGATTGTTGGTCGAGAAAGCGAAAAATCTAGGACGACGTTCATCCGTAGATCGCGTGGCGTTGCGATGATCCATATCGATCGCGTCCGTCGACAAAACAGTTTTTCATTTTGCTCCCCGCATGGTCGCGTTCAAACGTTCGTTCGCGGTCTTGGAATTCGAGTACGGCGTAGCTTAAGACTCGCATCGATTCCTTTCGAAGCATGACAGTTACGTCGCTACGTCCCCCGTAGATCTCTGCCCTTAATCGTAGATCAAAGAAGGAGCGTGGATATGCGTCGCGTTCGCGCGAAGAACAGACTTACGCCACTGGAAATATCTACAGCATCGTTCGAACATCAAGCTCCACAACACTCGCACCACATTCAATAGAGTAATATCCATTATTGCGTTCCTCTTAATCGTGTAACGAGTATCAAAGCGTCGGTTGCAGAAGGCATTTCAACTGGAGCGAACAGCAATTCGGATTTTCCAACGATTAACCGGTTTAGTCGAATGTGTTAGGTTGTCCCAAAATTTCTTTTCATTTTTCTCCTGAACATAGTTATTCCACATTGTTCTGTGCAAATTAATCCTTGTACGCTCCTAAGATGAAAATTCGATTTATACAATTCATATATAAATTTCCTATTCTCGAAAAAATGTGGACGTTTAAACAGCAATAATTTGTGAACGGAATCGAAAGAAAAAATTTTACAGATGGATTGTTTTATTGGACTGTTTTATTTTCTGTTTATTTTAATGCTTTAGTTCAAAGTTGAACGTCCAAATTTATTGTTGTACTATTTCTTTTCACGAAATCATTGCTGTTTAAACCCCACAGTTTTCCATAATTTTCCACAATAATTGCTAGATTGCGGATTATACAATCATGACAAAAAATTTAGAACAATAGAGAGATTAAAAGAGTTACAGTCGATTATGCGACTACTACTTTTTAATAGCGTACGAGGGTTGAAATAAGAATGATCTCACGTGTAAAAAATTTGTTTAATACATTTCAGACGAAATAAACAATTTATTCGTACTAGTTGATAGCTAGGAGGTACCTCGTAAAACGAATAATGTTTGCGAAGAAAGCGGAAAGAAATTTTGAGATAACCTGACGCACAGAAGATAACAGAAAAGTGCCGAATAGATCAAGAAAATCACCGAGTCTAATTAGAGGGAATCAACGTAACCAGCTTCGTGCCTAGGCCAAAATAAGACGGACACCAATCGCTCTAACTCCGAAGCAGTGAAAAGAATTAGAGATATCGCCGATAAGCGGATTTCCGTGATGCAATAAATATTTTCAGTAGTGTCGATCAGGTGTCTGAGTCTACTGCCCGCTAAAGATAGTGAGATCTCTTTCCTCTTTTCAAACGAAAAGGAATACAATGGAACGATATAAGTACTTCGCTACTGACGGGCTTCGAATGTACAAGTTAGTCGGAATTTTCACGGGCAGCTGGTGGTCGATCGTTTGATTCGCTGAAAGGGACGTCGTACACTCAATTCTCCCAAAAATGTGAACGGAATCGAAAGAAAAAGTTTTCAGATGGATTAGTCTTTTTCTAAATTTCTTATTTGTTTTAATGGTTTGCTTCAAAGTTGAGCATCAGAGTCTAAAGAATCATTTTACCACATATTTACGAATTACCATCTTTGTTTCAAAGCAGTATTGCAAAGTATTATAAATTATAGTTCAGTATCGTATGATACTACGCTTTCCTCTAGTCTTTAATAAGAATATTTATCATACATCTTTGATTATAAAGTGAGCTATCAACCGAGATCATTTATTTCTTTGAAAAATGAAGTTTAGAGATTTTAAGATTTAAGATTACTGTTAAATAATCATAATTGGGTATGGCTATTTACGATTTTACTCAAAGTTACAATATTCAACTCTTTTGAAGATACGAGTTAAATTGTGTGACTCGCATAATGAAACGCCACAAATTACTCGAATTTCTTTGAGAAAGTGAATTGAAAAAGGGAAAAAGTCACGACAAATTTGTATGTTTTATTAACAATACCTCTTTAAGCATTAAATTCCAAGATCATCAACTGACAAAGTTTCACCCCTTTACAGTAAACCAAAGAACAGTTTTATAAGGGTGGTTTCCTATTCTAGTAAAATAACAATGTGGAATCAACTTCTCCGGATCAGAAAAACAAGATCGGTCCGTTTATAACAAACAACGTCTGCCGAACAAAGATTTTTGTCCACGTTTTGGGGAAAATTGACAGCAACGCGAGAGAGGACGCGACGTCGCCTCGGAATCAGACTCCGATTCCCTCGAATCGTCGAACGTATACACATGAACGAGTAACATACACAAATCCGAGAACGAAATGCAAGGTAGCTCGAGCTGACTACAATATTATAATCGGTCCGAGCCTCGACGGTAACGTAAAGACGATTATTATAAAAGCGTTCTACAAAGGCACCAGCTACCGCGAGAACCTCCCGGTGTGTCGTCTAGCGCCGATATCTAGATTCGTATGTACAAGTGGATAGACTTATCAGTGCTCAGCTTATCGCAGCGTACTTGTCATCAGTGTCCAGGATTGCTGTACACGGTACCAGTTTCGTAGGAATCGAAGGACCGAGAGCTGACTAGAAAAAGTATCGGAGGCGCGGTGTCTTTCATCGATCGGGCCAGGCGAAACGCGGCGTCACTTTATCGTCTTCTATAATAATCTTTTTCTGCGTTTCCCTGGACGACGAATCCGAGACTGTGAATCCGGGAACGGGAGAACTTACAAGGTTTCTGTTTGAAAGCTAGTCGGGATAGAGTTCACTCTCAATTCCTCTCGGAGAGAAGCTCGAGGATCGGGACACGCTGGTCCGTTTTTTTTCATTTCTTTCATTTTCCAACGCATGCACTAAAAACTAACGATTGTACACTTTCCGAAGAGTCGAAACGGGAGAGACCGACGGTTCGGTCGACGACGCTCGGATAGATGATGACTTTTCTCCGTCCGCTTTTCGGTATCACAGTTAACCGGGATCATTATGCACCGGGCCGATAGTCCTCGATCAGGTTTTTCAGGAACGTGTAAATGTCTTTGAACGTCGGTCTCGAGGTCTCGTCCCTCCGCCAGCATGAACACATCATCCTGTAGACCTCGTCGGGACACATCGTCGGTCTCGGTAGATATACCTGCAATCAGAAATTGGTTTCGCATCGATTCGAGAATGTTAGAGCATTCTGTGAGATCAGATTTTCGAGTTGCCCCCCTCCCCCAAGTTTCTGGCATCTACCAAGCAGGAGCTAAATAAAAATGTTTTTCTTCTTTTAAATATTGTATTTTATTAAGTTGAAACTGATAGGTTGCTGTTCGTAAATTGTTTAAATATGTCCACTGCTTTGAATTGTACGCAACCATTTTTGTTATAAATGCATAAAATCCGCAATCCAGTCACGACCTTCGTTTCTGGCGGAAATTACAAGTTTCCGATATATTTGCAAAAAATTTTCTTACTTTTTTAGTTTTCTGTTATAAATATATTGCAGACTTTTATAAAAGAAAATTTTTTCATTTAGAAATTTGTAGAGGCCGATGGTAAACACCTAAAATTTGCTACTAAACACCTAATTGCTACTAAAGGAAGTCCAACCAAATTCGAATGAACCGAAGCAAACAGGAATCATTTCTGAACACTGTATACTTGTAAATCTTCTCAGCAGACATAAATATAAAAAGACCGGTCTTCCGGTTTGGCTACCTGTAACTCGGCTCCATAGTACATATGCTCGGCGTTTTGAATGACTTGATCGTTGGTTAGATGTTGGAAAGGCTTCTCCCTGGCCAAGCTCATTACCTCCCAGAGAGTGACGGCGAAGGACCAAACGCTGCTCGAGCAGGTGTACCTGTCCTGAAGTAGAAAAGGGATTCAATAAACGATCATTCGTTAGCGTTAGGGGTCTCAAATCGGGGTATACCGCAAAGATCGTAGTCGGGAACCTACAATCTGCACCAATACATTATTATAAACAATTTTGTAGACTATATAAACGATCTATTGGGTTGGCAAGAAAGTAATTTCGGTATTTTAAGATGAAATAGAGGCCAATTTTTTTAATCAATCAATGAGGTTTAATGAAATAAGATATTTTCCTTTTTGTTCGATAATCTTTTGCCAAAAAGAATAAATAAGAAAATATTGATTAAAGTTCATCGCTCGAATAAAGAAATTCGGTTTTTATTTCACCTTAAAATACCGAAATTACTTTCTTGCCAACTCAATAGTACCGTGGTGAGATGAGAATATACAGATATCCTTTTCATTTTTATAAATTTGACTTCTTAAATGAATATGAAACTAAGATTTTTTACAGTACCAATAAATTAATAATTTAAGGGTATGAAGCATATTTTTAAGTATTTAATAGTTTTGAATATTTATTAGATTTAAATATTTATTTAGTTTTAAATATTTCACCTCATATCTTCATTTTATTATAATTATTGCTTAAGTGAATCGGCAACTTGCGATCTCTAAACGATACATTTTGTTGGAGTGAAGGAGATGGAGAAGAATTATTTAGCAGAAAATGTTTACCAACAGAATGCTTTCCCACGGCAGCCATCTGATTGGCGCCGGTGGTCTGCCGCCTATGTCACTGTAATCCTTCTTGTAAAGGTCACTGCACATCGCTATGTCGGTCACTTTCACGGTATAAGAGCGGCCCACTAGACAGTTTCTGGCTGCCAGATCCTTGTGCACCAGATTCTTCGACTCGAGGAACCTCATGCCCGATGCTATCTGCGTCCCCATGTACAATAGGCAGCCTTGGCTGGCGGACACATAACGTTGGTTTTCAGCAGGGTGACATTAATTGATTGAGCCACTATCCGAGCGACTCGCGGAACAACTTTATTTTGATGCGCGCCGATATCGATACCGATCTGCGAACATCTTTCCTCGGGCACCGGACGCGGAATCATCGGCGATCGCATCGACAACCGTTGACTAGACTGCGCTCCTTTCATAAAGAGTTTATGGGACTTTTATATCGGAGTGATTTGTAACCCTTGCACACTGTCATTCTGCCCGCGAGCGAAAGAGTTTTGGTGAGAAGTGTAGCGTTGTTGCATCGAGTTGCATGAAGATTCTAATTTATAGAAACGATTTCGTAGATACGATTTCGTAGATACGATTTTTACTGTTTTAGTAAATTGTGAATGGTATAAAACTGTGCTAATAAATTTTGTACTTCATTCATTTGGCAAGATTTCTGAACATGATTATAAACAGTCTTCAGTTATGAAGATCTATTCAGTTTAAAAAGTTTCAAAAAATGCCGGAATATAAAATTCCACAGAATTTAAATAGTACGATTTTTACTACAAATACTGCTACCACTAAAAATAAGATTCGATATGTTTCCACTTTCTTAAAATTACTACAAACATTGAAAATTGCATAAACATCCGCAGTCTACAGTAGTTATCAGTAATTTGTGGATTTTTATACAGAATAAAAATCTTCTGAGACAATTGTAAAAACTGAGGTTAAGTAAAAATGCGTTTCTTCTGTTTAAAGTTTCAATCACACTCATGTTTCACACGTTCTCATATTTCTACAGTTCTGTATCGGGTTTAGTCATTTTTTTTTAGTCGTTTTATCAAAGACATAAAAATGTTGAATTTGATGACAAATATATTTTAGAAATATTCACAATTCGGAATAAAATTGAAAATTTCGTAAACTGCCACCCTTTCTATATAATTTTTCTAAGATCGTAACTCTTAATGGAGAATAAATGGAGTTCTTTAAATTTCAGCAATTTTTTTCTATTAAATTCCTCAATTCCATTTAACTCTTTCTAGTCTAAAATTTTTGTAACAAGCCACAATGATTCATAAATAGATAAAGCTTCCCATGCTTACTTACTCTCTGACCAACAATTTGCATAAACATTCGCAGTCTAGTTGCAGCGAAAGCTCCGTGCGACGTTACTGATATTACATTTTGATGACACCGACTCTCGGACATCATGCTCGATTATATTCGAAATTGTATTTGGGGATATTATTATTAATTCGCGATATTAATTGGATACTGGATTCGACGGATTTAGATCGATACTAGCGATTTATGATATGAGTGCAATCATGGGGGGAGCAATTAATCTCTGGTAGTTCGATTAGATTGCGTAATCGAGGATCGCCGTAGTACGAGCAAATATGGATAACGTCGTGGTCATTTGCACAATTTATTGCTACACTTCTTCGAAAAATCCGAAGTAATTTCCAAAATTGTTTGTCGACCATTATTTTTATATCTCGCTTTTTTCAGCTATTTCATCTAATCAAGTTCTGTAAATAGACAAATAAATATAACTGTTGTAAATCATTCATATATAAATTTTAACCACTAGACTGCAGATTTTAATGCGCAATAAAAGTGTTCTGCATCAATTGCAAGAAACAAGATTTAAACAGAAATTGTGTACAAATTAATTCGTTGCAATTTGTTCATGAATTTCTTAATTGTTTACAAAGAAGTACAGAACATCGTGCTCGTTAAAATAATCTCTAACAATTTCTATGTATTTATATTATTTTACAAGTAGTTAATTAATCTCCGATATGGTGCTTGAAAGAATTTGGTTCAAACTAAAGTTACAAATGATTCACTGTGAGAGCGACGAATTAATTTGTGCATTTAACATTCTTACATACATAAAATCTGTAGTTTATTAATCACAAATTGCTAGATCAATGAGTAAACATTCATAACAAAATAGCCGAATTTTATTTTAACTCAAAAAGAAGCCATTATACATTCATTCCTAGCAGATATTGTTTAAAATCTTCATCAGACTCGATATTGCATGGCATTAATCATGGATAATTGAATTCCACATATTAAAAAATTTAATTCGATAGTCCCGGCACTAAAGTAGAACAATCGATCCTGCATGATCCGATTTAGAGTCATTACTGTCATTCGTAAATGAAAAATTGGCTTGATCGATCAAAGCAGCGAACCGCGGAAGAGTTGCGGATCGAAACCGGAGAAAACTGCGAACCGTAAAAATGTTGAAATTATAATATTAGAGCGATCGTTCCCATCGTTTCCCGATCGCGGTTCCATTCCGGTGCGTTCGTAAACGCGTCCCGATATCGTTAATGCGGAGCGTATATCGTTTAGGTGTATCCGCCGTAAGGAGCAGGGACCTCACCTAAGGGTCTTCAAATTGCAGCTCGGCCTAAGCGTTCCCGTAAGTGGCACACTGTACTGAAGATAATGGGCGAGATCACCGAGTTCCGTGTACTCGATGATCGTCCACGGCACTGGATCCACGGAACACACTCCCAGGACCCGAGCCACGTTCGGATCGGACAAACAGGACAGAAATCGCACTTCTCTGATTTGATCCGACGTACTACCGGCTCGAATGTCGCTGGTGCAAGCCGGCACGCGAGCGACGACCAATCTCGGTGCATTCGGCACCATGTCCTCCAGTCCGACCGATTCGCAAACTATCGCCTGCAAAGGAAAAACAAAATTTAATTTTTTGTTTCCACCAAATCTTTATTCTGCATCCTTCTGGAAATTCGATACATTTTTTTGCGCCTCGAACGATGCATTATTTTATTCTAACTCTTCCAGGACGAATGTCGACATCTTGACGACAACAAGATAACAAACAATTTAATTCAATCATTATTCTTCACACTTCTGTCAATTTGATACTTTCCTCATTATTTTATTTTAATCTTTTCGAGACGAATGTGGCATGTGGATACCTTGATGACAACAATATAACAAACAAATTTAACATTTTGATTCCAACAATAATGGAAACTAATGTAAACTCGTCGATTTAGGTAAGTGATTTTGGTATTTTGAACGCTTTTCTATTTGTAAAGAAACATGGGCGATCTTGGATGAATGAAAAATGAGAAGTAGGACTAATGAAAAAATTATCATTGCAATATATTATCAATTGACACCATTAAAATTGCGTACAAAGTATTTTTCATTGCATCATCATAGGAGATACTTAAAATGTAATTCTTTGGTGGGTGGAAAAGAGGCTCCCAACATTTATAATTATCGCAAGCCCATTGTTTTTTCTTAGATTATAATAATATTGAAGAAGATGTATTAATTTTATGCGTTTTTCATTCATATATATATTTAGAATCGATTATAATCGCCATAGATGTTTTCACTTTGGTCGCACAGTATTCGTCTGATCTTGTTTTTATTATTAATGTCTGTAGCTAAATGGTCAGATTGTTCTTTTTTTACATTTTGACAGCAGTATAACATAAATAACGAAAGAGGATCTCTTAAATTCCCACGGCTCATTGGATTCTCATCTAGGAAACTTTAACGACTTGCAAGAGTATTATCGGTGAATTAAGCTCTGAGTAATGGAATGATCGATAATTAAGAGATCCGGACAATCGACGTTCTACATTTTTATTCGAGATCTTTCAGTCTCCCTTATGAATTCCATTAACTAAATGACCTTATTCTTACAAATCTAGAAGCTCTGGTAGCTCGATTTACAATAAAATTAAATTTCAAATTCATTTCTTGGCTGGTTAACCTTTGGCTTCGTGGATATCATATTTTCCTGCTTCTTAGAATGGAAATAACGAAGGACTTTTCATGTTGCTTGCTAATTTAAAATGATACACTGCAATATTTCTTTCTTTATTTTATAATTTTTTCGTAACTAAAGACTCTTCAATTTTTAAGTTGCTTACCTAAAATGATACACGACAATATTTCTTGCAATTATTTTATTGATTGCTTGCTTAGAACGATACACTGCAATATTCTTTTCTTTCTGTATGTTACGATCGATTTTTTTTGTAATTAAAGACTCTAATTTTTATGTTACTTACTTGCTTATATTATATTTCTTCTGTGCCTTATTTTATATTTATATCAGGTGTACAAATTAATTTATGGCTCTCACACTTGATCAACCGTAACTCTATTAGGAATTAAAATTTTTTAACTACCTTATAGAAAATTTTCATTGTAAGATCACTTGTAAGATAGAGTAAATGCAGATTATTTTGGAGAGTAGAGTGGATTTTATCTGTTCTTAAAGAATCAGTACATTCATGAAGAATGGCTACGATTTACTTTGTACACCTAATATTTGTTCGTAGCTAAAGACTTTTCAAATTTCATGTTGTTTGTTCAAAACGATATTCATATTTGTTTAAAATGATATACTGCGATATTTTTCTTTCGTTTGTAACTGCATCTTTTCGTACTTAAAGTCAACTTGTCAGGAAGCAAGGGTCTACAGTGTCGTTAACGATGTATGATCGCTAATGCTCGCATAAGCCGACGAATCTCCCAAAATATAAGGAGTCCTGCGTCTGTGTACATATTACATGTGTGCATAATGTACAGGGTAAATGCATTATCCCTCAGACCTCGTTGTCGTCCCTCTTCGATGTTCCGCGAGCAAAGTTTCCCTGTAGTTTGTAGACGTTCACATTCTGGTGTATTGTCGAGTTGTAATAGTACCGCGTTACAACCCTATGGTATCACCGAGTTTATCGATTACGCGATCACGACATGAAATTAGTGCTATGCCCGGTAATCGCGGGTTATGCCCCGGTGCCAGTCGCCAAGTTTAATCGTACAAACTCGGGATCATAGTGCTTGGCTGTTCTCCCATTTTTCCAGAACCTTTCATTAAAGTGCTCTCTCATTCACTTTCATTAACTAAATTCCTTACGTTTCTCCGCAATTTAAAGAGCTATACTCTATCACGTATTCATTATTGCGTCTTTTCACAAGCTGAAAATTCGTGGCTTCAATTACAAATGTATTAAAACTTTTAGGAAAACATTTTAGAACAGACCATGTTTTAATGCTAGAATACTAAACTGATTTAGTCAGAGGTTGCTCAATTTGTATTACGTTCGAATAAATGCATTAAATAATTTCCTATAAAGGAATCATTATGATTTCAATAATTATTGGGATCGTAAAATATATTTAGTAGTATTTAATATTTTTGTTGATTTTAGTCGATGCTCTTTCGTTAATTGTAATTGATTTTTTAAAAAATGCTACTACTTAAATTATGTAGTACCGAAAATGATTTACGTTACGATGTAATATAAAATGAAAACTTTTAAAGTAGTTATTATGAAACGTCCTGTAGTTTCAGTATTGAAAGAGCAACATTTTCTCATTTATGAAAAACGGTCCTTTCTGATTCCAACAAATTTTTGGCACGTTTTAGATTTGATTAATTATAAGTAAAAGACGGTCAGACATTCTGAAACGTCCAGTAGTTTCAGTGTTAAAAGATAAACACCTTTGAAAAAGTGTTCTCTCACCTTCAATGATTTTTTAGTACGCATTTTCATGTGTGTAACTATGTAAAATTGTATTAGACAGTATTAGTGATGTTCAATAAGGAAACGAGAATGTGGTTTCGTCAGCGTATGCAATTTTCGAGTTAGCCTGAAGTGGAACAGGGCGCGTGTACGATCGCAGAAGCGCAACAGCGTGCACGTGCACGGTGCACATAGCCAAGCGAATTGTTTCTCAATCTCTTTTATTCCCCTACCTCGCCGATATTCCTCGAGCCAAGTTTCTCTGTTGTTCGTAGGCACTGTCGCGGTATATTGGTGGGCTCTATTTCCTTGCACTTGTACGGCTTGTTCATGCTGGGCGCGATATTCCAACTAACCACTGGCGCCGGTATCTGTAAACGTAACAAAGTCGCTCGTTTTATCGTCGCAATAATTGTTCCAACGCTATGGCTCTCGACTAATTTATTCCATACATGCTCCCTACTTCGCTCTACGGAACTACACTATGCAAACGAAAGAAGCACCCAGTATAATTATGAGATATAATGACAAACAATACCTTTATGTAGAAATTGTATTGTACAATGATTGATTTATTGCATTTAAAGTATCAGATAATCCGAAATAACACATATTCTCAGAACTATTCAATTAAACAGCGGAATCCTTTTTCAAAACTTACTGTGTTCTTATTTGATTTTTTACGCTTCTCTATTAAATATGGCCGGGTGCTTCTTTCTAGTGTATGCACCACTAAGTACATATTATTTGTTTAATCATTAGACTGCGGATTCTACACATTTATCTTTTTCATGATAATTTTACTGTCAATAAGTAGAAGACAATTTTTAATATTTTTGAATTCTTCAAATGTTTTTACTGTTTTGTACAGGGTCTTAAATGATAAAAAATGCTGCTTTCTTTACAATTAACCATTTTTTTACTATTCTAGAATGTTTTACAATTTTACTAACTACGTGTCAAAGAGTGACAACTCTAATCCTCGCAAAGAAATAGCGCGAAAAGAATGACACCTCATAATGGAAGACTCTTTATTTGATCTAATCATTTTCGTCAGAAATGTATAAAATCCGTAGTCCATTAATCATTGATATGTTTGTTTAAAACTTCGCAAGAAGTGACATGTTTAAGTCAACCAAATCTTACCATAATTTTTACAATAGAAATATATAATAGAAATATTCTGCGATAGATTGTAAGTAGTAGGGATTAGATAAAAATTGAAATCATCCCTTAACCTCTTGCCGTACCATTGTCTTCACATTTACAGTGATTAAAACGTCTTTATGCACAAAAATATCGTAAAAAGGGAGAAGAAAATGTATATTTTTTGTATGGTTACATTTTATTTTAATGCTTAAATATTGCAAACGAATCAAATTTTATTTCGTCTAAAGTGAAACGCGTGTAACATTCATATTTGTTAGACTTTGTTAAAAACCTTCGGTACGAGTCTGGCTCGTACGGCAAGGGGTTAATGAAACATACTAATATCCTTACATTTTTCTAATCTTACTGTTTTATATTTCACCCAATTTTTTCAGAAATACAAAAAATCCGTGGATCAATTTTAACTTTGCAGTTTCAGTTGACTTAAATTGCTTTGATTTTGTGGAGTATTTTGGGGTTGATGAACATGTCAGGGATGGGGAGACTAACCTTGTGCTTTTCTTTAGGCGCCGTGTGCCAACGCTTCGAGTGGATTTGATCGACGTCTCGTTGGTGATTAGACGTGGTCGCTATATTGAGTTTCGCATTTGGACTGGTATAACTTTGAAGGGTCCTGTAGTATTGAGAATGACGCGCAGGGGAGTTGGTCGGCGACGAGGAGCAACTAGGCGGGCCTGCTGTCGATTCCGGTCTTGTATCGAGTCGAACACTCTCCTCTGACACCTCCACGTCCTTTAAGTCTTTCGGGGATTCTTCTACAAAAATCGATCCTTGTCAATCCTTCCAATCACCCCTTTACTTCACGTGTGATTGCCTTTTTACGAAATGCTTCCACATATCGCAACGAAACGAAAATAAACAATGACAAATTGCTAGTCTCAGAAAGCAGATTGGATCACAATTGACAATTTATCCATTGACGATCTATCCGTCTAAACGATCGTTTATAATTTTTTATCTACGATTCACACTAGAATTTGTAGGTTTCATCGAATACAAAAGCTTTGCCTCGATTATTTTATTAATAAGAGAAAGTGAAACTCAGAATATTCATTCATATCGTACTTTTCAGTGATTATTAGTATTAGGTTGGAACGAAAGTTCGTAGTGTTTTTTTTTAAATCAAAATTCAAAGATAAAATTAAGGTACTTATTCATAGGTTTATTGAATAACACGATAAGTCACCTAAAAAATGGAACAAGGTAATAGAAGAAAATGGAATATTATCTTTGATCTAGTTTTATCTAATTTTATTTTTGAGTTTTAATTTAAGAACGCTTCGAACTTTCGTTCCAACCCAATAATTTATTAGGTGCAGACAAATTTTCTAATATGAAAATTGCACAAAATAATTTTTAACGCCGCCACCCTTAAAAGTATTCCTCATTTTATGTACATTGAAAATATAACAATTTAAATTATTTTCAGGGGTTGAACAGGTAGGTAATGTTCCGAAAGCATTGGGTTAGAATAGACCCAATAACATATACTTCTTGATTCAATATAGACTAAAATAATTTTATTTGTGAATTGTTTCACTTGAATATGATGATTAGACTGCAGATCTTTAAACAAAATAAAAATGTTCTACAGTGACTATAGGAGCTACATTGTCTTTCCATCTTTAATAATATTGATCAGTTGAAAATAATATATTCTTAAATTCCTCCAGTTTGTTAACTGTTTTAAATTTGATGTACTCATTCTTACTACAAAAGGAATAAAATCTGCAGTCTAATGATAAAAATTTTGAGGCACTGTTAACTGTAGGTCACAGCTTGACAATTGCTCTTTTATCGTCGCATTAGCTTGAATTTTTAATTTTCACCTTTCCTCCAGCGAAATCAATAAATTATAATTACTTAAAACTGTTTACTCTGTTTATTTTACATCATATATTAATTTCTGCTGGAAAATTTTCATTATCACCGAGACGTAAGTTTCATTTATGGTAACGGGAATGAAGTTGACATTAATTAAAATTTATTGGAAAAAATTCTGCAATTCTCGTCGCATCGTTTTGCCATTGACATGTGGAATATGTAAAATATTTTCGAAGAATCAACTTTTGTAGAACAAATGAGATTTATGGGCGTCACGGGGCGCCAGAGGCGGCGTTGTTTCATCGACGGAACGCCTTCGAGGCACATAAATAACTTTCGCGTTCTTCGAAGTAAGAAACGGAGAGTTTCGCTGTAAAAACTCACCGGAAGTAGCCACTATCGCGTACGTAGATTTATATTGGGGACTGACAAGCGGTGAATTGAATTGTTCCATTGTTAAAGACTCGTGCATACTCCCGTCCTCCGGCATGTCTGGAGAAACGTGATTCGCTGTTTCTGCCAGCATCCCTCCGGGAGTTAAATTCAGGAGGAGACCCTGGAAATGTTCAATCCTTTGATTTAATCGATAACATATTGAGAATAGGCATGCCACAACGTAATAACAGACAAGCAGCTCCCTGATACAGTAAAATAGTTAATTTCTCTCTAAATGCGATATTTATGAAAAATTTATTCCTTGAGCTTAACTCAAAACCTTTTTTTCGAATTGAAACTTTTGCCAACATGCTTGCGTAATTTTTCTAATTAAAATGATACCAAACGTGATACAACTCGGGTCTCATTTACTTGTTTCATTCACGATTCAGTAGATCCAAACTGTATATAGTGTTTGGTGTCATTTCAATCGGAGAAATGTCACGAATATGTTCATAGAATTGTCACAGAAAAATGATGACGAACTAATATCTATGTCTGTAATTTACTAGATTCATCGAAAATAATAAAACTTTTTAATTCACTGTTGAATTCACAATTTGCCGAATTAAGCAAAATTCAGTGAGATACCAGCCGAAAATATTCTACATAACTATTTCTGTCAACTGTTCAATCAGACGTTTGAATGCTTCAGTCGGTGAAATTGAATCATAAAAAAATGGGAGAAAATAATAAATAGAATAAAATACCGAGGGCACAAAGAATTATCAACGAGCTGCACCCTCTTGGTTTAAGGGCTCTCATTGATCCGCGTGATCCCGAGGTGACGAACTTCGCTGACTTTTAATGACAAATTAAAATCCGTTTCGTCGCTCCCGGAAAAGTTCCGGCATATTTATAGCTAGCTTTTACCTTCATGTTTATGGCGAATCCAAATGGATTTTTCAACACGGTCGGCGAGCTCTGAAGTTTTTGCCGTCGATTCAGAAGTAGAATAATGACGAACACCAGCAGAAGAAGTAGGATAATGGCAGTCAGAACACCTATTAGTACCTCTAAGTATTCCTGACCCTCTCCCGCAGCTGTAACTATGCCAAACGGTTCTCTTTAATGCAAAACAGTCGCTAATCATACTGTACCTTTATTTTTTCTCCGGATAAATGGAAAACTGATTAAAAAGCAGCCTCTTCTTTATGCTAATGTTTGGACAAGGCTCTTCAAGTCATATTTTAAATTCTCGCGACCTCGAGTTATTAAAATGTCGAGCACTGTAATTTTTATCTCAACAATACATATTAACCCCTTGCCCTACGATTTATTTTACGGTTTCAGTGATTAGAACTTTTTTGTAGTTCGTAATTTCTTGAAAAAGGATAAAATGTATATCTATTGTATGCCTATATATTCTCCAATAGCTGTATATTAACAAAACAAAGTAGAATTTTATTTTGGTTTAAAGGAAATTAATAGCATACATATATATATATTTATTAGACTTTGCTTAGAAACTTTAACAAGAGTTAGACACGATATTGTAGGGCATGGGGTTAAAACAATGTCATAAGTAGACTGCCAATTTTATGCAGTTGTGACAAAAATGAAGGTGGTCACAAATCTTCTGTAAATGGATGTGCTTTCGAGGTTTCAAGGTGGCCCCTATTTTCTCAAGGTTATTTAGTGCCGTTCAAAATTTAGCTTCGTTAGACAGAGACACGTCCACTTAGAGATATGTGATCACCATAAGAGAGCTGTCTCCCCCGAAACAGAGTAACTTTTATATACAGGGTGTCCGAGTATTGATGGTATAACCGTGGAGGGGTTGATTCTACACAAAAAAATAAGTCGAGGCTGAACTTTCACTCAGGGAACCAAAAATTTTCAACTTTTCTAAGTGTAATATTATACAAATCGACGAAAAAATGATAGAACTTTAAATTCTAGTGCGAGGAATTCAAGTTTCAGTGTGCGGAGCTCATTCGCTTCAAATTTATACGCGAGTAAAGTAGCTCAATTTCAATCGCGTTTGACAGGTTAGAACGCTGCCATATTGTTTTCCAGACATAGGAGAGGTATGATGTAGTGAGCGGAATCGCTAGGTCTGGGTGAGGTTTTGGATTCCTTGCACTAGAATTTAAAGTTTTACATTAACCCTCTATTGCATGAATTTTTATGACGAGTTGAAAAAACTATATATGGCTGTTAGTCTACTTAAAAATGAATATGGTCATGAAACAAATAATAAAATTTTATCAGAAAATGTTATTTATTACATTTTATGACTGTTCCTGTATGAGAACTTTATACATATACGGTTTTATTCATGAGTGCAATGTTCCCACTTGGAACCAACATGTTCAGAGTCTTCAGTATTGTCTACTTAATTTACTATAGGACATTTGAAATTTAAGTCCCCAATTGGGAACGGAATGCAATAGAGAGGGTTAAGAAAAGTTGAACATTTTTGGTATCCTGAGCGAAAGTTTAACTTAAATTAAAAATATGGAATATTTGTATGATATTTATAAACTTTGTATATTCAGTAGATTCCGTTCGAAGTCTTCACGAGTCTGATCCGATGTGATAGTGGAAGGGGTTAAAAATCGAGTTTCCCAGATGTGTCTACACGTCGTTAACCGTTCCCGCCATCGTGTCGGTTTTAATAAACGTAACCGGGAGCATTCGAACGTCGATTGGCTTGTAGGAAGGAGTAAATCGAGCGGCAGCAATTCGAAACGTCGTTCGGGATCGATCGTTTCGCGACTCGACTGCGAATCTTTCTCGACCGGAAACGGTTTTATAGCTCATAAAGGACGGTACGTCCCCGGAATGTCTGCCTTCATCCTTTCCGCCGCTTAAAAAACCGTAACATTTTTATCGGGACAGGTGAAAAGGCTAATCGAAGGAACCGGCGGGGGGTGAAAACGCAGAAGGAACGGGAAGAAACGAGGAGGAAACGGGGTAAGCAGGAAGAAGAAAGGCCAGTCGGATAAAGACGAAACGCGAGGGACTCGATAAAGCGACTTTACAATGCGCCGTTACATTCTTCCAATTTTTCATGTCGGCCAGGGCCCGCTCCGGTGTTTTATCGGCCGAGCTCTAGCCCGAGCACGCTCGAAACGGAAGCGGCGTCACAACGCCGGTTTTACGAGAGAAATAAATAAGCCGGCAGAGTGGCCTCGCGTGGCGATCAAGATCTCACGTCGACCCAGAGACTCGGAGACCGATTTGCTTCGATCAAGCCACGCCGCCCGGTATCGTTCGAGCGGAAAAGGAAAACGGGCCAAACGCCGCCATGCTTCGTCGTTCACCTCTCTTTGCCATCTACGAGGCATAAAAGACGCCGTAACATCGCTAAATATTTCCGTTTACCTCCCAGAGACAATTGGATGTAAAATAACCTTAAGAAGTAACCCCGTAACTTTCTGAGTTAACTGTCTGAGCAAAACACGAATTTTAGACATCTTTTAAAAGAAATCTGATGGACCATTTCTTGAAACGATTATCAGAAGCTGCTGAGTCTGGATTAGGTAAATATCTAAAGAAAATGTGACTTTAAAACGCTTTAAAATTGGAGAAC
Source organism: Lasioglossum marginatum (assembly GCA_028455795.1). Taxonomy (NCBI): domain Eukaryota; kingdom Metazoa; phylum Arthropoda; class Insecta; order Hymenoptera; family Halictidae; genus Lasioglossum; species Lasioglossum marginatum. The sequence goes on from CM052252.1 coordinate 3,275,053, forward strand.
AAAAACCGAAATTATTTTTGTGTCAGCCTAACAGTTAAGGGTTGAAAGAGTAATGTAATCGGAGAGAGAAATTAGGTGTGTAACAAAGGTTGATGCTACCAGATACTCCAGATGCTCCAGATGCTACCAAAGGTTGAGATGCCGAGCAAATTGCAACGCACCGAATCTGTTGCTGGGAATATTCGTGTTTGTCTGCGGGAGCCTTTAATTCGTGGCGCATACTCGGCCGCGGACGCTCGCGACGGGACGGTTCGAACCGGAAAAATCTACCCTTTAAATCACACTCTTTTCCATGGATCCAAAAAGAGGAAATGGACAGGAACAAGCCGGAGGGCTTTTAATTCCTTCCGCTCCCGTCCCATTCTGCTATCCGACACTTTTTTTGCGTCCGTTTAACTTCGTTCCGAATCCCCCTTTCTTCCCTGCAATCGTATTTTATGCGTTTTCTCTTGCTTTCTTTGATCCTGTTTTGCGTATTACACGACTATGACAATATTGACCGGGGTAAACTGTAATTCAGTTGCTGGCGACGTCGAGAAATATAGTCATCCTTACTGCTAGATTAACTGGGCGAAGTAATGTACTTCCTTGTTTGCTTCGTGATAATTAAATATAGTTAAATTTTATGCACTTGTGGAAAAAAAGGAGAGGTCAAATTCTATCTTTTAACTGGGGAAGACGAATTAACTCTTCAATCGTTAAAAATTGTTCATATTCTTCTTAATTCAACATATAATTCTTGCATTTTATAGTACTATGATATCCTTGTTAGTATAAATGAGAGTGTATTTACATTGATTGTGGCAAAATTTTTGTTATGTCAATTTTATTTGTCTCATATTATGTCTCCCTAAATGTTCATAATTGAACAGATTGGAATAATGTAAGATTATCCATTTTTAATTTATTAAAATCGTTAAAGTCGTTGTATCTCTATCTCTAAAAATCCTTTCTAAATTTATGGGTCTTTTTATGCAATGGGATGTAGGTTAACTGGGTACAATAGCGTCATTGAATTATCCAATTATCAATTTTAGCAAATTGAATGACTTCGTCTATTTGGACTGGCATTAAGTTATGCTATAGTTAAGTTATGCTATATTCAGTAAACCAACAATCGTGATACAATATCAATGGGATTAAAATTCCTTGAGATGAGATGAAAGGATAGTAAAATAAGGAAATTTGATTATGTCGTCCGCATGAAAATCGATTTTGGAAGTTCGCCTGGTACGCAAAGTTTCGTGACCGCGACAAGTAGAATCGGCAAGTGATGACCAGACACGCTAGCCGGATCTTATTCAATTGCTCGTGTGCCGAATTAGTATTCAAATTTGATTTTCTCGAAAACAAAACTTTCTAAAGAAATTCAGTCTACCCGATTCAACTTTTTTTTCATTAAAAATCAGATGTACATTATAAGATGTCTTTAATATTTTATAATTCAATATGCTATAATTAGACTGCAGATCTTATTCGTTTGAGACAAGAAAGAGTAAGTGAAATTTTAAGGGATTAATATAGATATATTATTTACTTATTGAAAACAGTAAATGAAGAAATTCATTTTTATTTAGTTCTTAATCTTAATATTTCATAATCTTTCGAACCTCTGTCGTGTTATAAAATATGTTATTTAACTTGAATGTTTGCTTCTCAGTCATTCAATTTTTGTGTGAAAAATTCATCAATATTTCTCTCAAGACATTCTCGTAAACGGTTTGTTACATTTTTTTTATATTCAAAATTTTCATCTTTCACTTGTTCTCTGCATTATCAAAATTAAAATGCATTTATCGTGAAACGTTCTGTACAGTTGTAATCCACCAGTTACTTTTTGTCTTGTCCTTATGTTTTGCTTTTCCCAGTGGTTCAAACGCTCCTATTTTCTCTGCGCTCCCTTTTGATCTGTAGTTGTTCTATCTTTCGCATTCCCCTTTTCTCTTATTTTACGCTTTATTTACGATGCTTTGCTCGCAATGATTCGGGAACTGGAAGAAACACAAACGGATTTGTTGCACAACGAGAAAAGATTTGTGTGCCGGTGCTGCACGTCTAGCTCGCGATTACACCTGAACAGATTGTCGTCTAATTAAGCCATTTCTGGCTGGCTTTATTCGCGTTCCTTATGGACGATTTTCTTTTCTAATTTTCCGGTTCCGTCCTATTAACTGTTTATTTCAAATCGATACTGCTCCTGGAACGGCTGCATTTCCCTGGTTAGCTAGCCCCGGTTAATCCTACTCTTTATCTACTCATTAAGCACCTCTAATTTCCTCCATTATCTGTCGCTTTTTCCATTTTTCTTTAATCTCCTTACGAATTCTTCCCGTTCCCTGGCATTTCTCTCAATCCGAATGTTCTGAGGAAAAGCGCAACGTTTTATCAGGAAAATTGAACTTATTCTATTTGGAGCAGTGCTGGATTATTCTGAAAGTATTGCAAAAATAGACCTGTCCGAATCATTGAATATTATACTTTCGCACAAAGACGACAACATTCCTGTAATCAGCGAAGACTATAACATTTTTATGAGATTCGTGGCAGCGACAGAAATACTTTGCGGTCGAACGAAAGTGCACTGGGAAGCAATTAACGCGTGAATTTTTTAAGAAAATGGCAGGTTGGACACATTTACAGGTTGGCTCTTAGTAAATAACGTTGGATTCGGCAAATAATTAACGCGGTCTAATTCCGAATTGGACAGAAACTTTTTAAGGATTTCTTCTGCCCAAAGGCGTAGAACTTTCTCGAAAAAGTTTTTTAAATATGAAACAACGTTTCAAGTATTTCATGAGAGGAAGATCATTGATGGTTCATCTGGTAGTTCTCGTTTTAAAATATAGGTTTTCACACAATTCTCCGACTAGGTTAAAAAATAACGTTCATCAGACTGTGAATTTTTATGCCGAAAAAAAACTATTTCTGTTAAATGCAAGGTACTGGAGCTCTGTATAGACATCCAATTTTTGAAAAATCATTTTAATGATTTGAAAATAATGCAACAGTATCTTCAGTTTTTAGACTTTGGGAATTTCATATTGTTGGAATGTAAAATAAAATAAGCAGCGTCTCAAGAACATTTCAGTCTTGACGATTCAACCAACTTTGATTTTCCAGTATTAAGCAGTTAAACCTCTCTCGCAGCATTTGATTTCGCGAAATCCCGGTGTTCTTTTCCTGGGGAAGCAGTGCCATAACAATTTTAATAACAAGTAAGCCAGGCAATTATCCCCATCCAATTCGTTAGTCGCCGGCTTATTTTTTCGCGGAATTTTTGCTCGGGATAATTTCGCCGAATATTCCAGGTGGAGGGAATATTTCCCAGGTTTCGCCCGGTGCTTTCAAGTAATCAAGGAGCTGCATACACCTCTGGTTAGGAGAGCGAGGCTCGAGGCTCGAGAATCGCACGCGTTTGCACGCGCTCGAACGCCCTCTTGCTTTTTTTTCCTCTTGCGCGGCATCTTTCCAGCTGTTTGCGCCGGAGAATGTTCGAAACCGTGGTTCGGTATAGCTCACTCGTTACCAGCGTGTCTAACGACGTGCTTCTTTATTTTCTGGACTGGATAATCGCGGCCGCGTGCCGCGAGAACTGCTCGTTTATTCGCGACGATCCGGAGGAGGAGCATTTAGCCGCGAGTGTCCCTGGGACACAGGGAATGGAAGATGAGACCCCTATTGTTGTTTGGTCCATTAGGAACGCACACTTGCCGCTCCGTATCTTTTACGACCCGTGTCCTTTGCTCCTTTGCTACCGAGGCGACGTTCCACTCCTTTGACACACGGTCGTTCGGTTCTATTAACAGTCTTTTTCATTTCTGTTGTTACAGTGACGTGACGACGCTGCAACACGCTTCAAACGGCCTGCCCGTGATCTTGGAATTATGCACCACTCTGCCCCTTTGATGTCCTCTTTTTTATAGCCCCGCATCGTCGCGCGAGCCACGCAAATACGGATTTTTCTGCACTACTTTCCGACTGCAAACGCTGGCTTTCGAGGTCGCGACCGACTACTAGCTTCTCTGCTGATGATCGTTGGATTCGCCCTGATCTTCCTGGTCATCAGGGGCGAAGGAAAATTTCTCGGGTTTGTGAACAGTTAAAGTTATACGGAAAAGCTAGAATCTGTTAGGAGGTTGAATGCAGCGCTGCTGACCAGCTCTATTGGATTGATTGAAAATGATTGTCGTCTATCGATTTTACATTTATGACCAATGTGAGTAAGTGCAATTTAATGCAGTGGAAAGTCCTTCCGACACACTCGCAATATTTAAATTCGCCAGGATAAATTTTGCAAGATCTGATGTTCGGAACGATTGTAAACTTTGAATTCTAATATTTTCTGGAAATGAACGAAGTTCTGGAAATAAATAAAATTCTGAAAATCGTGCAGAATCGGTGTTCTGTTTGCGATGCACTTCCCCGAAGTCGATGGGAATCGATTTGTCGAGGCAATACGACGGGAGGATCGAGTTCTTTTCTGTTCCCTTTTCCTCGCTTCCTCGAGCGAGCATCCTCTTAATCCGACTAATTGTTTACGTTACGACGAAGTTACTACGTGAATTATAAACTATCCAAGTTTCCCGCCGATGGAACCGGTTTCGCTGTGACTCCTAATCTTATCCTCTCCTCGTCAAAGAATGGCGGCCTGGTTCCGCTAATGAAGTTACTTCCTCGGACAAACCTTATGTACTCGCAAAAGCGGAGGAGGACGAAGTCAATCGCGAAGCCATTCTGCCGTATAATCGGACGAAGAGATTGGGAAATTAATTTCCTGACCGGCACACAGTATTAGCAAACAGGAAAATTAGATCGGGCTGCGAGGAACGGGGACTCCGAGAAACGGATCGTGCTCCTTTTAATGCGCGCCTTCGTTTCCTCCACGGGCGAAATAGTATATCGAAAGAAATTGTTTGACTTGCTTACGAAAACAGTCGACATTGGCATTCTCTGAAGAAAATGCAAGTGGTAAAACTTAATTCCTTTTAATTTTAATTTTTTAATAAAAAATTAATTCCTACTTTTTCAAAATACATATGTACATGTATTTCGTCCTACAGAAAATCATTTTGTCATTTCTGTGGCACATTTCAATCTGAATATAAATGATCAATTTATCATTTATATTTACCTTAGTTATCCTCTCACTGGCACTAGTTATTGCTACACCAGTAATAAAAATTTTCCACCTGTTTCTTTATTAACAGGTTTAATAGGTCGAAAATAATATAACAGTGTTTTAAATTCTTCTAATGTTTTCAATATTTCGAATTACAGCTATTCATTTTTGTCATAAATGAATAAAATTCTCTGGCTAGCTATTACGAACGTATCGTGTTTAATATTGATGAATATTTACATGAGCAGATGTAGGCTACACGAATGGGCAAGTTGAACAACATGATCACTAGATTCATGATTTTATGGTTTTACGAAAAAAGTGATTGCGTGAAACATCTATCAACCTTCAAAATTATAAAATTTCTACCGAATAATTTTGCAATTCGACCAGTTCGGGATTCGTAAAAAGTGATGAAGGTAAACTCGATCGGGTGATTTATATTTTTTCATAGCGCGGTAAATAAATTAGTTTAGCATCGTGCAATGAAATCGTTGTTCATGATTACTTAAGTTTAGGAGGTCACCATCCCAGAGCAGCGCGACAGATAAGAAAGATAAGGAAAGTTTCGAATGCTCCGGGTATAATTAACTCGAGATTGATACGAATTAAATGACGCCGGCGTCGAGTCACTTACTTGTTTGCAAGTTAAGATCCACCTCGGGGTTCATTGGAATTTCTCGGTTGCTGAACTCGGACGCCGACTCTTCGGTGACATTTTCATAGGGATTGGCTGAAACGAGGAAAGCGGATCTTGGTAACTAAACAGTTGTCGCTCCAGCTTAATCTAAAGGACAATACACAGTTCTTCTCCCTTTTAGCCACCGAACATCTGAGCCGTTGACGATGTTTCGCGAGCTGCGAAATTCAATCTTCAAAGATAGCGGAACAACTCGCAAAATTAATAGATATTTTATCTGTTTTAGTCTCTTTATGGGAAAAGATTAATTATTATTAATTATTTACCAATTTATTATTGAACATGAAATTTCGGATCATTTTTCCATTTCCATAATTTAATCCGATTTGCGCACATCCAACATCGTTCATTTACATTATCAATATGACGTTATTTAATATGGGTAATGACGGAATAATACTGAATGTAATGTTTCTATATAAACACATTAATTGGTACACTCATTGTTTGCCTTTTAGTAAAATTCGTCGGCTTGTTCCATCTAGAATTTGTTGAATTAAAGTTTCTGAATATTAGTGTGCATATCATGCATCTCATAAATCAATTTTATTCTCCGCAGAGGCATTTCTTTTCGTGCACAAAGGATTTCATCATTTTCTACTCTACTGTACACTGTTATGTACTTTTACCAAAATCAACATTTTGCGAAACAGGTATTGAAAATATTAGTTCTCACTTTCACGAAATTAATGCAAGTATAGTTACTAAGTGTTCAAATCAACGAAATATTTTTATTTTATTCACTCGACGAAAAAATTTCTTCCTATTTTACAAAATAAATTACTGTATCCATTAATTAATAGCCAGCAGTGTATGTTTGTCTGTTTCTCTATTTGGGAATGCAGAATTCACAATATCCAATAAAATGGTAAATAAATATTTCCGTTCTCAGGACAGCACATCCGGACTATTCAAAATCTTCGATGATCATATTTCTGTTAATCATCTAAAAAGTTCATCGCTGTAGTCAAAAAAGAATTTCATTTCTTTATCCAAATATTTCCGGTGACTATTGTTGACTGACAGCTCGAGAAACATGACAATGAATCCCAGTTCGATTTTTATTTTCCCATTTTGGAACGTTCGTTTCCACGGGGATTTCCACGGGCCAGTAATGTCAGTTCGATGATCGTCGGCGTTAATTCAAATGGTCATTAGGATCACGGCGATGAAATTGGTAAGATAGGTGGGCGGATGGCCGCGATAAAAACGCGACGAACGTTAAAAACCATTGCTAGGAGAGAGATAATCCAGCTGTCGTTACAGCCCCGTTCGTTACCGATTTAACAAGATCTCCGGCGGCGGATCCTTGAATGGTAATGAAGTAACTCGGTGATTTTTCGAAAGCGCGGTTCAACGATCCCGCGAGTGCCCTCTAATTATTTCCTACCGCGTTACGAAAGTTACGACGACGAGCAGCGAGGAGGAGTGCGAACTCGAAGATTAATCTTAGACTGGTGCATCGACACCGTTCTCGCTGGGAAGAATGATCGATGAAGGGACACCGGGGAGATCGAGAGATGAAGGGAGCTTACTTCCGTCGAACGTCACTTCGCTGATTATGATCCATCGGGCGGCGAAGTACAGATGTATCTTTAGAAGCTTCCCGCGACGCTCGTGCAGGCCTATCGACACGTTCCGCGCGTTCTCCAGAACGATGTCCGGGATGTAGGAGTAAGACAGTGGCTCCTCTTCGTACTCTTCGCCATCAGGACTGAACCAGACGTCTGCTTTCGAAAATACCTGACGCAGGAAACGCAGAGAACGCAGAATTCTTATTAATTTTACTTCAGTATATCTTCATCAACGCAAGGTTTGTATTTATGTGGGCATTTGCCCAGAATTCGGGAAAAGTCGATTTTAAAATTTTTCGTAAGTCGTACAATTTCTGTTGTCCGATGTAGTTAAAGGTCTGAAGAATAAGGCTTCAGTACTGTTTTTTTTATTTGTACATCCGTGAAGTACTCTACTTTATCGAAAGTCAAGAGATTTTATAGCATGCTTTGTGTGCATTCTTAACACTAAACGTATCGAGCTATAAAAGCAACAGGCACGTGGTTGCCTTATAAAAATGACAAGAATTAATTTATTTAGACTTAGCGCGGTTCTTATTATAACATGTGCTCTAATAAAAATATTTATTAAATCATTCCTTATGAAAGCATATTTACAATTTCATTAATTGTGAAATAAAAAAATCTAGAAACGATTATTTGACCCGTCGTGGTACTTTTAGTGTTAAACAGTCTCTGAAACAGCGTTTTTAAGTGTTTTAACCCTTTGCACTCCTTTTAGAGAATTAGAGAAAGAAAAATGTAAATAAAGCGGGTTTTTATATCTAGTTGAATCTTCCTTTATTTATTTAATTGTCTTATTTTTTAGTTAAAAACAAATATAAGTTCCACAAATGTAAATTAAAACGAAGTTTGAGAGATAGATTTGATATAATTAGTAAACGAAATTGTTTAAAATAAGTAGCAGTACAGGAACGGTTCTTTGAAGTAAATTTCAAATAAAACGCTTAAAATAGTAGGGAATCGTTGGCAACAAAATTGAAAAATAATCAGAGCAAAGGGTTAAGGAAATTGTGTAAATTCTTACATTCTGATCAGGAAAGTGTCACGAATATTGTTGGTAAAAGTTTCATAAAAGACTATGCACTAATAAATCAGTTTTTTCATCAACTTTCATATTTTTAGACAATTTTTGTTTTGAAAAGATCTTGTTTAAGGAAGTGTATGTCGCACAATTTTCTAAATGGTGCAATGATATTTTGTTGAATCCATCCTCAGTTGATTTTGAAAAAAACTTTCACATAAAATAATTGACCGTAAAAGTAAAAAATTTGACAATATGAACGTCTGTTCAAGAAAAAAATCGCACATAAATTTGTACGAGCTTGTTACAGCGAGGAGCTGCAATGTTTAAATTTATCACGAGAAGAAGTTGTTCCCATCGTTGAATATGAAACGACACATAAATAATTTTACATACTGACAGAGGGAAAAGGAAGATAATTCTGTGGGACCATAAAAAAATGTCGGTTCCATCAACCATCGCGACTCAATTGTTCGTGACAGGTCCTGCCTGAGGATGTAGGGCGCGATAATCGGCAAATTAAACGGTACATTAATTACCGGGCAGATAATATCTCTTCGGTGATTCAATACATAACTTGAATCGTAGGTAGCGATGATGCTCTGTTCATCACGATATCAATTTTATGACTGGTTAAAATGCCATTTAATTAAAGCTGCGATTTACATTAATCCTTGTTGTACAATAATAATACAACAATGTGTTATCCTGTAACGGAGACGGGCAATCGCGGGCGTTTTCGTGGCGGTGTGCCCGGCCACGGAGAGAAGAAAGATGTACGCCTTAATAGGCGTTAGTTGATGGACCACTCGCTCAACTCACCGTGTAAGCAATAACCGGTACTTAAGGCCGACTCACTTTTAATGGCGCGGCCTTTCATCCAGATGAAAGGAGATACGAGCGATCCATCCGGTGTATCGCGCTGACATTTCACTGTACACGGTACAAGCCGTATCGGGCAGAGTTCAGGCCTGATTTTTAATCCGTCGCGGTTGACTTAAGGCGTTATCCGTGCCACAGCGGGACTAGCGACGCTGAGTTATTTATGCGACTTTGACAAACCCCGTTTCACCGTGATCAATAATAATCGAGCCATTGGAAATTTTATCTATCGATTAACACGTTCCTATTATAGTAGACTCCCGTTCGACACGGTTACAAAATTATATACGGTGCTGACCGGTTAAGTGCCGCAGATTCGGGCCTGTGTTGCGACACTTATCCTCACCGCTTTATAGATAATAAAAATAATAAGATAATTAAGACTGTACATGCATTTTATCATTTTATGTTACACTGAATGTATGAAAAATTGTTTATAAAAGACACAGTCTTTGTAGACAGCTTTTCGATCGCTTATTAAATTTTAAATTGAAGGTATTTTTGTGTCATGTAAAATGGCGAAACCACATTAATTGATCTCTATAAGCATTGTCTCCTCATAGAATTTCATGTAGCAGCAAAGGAACGTTTGGAAAACGAAATTATGTCACTGAAGCCGTGCTAGAAATAATTAGTGTGCCTGATCGTGTTAATTTTCAAAACTAGACTACAGGCACGACCGTCTGTCCAGGATATTTTAAATCGCGAGTTTGGTTAATCGGGCCAGGGAAAATATCGGGACACCGAGTCTCGGAGAGCTGGTCGTTAAAAGTTTTATCTCCGTCGTCGATCCGATCCAAAAGGTTTATGAGTTCGTCGGAACTTAGAGAGGGGAATGTATAAAAATATTACCTGGACATCGCGGGAGAAGTAGTTATTGGTGTAAATGTGCACCGCCTCGAAGATCCAGGTAACCTCGAACTCGAACACGAGCTCGACGTAGCCGTCCTCGAAGGTGTCGCGCATCCAGGCGATCCAGCCGGTACCTGCGAACAAAAACGTCTCTATTTCCCACGGAATTGATTTACCGCGAATTCATTCCTCTCTCTCTCTTTCTCCCTTTCTCTCTTTCTCTCTCTATCCCGCCTGATCCAATGGCAGACAACTTCGTTAGAGTGGATCGAAGTTAAAGCTTGAGCAACGATTGATCTATTGTTCCCCTCGTTAATTGAATTGATTCCGTTCGGGGTTACTTGCCGGGCTAGGCGCGGGCTTCCTTCTTGCAACGATCCGTTCGGACCCCAACGTGTTTTGTAAACCGGAGTATAAACGACTCCAATGTTCGCGGGTGCTAAGTGCCGATAAGGGCTCGCTCCTGTCGAATGCTAAGCAGCAGCCTGTCATCTGTTTTTTCGGGCAAAGGATACGAAAAGACAGAATAGACATTCATTTGAACTACAATCAGTCTCGTAATTGATGGTACACATTTTAAATCATTATACCTTTCTCATAGACGGACCAAACGACTTTAACTTTTCTGGCAAGCTACATGGATTCGTTATTAGAAGATACTTTATGAAAATTTTGGACAATTTGAATTAAGTCTGGATTACAATCTTTTTTGCCAAAAATTTTATCGAAATTGGTTTACAAGTTATAAACGATTAACACTAAACCTACCGATCATCAAACGTGGTCGGCAGCATGTAGAAAATAGCTACATGCGCAGTTGTATACTTCCGAATAATGCAAATTACGCCTTGTAAACGAAAAAATTGGACTTTTGAGGGAGATAGCGCCCTAGATCGATGTTTTATCTAGCGGTTTTGACTACTGAAAAACCCCATTTTTGTATTATCGAGATATGAGAACGCGAATCCCGCACCCTTGCAATCCTGGAAAAAGGAGACTACTCCCTTAAGGGAAGAAATAAGATTCAATTTAGTTTCTATCTCTCGCAATCGATGGAGACAATTTTTATTTTGCATAAAGATCCGCAGTAATGACTAACGCATGGGATTGGCACGGACGAGTGTAATACACGGAGGAGATCGAATCCCATCCTCGATCTGACGAATGACACCCGGAGGACTCGAAGCTGGGGGCGATATCTAGGTCGAAGATTTTCAAGATGCCTTCCATTTTCGGCACTTAGCACCCTACCGCGTATCCACCCACCGATTACCTCTTCCATCTCCCATGTCCAGCCTGTAATTATCCGCGCCGACCTCGCCATCGATTAGCCGGCCCAGGCCATCGGTCAACAAGTTGTCTTGCCTTTTGCCGTCGTAAGAGACGTCGCTGAGCTCCGCCGTCGGGGAATCCGGTATGGTGTAGCTGACGACACCACCTGAAACACAAGGCGAACTTTCGCGTGACAACTTCCCGGATAATGCTTCTCCCTTTTAAAGCAAACTCGGTGTGCCCGGGCAAGTTTGCGTTGTTCTTTGCTCGCCGGGACAAAGAGGGTGTCGAGCGCGCGCTCCGACCTGCCGCAAGAAAGAATCACCACGTTGACAGTATTGTTTCGTTAGCTCGGCCCATCTTGTTTTGTCAACCAGCTTACTTTTCACCACGAAACGATCCCCGAGTCATATAGACCTCGATCCAGTCGCACGCAATTCCCTCGCTAGGAAAATCAGCCATTAACTCTAGAACCTCAAGGAGGAACACTCCCTGACCCCATAATCGAACAATTATAAAAAGCATTCTCCTTCGGTGAAGAATTCTCAACAAATTATTCATTGTTACATAAATGTTTAGGTTGGGTGTTCAACAATTCTTATTACTGTGTGTGACATCACACCGTGCATAGGAAAGTCAATCATTAATTCTAGAACCTCTAGGAGGAACACTCTCTGACTTCATAATCGAACAACGTTCGATTAAAAAGCATTCCCCTTTTGGTAAAGAATTTTCAAAAAATTATTCATTGTTGCCTGCATGCTTAGGGTCGATGTTTTATTACAATTTTTATTACCATCTGTGAATCACACTGTCCATATTTTTATGTTTTGAAAGTAACAAGAACGGAGAATCAAACCAAATTGTAACTTCCACAAATTCGAAAAGGAACCTGTAATTGTAATTCCACTATGAAAGATAAAGATACAAATATTTTATCTGTAAAATTCGAGAGAGGTTAGCGAATCTAGTGACATTGAGAATTCGTTGATCATTTTCCAAAATATTGTTTCGATTTTTGAGGAATTAAATGTTGGGAACCCATTTCTGAGATGTTACATCTTTAAATAGTTCATTAAAAAATCGATTTTTTTGTATGAGACCATGAAGCGGTTCTTCTCAAAATTTTCTAGATAATTTACCTCATATTCAAAGAACTTGTACCAATTTTTGTTGTCGAAAAATATGTGGTTTATTTTAAATTCAATGAGGTTAGCTATACCTACTTTAGCTGTATACGTCAGGATGTTTCAATTGACCGATTAGTGTTTCGTGCCTCGTGCCAATTTTAAATGTGTGTTTGATTAAAAGATATGTTTTACTATTAAAACAAATTTTCTGATTGGTCGCGACGCTATTAATAAGTTAAATAGAGCGATTGTCGTCTGCGTGCCATAGAGAAACGCGATATAGCCGCTATGGAGGTTTCAGTTAAATATCGCATCCATCTACAAACATCAAACCATTCGGAGTTATTTAAACATTTAACTGGAAGCCATTTACGCATTCATCTGGAACTCGTCAAACAGCCGTACACGAAACTCTGGAGGACGCCCACAAATCTACGTATTAGTTTGGTTTCGCATGTTTGTAGGAGCAGCGTTTAATTAAACGTATGTGTATCAAATATATTTCACATACATTATACATCATTCAAATATTTACGGAAAAATGTATTTGCTCGTTCGGTCAAACAGGAATGAATTAAAACGCAGCATCTGTCGAGCGATACTTTTTTTATCGTTAATTTGAATCAGTTAACTCTCTTCTGCTTATATTTTTCGGTTCGGTCACAATAACTTTTGGCGGTGATATTAAACATGTAAATTCGATGATAATTGTCCAGAAAAAGAGAAAACACAAATTACAGTGGCTGATCAAATTATTACAACAATTCTTCTTATGGTCTTTCATATTTCAGTTCTAATAATTCGATCATCCACTGTAAGCATGAGTAAAATATAAACAAAATTTTTAAAAAATATGAATGATGTCACCCCAGTTGTTTTCGCCTGTGGCGGGTAAGTTAGATGAGTTTTCGGAACCGGCTCAATTACAAACAAGTTAATCAACGTTCAAAGAATGTGTAAAATGTTTGTTTCTTTTTTATCTTCCTGCAGGCAACAACTTTTTTGGTTGTATCTTTATATACATCCAATAAATCCATTTTCTCTATAAAGCCAGATTATGTACTGAAGAGTTCAGCATATAAGTTAAATTAATTAAAAGAGTCTGTGTTAAGTGAAATAATTTAATTTTATTTGAGGATAATTATTTTTGTACTATAACTACCTTATTCTGAAATAATGTTTTACGAATTCTCAATAAATGCACGTCTTCCTGTGGTTAACTTTTACACATGACTCTGCAGTTCATGATCTTGTGTTACATGGAAAATGGGCCGGATTTGAGACATCGAAAAATAAAGTAGAAATGGTTCCTTTCCATTAAAGTGGAATTCAGATGCGTGTGGGCTTTATACATACAGAAAATGAGAAGTATAATATATTAATAGAGTTCCAGCAGGAAAAGTGTTAATTTGAAGCTGCTGCTGGCAAATACTGTCTCAAAGTGGCTGCTCCTCCACTATGTAAAGGAGATTCGGCCAGAGTAGTTCCGGTGACCTATAACGCGAAAGTTTCGCCGATAGAAACACGAAGAATTATTGAACAGAGTGCCCGGTGGAGGAATCGTCAAACGTGTCACGGATATTATTACTCGTTCGGTGTGTCGCGAGCGTGTCGAGGGGTTGAGCACTCACGGGGCGAGAAAATTAATAATGAACGGCAAAAACGACGCCACTTCGCTGTGTCGTGCTCGGAATCGCCTAACTGCTCTTAATATTTCACGGTGCATATGTTCGCAACCGGTCCCGCGTGTCACGCGATGCGGTCAAGCGAGTTTCGGCGTCGCTGCATCAAAACTGAACACAATTTCGTATCGCCGCGAGAAAAATCTATATATGTATTCCTTTAGAATATTACCGTGCTCAGCGTATAAACATAACCCTCGACTCCTCGGAAATCTTGGAGACTTCGTGCGAAATCTTGATTCGATTTTGGTTGGAAATACTAGTTAATACTAGACTGCGGACTTTATTTATGACAAAAATAGGTGAAGAGCAAAATTGTATAGATGGTAGAACAATTTAAATGATTCGTTTATTAGGAGTTTATTATAGAATTATTAGGAGAAGATATACATTTTTATTCAACCTTTGCTTCTTATATACAGAAAATATTTATTTTGCATAAAAATGCGGAGTCTATTTCTCACAAATACAATTTTAATGATGCTTAAGGATCTTATCGGAAATGTAGATGAAGATAATGTAAAACAATCTTGACTAGAAGATTGAAGCACATCAGGATCCATCATGGCAGTTGAGAGTTACAACAGATTTGTCAGTATAAATAGATTGAATATCTTAAACAAAAATTAAAAATTTTCTGGATCACGAGTATTGCATATTTTTGTATTATTTGTATCTATTTTTCCTTTCAATTGTTAGTAAAACGGGGCAAACAACACAACTTTATATAATGAATCTAATGAAATCCAAAGGAAATCCAAAACCAGCAAAATAATATTTCTGTTCTCTTAACGAAAACATTGATCAAAGTAATAAGCTTGTATGAAATGTATATAAATATCTTTCATTTAATTCTTATTATCTTAATCTTGATAGGTAAGAATTGAAAGATTACAAATGAATTTTCAACATTTATGAAATTCCATTTTATAAGGGGTGGATGATGAGAATGAACAGTAATGGCATCGTCGTCAATAGCAGCGGCTATTAGAAAATGATCGAAGAAGTCCCGGTTCTTTAAATAAATCTTTCAATTAAACGGTACGGTTTCATTGCGAAATATTTTATTCGGTCCTGGTCCAGATTCGCTTAGTAAATTATTCGAGCGATTTCTGTTCTACTTTTCTCGGTTACTCGATCGGTATTACCGGATACGAATTAATAATGCCTGAAGCGATCAACTTCGTCGGCGAGATTAAAGGACGTTTATAGTAATTCCGGCGCGTTTCATCAGTTTTACAACCCATTAGCCCAGACAGTGCCGATACTCGAGCAATTTTCTCAACGCGCTTATTAAAAGCACACCTCGCGAGAGCGGCAAGGGCCGTCGTTAGTGCGACTTTACCCTGTAATCCGTGGAATCCGCTAATCTAATCTACGCCAGCAATCTGCACCCCCGCGTACAGGCGCCACACCCAAATTATTACGAAGTTCCATTGAGTGTCGTTAGAGCAATTTCCAGGGGAGTTGCTCTCAAAGGCGAAGAGTGCACTCGTAACAAGTTTCAAAATCAATTCGCCTTCAAACGTTCGACGCACCGGGTCATTTTCAGAAGCCACTTGTCTACCGTTTCAAGATTCTTGAAATTTCTATTTTTCCATGATTGCAAAAAATCTTCCTGACATCCCCTGCGAGAACTTTTCTGTTTTCGATGGTTCCCGTTGACACGGAACGTTACTGACTCAATGATTACTTCCTACGACCACTTACGAGACCTTCCGAAGTTTACCGATCAAAGCGTCGTGGATTTCTTACATGTTTACTGGGAAATGATGATTACAACCCTCAACCAGAGGAGGTAAGCTCAATGGTATCTATTTTCTGCAAGGTGAATTAACTGTATCAAAATTGGCACGAGTTTTCAAAATTTTCTTGAGAACTGTTTGTTGTATAAAACAATATTTGTTTGCAGAGTATACAATACGGTAATTACGTTTCTATATTTCATTTTCTTAATCGAGATATGACGGTATTCTTACGTAATGTTTGATTTAGACTGCAACACTGCTAGGATATTTAACAATTTTCGAAAATCAATGAGAGAGACACACGATCAAGCGTGTCCTCACTTTAAATTAAAAATAAACTAAAGACTACCTCGATAAATATTAATTTTCACCCGACACTCCTTAACCCTCATATTTCAATAAAAAAAAGGAGTATGAGAAATATAATTATTACATTTTTCACACAACAGTTTTCAAGCGAATTTAAGTGGTACAATTAAATAGCTCACCCTGTATACAGGGTGTTTCCAAAATCGTGGTAAAATCAGGAGGAATAACATTGTTTTGTTTGACACCTCGTGTTCCAAAAAGATAAGCGTAGTCGGATTCGCCTGGCCTACTATTCGCAGCAAGTAGATTCGGTAAGTCATGCACAGACACATCACGCGTATTCGCTAAACTCGATTATGTACCTCGAAAACGAGGTGGCAAACAAATAAATGTTATTCCTTTTTCTCGTCCTGTTTCATCATGTAGAATCACCATATGACCACGATTTCGAAAACACCCTGTGCAGTATTAGAACGAAGAAAGGTCACGAAGTCCCGGACAAATTTTTAAAAAATGGCAGAATAGCGTTACGCGTCAAATCGACACGGGGGGCGAACGAGAGTTGAAGAATCGAGGTTTGGCCAGGAAAAGTTGTTTTCCAAACCGCTGTGCACCGTTTTAAAACCTTGCGCGGTTCGGTCGCCGCATTTCGGGGGTAATCGTTCGTGTTCACCGTCCGGGGGCACGGCATCAACGTTGTTTTAACCAGATGTCGTGCACGGTCCCCATAAATCCGGCATTCCCGCCCACTAGAGCCCCGATCTCACACGCTCTGAACGCTTCTTATAGCGCGAAACCTCTCATGTCACCCGTTCCCGAGCCGCCCAAACCTCTTCAATGTTTTCGCTCACGATCCTCCCAGCTCCTCGTTCAGGCCAACCTGGCTTCCATATTAGACCAAGGAAAATCATTTATGCAAATGCCCGCCATTACACTGACATCGATAAAACGGATCAGCGTTTTGCTAGCCGTCGTTGTACTTTCTTGCGTCTGAACAGCTGGATCTTTGCGGGATCCCGGTCCTCGATGACGAGCTTCTAATATACGACGTGCAACGGAGGTCTATTGCATTATTTTACACGTTGATTCACTAGACTGCTGGTCTTTATGCAAAATAAAAATTTTCTAAAAATTTTCTACTGAATTACAACAAACTGGAGTGAAACAGGAATTTATTTTCTTTCTTAATGTGTTCAACCCTTTCGCTTCTACGTCCGTAAATATACGTTTTTCAAAATCTGTTTTATTTTATGTGCTACTCCCGTAAATTTACATTTTTTATTTTTTGATTAGGTTCTGGATTCTGTTCATCGTCCCTAACTCAGCAGCGAAAGGGTTAATTGGTTGATAATAGTAATGGTATTTTTTAAAACCCACTTTTGTCAAAAATGCATGAAACTCATAATTAAATAATATATTTTTAAAAATCCAATATCGAATGAAATACATTTTATTAGGATCTCCAGGATGCAACAGAGTTCAAGTAGCAGTCACTGTGATCAATTTCAACCTTGCATGTTTCATCTTAATTTAACTAGTTTCATTCCGTGAGATTTTCTAGGAAAATATACTTTTGCTGTCAACGTTTTATAAATAGATTGTTGATTTTTATGGAAAATAAAAATTGTGTGTTTCAATTCTAAGATGTAGAAGACACACGACGTGTATTTCTTTTTTTAATATTTTTATATTATTACATTCTTCAAGAAGAGTGGCTAAAAATTCGAATAGGCACATTCTTGTTATTGTTATAAAGTAATGTAAAATAGTCACTTTTAATCACTCATAAATCTATAAAATCCGCGGTCTAGTTATAAACATCAATGAATCCTACACAATGAAAATTTTAAGAATGTATTTACATTGTCATTTGAGTTTCATTCCCCAGTTACATTGATTTCAATCTAACTAACAAAGTAGTGATGTTTTGCTTGAAAGGGGTACTGAATAAAAACGGAATAAGTTCAAACATTGGTTCTCGATTTGGGCGTTGAGGAAATTTGGAGTGCGTTAAAAGTTCAGCCTTGAGTCATCATATTTTGAATCAAACTTTTCAAGACTTGAAACTTGTGAAAATAGAGATTTCTTATCTAGAAAATCTATTGAATGAAGAATTGGAAAAGGGATACGGAGCTAAGAATAAGAAAATGTAGTAGATTTACACAATAAAATATGAAACCAATAAAATACGATACACATCGCAGAGTACAATCTGATACGTAATAATGATCTCCGATCGGAATACCTGTTAATGATGGACAGAAATCATTCGTGGTAATCTTCGAAGAGATTGTGTTTCACTGGTGGATGATTGGCACTGCTGATTTCCTTGGAACCGGCACGAGAGTTTTTCGTTCAAGCGGCTGTACACGAGAGATTATTTACAGGCTAGTATTTAGAGGGTATAGACTTTAAAACGGTGCTCTGTTATTTCGTGCATTTTATAATACTGGCTTCACAATATTATACTCGCAGCTATATCGGATGAACTATAAACAGAAACCTGGTATTAAGCTAAACATTGATATTAGAAACGAATTTTTCAAGTTGCGTGAGCTGGGAGAAAAATGGAACCGAACTTCACTCTCTTTACTTGAATTATGTCAAAATGGTTATAAATAAAGATTCATAATATTCCCATAAAAATCAAGGATATACATAATTTTCAATATTCCAATATATGGATACTCAAATAATAAAGAAATGTTATATACATCTGGAAAATGGAGAAACGATTCTTTAAGGTATTTTGTTCTGTTGCGCAGATTGTTATTCTGGTTGGAGGTTGCAAAAGGGAAGACGTATGTAGGTTAGGTCAACGAGATATAGATGGCCAATACGACGGCGAGGTTATTCTCTTACTTTTATTTCATTGCCTCGAGTATTCTAAAAGCGCCACTATTGCTCACTTTAATTAGCATTCAGACCTTCCCCTTTATTCCCGGTCGACTTTTTAAATGCAGCACCCTTCGAAAATTGTATTTAATCCTGGCACGTGTATCGTCCATAAATATTAATTCGTGTATACATAAAATATGGGTCAATTGATTCATCGTTCGAGGCTTGCCTTATACAGAACCGCCGGGGAACGATTTTTCTGCATTCTTTTGCTTCAGTTAGTCTAGAAGAAAGATGAAAAGCTTATATACCGCTGACAATGGTGCTCGAAAAACGTTCAATGAATTTACAACTCCAAAAATATTGCTCGTTTTTAATACCATACCTTTACCTGCAATAATAGTTAATAGTTTTATTTTAATAATAGTTATATATATATATATTTAATGATTCAAAAATTTTGATTATTATTTCATCATATTTTTTATTTCCTGCCCAACCATTTTTCTTTAAATACCTGAAATCGGTAGTTTAACCATTAAAATCACCTCACTAAAATCTCCAAATATAAGAGGTTGAAAAATTCTGCTTCGTTTTATTATTTTCGTTAAAAATATTTACGATTCACTATTTATTAATCTGTACAATTGCTATACACTACTGTGCAAAAGAAAGAAGCACTCGGCCATATTTCATAGAGAAGCGTAAAAAATCAAATAAGAACACAATAAGTTTTGAAAAAGGATTCCGCTGTTTAATTGAATAGTTCTGAGAATATATGTTATTGCGGATTATCTAATACTTTAAATGCAATAAATCTATCATTGTACAATACAATTTCTACATAAAGATATTGTTTGTCATTATATCTTACGATTATATTGGGTGCTTCTTTCTTTTGCACAGTAGTGTATATTTCGTACTAATTTTAAATAACAGAAGTTCAATTATCCCTAGTTGGTTAACATCATTTGGAAATTTGTACATGCTTCGAAGTTTTTGATAGGATATTGACAAATCGTCTGCCTCGAAGAATATTTCAAACATGCCTCGTTAAATGATGTTGCAAACTGTATGTTTACTCTGTCTGAAAGCAACCCAATACATTAGTGGCGATGGTCTATAAAAGTCAGATGATGTCTTCTGTAACAGACCGGGAGTAATGAAAAATGATAGCCCCTTATTTCTTGTGCAAATGTTTCCCGGCCGACATTATGCATTTCGCATCGATCCTTCACGAGGTGTCGCGTTAAATTCTATATTACAGTCACCGTAACATTTTCGTGACAACGGGTGGCTTAACATATCGTGTTCCTTGTGGAATCGATACTTACGGGATAGTCGTTGCCTGGGACTCTTGACGTGGAAAAAAAGTGCTATCTCATTCGTCGTTGGCAATTCTGTTTATGCAGAACAGTATGGCCCACACAATTGTATATTCCATTACTCAGTGCAAGAAGTTATCGTTGCTTTCATAGATCTTTCGATTACGATTTCTAGACTGGGAATTTTTATGCAAAATAAACATTGTATTAATTGCAGGGCACTACATCGATCTACATAACATTTGTTTATTGCCTGAATCATTTTATAGAGTTGAAGACACTACAACAATATTTTTAAATTCTTTAAATGATTTTACTGTTTTGCACTTCATGTAGGTTTTATAGTTGTTTTGATTTTACTGGTAAACATAGTAATTATGAAAATTTCTGTTGAGGCTTCATTTCTAAAAGTAACTAGACTGTGTATCTTTATGTAAAATAAAAATTGTGTAAGTGAATTGTAAGAAACAAATGTTAAATACAAATATATTTCCTTTTTTGATTATTTTAGTTAGTCGAAAATGATATAATAATGTCATTAAATTTTTCTAACGCCTTATTTAATGCATAAATTCCACAGTCTTGCTATAACCATTTCAAAGTTGGGACCACAACCCTGAAAGCAGGCAACACGCTCGCCATCGTTGATAGCAAGGCAACTGAATAGAGGTGTGACTATAGTCGTGTCAAAACTCTATGTACAATCATTTTATTGAATATTTTGTTGCTAATATGCAAATATTAATTCAGTAAATTCTAACGGATCATTTTATTGCTTTCTTTATGCCGTTTCTATTGTAAAAAAATATAATAGCACCATCCTTATATTTACAGAATATAAAAAACCAGGTTTTTCATTGCAAATTATAATTTTATGGACATGTAACTAATTTTGCTTAATGTGAAACATTTACTATCGTCTAAAGCTATGAACCCGTAAAATATTTTCTTCTAGCCATTTTATTTTAATAATCTAAACTAATATGAAGATAACTAAATTCAAGTACGTTAAAGTTATAAAAATGAGACGATCAAAAGTTAGATTTTACACATTTATTCTTCTAACGAATTTACTTGTTACGCAAGGAAGTGTCTCTATAACTTCAAAAATTGCGAAACAGAAAGTCACTTGAAGTAGGTGAGTTCACACTTCATCTATCGAAAACAAAAATCTCAAAGCAGTAATTACAAGCACACTGAGAATTTCCTCGCAAATAGTTAGCCGAAGGAAACGAGGTTCTCACGAGCCCGTACTAAACGTTCCCCTGCACCGTGGTAACGGCATAAAATCCGTAATCCGGCGACTCTATATTTCATTTTGGATTTTATTCCCCGCTCCGATCACGCGATCCTATAAATAAATTTCCATCGGGGTGTCAATACCTCCTAGGGTCTGGAAGTTCTTCTCAGACCGGGGTAAAGAATATCTTATCCCGGAACGACACGAAAGCGTGCTCGCAGAAATCATGGTGCAGCTCGCTGTCAGATCTAGAGCAGATGCTCGAAAGTTTCCGCGAGTCGGCGACACTGCAACACGCCATTGCGTGCACGGGGAATGTGAGAAATTGCGTATCAAACAATGGCGGACACGTTCCTGGACCGGCACAATATCCTTAGAGTCGATTCCATTTAACTTGCTTAAGTAACCGAAGTAGGTCGAAAATAAATGTAAAGGCCAGTCCGAGAAAGAGAGGGAGAGCGAGGAAGAGAGAGATAGAGAGAGAGAGTGGCCAATGAACTAGCCGGTATAACACTGTTACGAGCGTTAATGGGATCCAGCGTCGCAGTTGGACTCCATGCCGGCCTGGATTCCCTCGCAGCCGTCTGAGTCGTCGTTCGCGAAATTGAATGAAATTGCAATTTGGAAATTAATCGCCGGCTGTCCGGAATTTCAATCTTACATTCCCGCGGGATTGGAAATTTACATACCGACATTTCTTCGCCGCGAGATTCAAATCGTCGACAACAAGGCGCGTCGGGCTCAAATCCACGAGTCCTCGATTTTTCTACACGCTTGTCGAGGCAAGTCTAGTGATGGGCATACGATACTCTGTCTTGCAAGTTTTCGGATGAATCAATCACCACAGAGTTTCGAATCAATTCGATATTCATTCGAAATCAGAAATTCTTGAAACTCTTAAAAGTCTTGAAGTCTTGACAATTTTAAAAGTCTTGATAATCATAATAAATGTTATACTTTTTATAATATTGGTACGTTCATACTGTTATTCATCCCGATGCTGACATGACGTAATCATTGTTTCATGATAGATGTAACATTTCAAGAGTTTCAATTCTTACAAACCTTCCAAAGTTTTAAGGCTTTCAAGATTTTCAAGACAATGAAGGCTTTCAAGACGTCCAAGAGTTCAAGAGTTCTAAGCTTCGAATTATGTTGCAAGTGATTCGAATTTTTTGTCGTAAATGTTGAATCGATTCGAAGTGATTCAGATCCCATCACTAGGCAATTCCCAGGAAGTCATTGGTGGAGAAAAACAATTCAAATAGCAGGAAAAAATTTCAATACGGTAGGTAATACGTTTCCTCCGTCTGTCATCTTGAATGACTTTGAGTAATTATAGTCAGCGAATTCCTAATGAAAAAGACTACCATCGTTGGTGTTTAAAAAGGCGTGGTCTCGTTTAGAAAAATGAAGGTTCAGATCTTAAAAAAAAAAATAACATAAAAACAAATATTTTTATGGAATCATGAACTATTCAACTTTAACGTATCTTTAAAAACAACAAAGATATTTTGCGTACAAATAGTGATAGGCATTCAAATACTCTGTCTTGCAAGTTTTGAAACAAATCAATCACTACAAGACTTCGATTCAATTCGATATTTATTCGAAGTCAGAAATTCTTGAGACTCTTGAAAGTTTTGATCGAGATTCCAAATTTTCAAGATTTTCAAGACTTTCGAATTTGTCGATGTTATACCTCCTTTCCAACTTGAATCACCTTGAAATTTGTTGTCAAGGTTACCATTCTGAACATAAAGTTTTCGACGGTCGGCTTTAGTTTACGAGATACATAATTGCAAAAAACTTTACGTGTAAATGGATGGATTAGGTCTGGATTAGATTTGGGTTAGATTTGGGTTTCAAGACTTTTAAGATCTTGAAGAGAATTATGCTAAGCTTCGAATTATGTTGGAAGTGATTCGAATTTTTCGTCATAAATATTGGATCGAAGCGATTCGAAGTGTTTCAGATCCCATCACTAGGTACAAACGTGAAGAGTACACCTTCAATTGTTTTTTGACAACAGTCTTATACTTTCTGGGTCCACTGTACTTACGGAAATAAATTGTCACATAACACAAAATAATATTATAATAGTAATTGTAATAATCTGTAGAGTCAGCGACATGACTAACAAACATTTTAGAATACACGTCTGTCGGAAATTGTCAATCTCATAAATTCACTGTTACGTGAATGTACGCAGCGCTTTCGCTTTGATGCACAAGAGTACACTGGAGTAACAACAAGTAACAATTTGAGAACTACGTTATAATATTGTCAGTTTGCGAAATGGAGGTGCGTCAAGTGAAACACGAGTGTATCTCCGCCATCGTTAGACTGTGGATTTTATTTGACAAAAATGAGTGACTGTTACTTCAAATAATGCAAAGGTTAAAGGCAGGCATGTCACTCTGTTACCACCAAGGGCCTCATTAAGTATTATAAATTCATTCGAGGGCCGCAATAGAAAAAAGCAGAATTATGGGCTCGGAAGTTTCCCTTTTAAGTCGGAGCGCAAACATTTGTACTTTTGAGCGTCCCGAGGCCGTGTGCACGTGTAGCTACTTGCCGGTTGTATTCTGGGCCTCCGTTCTGTAGGCTTACGGTAAATTCATTGGTAGCACTCACCCGTGTCCTGACAGCCTCTCAGCTCGATTCGAAGGCAAACGGTGCGCCTGTGCTCGGAGTGCGGCAAAACACGGATCTGGCTGGCAAATATCGGCGGGATTAATCGATGCGACACTATGGTGGATGTGTCGCTATTCCCGGCCAGCACCTGAAAAATCCAAGCACACCCGATCGAGACACAATTGTTTCACTCTGCAGGGTACTGTAAGTCATGAGCTGCAAGCTTCCTCCGAAGCTGTCCACACTGAAGCAATAATGAGCAATTTTTAATTGATGCATGTTCAGTCGGGTACAAGATTGAAAATTGGTCCAAATGACTTGAATTTTTTTGAGATAGATTTAGAAATATTGACTTGTGTGGATTAAATGGTGGAAAAGAGTCACCATTTTACAGTGTAAGATACTGTCAGGCTTCTTAACCTTTCGACGGCGACAGCTGGGTTTATCTCGAGCCAGAGTATTTTAATATAGCTGTTACATCAGGAACAACAAAATGACTAATGAGTCTACAAGAAGTACCTTCGAGAATACACTGGTGTACAAAAGAAAGAAGCACCCGGCCATATTTAATAGAAAAGCGTAATAATGTTTAATTGTATAGTTCTGAGAATATATGTGTTATTGCGGATTATCTAATACTTTAAATGCAATAAATCAATCATTGTACAATACAATTTCTACATAAAGATATTGTTTGTCATTATATCTTATAATCATACAGGGTGCTTCTTTCTTTTGCACAGTAGTGTACGTTGAAAAATCTGAATAAATAAAGTAGTGAACGATCCTAATCATCGATCGTTTAGTAGTAAAAAAAACGCAAAGAGTATCTACAATTTTCAATGTCCAGGTGGACGATATCAAACGTGACAATCTTTATCCGAGTTCTTTCTTGTTGTTTTCTTAATAACTTTTATTTTTATCCTTTAGTACTTTTTATTTTCCCAACGTCTTCAACGGATGAAATTGTACCAATTTTTTCATAAACTTTTTATTAGATGACTACAAAGTTAGTGTCCGATTTGAAAATAATATATAAGCGATTATACTGTAAAAGAACAGTTTTCTGAATCAATTATATAGTCATTTTCTATAAGTGCCCTCCCATTTTGTATTCGTCGAATAATTCTGCGAGTACTTGGAGTGTTGCGTTAAATGGAAACTATACAAATGTTTGTATATGACCAGTTCTATGGAGAAACTGATAATATCCATTCAATTTCATCATCAAAGGATTGACTTTTCAATGACTCCTGTTCGCCAAACAATATTTTGTTCAATGAATGTGCCTGGAGCAAACAGGAAGAATCTGTTTCCACGCTGATAAAGCCAAGTTTGTCTTTCAGATCTCGCAAACAGTTCCGTTTAACCAATAAAAATTATTTGTGCGTTTATGAACGAGGGTATACTTTGTTCGTAAATATTATTGTACTGAATGAATGAAAAATACTAGTACGGACTCAATTTCTTAAATAAATATCAAGTGATGCAGAGGATTAATGTGTGAAAACTTCGTCCTTTTGTTTATGAAACTAAAAATTAAATGTTTGCAATTTAGCATTATCGTGAAATTATATGTAGAAAAGTTGAATGCTATTTTCACTATAAATGACTATTGCTTGCAACAATTACAATTGTTTTTACTGTACAAGTTAATATCTTTTCTCAATCAAACTTTTATGGAATTGATTATTTTACGTTTTCATTAAAGAAAGAAGATAGATGAAGGAATTAGCAAAAATTATGCAATGAGATGCCAGTATGAGTGTTAATAAAATTGATTCAGCTAAAGATAAGTACTTACAAGAATATCCAGAAAAAATGTTATTAACCAAACCTGTTCTTAATTAAACTTAAATAGAAGAAATTGTGTAATAAGCTCAATCCTGCTTTAATAAAAATTATCAATGAAATACCACGAAAGAAATATTCTATAATAACCAGAGGGATAATCAAAAATAATTTTAAGTGTGTGCATGTGTGTACTAGCAATCTAAAATAATTTTAATTTCGAAACGCAAGGCATAAAATTGTTTGAATAATCCATTGCGACGATGTGGATTCAGGACGAGCGAAAAATGATGTATGCAACATTTGCAGGAGGAGGAGGAACTCGGCAACAGGGTGAAGCTAAAACGGAGCGTGGCGCCCGGTATATATTTCGGTGATATTTAATTACACTGATCAAGTCGATAATTCGAGGTTGCTCACGGTACCGTGACATCCAGATTTATTCGACTGATAATTTACGCAATCAGGACTAGACGGTGCATTAACCGCGCGGTGGCATTGCCTTCTACCGATGTAATCATGATCTATGTCTAAACGGCGTACGGGGGCGCGCTGAGATTTTGAGGGTAAGCTGATTAATATCGACGTCGATGTGACGGCGGACCGCTCGTGCGTCACGTCCCGTCGTTTCTACGTTTACGGATCGGGTTGGCCGCGATCAACGCCGCGGCATTATTATCAGATCCGCAAAATTGTATCGGGTTCCCGCGGCCGGCCGGCTAAAATAATCTGCGTGTCCGACATCGCGGGGACCGGTTAACTTGATTCGCGGCCGTCGCGGGCACATTAATCGGTCGATGTAATTAAATCAGCTAAATTATCGCAATTAACTCGATAATTATATGGTTACGATAACATACATCCTGGAAACATGGCTGCGCCGCGAATTTCTTTACCATTCATTGATTGAATACACTTGAACGGAAGAATATCGATAGTTCTTCCGGTCACGGAAGTCCTTCTAGCCGTTAACTCCTTGCCGTATCATTTTCTTTACAGTTGCAGTGACTGAAACGTCTTTATCACCAAAAATGTCGTAGAAGAGAAAAGGAAATTTATATTTTTTGTATGGCTACGTTTATTTTAATGCTTAAATATTGATTACAAACGAATTATATTCTTTTTCATTTAAAAAGAAAGGCGCAACATTTATATTTGTTAGACTTTGTTTAAAATCTTCATGACGAGCGCGACTCGGTAAAATACGGTAAGGGGTTAATAGATTCTTTTAATTTTACCGGATGCATTGACAGACTTGCTAATTGACTGTAGAGTTGACGGTTGGTTAAACAGGTGCTAAATCTGTTCCGAGGTTAACAATTGTTGCTATGTGATACTCCTGTTTGATTTAACCTCTTAACTTATTTTAGAATTTAGGATTGGAATTTAGTTTTACATTTAGTTTTAAAAATCCTCCACAGAGTGCGGAATTGAAATCAAGCAATGACGTGTATACACGTCGAACGCAGTTAACTGGTTAATATTCAAATGTCTTGAGCTCTAGACCACCAACATCATGTACGATTTATCGCACCATTAAAAGTGCGTAACAATTTTAAGCACCGTTAAAAGTGACTACTCTACGTTACTTTGTAAAAATAATGATAATGCATTCATTAAAATTTCAAGCTATCCTTATCGCACTATATGTCCGCTTTTACAACTTCAATAATCGTAAAATAAAAAAATTGGTTTTACTGTTAAAGAGCGACATAATATAAAACATCATAGAGAACGTTTCTAGCTTGTCTATTAAGCAATATATTTTTCAATGATTAGTTAAAAATAAGGGATACGTACGATATGACTGTTTTTTTAATATTAAAGAAATAGCATGGGATGATTCAATTTGCAAAAATAAGTAAAATAAAACGAATAATATATTTTCAATTGACACTTTGTTTTTGAGAGAAACGAAATTGAAAGTTCGACAGATTCGCGTGGCCTAGTACTCGCGAGAAGTAGATTTGGTTGGTCATGATCAGACGCGTCAGCTGATTCCTTCAGATCCCGGCCTCAATCTATGCAGTCTCCTTCAATATGCATTTGTTCGAAATCTCTTTTTGCCAATAGAAGATATTTGTGTCATATATTTGTGAATAACTAATTATTCATAATTTATTTCATTATTATATAATTTTCGAGATTAGTTCTTTATAAATCAAGCTTTCGGAAGAGCATATCTTTATATTATCACCTGGGACTGAAAATGGTTAAAGTTTCGCCGATGTCTTATCATGTAAGTCGCACTATGAACAAGATTTATGTCACATAAATATGTCTCTTCTAATTATTTATTTAATCGGATATTTGAGATTCTCAACGCAATGTACTGCAAAGAAAAAAATATAAAAGACACGTATATAACTCCATACATTCAAAAAAACTTCATGTGTCCGTTACTGAAAGAAGAAAGGATTTCAGTAGAGTATCGCGTGAACGTTCTCTGGAAGCAGACTGTGCCCGTTTCATTTGAGCGGATTACGTCAGTGGCCATTGTCCGGCGCAAGAGCAGTGTCCTCGAACCGTTCCGAAATTTCGACTCCTCACGCAGAAGTTCCCGAAAACAAATCAAGCGCCGAGCCGCCGCCCATACCAACGGACAATAAACTATTGTTCCGGCCGGAACATGTTATAGACCGGCATCTAAAACTACTTGACTGAAACTGTTGTTAATTATTCGACGATCCGGGACCGGGGGTCCTCGGAGGAGGGAGAGAGAGGGGTCTGGATTGCTCCAAATTTAATCGTTGTCTGGAAAGTCGAACGCGCCAGTGTATTGCGTTTCGAATCGTACCATTAGGAAATTGATAACGACGCCGGTTTCCGGGGCGATACTTCGATAGCGAGTTTCCGAAACGATTCCCGCTCCGAGATTATACATGGCCCGCTGATAACGCGAAGAGAGGCTCCCGTACGTAAACTTTGATTTTCTCCTAAATAGAAGAAAACGAGGGAGATGAGAAGAAGGAAGAGGATGAGGTGGAAGAAAGAGAAGAAAAAGGATCGAAAGTACTCGACGCCGGAAAAGTTCGCTGCCGGGCGCCTCTTAACCTTACATTACGAGAGGGCGCGGTACGATTTCCGGCGTGTACGTAGTTATCGATGGCAGTATCCTACTTTTCTCTGTTCCTGGTTCAATCTTTGAGAACAGTTAAGTGGGCGCGAGTTCGCGTCTCCCGTGACTAGAATCGCGGACACCCGAGGAATCGCAATAAGAAGATCGCCTGTTCACCTGCTTTTTGCCGATAAGTTTCGCTCCGACCCGAAATAGAACGAAACTTGCCTTGCGACTGACGTTTAGTCACGTCTCGGGCTTTCCCGAGTCCTTCTGTTCTAATTGTGTTTAGCTGTTGTTCGATGCGAGTGAGATTCTGTTTGATTCAACTTCGGCCACTGGATCGTATTTTTGTTAGTACCGCAATAAATTTTGCACATTTTGTCGTTGATAAAGATTGTTACTTGAATATATATTTATGCCACAGTGAAGTGTACAGCTCACTTGTGCAAATAACTTTTGTTTTGATTGTTTTCTGATGTTCATTTAGGCAGAATACAAATTGACGAGTGTGACTCGATATTTTTCACAATAGAACTATCGAGCACTAAATGGAACTGGTATATATTGCCTCGTAATAATTATAATCTTTATTTAAATATGTATTTCAATAGAGAAAATTACTCATGCATTTAATTATTTTCAATATAATCAGTAAAAAGAATTGTTTAAACTCAGTACCAATCAAGAAACTTTTGAAGTACATTTTAAATGAAACACTTAACATGAATTTTTCATTAACACTTAAAAATTTCAAGGTTTTAGGAAACGTCTACTCATTTTTTTTAAGAATTTCACATTTTCCAAATTTTATGCTAGTAAAGGAATAATAAACTTGTTTCCTGCAGATAAGTGAGGGACTATTTTAATGTTGATATATCCAAAATGCAATAATCTTTTCCTCAACCTCATTTGGGACGATTGTGGATGATCATGCGAGTTCGTAATCTTAGAAGTTAATTTGTCATAAAGAGACGCAGGCATAATTTTGTCCTTGTAATAAGAATTTTATTGCGCTCGTAAAACTTGCTACGTGCAGTACTAGTCTTCATAGCGATCTTTATTTGATTGCAGTTTGCATAGCGACCACAATCTACTTATTATATTATATCCTCTATAATTTATAAATATAGATAACGATCTCTCTATTTAAAACTTTACGAGTTTAATTATAGTGTGCGCGTTAAATAATACAAGAAATTACTGTGATTTTATAGAAGTATAAATATGATTGTGTGCAGTTAGAAAATATTATGTTAACGAACATTCAGTGAGGTAGATTACGACTGTGCTTATAGTAATTCTTTCACAATAATGTATTTATTACCTTGCTGAAATACGATCACATAATTATTAATGAAAATCAGAAGTCCCTCAAGTAGATATTTCAATCCATGTTTGTTGTACATATTATTATCATCATATTTATTGTATGTATTATTATTACTCGTATTTATCGTACATGTACTTTTAAATTCGATTCTAAATTTTCCGGAATGAATTTCCTAAAGGAATACCGGAATTTTTTAACGATATTTAAGATCATTTGAAACTTTGTTAATCAATTTCGTTCTTATGTTTTCAGGTACTTCTTGTACACGCACGGGACTTCCAAATGGAACAGCAATTTATTAAATTTAATAATTGAGTAATTAATTTCCGAATTTGATACCCCGATTCATAATAGACTCACCGCCGGAGAGTAGATGTATCCTAGCAGAAGCAAATTGGAAGTTTCAAATTCGAAATCATGCAAATTAATTATTACAAAATTCGCAAATTCCCGCAGATGACGTGTGGCCGAACGGGAGTTAAAATTTTGGCGGACGTCCAATAAAAGCGCGTTTCGTTGGACCGTTGCGTTTCATGTACGCAAATTTATTTTTCGTTCGTGTCAATTTCACGGTGGTTCTGGTGACCCAGTGAACTCTTCCGAGGCTGTTGGCGAGTGGTATCGTGAGGCTAAACCGCGAAAGGAAAATAAAGGGGGACACGGTTGATTGCGGTGACGTTATTCGGTATCGTCCGACTTGACTTACTTCTTCACTGTCAACAGACGCCGGCACGTACCTCCTTGTTATCCCAGCGCTTATATCGCCGCCACTCGGTGAACCCGGGACGCCGATACTCGAGGGTGTACTCTTCGACGTATTCCTGGCCACGGCCGTGATCGTAACGACCCTGACTCTGTACACCGGTGATCACGTGAGGTCCGGAAAGATCCACTTGGAGCCACTCACGGATTCCCCGTTCTATTTGATTCTTCGGGCACCAGGCACCGCCGGCCGTCTCCTTCCGCAGCCTGTTTGTACCAGAGAATCTCTTATTGTTAAGAAAAAATTCATGAACATTCTACATGATAGCATACACAACTCCGAATTTTTTCAAAATTTTTCGCTGCAAAATTGGTTTTTAAAAAATTTCCGAAGCTTGAAATTGGTGATTTTATATTGAAGTTATCAGACGACCACGTTCATATTACTATGGTAATTTCAGTATGATTATTAATATGTACTTTTTCGGATTTTCCGGATTAGGCAAACATGTTAAAATGAACTGAGAGTCTCATTAATGTTTTGGAGTTACCGGTTTTATAAAAAATGAGTAGTGAGATATTATCGAAAGCAATCCAGTTTTTAAAATACAGTTTTTTGAACATCATTATTTCATATTGATTGTATAGATCGAATAAATTGAAATGAATACTGTACAAGGAAATTTGTTTGTATTAATGACAATAATTTGAAAATTTATTAATTGTGTATTGATTTATTTACTAATTGACGAAAGGACACGATGAGGAAGGGAACAACATTTCAGCGAAAGTACGCCATGAAGAACTGGAATGTCAGGTATGATAATGGCCGAAAAAAGGAATATAAAATTAATTTTCATTTTCATCGAAAATACGTGTCCGACGAAGGAAAGGTTAGAATTTCGCAGTAATAACCGTGCCGATAAAGCAAGGATGTCAAAATTGTCCGTATTCAATTCACGGTTCATTTCACCGTATCCCTTGTTACAATGAACGCCGGTAATTTTTCACCCGAATCGGACAGACGTAATTAATTGATATTATATTTCCGTTGATGCCGCAGATATATGTACAGCGACATGGTAAATATCGGGATAGAGAGAGAATTCTAGATGATGGGTTCGAGAGAGTTCCCCGAATAAAAGGATAATTATTGATAATTAGTTAAGCCGTCAGTTTTTATGACGTCGAATACTATTTGTCAAAATATTAATATTATCTTTTTTTTTTCACTAAAGATCTCAAAAATATCTATAATTTTTAAAAATGGTAAAATGCAAATTACAAGAGAAATCTATTTTCTGCAATTCTGCTCATAATAATAACAACACTTTACGTAAATATCTACAATTTAGCTATGTGGTATTAAACAGTTTATTATTAAATTTGAATGTTTCAATGTCGGAAAAGTATTCGTGAACATATTTTTTTTCTATAAATTACTCGCGCAAAATATTGTCTGATAGTTATAAATAATTAAATATATCATCTCTTTGCTTTTATGAAAATAGACCAATGGTAGATATTTGATATAAACGTGTATCTTTTTCCAAATGATGATACAAATCTTGAATGTTTTGTATTTAAGTAATTGTTTCTTCAGTAATGAGGAATTGGATTAGGGCTGATTTATGCGATGTATAATTGCATGCAAAACATATAGCGTCCCCCTGAGACATCTGCACAAGGTGCTCACGCGGTCCGAATGGTGCTCATTTTCGAGGCGTTCGTAATGTCTGACCATAATCAACCTTATACTACTGAATCTCAGAAACGGTATCCAATCGACTATTGCTCTTTATTCCTAATAAACTAAATCACTTTTCCTTGACACTAAACATGCTCTACCAAACTACTGACGTCCGTAAACTTTAGAAATTGTTTACAAATTAATAATTTAGTTTTTACAAAGTTTTAAAGATCTTTTCTATTTGCTTTAACAGCAATATTTTAAAAATTATACGATTAAAGCCAGGAAGTTCCATTTAAGTAAATTGTATTTGATATAATAATTCAATAATTTACATAACAATTCCAGGAGCAATATAGCTTGAAATTTCAGAATCTCTGGATAGTCTCCCCGAAGCGAGAGAAATATAGAGAACATCGAAAATAATTAGCCGGTTCCATTTTCTTGATTATAGCCACAAATTAAACACGATGGACGGATTGAAGCAGAATTCATTAACATAATGTGACTTCTACAAAATTTACAGAATCGTTTTTATTTGCTTCAACGGCAGTATTACATTTTAATTTCTCAACGTACCGCTTTAAACAATTATAAAATTGCAGCTAGAAAGTACTATTTAAAAAAATTATAGGGTCGAAGCCAGAAAGTATCATTTTAAAAAATTGCATTTAATATAATCTCTCTAACATGAACAGTACCATAAAATTTTCCAAACAGTATATGAAATAATTCAATCATTTTAAAAGACAATTTTAAAAGACAATTTTAAAAGACAATTTTAAAAGACACTTTTAAAAGATAATTACGTTGGATTATCGGATAATACCATACCTTTTGTACCATGAGTTTTTGTGCATGTCCCTTCTTTGTTATTTTACGTAAAGTCTTTCTTGTATTGTAAACATTTATGTAAGAGGGCTTCGGTCCGTTTATAATAAAATAAAATAACATAAAATAAAATTTACATAACAATTCAGGAGGAATATCGCTTCAAATTTCGGAACCTCTGGACAGTCTCCACGAAGCGAGAGAAATATCGAGACCGTTGAAAATAATTTGCCAGTGCCATTTTCCTAATTATAGTTACAAATTAAACACGACGGGCGGGCTGATGCAGAATAGAAGTGAAAGGAGAAAGAGTGGAAAATCGAGCCGGGTCCGAGGCAGACGTTAATGCGGAAAGCGTGTCTGTCGCGGGCCGGTTTGATCTGTTCTCGCCGTGGCGCATTGAAAAGGCGGCCGTAATGCCATCTAACGCGTCCAGGATCGTGGATGTCGTAAAAGTAATGTACTCACCGGCCGTTCCGTGGACCGACGTTCGTCACATACGAGGAGGACGCCGTAATGGCTGAATCCGGTATGTCACCGGACTCCATCCCCAAGGATTGGTTGCACGATTCTGAAATATACCATTTAACTTTATTATGGGTGCACCCGCACGGTCACAATTACTCTACTTGGCTAAAGTCGCCGATTTAGCTCGCCCGTTCGCCGAGAAATCGATGGGGACAATAAACGGACCGCCAAATCGGCGACGAATGTGCAACGAATCGTGATTCAACGCGAAAGAATCAAGCTGGATATCTCCCATGACGTACCCAAGTGCCCGACACGTTTCTATGATTTTTTTCTTATTCTTACTGATTTTTATAAAATTACCTAAAAAATTCACAATAATATTTGCAGATAATAAAATACATACAGATACATTGTAATGCACTAATAACGTTTATAAAGTACTTCTTCTAGATTCTTATAAAGCATATTAGGCAATTCGTATAATGATTTTTAAAGAATAAGATGCATCGAGATACATCTTACTGCACTCATGATATTTCTTCTCTTGATTTGTATAAAACAATCTAGGAAACTCAAGCCATAAAATACGAAAATGAAGTCAGAATGAAATACAAAGAATAACGTAATCTACAACGAAAAGTCTAGCGAAGTTCCTTATGAAAATTGATTCGTCGATCGTATCCAAGTGTTCGACGCACCGAGGAATTTAATAGGCTCCGTTTAGTCGGAGTTCTCATGAAAGGCTCGTTGAAAACGCGCCGTCAAGTGTCGTCTCTGTTCGCGACGCTTAGTCCAATAAACAATAGCGTTCCACGGTTTCGTTTAGCGATCCCGGTGCACAATGACGGCGTGAATGCGACCCGGAGCGCGAAACTGCGAACACGAAGGCTAATAAGTCTCAGGATTAAAAGCTGCCACTTTAATCTTGCCGCGATCGTTCTTCTTTGACCGAGGCTATTCAGCGGAATGAAATTCAATGATCGGGACCCGATCGGTGCCCTCGTTTCGGAAACTCTTCGGTATTTCATTACCCGCGAACATGTACGTTTGTAATAATAATATACCCGGATTAATACTAACTTTTTGCAGTCGGAGATATTTTAACTTGAAAATTAAACATTTCTTCGGACCTAGAATATTTCCATCCCGTATGATTTTTGAAATTTTATGGATATAAAATTGGAATAATACTTCATACAATTCTTAAATGTGTAGTAGTTGATTAGATACCAACATATGTACTAATGTAAACAATATTACTTGTATGAATAATGATACAGCATTCATGAATATACATGAATTGTATATAGAATCCCTAACAGGGTAAGCAGTTATATTATTATTTAGAAAAGAAGGTAGAACATCTTTTTAAAATAAATTTTTATATTTCACGTAGAATCCTCAATAGGGTAAGCAGTTAATATACCATTATTTAGAAAACCATATCAGATGCACAAATTAATTCACAGTATTTTTTCATTTTCTTGACACTACAAACTACCCAAAACACATTGTTTTAAAAATAATCCCCAGATGCCTGAATCCATTAACCAATGTTGAATTTAAAACAAAGTTATAATTGATTAATTGTAGGGGCTATAAATTAATTTGTACACCTAATATTCGCTTGAATATCGCAGAAGCCAAGAGAACATTGTTAGTAGAAAATCACGTGTTTTTTAATCTAGAATTTTAATAAAGAAGATCCCAGAGGAACTACATTTTCTAATATTAATCTATGAGGTTTCATAAAAATATAAAAAATGCAAATCAGTGAGAGCTCTGATTTTTTCTTGTAATAAACTTCACATAGTTTAATTTGCGATATGAATGTGGCCTCTTAATAAGGAAAATTGAGGATCGCAGAACTAAAGAGCCGTTCTGAAAATATCGCGATTACTATTCATAAAGTTGAATGGCGGCACTAGAGAATCTTCGTAGGTTCATCCCCACGTGGCGCTATCCCATCGCCTGCGCTTATTAGTCTACCAGTTGACTCGTTCGCGTACCAATTTGCTTTAAGTTCGCCCGAGTGTAATCTTTCCATTAAAGTTTCCAGCCGAACAATAAAAATCCGTGGTTCGACTAAGACCGGGAGAGGAGTAGCCGTGATCCACCCACGACACGGGATCAATCGGTGCGAATAAATTTACATTATCGAGATGAGGATGATCGACGGTCCGATTGCTTCTTACGGACGACGCGTTTTCAATCGGCTGCGGATTAAGCGCGAAACCTTTTGTCGGGGGATGATGGACATATTTATCGCCGTGTTACGGGCTTTATGGTCTTATCGCGTTACATTTCGAATTGAAAATATCCTGGCACTGAATTACGTTTCAGGATGCTTAAACATCACTCAAGAATATTCACAAAATTTTTTTAACCTCAACAAATTCAACCCCTTAACCCTTAAGCGAGCTACGACGAGGCCCCACTCAAAATGCTAATAATTATTTAATGTGCAATTACTAATAATATTTGTGGATTTATATGGTAAAATATAAATGTCGTATTAAATATCATTTTATGGAATCATTGCATTTTTGAAGTACATTTTGAATGTCCACTTAACAACGTTAATGATTTCCCAGTAGGAAAAGAATTTCGACATTTATTGTATATCCACAGTTGTTTTACTACTTCAATGTGGTTAATGTACATTTTTAAAAATTAATTTTTCCGACATTTCATTTTTATTTTAAATACAGCGACTCGCAAATTAGTTCACAGAAAGTTTTTATATTCATTTGTTCATCAGCAGACTGCGGATTTTTGTACAAAATAATTGTCTGTGTTAAGTGCATGATACTGGAGCTACACAGATATTTATTCCTTTTTAAAATAATTCTAGTGAGCTGAAAATAATACGGCAGTATTTTTAATCTTGTTAATCCTGTATTTAATTTTGTAACTTCTGAACAATCTCAATTCTAAGTACCTAATTTTCACATATTTCTGTTCTAACGCGGTGTTATTAACAACTAACTCAAATACCACTTTTCTCATTTTTCTGTAAGTAAAATCTTGATACTTGAAAACTTGTAGACATTATGTCACATATTCTGAAAAAATATTTTTCGTTTTGCCAGATGCAGAGTCAAAAATATTTTTACTGTTTTTAACGAGTCGAAAATGGCACAATTTTGATATTCTTTGAATGTTTTCACTGTTTTGCATTTGATCTACCCGTCTCCGTCGTAAATGCATAAAATCCTCAGTCTATTCGCCAGATTTTATGTTGAGATTAATATAAACACATCGTGTAACAACATTTAAAACAATAAGTATACGTGCAAGGGTTATGTAATAATTTTTATTTTGAAAGTATGCGAATTTTATTTCTTTTTCTGCGATAATAAGTAGACTGCGGATCTTTATGCATTTATGAAGAAATTGACTGAGTAAAATATAAAACAATAACAGATCAGAAAAATTTAAGAATGTTGTAACGTTGTTTTTAATGCAACAAAGTCATTAAGGGATGAAATCAATTTTTATATTACTCCTGCTGTCCACAATCAATGCAGAACATTTTTATTTTGCATAAAGATCCGCAGTCTAGTAATAAGTAGACAGCGGATCTTTATGCAAAATAAAAATTTTCCACCTGGATTGCAACAAACTGGAGTGAAAGAGAAATTTATTTTCTTTCTTAGTATGTTCAATAGGTTCTAAATGTCTCTAATATTTTTACTCTTTTAAATTACACCTATTAACTTTTACCACACATGCATATAATCCGCAGTCTAGTAATAAGAGAGTTTTTGAAATGAATGTCGGAGGAAATTATTTTTGGTTTGTTGTAACAACAATTCGCCGAAACCGAGGCCGATCGATCACTGTAGGGCGCGTCCTTATTGGCTTCAGCAGCCATACGATCGCGCGCTCGCTTCCGGTCGATTAAATCGTTCCCCTCTTTTCTCTTTCATCAACCCTCTTAGGGAAATCCTTTTGAGTAAGCCGTCATAGCAGGTTAAATCGAGCCAACGGCCTTCCTTTTCACGGAAATAAACCAAAGAATCCTGGTAATAAACATTACGTTCGTCGCTGTCCCGAGTGGCCTCGCTTGCAGAATCCTTCGACAGGAACCGCCATTTCAAAAGCCATTCAGAGGTTGTTACGGAGACATTCATGAGAAATCTCGATCGAGCTCCTTCTAACGACTGGTCGGAAATAGTGCTTCTACTGTTTTTAACGCTACCGATTTTACCCGAAGTTGTTCACTGTTCAAAAGAATTCCAATTATCGCTGACATTATTTTTACTACCGGTTTAGTTATGTTATATACTCTTTCACAATTATTTTAACGCTCCAAATCTCTTGAACATTATATCTCTTTCATTTTACAACTTTCTGATAGTATTTGATTAAAATATGGTATGAATAAAGCACAATTTGTCGAATTGGACCGTACAGGAAGAATAACCAAAATTCATAAGGCTTAGATCAATTATTTTGTACAACAATCCTGTATTGGGTAATGTAACCACGAAGATATTCTAAATCTTCTGAATCTTAATAATTTTATAGGATAAAATATTAAACATCTTCTTTATTCTAAAAGAATTTATACACAAGAGAAATTAAATGTGTTAAAATGTTACAAAGATTCGAAGCCGATGGTTTATTCTATAAATAAGAACAAATGTTCCTTTTTATTGTACATGAAAATTTTAGTCTTTTCAATTTACTGTAATTTATGCACTGCATACGGAGTATGTCGATAACGAAGTTAGTTGTTTAAACACATCGATAGCAAACAAATAATTGCGTAAAAAGGTGGATGATTGTAACCATTATAATTACAAGTCATTATGCATAAACTTTTGCATACACCTTGCATATAACACATTTTTTTCATTCGACCATCTCAGACGTCAATGATGAAGCATTATAAATTTAAAGAAAGAACTAGCATAACAGAAGGAACATCAGCAAATAGAATAAGATGTGTATGGATAGACACGTGGATCCTGATTTTAATTTTCTGCGTCCCGAAACTGGAACAAAATCTCTCTCCAGACTCGTTTCGCGAAAAAGGAAAGTTATAGATAAAGGAAAGTTGCAGAAAGCAAGCGAAAAGAATGTAATTGTGAGACGGGATTTTTCACTTTGCGAGCGTAGCGTTTGCGGCATACGGTGCATACGTACGAGATTACGACGTAGAGTTTCGCATCAGTCGCGAACCCGTTCCAGCGTTTGCAATTCCGTGTATACCGCGGTGTACGCGGCGCTCATAGGTGCTTTAACACGTTAAGCGCCACGCCGAATTTGCGTGCCTTTCCGTTCAGGCCACAGTTACCGTCAGGCGGGCCCTGCCGGTCCGTAGGGACCGACGTGGCCTGAACGGAAAGTCTAGCGTCGGTCCCTAGGGACCAACGTGGCGCTTAACGTGTTAAATCGCTGAGCACCGTGAAAGAAGTGCACAGATTATGAAGGATGCTTCTGGCATCAGTACTTTATTCAACGTAACACACCTGCGCGGTAAACGATAGGTCTGGGACGCATGAATGCCATTGAAGGCCGCGGTCTGAATATTTCATTGAAAACTCTTGCGTCTTCCAGCCGAGCCCAACCCGACGTATTTTCTTTGAGTTAAGAGAGATACTTGTTTGTCGGTTCGTGCAGGCATATCCGGTAGACGTTTAAACAGCGAATGGAACCTGCTTTCAATGCAAATTGCATCCGGATTCCTGCAAGTCTTAAACGTGTCCGTCTACAAGGTATTTTTATTTGTGACTGCCGTCATGGTATTCGAACGGCGATTGACTAAAAGCGGTTTAAACGAGGTCTAAGTTTTTAGCTATTTTGACGCTTTAAAAGGGAGTAGACTCGTTTTTCCAGGATCGCAAGGGTGCGGGATGCGCGTTCTCATTTCTCGGTAATACAAAAATGGGGGTTTTCAATAGTCAAAAACGCTAGATAAAAGAGTATATATTTTATCATTTTAATTTTCGTTTCATGAAATAAATGTTTCAATGAGGGGGTCGCGAGATATTTCACGAAAAAAAAGATACCGAAAATTTTTTTATGATTGATTTCCTCCTTTCATGCGAGAAATAGCACGAGAAATAAGGGTAGTATTAGGCATAATTTACTCTACTTATGTGCAAAGTTTCATGATTTTTCGACTTTAGGGGTTTGATAACTTCCCTTGTAAGATGTGTCCTATGGATTCTTTAAAATCGTCGTCTCGATTATTTTGGCACGGTCGAAAAATTTCTTAAAAATAATCGTGGTTCAACGTTCGACCTACACAAGTGTTATGAACGTTTCCCTAGACGCGTTCGAACCCAGGCAAGCACCGTCCTCAAGTTCGGGTTGAATTCCTGGCGCCTCGCGTCGGCAAACAAAGTTCGCTTGGAAAGAATGGATTCGAGCCATCTCGTATTGTTACCGGTTCAGACGGGGAACAGGTTGCTCGTGTAGGGTGTCGGGCAGGTCGCTTCACCTCGGAGGCAGATGCAAATCACATAGGCGTTTGAACTTCCAAACGTATTCATAGAACGGTACTCTGTCGCTCCTTTCCACCCTCTGGCCGTTGCTTCTGTCTTCGTGTTTCGTTCGATGTGTGCCAGGTGATGGGAGCGGAAAACACAGTCGGCAGAGGCCGAGTCGTTTGGGTGGGGGTTGGTGAAACACATTGGGGGTGGGGGGTTTGCTCGAGTCACAAGCGACATAAAATAACGCGCGCCTCGGGGGACGCGGCTCCGTTCCTGACGTACGCTCGTGTTCGCTCGCGTCGATTCTCGTGTACGCGGTCTCACGATGCGCACACAAACCGCTCGAATACGAACAGGCGACTCCAGAGAGAGAGATAGAGAGAAGGGGAGAGTATAAGGGATGAAGAGAATGTGTACAAGAGAGGGGGGATTGAAACAAGACAAATGGGTAGATGGTGCGAGCACGCGACAATCGCGAGAGCTGGTGGCCCCCGTGCTTTAAAATGTCGAGCGCTTTTGTATACCGGGGAAATTTGCTCCTACCTTCGATCAAATTGCGCAAAAGGGAGCACCTTTTTTCCGTCTCATCTCATCCTTCTCTTCTGTCTCTTGTTCACTGTTTCATGGAACCCACTCTCTCCCTCTCTCTCTCTTTTCTCGTTTGCAATCGCATCACCGTTTCGCTTTTTCCTATCGCTGTCTCCGTTCCACGCGGCCATGCTTCTTGAAAGAGGGGACACGGGTGAACACCTTCCGACAATTTATTTTCCGTACTGAATTAGAGCGCTCTCAAAGTGCCATTCTCTGGTCACCAGCCAGCGGAAATGCAGTCGCTGCCGCTACGCTCGCGATTCTTTGCTAATTTACGGTGCATTATGCCCCACGTTGTAATTCGTTCGAATTGTCTATTGTCCGCCGAACCGGAGAGCCAGGTACTATACGAGTCGAATTCAATGGGCCGCGTGTTCCGCACATGCTTCGTTTGAGTCGGCGGACTTTTTGAGCTAATCGAGGAAAAATGTCTCTCTGCGGTGCAATTCTTGCATTTACAGATTTATAGATTTACAGCCTGACAGGTGTGCGAATCGAGAGTCGTTTCTTTTTTGATGTTTGTAACCGACCGTTTAAAGATATTTCGGGATTGGAGAATAATAATTAGACAGTGGATCCTTGATAGTATCATTTATTATGACATTATTGTGATGTTGATCAATGGAGTTTGATTACTTGAAAACTTACTGTACGGAGAATTACTCTTCAACTATGTAATTGTCGCTACATTATTCATTTAAAATCCCAGAATCTCTGAATTTTAATCATTGCACCCTAATTCTTCAATTATTATTTATACTTGCTACTTTAGCGCGTGAAACTTCATTAAGTGAGGCCTTAAAAATTCATTTCGATCGATGTACTGCATTACATTTTCCACAACATGTCTCTCGACAACTTAATGTGCCCTTATCCAAATACTATGTACATCCTCTCAGCAATTTCACATCCCTCACGTTATAATCTCTTGACAACATAATGTCCCTCAGCTAAACGGTGTTAAATATTTGATAGATTTTCGCAAACGATAACAACCGCACTTATTTCTCTACAGAAACGAGTCTACCGCCTTAAGTGCGCAACACTATATTTCATTTCCCGAATGCTTTCGGTAAGAAAGTTATCCGTGATGAAAGATGGCGGCGTACGGTGCGACTGACCAAAGAATTTTGCCGGAAGCCGCGAGCACGTTTGAATGATTCAAGGAAACGCGTGACGCCGGCAGAACGGCTTCCGACTTTTTGACCCGCGTTTTCGTGCAACTTTCAAAGTTGCACTGTAGATATTCCAAGGAAATTCGAGCTTGCGGAACGCTTGCAAACAAACTTACCATCTCCCCGCAATTATTCAGAATTCACGGGCGCTAAAGGAACCGCGTATCAAAGCGAGCCCGAATCATTCGCGAAAATGTAAAAACTTGAAAAGAGTCGGTTGGCGGGCAGGGAGGGCGAAGTTGATACGCGTTGATCCTTTGATCCGAGGCGAGAGGCAAAAAAGTAATTCATCGTCGTTTCAAACGCCGGCTAACGATCGGGAAACGCGCTTCGCCGCGAAAAAAATATCGTCTGCCCGTGTGATTTCGAAGTTCCCGGCGATTGCCGTTCCGCGAAAAATTGTAACTTTGCTCGCACCCGACGATGTCGTGCGGTTCTTTCGCGATGTTTGAGGGGACATTCTGGTTTCCAATGACCTGCTTTTATCGATTTTTTAGAATTTTTTTCTCTTTTTCTCTTTTTTAAAATAAAAATAATCAAAATTACTTGAGCTATACATTTTCTTCATAAAGTATGTTCTGAAAAACTGATTCCAATCTTTCTACTGATTGGAAATAAAAAAATTGAAGTTGTCTATTAGTTATGGTCCGAATCACAAAATAAATTCAAAATCTTGATTTTTACAATATGGCGGTATCTTGAAGTCAAATTATCAATTTTTTAATTACTTTTCAGCCTTTAGCAAGTTTAAAAATTTTAAAAATTCACGGATTTTATTAATTTTTACGCGGTGCCAGGATATGTGCTGAAGATTCTCTAACAATTTCAAGCCAATTGGTCGGCTAGATCTTGAGATATCTTGGTATACCCGTTTCAGAAAACGAGGTTTCGAGAAAATCGCGTTTGAAGATTCCACTATCCGTATATTGTAATGCGAGTTGCATTATTCGAACGCCTGTAACTGCGTTAACTTTACGAATTCGAACAAATCCTTTCGCACACATATTCTGCGACAGTTATCTTTAAAGAAAATTTTTTTAAGACAAAAAACAACAAATCGTATTTTTGAAAATGAAAAACCAGGTTACCCCCTGCGTTCACATGGTGACGGATCCAGCTGCGACCGTGACATCCGGATTTCCTGCTGTCGTATCCTCGGCTCCGGCAAATTGCGGCCCGCCAACGCAAGACGAATAGTTCGACGTGGAATGCATCGCAATGAATCCACGAAACGTCTCCGACACCGCGAACCTCGCGCCAGGATTCCTCTATCCCGACAATGCCGCAGGAACTGTTACTAAGCGATGCCAACGGCAGACGTAGGGTTAGGCACGTGGCATTCCTGCCCTCGCAGACTGAATTAGGGAAAGTGTTGAGGATCTGGTTACAGACGAGGAAAGCTCATAGTCTGTTGGTTAACCCCTGAACTGCGGAGGATTGGAGACCGACGCGATCAGTGGGTTAGGTTCGTTTTGACCTTCGCAGGGTTGTTGCGCATGTGCTTTCCCATAGGTTTGCTTCTTTTATCAATGTTATAATTGAGGATGAGTAGGACCATTTACAGTATTATTTATCAAATTTCTAAAAGATGATCCACGCGTGTGCTTTTTCATTTAGGTTTGCCTTGTTTAGCAATCTGATAATTGAGGATGAGTAGGACCATTTACAGTATTATTTATCAACGCATCAAATCCGCAATCTCATAAGTAATGCTCTATTGCTTTAAAAAATCAAATCTTTATATACAGAGTGTCCCACGTAACACTTTTCACGATTTTTCAAGTACTTGCGATAATCTAACAAAAAAATATTTTAAACAGAAGTTGATCAGTTTTCGATTGGCTATACATTGCAATAAAAAAGGTTCGAATTTTTTTGTTTATTGTTGTCAAGGCCACCTTCATTTTTTAAAATATAATATATATAATTTTAAATGAAATAATATAAAAAAAATATTTTTTTGTCAGATTATCGCAAGCAGTTAAAAAATCGTGAAGAGTGTTACGTGGGACATCCTGTATAAACAATAATTTTTCTTGCTTTAACTGTGGAGACCATTGCAATATTTTTTTACAGAAAATTATTCTACAGGCTCTTTCAAATGAAATGATATATTATTTCGATTACACAACACCATTTTAATAAAACATTATGAGATATTGTTTGGGAAGGTCTGCATCTTGTATGTTCCAAAAGATGAGTCAGAGTAAACACGTATTGGATGAGGATTAAGTAGAGTACTCTGTTGAGTACTATGAAACACGAAAAAATTATTTACCATTTTTACAATATCTTCAATATAATGAAATCATTTTTAGGAAACAGTTTTCTGCTTAACATTGATCTTTAGCCTGTTATTGCACAACAAAAATTACATGAACATCTGAGATCCAGTACTGACACACTGTTCTTGTGGTTCAAGAGAAAAAGCTATTGTATCCTGTCTAGCATAACAATGCGAGGTACGGAGAGTATGTTTGCAGACAAAGGTAAGTTCATTCTTCATGAGGGAAGCGTGTTGAAGACACGGAGGCCAAAGTGCTCTGAATTTTAGTGAAGTTTTATTATGTAGAATATTA
The DNA here is from genome assembly GCA_028455795.1 of Lasioglossum marginatum. Taxonomy (NCBI): domain Eukaryota; kingdom Metazoa; phylum Arthropoda; class Insecta; order Hymenoptera; family Halictidae; genus Lasioglossum; species Lasioglossum marginatum. The sequence goes on from CM052252.1 coordinate 3,320,052, forward strand.
AATTTCTTTTACCTTCAAGAACACACATGCAACAAGTATTGTACATTACGAACGAAAATAACAGTAATTTTTATATTACATATAATCTTTTCAAGATATAAAGTACATAATAAACACATCGGTATAAAATTTAAAAACTATCCAGTGAGGCAGATGGAAGGATTATTTTGTCTTTATCGAACAAGTAATGTCTTAAAACAAACAGCAGTATCACATAGACACACGACTCCCCACGAAGAAGAAGAAGAAGAAGCCGTTGCCATCAGAAATTTCAAATCACATAAAAACAGTATTGCAACTGCACTGATCATAAATCAAGGACACGGGGTATCCGTATAATAAATTCAATAAGCAATGTACGTTCCATCTTAGTGCTCATGAAAGTCAGCCGTGAGTCAGGGCAATAACAATAAACAATGCACGAGCTCCGAACATCCATTAACGAGCATCTGCAGCGCCGTCCATATCGCAGGAGAATATTGCGCCTCTCGAACGAATCATGCAACGACGACGGTACGAAGATCCTATTAAAGTGACAAGTGACGGGGTACCATCGTGTCAGAAATTACCCGGCCATTCGAATATAAAGAGTAGAGGAGAGGGGACTGGTACGAGAACGAGTTTTTCCGACACGATGTTTAAAATCACAATTCCGTTTTCGTTCACGACAAGTTCTCCAGGGAGATTGCATTCGACGAATGCTTTCATTCTGTTCCAAGACGATCCAATGCGATTTCTCGTCCCGAATCCCGGCCGCTATTCCCCTCTCCCCCCACCCATTTCGACCACCTTTTAGCCCTTCCTACCCCGAATTCGGTACCAACACCGTAAAAGAAGTTTATCGGAGCGACCATTCCCGAGGCGAGCGCGAGAAACACGAAAGCACGCGGAAGCACGCGGAAGCTCGCGAAAACTCGCGAGAGAGAGCTCGCGGCCGCGCTTAAGGCTGCATTTTCTTAAAACTTCTCTAATATTTCCGGTGGGCCTCCTCCGTACACCTCGTTAAAGTCTTTTTCCATCGGCGCGACGCCCGTTTCTCGTTGCGCATGTTGACGAAACACTTGGCCTGCAGAACGCCATTAAAAGTTTTCATATATACTCCCCCTCCCCACCCCTACCCTCCCCGTCCCTCACCATGCCACCGTCCCACGCATACATACATACTATGTACAATATACGAATGCCAGGAGCAGAGGGAATCAGAAAAGTGGGGAACTCGTTTCCGTCCCGGGAAGCTTTCTTTAAACATTCCTGATGAACACTCCGGGTCCTATACCGGTCCTATACCGGTAATACTTGGTGTCGTTACTGTTTCTCGGCACGGCGCTTTTTCTTCGGTTTTCTTTCTGTCAATATTATCGCTCAGCAAATGTCGTACATAAGCAGCCGCGTCGGCGAGCTCCGGAAACGGTCGACGTTTCTCGACCATACTCGTGAACGTGCGGCGCCACGAGGTATCGAATGTGGACCCACTTTATGTTTGATTAACCCTTATTCGCTCCTCGGTCCTACAGAGTAACTGGTGGTGTAACCGAAAATGGGGCGATTCTACATTGATGAAAATTTTGTATGTGTCGCTTCGTTTTCGAGAAAATCGAGTTTAAAAATTAGTTGTACTTTCGTTCAGAGGGCGATTCGCGAGGTCATTTCAAGCAACTTTTCCCTTTGCGAAAATGTTCTCCGCGGCTGCGTTGAGGAGTTATTAAAAAAGAATGCATAAACATCCACAATAATAATAACGGCATGTAAAATTTTAAGCTCAATATTGAATAACCATCAAATGAAATAATCGATGCCTGTGCTGAATGAGACTTCTCATGACATGGAGACGTCCTGATTACGTTATTAATTACAAAACCGTATGCTTCTATTACACAATATAACTGAACATCTATTGTTGCCTGAATATTGAATAATATTCAATGCTTGCACAAACAACGAATGTGCTGCCGAATGAAAATATACGGAAGCGTCAAGTCGTGTCTGATTAATAAACGATTTATAAATATTTGCATGCTCTCTCACGCTTGTGCTGTGTCTAAAAATAGAGTGGAAAACCTCGGCGTGCTCGATACAACGGAGTTTTATAGGGCGCATGAAAAATTTAGAGAGCAGCGCCGAAGTCTCTATAGGTTCGCGCAAGGATCTCCATCTACATCGGCAACCCTTCAGGAAAGTTTCGGGAGAAGCACATCAGTTTGCGTTTGAAGTTACACTTAAAACTGGGAGTAGAATAATTTAGGATTCACGGCACTCGGTAAAAGAACAATTCACTATTCCGTGAAAGAGTACCTTCGATCGCGATTGAAGAAAGTTGAAGTACTGCGAGGAAACAATGAAATCATAAAAACTTACCAGATCCTCGATACTCCATCAATAAAGTGCTTTTATTGTGTGAGTCTCGTAGAAACTACACACATTTTCCATACACGGTTTTCATTCGTACATTTTTACTTTTATATATTCAATGTGTAATCATTTCTTGTACAAGTATTATGTCGTAGCACGTCATTAAATAATTTTTACTGTATTCGTAACATCAAAAGTTGACATAACTGATAATATTCTTCACACACCAGTAAATTATACATTACTTATTTATTCTACTATTTTTATTTCAATCTTTAAATAATTTTTACTGTTTTTTAGACATTAAAAATTTAAATAATTGACAATATTCTTCACACTCTGTTAAGTTATATATTTATACATTTGTACACTGAATATATAATTATCTTTTCAACTATTTGTGGTCTAGACATATCTGTAAATAATATTTATTCTGTTTTGAAGAGGGCACTTTTTAAACCATCATTTATTTAATGGAATGACATATTTCTGTTTAACTAGGTTAAATTGCCAGCATTGTCTACCATACATATTGGCCTATTAGGATCATTCGAGGTCAATTACCATCATTTAAACCCCCGTCACCTGCAATGTATCAAAATAATGATAAGATAACACCAGCTAAGATCAGACAAGTGGAATAGGTACGGCGATGGTCAGGCATGTGGTTTGGGTTGGTATACGATCAGACAAGTGGAATAATGACAAACTGTGGCCGGGCAAGTGAAATAGGGTCTAGATAAGTAGAATAGCGACGATGTATGATCAGACTGGGAGGACTTATGGTCAAGCAAGTGAAATAGAAATGGCCTATAGTCGGACAAGTAGAATGGGGAATAATAAGTGGAATGGGGATTGCCCGTGGTCACATAAGTGGTGTGAGTCTGTTCTGAAAACAAGTACAATAAGAAATTGCCATAGAAAATTACTACTGTTTATTAAAAATAAATTTGTGGAAGCACTATAATAAATAGACTGCGGATTTTTATGCAAAAGGAAAATTGAAATACGAAATTTCATCTTTCCGTAACAATTCTAATAATAATGATACATACTGACACATTCAAATTATTTTAATCCTTTTACTATTTTAAATTTCATATAATCAATTTTGTTATCAATGTATAAAATCCATCGGAAATTATAATGTAAAGTTTTCATTACACAACGATGGTCTACGGATAAAATAATTCATAAATGTTTCATTGAGAGCATACAACAATTATTTCATCTATATTTACATAGAAACTCAAAATAGTTGATTTTAAGCAATGCTGCTTCTGTCCGAGTATTATCTAATCATTAATAAAATATATATAAAATACTTTTTAAAAACCACGTTTATACTAAAATGCACTAAAAAGGAGAAAATAATTTTTTTCCTGGTTCTCCATAAAATACCGAATCCAGTTAAATGATTAATAATATTTTTCCCCAAAATTTTAAGCAATTAGTTCAAAATTTCTTCTGTTATAAAATCAGTGTCGGAATAGATAGAAAAATTTAATATAAATTTAAATGAAATCATTATGTGACGCATAAGTGACTAAGTGACTAAGTGACACATTAGTGACTATGAATAAAAGCGTGGAGCGCCCACGAAGATTACGTCAATTTACATAGTTTAGTACTCCACGCTTTTATTTATAGTCACTAATGTCATGATTTTATTTAAACTTATATTAAATTTTTCTATCTATCCCGACACTAATTTTATAACAGTAAGTTTATACTTCATCTTCTCTCGCGGAGTTCCTTAACTCCCCTTAGCTCGCGTCAACAAACTCATCGCAAAACGAGCAACGCGCCTAGTTCAGCGAAGATATATAGTTCAAACATTACTATAGTGAACTGCCAATCCTACAAAACAGACGTTCCAACAAAACTTGCTTAAAGATTACTAGATATTCGTAGAATATTAGCAACCGTGCAACAAAGTTCCGGGCACTGTCCATCGGCTTCCTCAGCGGGTTCAACGAATTTATGTCGACAGTTTGCGAATTATTTGGCAATAGGGACGCCGGTGCGCCGGTTGCAAGACCGTATGCAGCGACGCAACTAAAATCTAGAGAATTTTCCGTCTCATAGCGCGGCGTACAATCCGGTCGCGTGGTTCAGCGGGATCCGGTGTTCGAGGAATCCGTAAAAGTAAAAAAGAAAACGGTCAAATGCGGTTCGAGGAATCGTTCCTACGCCATTGGCCACGACCCTTGGGGTCATCCCTGCAGTCCCAGTTCGAGTTCCGCCTGCAGGATTATAGCCGGGACACCTGACGGCGCTCCCATCGCCTCAAAGGCAGCGAAACCGATATAAGCAAGCGAAATAAAAAGGCGGAATGAAAGGTGGAAAAGTGAAACGGGGATCGAAAGTTTACCATAAACTGGAGGGGAAGTGTACGACGAAAGTACACACATACACACACACAGTTCCTGCAGAAACTGTCGACCACTGTAATAAATACGTGACGCGTTTATAGCGCAGGAATTCTTGCATATTATCGACTGATCTTGAAAAATTGCGGACTCGGAGTCACCACTAAAAATTGCTGTACCATTATTCAAAATATTGTTTACATTATTAAATATGTTGGTATCTATTATATATTTAACCCCTTGCCCTACGATGTATTTTACGATTTCAGTAATTGAAACTTTTTTGTAATTCTTAATTTCCTAAAAGAGGAGAAACTTTATATCTATTGTACGCCTATATGTTCTCCAATAGCTATACATTAACAAAACCAAAATAGAATTTTATTTTATTATTTCGATTTAAAGGAGATTAATAGCATACATATTTATTAGACTCTATTTAGAAACTTCACCACGAGTCTAACTCGATATTGTAAGGCAAGGGGTTAAGTAAACTTTGCGGTAATGCAACAAGACTGATTTTTTAAAGGATGAGTATTAAACATCTTTTTAATAGTATAGCCACTGAGAAGCTTACTCTGGAGCGTAAACAACAAAACAAAAATAAGTATTTCATTCACATTTTGTCATCTCTGCAAAAACATGTTATCCACTGTCCCGGATCCTGAGCTCAGAATATTTTGGTTATTTACGTAAACTTCGCGGTAGCGCATAACATAGTCAAGAGAGTAAACAGAAGGATTTGCGGACAATGGCTTCCATGCCCGAGTAATCCCGAACCAACAAAGTATTCCTCCTTCATGAACACCGCGCAAGAACGATCGCTCAATAGCTATCACGGCAGCGGCGTAGACCGTGTTGTTCGGTCCACTTTAGTAAGCGTTACTAATGAATGAAAATCCGGATTGAAAACTTTTCTGTCACCCGTGCCACTCTCAAGCAATCGGCTTTGTCCGCTTCTCAGGTACGGGACGGCCAATGGACGCATGAAACAACAACGGTCCCGTTTTTGCCTCCCAGCCTCCCATCCACTTGTCCTCCTTTAAAACGAGAACAGTCGTCTCTGTCTCGACCCCGAATATCATGCCAACGATATCTTTTGCTGTCCACAAGTCATCGGCCACTTGCTTTCACATTGTAAACTGTGATGCTGTTGCTTCGAACGGGCTTAGTGTGCTGCTTCTTTTTGTTTATCCAGGATCGCAATCATTAATGAGGACTGCGATCATTACTGAGTACACTGGAACGGGGAAAATCTCTTTCTGCCGATTGGAAGATCGCGATAAAAATCTTTACTCTAACTTCTCAAAAAATACCCAAGTCGTACGATCTGATATTATTGGGTTGGCAAGAAAGTAATTTCGATATTTTAAGGTGAAATAGAACCGAATTTCTTTATTCGAGAGATGAACTTTAATGAGAATAAGATATTCTCCCTTCTGTTCGATGATCTTTTGCAAAAAAGGATAAATAAGAAAATATTTTATTGATTAAAGTCCATCGTTTGAATAAAGAAATTCGGCTTTACACGAAATTAGTAAAACACTATCGAGTGTGGCATTCTTTCGAACAAGAACGAGATGAAAATTTTGGAAGTAAAAGCTGTATTACAATGTTAATTTCAATATTGTTCGCATAAGGGATTACGAATTAAAATGTATAATTTGGTTTTTGTATAATAGTCTATTGTACAACAAAAACTCTGGCAATTTTAAACGCCGAGATTGTAATAAAAAATGCGGCTGAACTCAAGGTGCAGTTCCACAGGAGGTAAATCCACGCGAATACATACAAATAGGAAGTGCAGAATAAAATTCTTTTGTGTGCAACTTGGTTTATATAAACAGTCAGGTTTCGTATAATTCGTCGAGCTTGCGTGCTCTTGAATGCAGCCGCTTACCTCATCTGACTATTGTTTACTGTTTCTACTGTAGTAAACCAGACAGTTTTATATACACAGTACTTTCTGCTGTTACTATCCTCTATTCATAAATGCATGTCTATAAATTAGAAAGTTACACTCTTTTTCGAATGAACAAATAAATATCGACATCGTTTCTTTTAATTGTTCTATAAACAAACAAATAGTGCGCGGTTCTTTGAACGTTTATCATGTACAGGTGTATAAAAAGTAATGATCACCCGTCCAAAGAGTGAATCTAAATCTCTGGATCGGTGGACATTTGTTAAAGTAACCAAAAATTGTTTATAACAAAGAAAATTGTTATTAACCTCTTGTTGTATTTTGACGAGCCAGACTCGTGATGAAGGTTTTTAACAAAGTCTAGCAAATATGAATGTTACGCGTTTCATTTTAGATGAAATAAAATTTGATTCGTTTGCAATCAATATTTAAGCATTAAAATAAATGTAGCCATACAAAAAATATATATTTTCTTCTCCCTTCTGCGACATTTTTATGCATAAAGACGTTTCAATCACTGTAACTGTAAAGAAAATGGTACGGCAAGGGGTTAAAGTCTTTTTTTTACATTAACACCGGTTTATATTCCCAAAAAGTATAGTCCTACATGTCCAACAGTCATTCTGAAAAAAATTCTAAAAAGTCCTTAATGTGTCTCTTGTGTGTCAAATGGACACAATGGTAAATATGAAATGAAATTGAATTCACGGAGTTATTAGAAATATATTAAGCAGAATTTTGGAAGTATTAAAATTTGTATAATGTTCCTATATTTATTCCAATCACCTTCGAATTTTTAAAATCGTCTGGCCTATCAAGCTGTTCCGCATAAATAAATAATGAAACCGATCGATTGCTAATTGAACATCTTCGACGGAATGGGAACTTTGGAGATTTCTGTAGCATGTTGTTGAATCGTTAATTGGGTCTCCGGATCATGGGCCGAAATCGATTTATTTCCGGCTGGGATGCAGAAGTGATCTCCGCCAGAGCAATTGCAGCGATCGAGCGATCGGTAATTAATTTATAGACTCTGCACGAGTCTCGTTATATCCTTCGATTAACTTGAAAATGATAATCTCGTACCCGTAATTACTTAACAATGCTATCTGTCGTTTGACGAAAGCGATGACCTGTCCTAGATTCTATAATTGCAAAAATCCTCTTGACCTTGTTCAATTTGATTTATATTAAAATTTCTATTGCTTAACAACGAATCATTTTTATTGCAATTGAATAAATCGTTAATTCATAAGAAAAGTGACATAAGTAAAAAAAAGGAAATTTTACAAAAAAGCCATTTGCAAATTACTTAAAATTGCCAATTTTTTTTATTGTATATAACCAACTTAGTTATTTAGATACTGGGTTAATAGTCATGCACATTAGTTATAAAGTACACCACAATTTATGTATTTAGTATTGTATTGGGTTGGCAAGAATGCGATTTCAGTATTTTAAAGTGAAATAAAACCGAATTTCTTTATTCAAGCAATGAACTTTAATCAATAAAATGTTTTCTTATTTATTCTTTTTGGCAAAAGATCATCGAACAAAGGGAGAATATCTTAGTCATTAAAATTCATTGCTTGAATAAAAAAATTGAGCTCTATTTCACCTTAAAATACCGAAATTACTTTCTTATCATCCCAATAATATTTTTTAGAAATATATTTTGAGTTGTGTCACTTTTCTTTTGAATGAACGAAATATTCTCATTTGTTCTAAGCGATTTTATCATCGACTTCTATTTTTCACCGATTTTGTAAGTCAAGCACAAGAATCACGTATTATGCAGTTTTGAAACTCGATTATCAATTCATTAAGGGCAGAACGGATTATTAATGGGTATGCCGCACATTGTTGCGTCCATGATTCTCCGTAATTTTGTGCATTCCGACCTCTGTTGCGAGGATACACAGGAAATTGTGTTGCAACCGAAAAGCAGATTATTCGTTATGCAAACGTGAATCGAAAATGTAAAGTGAAAATATTTCATAGCACGGTTCATTTCCGAGATAATTAATTTCAAAAATTCATCGGATACGTGGGTCTCGAAACGCGTTTTCTGAATGTGTCTGTTCACTGCTGACGTACTTCGAGACGGTAAAGATGACGGTGCCCAGCTTATTGTTAGAAATCAATTATACAACTATGCACCACCTAAATTATAAAACATTCTATACAATACAAACGTCAAAAATAAAAATTGTTGTACCGACCGTTCAATCGATATTGTTACCTCAAAAAAACTGTTTTTCCCAACAATGGTCGTTAAAAAAATACGAATATCTATGGAGCACGTTGATAAAAAATCAATAGAATATTTTTTTGGAAAACTGACTATTGAAATAGAGACTCTTTCTATTACGTGGTGAACATCCATCATATGCTTTGTTTATACAAACATTGAACATTCATTTTAAAAGAAAACCGCAAAATCTAGTGCAGACAGGACATTTTTCATTCGAAATACAATAAAACCGTGACAAGAAATCGCAAGTCAACTTTTGAGAGGTTATCGTATAAAGGGGAGAGTCCCATAAAAAAGATCAAATTTAAATGAAAAAATTGTTTAGTCTGTACAGTCGTTACTCTCATTATGAATTAACATTTATAGTGAGATTATTATTAACATTTATAGTTTCTTATTTCATTTTGTCGTGTTTAGTGTCCGTAAAACACAAATACGTATTCTGACTCGGTAAATTGAATAAGAATAGATTAACAAATTCGATAATACAATTCTTTTTAACAGATTACAAATTAAATTAAATTTGAAAAATTGTTTTGTACATTCATTGTTAACAAATCTTACTCCAGGTTTCACAAATTTAACGCTAAATCTACCGACCATCAAAAGTGGCTGATGTGTATAGTATTATATAAATAACAAGATTAAATTTATTTATATTTTGTGCGATTTTTACTATAACATATACTGGAGTCAAAAAATATATTCGATAAATTCCCATGAAATTTGACCCCTCATGGTAGGTTTAATGTTAACCCAAAACCACGGATCAAATAATCGTTTTTTAACATTGTATTTTTCGATTATTGAGATGAAATGATTGATGCATCTTTCTACACAAGGATGTATTACAATAAATAGACAAAATAAAAATATCCTGTCTCGATTGTGGGAAGCAGCAGTGAAATAAAAATTGATTTCACCCGTTGCTGGTCTTTTTACATTGAAAACAAGATAACATTCTTAGATGTTTTATATTTTTCACTGTTTTGTATTTCAACGAGTTAATTTCTTCATGAATGGATAAAAATCCGCAGTCTAATAATAAAAACAAATCGAAATAAATTCAATCTTGTCATTCGTATAAGGCAACACGTGTCAGTCACTTTTAGTAAGTAGCTTTAGCGCTGCGTAAAACGAAAGAAATAAGGGGAATAATAAAAATCCGAGCAATAAACTTGTAGCCGATAGTCTGTTCGTCGGGTTTCGTGTGTACGTCGCATTCGGTATAGTGTTCATCGATGTCCCGGCGAGTATCGGCAGCCATCGATGGGGCGCACGTAAGAAATCCGCGTGCCAGACACATCCATTTGGAAGGTGAAATTACAGACCGGGGTAGCGTGATGGTTTACCGTGCGACGATTCCCGCGTGTCGGGGTCGCATCAACATACATATGCATGGTTCGCTACCACGTATTTCCATATGTATGCGTTTTCGTCTTCGAAAAGTTTTGTAAGCGTGCCCCGGACGTCTCCCCCGTGCCACGCCGTGCCTGCCTCTGTCTTTCCGGAAGAATTACCAGGGCCGCGTTACGTGAAATCCAGAAACGAACCACGTCGTCATCCTCCACTGCCATGCAGCGTGCAGTGGCTGCGCCAGTGTTAATGTCTCCGAACGGTCGATGCACCGGTTGCAACCCCCTATCGCACGCTTATCACGTACACACGAGCGTGTTACGGGACTGGATTCATTTTCAACGCGACGCGTTTGTTACCGATCCCGAGCGACTTGCGAATCGTTCGACTATTCTCTCTTCGTTCCCTGTTATCTTCCTTCACTATTATTATTATTATTATTTCAAGCTTCGAAGCTTCGTCTCGCGTTCACTTAATTTGATAAAAGCCACGGTTCGAAACCAGGTCTTGACGGAATTCAATTAATTTTCTCTCGCGCACCCGCAGTGCAGTGCGTCGTTACCGATCCCGAACTACTTGCGAATTGTTCAACTATTGTCCCATGTCAAAAGGAAGTAACTTCGACAACTTTCATTCTATTTAGAATTATTTATTTAATAAATGACGAACTGTAACTCTAAATTTTAGGTATGCATTTTGAAGGTAAAAGAATGCTCTTCATTAGAAGAAATGTTTTTTAGAAATATTAACCCTTTGCACTCGGTTGTCCCTTCTAAGGCACCACCAAAAATTGCTGTACCGTTATTCAAAATATTGTTTACATTATTGAATATATCGGTATCTAATCAATTCCTAAACATTTAGTATTATTCCAATTTCATATCAACAAAATTTCAAAAATCATACGGAATGGAAATATTCTAGGTCGGAAGAAATGTCTAGTTTTCCAGTTAAAATTGCTCCGAGTGCAAAGGGTTAAATAGGTTCGGCAGGGTTCACAAAAGAAAATTGATATTTTTCTCGATCGAAAATCCTATGTATTCACAAAATTTTCATTTTTTAATACTTGTTCTAATCATAATTTTTATTTAATTTCATTAGTATCGACATTTTTGGCATTTCAAAGACAAGTCATTTTGCTACCAAATGAACTGCTGGATCGACCGCTCGGACCACTGTGTCCCGGATCCCAGAACAATGCAAGAGTAGAATATTCGACAAGAAAGCGCAAGAAAATCGTTTTTCGGACTGGAGCTTAATATATACCAGGTCAAATATTTATTCGACGATAGAGCAGTGGGGTTCGGGATCCGAAAGAAACCGCAGCCGCTGCGTCACGACGCGTTTCCGATGGATAGCCACGGAGTCGTTTAATAAGAGACGGGACCGTCGGTCGCGTAATTGTTCCCGGCCACTTTGCCGGAATATTAAAACCGGCAGTCCCGGGTAGTGACTTCTGGGAGAGTCCGTCGTGACGGCGTGTTTATTGTAACGAGCGAGTCGGAAGAACGTCGTAAAGTTAAAGAGCAGTGGGAAAGAGGGAAGAAGAGAGTGAAGTAGAGAGATAGAAAGATAGAGAGAGAGGGGAACGCGCGCAGCTCTCTATTACACAGGGGAGGGCCGGCACAATGGAATTCCAACGGGCGGCCTTGGCGAAGCAATTTCGAAGCAGTTTTCGCCAGGGCAGTTAAATTTAAACAGGCCGCGGGTCTATTTTACGTGAGGGGTAGGGATGGACGGGGGTTATTAACGTTATTCGCGGTTAATTCCGCGCTCTTTCATAGAAAATGAATACGCGTACCGACGCCATACCGGTAACCGCAGCAGTTGATGGAAAATCACGGACGAAAGAACATCGTGCTGAAATTTATTGTCATTACAGTAACGAACGAATCTCATCCCGCGGCTGCTGGGTGAGTACACCTACTCCCTACCGACAGCCATAATAGCGAATGAATATTTAGCGTACATTCGAACTATAAATGATGCGCTTGTTGCGGCTGACTCGGAATTGTAATGCTCTATGACCGGTTTGCGTGACCTACTGAGGACTTGTAAATTAAAAATAGGTTGTTTGCTGTGCGTTGTCGTCTGTGATCAATAGACGGCGGATCTTTATGCAAAATAAAAATTTCTTACTTGAGTTGCAACAAACCGGAGTGAATTAGAAATTTATTTTCTTCCCTTTAGTAGGTTGAGAATAATATGATAGTATGTTTAAATTTTTCTAATAGTTTTGCTATTTTAAATTACACCCTCTCATTTTTGTCATAAATGCATAAAATCCGCAAACTAGTGATTGATATTTCTGTCGTTTGGAGGTAGAGATTGTGTTGAAATCAAGGGTTTGGCTGACGCTGTTATTTGATTAGAATTCTCAGGAAATGCAATGGATGATCGAATTTTAAGAGCACCTTGTATGGATTGATAATTTTACATTGGAGCAGTAGATTGTTGAATTGAATTGAATTTCAAAGATATAGCGATTTTCTAAGAGTGTCTTGGAACTTGTGGACCACCGATTTAGCAAGGGGAACAAGTCAACCTGTGATCAGGCAAGTAGACTTCTATAAGATAGGTAGAATAGCGATAACATTTTTACTGTTAGGAAAGTGGATAGAGTCAACCTATGATCAGACAAGTTATTTATGACCCCACAAGTAGAATACACACTTTATTATTAGACAAACATAGTAAAACCGATATATGGTCAGTCAAGCATTACAGAACGCGATCACATGTAAAATCAGAGAAGTATGATGATTTGATCCATGGTAGTATAATTGAAATAGGGATGACATGTGGCCGGACGTGCAGATTGAAGATTTCTATAGTCACACAAATGGAATGGGTAATCTATGGCCACACGAACAGATTGAAGAGTTCCATAGTCGCACAAATGGAATATGTTATCTATAGTCAGACAAGTAGTATGAGACAGCTCATGATTAGCCAGATAGATTGCATTAGAGGTTCTGTACAATGAAGTAAAAACTTATTACAGAATTAATTAATTTCGTGTTATACCTAAATAAAATATCTACTTCAAAATAATTTTCTAGAACCCATTTTTATAAATCATTTCGGAACAAGGTAAAAATTTCTATCCCAATTAAAAGATTGTAGATTTCATTTAGTGATAAAAATAAAATAAATGCACTAATAAATTTATTGTTAAATACTTTTTTTTATGGCAAAATGTTAATAATTTCAAAAAATAGGAAATGAAATATTTGCATCTCGCTTAGTAATTTTGTTTCATAAAAGAATAAAATCTGCAGTTTAGAAATTAATGTTCACTTGATAAAACGTTCCAGTCCATTGAAAGTCGAGCAATGTGGCGCAGGTAAGTGTCCACGACACACAGGACTGTAAACACCATTGTACCATGCTCGGGATTCAACGTCCTCCTCGGTCCCCGATATTTCCGGCTTTCCACGCTCGGCGTCTTCCGCTAATTCCGGAAAAACTCGCGGAGATAACAACGCGCGCGGCGAACGTAAACAGAAGATTACGAATCATAAAGTAAACAGTACAAATTCAATTTCCCAAGGTTGCCGCGGAATTGGGACGCGCTCAGTGCTCGATTCGGTAAACAGAAATCCTACCAACGGGCGAGTCGGAGTTTTTTCCGCTTTGCGAGCAAGCGGACTCGTGTTAGAGACAGGATGAAGGAACGCTGTTCAAAAAAGACCGACACGAAAAGATTCAGCTGTGACTAATATTACGTTCTCCTATGAATTACGCAAGCGGAATATGAAATGTTGTTATACAATTGTATTATATTTTTATTATCGCGCAACCGGACTGCGAATTTTCGTGCGGTTACGACAATTACCAACGCGAAAAATATTATCAAAAACGATGCACAATTTGGTTTAACAATGTCTACCAATTTTACTTAATTTTGTATTTTGAATTAATGTTGTATAGTGGTCGAAAGTGTGGTACAAATATGTATACATGTATTTTATTTTATAACAATTCTTTGCACATTTACTATTTTAAAATAATTCTTTTCACATTTACTATTTTAAAATAATTCTTTGCACATTACTATTTTAAAATATTTTTTGCACATTTACTATTTTAAAATAATTCTTTACACATTTACTATTTTAAAACAATTCTTTTCACATTTATTATTTTAAAATAATTCTTTGCACATTACTATTTCAAAATATTTTTTGCACATTTGCTATTTTAAAATAATTCTTTGCATATTTACTATTTTAAAACAATTCTTTGCACAGTTAATATTTTAAAACAATTATTTACTTTACACTTACTGCCACCATTTTAAAACAACTTCTTGTTTTTACTATCACATGTACATTCACTACCACATAAAATATACACAGTGTTTCTGACAAATGTACGAATCGAAAATTAAACTTCTTCAGGGACTGGATAATAGTCTTAAAAGATCGTTCGGTTAGGCAAACACGAGAAACGCGTTCAGCTTCAATTATCTGCTATCGCTGTGAAATACGACTGCACTTTCGGAGCTATAAATCCAGCAGTTATCACGAATTTCCAAATAAAACTTCGATGGAACATTCGAGAGGGTCCCACAGAACATGCCGTTGTCTAAAGATCAATATTTATTATTTCAGCAAGGATATGTGCCTGTTCATAGCGACGCTGTCATTAAGCGACCGAATAAAATCTCTGGCATCTCATTTCCCTGTTTCTTTATCAGCCTTGCGCGTTCAGGAATATAATTTCGCGCAGGTATAATCACGGGCAATTATGAACTGGGCGAGATTAGGGAATACGGGCGAGGCAGCCCGTATCTGAAATATTCGCGGAGCACTTCGCCCGAAAAATTTACATCCGAGATAAATAGTTCCGATCCGGGTAACGCGTTTCGTTCCGCGCTTCTCTGCTCCGGATCTGGTCGGTGACGATTCGTCGGATCCATTAGCTCGTGGAAAATCGGGTCACGGTGCTCGTGCTTCGGGGAAAAAAATGATCCCGAAGAGCCTGCGAGAAAATTCCGCGATAGCCGAGCTCGTCACGCGGCGAAAATAAAACGGGTTTAAATGGCGTCGCTACGCGGGTTTTTTTTCGGGGCCGACGATCGTCCGAGGAGGCTTTTAAAAATTCGTGTTCGTCGACAATAATACAAAACGTTGTCCGTCCTAGTTTTCCGCGCCTGTTTCCACCGCGCTGCGGCCGCGTTCGGTCCGCGGGATCCACGATTTACGGCGCGCGGAACACGAACCGTATAAATTCGTGCCACCCGGCTATCCAACGTGCGCTGGGAAAACACTGCCTGGGATTGGGAGATGTTCGATCAACGGCTGCAACCGTGTACACAAGCCGGCTACAGAAATTCCATTGTAGAGCCGCCGTAATGTAACCGGGAACTGTTAAGATGCTGTCATTCTTCTGTCATACAGGGTGCGGCCGAATGACAAGCGGACACGGGTGAGTCTACATGTATATATAAATCGATAAAAAGGAATAACATTTTTTTGATAGACGCCTTGGGTTCGAGAAAATCGAGATTGAAGATCTGTCCGGTTCGCATGCTATAGCATATGCAGGAAGTAGTATCAGTACGTCATGATCAGACACGTCAGACGATTCCTATTAAATAACACACAAAAGATTTTATTCTATAGTGTTTTCTTATTTTCTCATACGGGATCTCATCGTGTGCGTTTGTACATGTTATTCGGCCTCACCCTGTATATCTAACTTCTACCCTTCACCTTCTAACTCTTTATGGTTAGAATTTTAACCCTTTATGGTTGAAAATGGTTGTGGATGATTGAACGTGTAAGATAATATCTGTTATTTGATATTTTTCATAGCTACCGTCATATTCTAGACAGCAAGCAATAATATATGAAAATGTGTTGTGAATTTACATGAATACGTAAGTAGAAAATAATGTTTCGTTTTCGAGAAAATCGAGTTTGAAAATTCCGCGAATATGCGTGCTATTAGATATGGATCGGCTGACATGTCTGGTCATGACTCACCGGTTCTACTTGCTGGAGATACTAGAGGGAACCCAAACTTATTTCTCTCGAAAACGAAGCCATAAACGAAAACACATTATTCTTTCTTCTCGGCTCATTTTTTCATTTAAATTCACCTCCTTGTACGACCATATCGCTGACACTCTCTAAAATTATTATAGAGCCGTATAAATTCGTGCCACCGCCATCTAGCGCTGAGAAAACACTGCTTGGGATTGGGAGATGTTCGATCAACGTGTGCAACTGTGTACACAAGACAGCTACAGAAATTCCATTGTAGAGTCGTCGTAATGTAACCGGGAACGTTAAGATACTAGATACCGGTGAAAAATATGAAAATGAGCATGGCGGCCAAATGGAGTTGCTGTTTATTCCTCTGTGGGGAAACCGCGGGTCTCTTTAGGCCCTAGGCAGTTCTGTAATGTCCCTGACATCCTTTTTTGATCCTGTACAATTTACAGTAAATCAAGATCGCATTATCATATTCACCCTTTTCTGGACGATTTAAATGAAAAATCTGACATCCATTTTGTAAATCTTGGTTCTGCAGAATTTATGGCAAATTAACTCATGTATGGTAAAGCGGTTTTGATGTTATCATGGCAGCCATGGTTGGATCCATTCAAATCCCTTACCGTGTTAATTTTTATACATATTTTTAAACCTATTTCTTTGAGATCAATGTTAACCCTTTCCGGCCCGATGTTGAGCCAGAATTAACATTAACTTTTGCACTTTATTGGTTTACATTACATTCTTTAATAGACAGCAGATCTTTATGCAAAATAAACATTTTCTACCGGAATTCCAATAAACTCGAGTCAAATAGAAATTGTTTTTCTATTTTAATATGTTTAATAAGTTGAAAGTAATACAACAGTAGCATTAAATTTTTCTAATGTTTTTACTGTTTTAAATTACACCTATTCATTTTTGTCATAAATGTATAACATCCGCTGTCTATTCATTAATAATGCCATAATTGAATGATATGTAACAACAATTGCAGCTGCTCTATATGGGCTGGCAAAGCTGCATATGAGAAAACAGGTCGGACCGCAAAGGATTAATTAATAGTAGACTTAATTTATTTAATGTAGCTGCTAAAAAGATAGAATTTGAAGATGTTTATAACTTTGGGTCAAAATGGTCCCAACTTTGGATAGCGGAATTAATTAATCACGTGGTCAGACTGTGCTTGGATATGGAAATTTTTTGATTACTCTTACAATGGTCCATATGTAGCATAAGGTAAAGGTAATTCAGCACGATTTAACACTAAACTCTACTAAAGATATTTATACAATCAATTCTTATAAAATCATTTTTATTATTTCAATAATTGTAAAATAATAAATCTGGAACCGGTAATTTTGACCGGTGATGGTAGGTTTAGTGTTAAGAAATAAAAAGTAGTTTAAAGGTCTTAATGGAAGACCTTTTATATATGTAAAAATTTCTTTCTTTCTTTTTTTTCTATGGAAATGCTAATTTATTACACGATTATATTCAATAAATTTCTTACATTTTCCTTAAAGGACTGTACGATAACTATGTTAAATGGCGAAGTACGTTGTTCAGTGTTCACTTAGAAAAGTTTAGAAAACATCACATGACATTTAGAGAAATATGAAAGCACACATATTTGAAACGAGTCGTTTATAATACACTGCCATCAAAATAGATGGTTCTTTGCCTTTGTAAAAGATGTTTTCACCGTGGGAAAAGTATTTTTAAACTCGACATGTACAATTTCAGCCGAGCCTCGCAAACTGTCTAATAATTTGGTAGCTCAGTTTGCAAATTATAACGTTACGGTGTCTCCTTCAAAAGGACATGCAAGCAAAAAATTTAACCAGTTAGTAGAAAATTGTTAGCAATAATAACCGCCTCGGATGACAGGCATTTGATGCGCAGAAATTTTCGAAAAAATCTAGTATGCGCGCGAGGAGCGTAATCTGTTAGCCTAACAAGCTGGGGAATATTTCGTCTCTGCGGTATCGTTGCTGTAGCAGAATTATTTTCAGCGGGCCTCGGATTAACCTACAAAGCCGGAACGTTGAGAGAATTCACCGTAAAAATGTGCAAATGAGGCGAAGTATGTTTTTTTAATGAGCATTCAACCCGACCGTACGAACCCAAAAATACCGACGTGCTTGTTAGCCGAAACGAAGTTCCCGGGAAAAAATTATACTGGATGACCTAGGAATAAGAGGCCAAACCTAAAATTAGAGTGATTATTGTACTCCCGCTGAAAATAGATTTCTGTGCTTATGAATACATAAATCCGTTCTGATTTCGGTCGCATTGTCCCAATTTTTATTTTCACCGAAACGGTCGAGAAGTTCTAGCAGAATCTGTCTTATCAATCGTAGCTATAGTGTCGCGTGCGTTCATGGGAATGAAATGCAAATCAAACGCCACCCGTGTGCATGATGCAAGTATTGATAGTATTGCACATTAATCTTGCTGGACTAAAAATGCAGGAAACATGCAAAATGCATGTGTATTTACAGATTGCACGTACACGTATTTTTCTGGTTTTACTGCTGGGTTTCAATTGTGATTTTTTAATAGAAATGATGGAATTATAAGATATTTTAAAAGAAAATACTATTTTTTCATTCCTGTCATATTTGTCAGTATCTCCTTAAATCTTTATGCAAAATATAAAATGTTCATACATCGTTTCCAAGGAAATGGAGATATATAGAATTTATTTCTTACGTAAATAATTTTAACTGCTTGAAAATAGCTTCTCCATATTTCTACATTTTTCTAATGTTTCTACTAATTTAAGTTTCATTTATTTTTGTCATAATTTCATAATCAGTCTAATCATTAGTAAAAGGTTATCCTAAATTATACATATAATTGGAAAGTGCATGACATTCACGAAGCGATAGCTATCTATAGAAAAACTCAGAATTGAGCTAATGCAAAATATCTTCGAGGTTGAGTATGAAACCGTGTATTTAATAATCTCCATTCGTTTCATTATTTCAAACTTGTTTAGCTGTTATAGATCGCTGAAAACATGATGTTCATATATAATGGTATTACTAAAGTTTTAGTCTGTCGACAAAGTTTGTGCTGGAATCGCAAGTTGTTCATTAAATAATTCAAAATTATCATATTTCTCCGAATTTCGGCCGGCCAAGTTAATCCCTCGGAGTGATTAAAAAAGGATGTACCTGCGCTGAGCATATTTTAATACCTTCCTGGCTGAATATTCTGGGCCGCCCCTAACCTTAGAGGTCGAATTTAATAACTAAAGCTTCACATTTTAGGGAACGTCAGAATTAAAAACATTCGGTTCAAAATGTTGGTGATCTTTTGTAGTTAGGAAAAGTGATTTAACACGTTTCGTTTCCACTAACTAATTAGTACAAACTTGATTCTGTTCTCAATATTATTTTATCAGTCTCAACGAATTAATTTTCCAATTTCAATTTGTGAAACAATTTCAGAAATAAGTTTTGTATAAAAGTGGTGAAATAGAAATCAATTTTTATTAAGTTTTCGACGTAGCACTATGAAATACAAATCCAACTATAACTATGATTGAACATGAAATTACACGTTCAATATTGATTATATTTAATTAATAATCTGCATATAACCTAATTGCAGAATGTATTCCAGATGTATCGAATGCAAGTCATGAGATATAATATAGATATAATGGTATACAAATATACACAAGAACGAAATCATAATAGGTTTCAATCTATTGTGATTTTTGAAATGACAATGTTTAAAGAAATTATAATTTTTGAAATTGCAATTTATAGCTGGAATAAATATTGATTCCATACATTATTCTCTCGTTCGTATTTCATTTTATCTTTAATTGAACGAACATACATCGTCCATAACGTCATGTGTTAAATCAATAAATGCAATTATACTGTACTTAGAGAGAAATCAAACATTTTCAAGTACATGTTGAAATGAGTAAATTTTAATTATTTTATACAATTAATTATGTTTACAACGATCACAGTGGGCGATCAAATGTTTAGAGTCACAGTAAAAAATGATATTTTTTTAGCTATGTGATGTTGTTCACAGTGCTGCTAAATGTACAATTGTAATGTTCAAACATTAGTACCTCATACAAGAATGATAAAAAATCTTATTATTTAAATTTTAATGTAAACACAATCGACTTATATAAACGGTTTTAATTATTTGATTACGCAGTATACAAATAATGTTTTACCCTGAAAAAGACGATTCCAAAAATTAAACTCATGTTTTCGGTTATAGCTGACCAAATCTATTATGTAATAAATAAAAAAATAAAATTTCACTGTACGAAACTACAATTATCTATTTTAAAAACAACTGCAATCAACAATTTGAACTTGAATAGGAAGATGCTAAAAACTGAACGCGTCAACGACGACCAAGGGTTGATTACTCACGCATTTTATCTTCTCCATCGGGGAAATTTCGTAAGGTGCTCGGAAGGGCGAAGGGATTCGCCGTAATTCGTGCCGCTTAGTCTCGGCATGGTGTGATTAATCACCGGGGCGATTCTGAGATGATCCTTATCGTGTTTACACAGCCCTCATCGCCGACAAATTTTTATTCGGCGAGAATGTGGGGGCGGAGATGCAGTGTAAATTAATTCGAGACGATATCTTTCCAAATTCTCCGAGCCGCCCTTACGACTCGCCGGTGCATTATGCTCGAGCACGCGCGCGTCGTTTCCACCCCCGCCGCCCCGGCCCGTGACATCCGGTGAAATATTCGCAAATATATCGGTCGGAACTGGCGCCACGAATTTTTTATCCCCACCTACTCCCGTCCTCGGTTAAATCTTGAGGAAATCTCTTCAATCTGAGTATCAGCAGTCCTATTAGGCGCAGCGCATAAACTTACCCCTCTCCCCTAGCCCTATCCGCTATCTGCACAAGTGGATCATAAAAAAATCGGTCCGTGTTTTATTTGGAAGGCCCGCGCTTTCGTTCATTCTGTCCTCCATTCGGGATTACCGTCTCCGCTTTGTTACGATCTCCCTGCTTCGTAAGTTCGTTTACGTCTATGGCTGCGCTTTATTTTGGAGGCCTCAACGAGAGGAGCATTCCTGATCATTTAATTCAAAGTATTTAATAGATATAATATACAGTCAGGAGCTTAATGGTCACACACACTTTAAATCAGAATAACTTTTTTATGAATGGACCAAACGACTTCAATTTCTCTGTAAGGATAGAAGAATTAGTTTAGTAAATGACGTCTAAAAAATATGTTGAAAAAATGCATTTCATGATGTTCTTCTATCTTGTTGGAATAATTAATTGTATTGGGTTAGAGAGAATCTTATTCAAATTTATTTAATGTTCTTGTTAACAGATTACGAAATTTGCACTTCTAGTTTCTTGAAGGAGTACAAATTGATCCTCTGACAATCCTCGGCCAATCTGAACAACAATAGCAATAGCAGTTTAAAAATAAAGTTAATCCGAATATTATTCCTACTTTCGAGGCTGTTAAATGTAATGTTTAAAATTCAGCCACAACTTCGCTCAGAATACCCGAAAGTGGATCACTTGAAAGTTTTAAGATTCTATAAAAAAATATTTTACTTATGCGGATTTCCTGGCTACAAAATTGTATCTTTCTAAATTCTTATTTCCGGGAGGTGGTACATATATACACATACATATTGATTTGCCGTAAAAACAGTGCGTCCTAGATCTCGCGACTAAATTGATACAGAATGCAGAGAACTTAATCTGCTGGAAGCACTATTACCTGAATATTTGAAGAGGACGAGAATATTCGATGAAAGATGGTTGTGCGTATTGGGAAAATAAATAATAAATTTTGCTATAAATGCCCTTTTTCAGTCCATTAACGGCCGTGACAGGTTTTGTTGCAGCTTTTCTTCAAATCAGTTTTGAAGCAGTTCTTTTTTGGTTCGCTTGTATTATTTTTACGACGACGATATATTTGATGAAGAATAAAAAATATTTTATGAAGATCAATTCATAATCCCTCAAATAGAATCGGCGATGAAGATCATCCCTGCCACATCCTGTATAATTGAGGATATTTTTCCTTGAAATTTTTACGTAAGATTGAATGTATAATATTTTAAACGACTGCCCTAATAATGATTACTTTAACCCTTTGCACTCCGATATCAAGTATAACTCGATTTTTATTTTCGATACCCCAACTTTAACTTCGAGTACCCGAATATTGCAAACTTTCGGGACCCCGACTCGACCCGACTCGATTATCATTTCGGGTAGCCGAACTTTATAAACTTTCGGAATCCCGACTCGAACCCAAACAAATTTCCCGACCCGACCCGACCCGAACCCAAAATTTCGAGTACTCGCACACCCCTACTAATTATAGTTGCACCGTATATACGAATTTTTTATCCAATTATCAAGAACGTACATTCTGCAGCATGCAATTAGCAGCACTTTCTATGTCGCCCATGCCTCATTACCCCCCAGACGAGCAGACTTATGGTGTTACTGAAAATACAACACCGTGAAAGGGACTTCCTGTTTTTCCCCCAAGTTTTCCCGGGTATCGTTTTCAATATTCGCGAGCCGTCGGACCGAAAGCTCCAGGGTAACATTGAAAGCACTGTCATCGTAGAATGACAGACTTCAGACACTTTAATTAGAACGGCGTAGCTGCAGGTGAAATCAGTAGTCAGGATAATAATGGCTGGCGAGAGGACATCCAGTCTGACGACTAATAGGCATCACCGCGTTGATTACGAAGTTGGAAGGAGTGGACGAACAAAGTGACAGGAAACGCCATAGCCCCGGAATGGCTTCTGAATGTAAAGGCTGATCGATAATATCGGGTTCAAATTTTTTTTACGAGCCGGGGGGGCCCCAGCCAAGTTGAAACGGCGACGTCGCTGATTTCGCCGCCAATGGAGGAGAAATGAAACGCCGTGAAAAATGGGATTAACCTCGCCTCTGACCGTGCTGATGGAATATAACATTAGGTTTAACAACGGACAATTCACTAATAGTGGATTCAATATTGATCACTAGACTGCGGATGTTTATGCAGTTTACAATTTTTCTGGACGAATTTTAAGAAAGTGGCATCAAATAAAATCTTGTTTCCAGCGGTAGTGGTCTTTGTAGATCTGAAATAAATAAAAATCGAACAAAACTCTGTTGAATCTTATTTTCTACCATTCTTTAACACTACACCTACCACCACCGGTCAAAATGACCGGTTCCAGATTTATTATTTCACAATTATTGAAATAATAAAAATGATTTTATAAGAATTGATTGTATAAATATCTTTAGTAGAGCACGTATTATAATAGGAGCCGCACAAAGTCTAAATAAAATCAATCTTGTCATTTTTATAAGGGAACATGTACCAGTTACTTTTATAACCTACTTTTCGGTAGGTTTAGTGTTAAACATTTTCAGGAGACATAAATGCATAAACATCCGCAGTCTATTAATCACCGAGGACGTTCTTCTATCACTCGTTTGCTGCTTTTGATAAATAAAATTGTAGCAAAATTAGGTCTGAATGAATTGAGTCCTTCTATAATCTAGTTTCCAGGAATAATAAAATAGCATCAATGATATCGTAAAAATGAGACAAAAGAAGGTAGAAAATATTCTTCCCAAGATAAATATAACTATACTTTTATTATAAGTATGCGAAGGATAAGGATGTGAATGGACTATGGTATCATGGAAATTCTTCATGTTTCTTTTTGTCCTCCCCCACACATTGTTTACGTCATGCTCTTATCCTCTCTTTTCTTCTTCTATCTTATTTATACGAAGAAGTCACGCAACTATAAACAGGATCCTTTCTCTTTGGTTGTATCTGAGCCAGAAGGAAAAAAATCGTGTGATCGTAGGAAACCTTTTTCCACAATCTACACCATTCTTATAAACTCTTTTTTGTTGAAACATCTAATGAAGACCTTAATAGAACAATTGAACATGTCACTGGGATCATTTGTTGATTCTAAACACTTGCAAAAACAGTTTATGTAATAATAGAAAAAATTAAATTTATGTGACAATTTAATTGATAATTTTATTATAATCGGCAGATACAATACAGTGCATACTAACATGTACAGTGACTCCCACTAATATTCGAACACTCTTAAAAAGACGATAACTTTTTTGATATTGTACTATACGATTTGAACATTTTTTGGGAAGCTAGACCAATTAGTTTGCTACAGGATGTGAAAAAAAATTTTTTCAAAAATTGTAATTGATCGGAATTGTAGAAAAAATACTAAAACTTGCATTTTACAACGTTTTTATGTGGATCTATATTGAAAATTTAAAAAATACGCTTTGTAGATCTGTTAAACATTGGCAACGTTAAACATTGCCCAAGAAGTACAAATCTTTTTATTGTTACAGGGAAAATTAATGAGAGAACAAGAAGACATACAAAATAATACAATTATTTCGTTGTACACATAAATATCTGTGATACCACAAGAAACTGCGGAATCTGTCTTTCAGAAGAAAATATCTATTTGTAGACAAAGGTTAATGTTACCCAAGAAGTAACAAGATTTTCCGAAACACTTGAGCCAGAGATTATCGAATCCTCATTTTCGTTGGAACCTCCGAGCCGTGCGCGCATCTCTCCTCGTTGCTTTATTGTTTATGGAATGACAGGTCGGTGTACCCAGATGACAGCGCGTATACATGACATCGTGTACGCCATGTACCACGATGTACATACGCCGCCGAAGATGAATATTCTGGAGAAACGTGCAGCGAAAGAAGGGGACGTGATGTGACGAGCTTTGATATCAAGACGAGAGGCGAAGTTGACGTGTTCCTTGCGGCTCGATAAAACGACCAAAGAAATGTAATTGAATGATGCGGGTTACTGATAGAAATTCCATTCCGCGAAACATTTTCCATGGAAACCAAACATCCGGCGATAACAGAACAGAAATCTGAAGACTTCGTAACAATCAGGAGGTAGTTTCAATTTTTACATGCATTTCGGAGGTCGATGAAATCTTCAGAATTCTCCAGATCTAGAAAACGTATTTTTTACATTTTCAATATAGGCCCACATTCTCCTCCGAGCAATTGCAATTTTCCAAAAAATTTTCTCACGTCATATACTAATGGTTTTAACTTCTCAGAAAACAAAACCAGGTCGTATGGTCCAATATTAAAAAGCTATGATTCTTTTAAAAGTGTTCCAGTATTATTGTGATTCACTGTAAGAGATCAGTTTCCTCAAATATTTATGCAACATTTCTGTTGTTTATTTCAGCTTTACAGTTGCATCAACATCCGCATATGACGATCAAGACATACATCTCAACTCAATGAGGAAATTTCCGTTGCACGAAACGGGATCGAAAATACGTGCGAAAATCGAGGTTCTGCACAAAAAGAGAGAAACCAATCCTAATGATTCTTAGCTTCGTCTTTCTTTTGTTACTTATTCAACAGAATCCCCACGAATAGTCCGAGAACGCCTAAGAACGAAGAAGTGGGAGTCGTCAGTATGCAACGGACGGAGGATTCTGTGCAATGAACGAGGTTCTACTGTATACATAAAGTCAAGCAAAATTGTGCTTAATCAAACCGGTTGCAGGTGGTTCAAAAACCCCGTCGCTTCCTCGTAGGAACCGTCTCCTCGGTCGAAGGGCTGAAGAACAAAGCCCTCCCGAAGAACGGTCCGCTCGTCTGCGCGGACTGCTCGAAGATCCTCGGCGAACTTACGCTCATTAGTCAACGCTGATTCCTTTTCAAGTCCCGAAGACGCGCTATTGTTTACATTCCGATTGTTCGCGTACACATAATATCACGGGCGTCTGAGCGCGAAGCGGGAAAACGGGCGCGACCGAGAAAATCGAGAAACGTCTGCGTAAAAGAGCGAGAAGAGAGTAAGGTATGAAGAGATGGGGGGAGGGGAGTGGGAGGGGAGAGGGAGCACGGAAGATAAAACGCGAGGAAGATGGTCGTGGCGGAAGGGTGTGGGTGCCGCGAGGATGGGATAGAATGCAATAAGATGAGACTTAGTGTGCACTACGCGTCGTAGAATTGACGTGCTCCTTATAAAGCTGAAGGACGAGGTAGACAGCGTAGAAAGAAGGAGAGGGGGTGACGGGGCGGTAGAGATGGTAGAGAAGGTTGTGACGAGCAGCGAGTAGATAGCACAGCCAGGAGAGAAGGTAGGAAGGCACGTCGTGGCTCCTGCACGCCGTGGAAGCCCGATTGTTCTCTGCAACCGACTGTGTCTCATTACTTCGAATTGGCTGGCCGTAGACAATGCCAGCGGGTAATACGGTTATCCGGAAGATGGTTTTCACCGGCCTCCTCTTCGTTTCACCGCTCCCGCTTCTATCTGCCATCGAGCACGACGCCCTTTTACGCTCTCCCCTTGGCCCTCTCACCCCACTCCCGTCTGATCCTGTCTTCCAGCAGAAGGTATAAGCCCTTTTCCCTCACGGTCACGTTAAGAGGTTACCAAGAGCTGCGACTCCCATCCCCCTGGAGCGCGCCTTGCTCGAATAACCGAAAGAGAGCTGAACGATCGGAAGAAAGATGCTGACCGAAGAAGACAATGGACCATCGCGGGATGCTGTAAGCTGGCTCCTGAGTCCAGCCGGACCAGAGAGATAAGGATCGACGATTAACCCGCGATACGGGCGACTGGAGAGACGAGGTCAGCCGGTCTGGACCCGAGGATGCTCGGCTTAGCAGACGGTTCCGTTTGCCCTCGGTCTGTTTCGACCGATCCTCTTTCCTTCTCGCTTCGCTTCGCTGGGGAATAACCAGTTCAGATATGATGGAGCTCTATTGAATACTGCAAGGCGTCGCAGCCGATATTGGATATAAACGGGACGCGTTGACCCAGTACGAGACGGATCTGCCAAATAATCTTTGCCGAGAACCTCCGACCTCCGATGGAATTGCTACGATTGCAATCGGAACCAACAGTTCCGACGATTCCGGTCGGTTTTTGAGCAGTTCCAATGTTAAAGACTGGACTGATGTTTCAATAGAGACGTTTGAATATTGCACTCGGTGCTGTCTATGATCGAAGGACCACCACTCATGTAGACTATGTGAGCTATGCCAGTCTGATGTACCGTGTGTCTGACTGTCTGAAGGTTCTTATCGATCTGATTTCTTGAGCCTAACTCTCCCTAATTAGGTCTCCCAACTTTTGGGTGACTGGGCCGCTTCCGTTTTTAACAGATAAAGTACAACCGCATTCGGAGAAGCTTTTCTCCATTTTGGAATTAGTGGTGCTGCGCAATAGATATGCCGCGAGTTTCCAGCTACGCAAATACCAACATATATGCATGTATACTCGTTGCTAGTTGTAGTCCAATTTGGTTTGATTCTAATGGACTTCGTTGAATTCGACTGGTTTTGCTCTCGTTTCGGACCTCCGTCCATTTCAACAAAGTTCCACCCGAGTTTTGCCCCGTGCAAATAAATCTGTCGACATGCACCCTCGCATCGATCCTCGGACAGTGAAATGAAACTGGTTTAGAGTAATGCCGATCTAACAGGGAATAGAATGTTACAGAAATAAATTTTTGGTTCGACGCGGTTTGTAGGGCGCATTCTTCTTCGCACGCTTCGGTGCAGGCTGCGGGGAAGCGGTTAGGCGAAGCAACAAGTTCGGAACTCGGATACAGGACATTGCTGCAGTTCGGGAGATGCTTCGTTATTATTCAAAGAGTCTCAGAGCCAATCGGTGTGAGTAGATTCAGTCATATTAATCTATTCGAAACACAGTTCTGTTTTATTTTATTTGTTGTTGTATATTTAGTGTGTTGTAATATATTTCCTCTTTTAATCATCTCGATGAGTTGAAAATAATGTAACAATGTCATTCAACTGGTCTAATGTCTGTGCAATTTTATATTTGGCCAATTCACGTTTACCGTTAGTGCATAAAATTAAAGTCAAACAAAAAGATTGAGATACATAGAATAGTGTTTTGTACAATGTTCTGTAGAATGTTCTGTAAAATGTTCTGTACAATGCTCTGTACAATGTTTTGTAGAATATTCTATAGATGTTCTGTACAATTTTCTGTACAATTTTCTGTACAATGCTCTGTACAATGTTCTGTACAATGTTCTGTACAATGTCCTGTACAATGTCCTATACAATTTTCTGTACAATGTTGTTTACAATGTTCTGTACAATTGTTTTTGCACAATTCTTCTTAATTCGTATACAATATAAACAATTAACCTTAATTATGATAAAATTTTTGGCCATTTCAATTTATCTTGTCTTTCGTTTCGGTCAAAAAGTTAAAATCAAACGAAAAGCAAAAAAAGGCGTGTTCAAAAAAATACTGTAATGAATTGGACACCGTCCGACATCTTTTTCGAATAACATCCCGCAGATTTTCGTTAGGTAAGGACGCGGTGTCCACCAAACTTTGTAAGTAACATCGGTGCAGATTTCACGCTTAAAGCGTAATGAAAAAAGCTGGAGATATTATATCACGGGGCAAGTGTAATAGACGGTGAAAAAATTTATGCCGGAAGAGAGACACCGCCGCGCCGCGCAGAAAACTTTCTTTCATTCTAAAAGAAGATGAGAATCGAAGATTAACCGTCGACACGACTTTGAATCGGACAAGACGACGTTTCCAACTCAGCCCGGGTTTCCGAGCCGAGGGAAACTGCTCTGCATTTCAAATCCGCGAAAAGCCGGGAAGCTTTTCGTCACGGACGGTCGATTCAGTTGACTGAGAAGAAGCGGCTCGAGGAAAGAGAATGGGGTCCCTTGGACAGCGCCGGAACTACGCTCTCCGGGCTTTCGGAACAAGACATACAACAAATCGCGTCATTTTTTCCGAGGGGAATCATCGTGGCTTGCGCTAATTCCTGCTGATGAGCATGATCCTTCTCAATTAGTGTAGATTCCTAACACAATATACTTATATTGAAGGTACATATGGATGAGTATCAAAGAGATTCTTAAATGATACCTTGAAAGATTCTTAAAAACCATCGATTTTTCATAGGTATATCTTGGATGGGATATGTTTCACTAATTACCTGACAACTGCTTTTCATCCAAACCTATACGTATCTCGTGAGAAATTAATTATTAGTCAAATTTTATAAGTCAGTAACTAGAGCTGTATAGGTATTTACTCCTCGCTTTAGTAATTTTAATAATTGATGAACCCTCTGATGGTTTATAGACAATCAAAAATTCGTCAGAGCTTTTAGACTTTGATGTAATGCTCCAAAAATCCCTTAAGAGAATCCTCAAACTGTAGCACTGAATTTGAATACGTAAGAATTAAAAAAAACCATTAGTGTGACTCCCATTTTCAATAAAAAAATTGAAACTGAATGTCTACGATCTTGAGTTTCGGATTCGTTTCCTAAAGAAGAGTCAAATTTGAACTCTCGGGACCAAAAGTCTCTGCGAGGCCTCATTTCCGGAGTCGTGGAAATGAGTTCTTGAGACTGCAATGTTAAAGACATAGTTGCAGGTACTGTACTATCTTCAATGTAGGTCTCCGCACCTAAAGGGCTTCAGAGGTGTATCTTCTACTACAAGGTATCTGGGATTTAAATTTCTTGATCAAGCCTGACCTAGATCTATAGACTCTAAATCACTAGTTTCTTCTTTTGCTTCATTCATCTTGGGTCGCTAGAATTCTGGCCTTTACATCCTGGATTGGTTTGAATGGCGTCTTTCGGTTTCAGATTAATTCAATTCGGTTACCGTGGTTCTACAATTACGCAATTTTGGTTTTGTGGCTTTGGATTGGGTCGATTCGAGGATTGCCATTCAACGTGTCTTTATCTGAAGCTGAATCATTTTACTTAAACTGAAGTAGTGAAATTCAATACTGCATTGTCTAGTACCATGCTTGTATAAACAATTCGATGTTAGTATATTTTATTAGTAAAAGCACGAAGAAATTTTAAAAGGAGAATAAATGCACAATCAAAACGGAATATTTATAAATCAATTTTACTAATTTATGCATTCATTATGCACATTTCATTTAATATTACTTGTCCCTCAAAATTCGTATTAAATTTGAGTTGATTGCAGTTTTAACATCACATCGAGACTTTCTATTCTATATTATTAAAATCTCTTCTTACTATTGGGAACGAAAGTTCGTAGCGTTTTTAAATTAAAACTCAAAGATAAAATTAGGATATTTATACATAGATTTGTTCAATAACATATTTTCCATTCTCTTCTATTACTTTTTAATTAATTTTATCTTTGAATATTGATTTAAAAACGCTACGAACTTTCGTTCCAACCTAATGTTTCGATGAACTTTACTAATTTATGTTTATTAGTGCTAACATTTCCACGTTAACTATTAACGAATCAGAAACGATATTTCTTTGCAATTATTATTTATTTATTGTATATGTTTATTTTCATGCGCAAAATAAATTGAAGCATTATTAAATTCTGAACTCTACTAATTTATCCTTGGCTGACATTTCGAGATTAAATATCGATGAGATAGAAGTGGTATTTGTTTGAACTATCTAAATGAATGATCTTATCACAGTCTATTTGAAATTGATGGCACGCGTTTAGCTTGAAATTTGGATGCGAGTGATTAACGAGTACGTGAGAATGCCACATTCATATTTCTATTCTGAAAGGGAAGCGACTCTAAACCGTGGCGTGAATATCGTACGACTGATGCCTAAATCATCGAGAGGTTAAACATCAAACTTTGCTAATTTGTTATCAGCCAGAAAGCTGGAGCGACGTGTAGAAATCTTCCACTCTGACCAATTTGCCCCAGTTACCGAACTTCTAACATTGTTAACCTTCCCGTCCGGACTTATGGGAACTCTTCGCCTCGAACAAAATATATAGATCACCTTCGACTAGACCCACGTGTATGGAAATGAACGCTGAGAATAATAAAAAGCTTTCTTGTAGAGTTCCTTCGACGGGAGTGGTTTATACGATCCTCTAGCGAGTATTTCGGCCGAATATTAAATCTGGAAAAAAGGGCGAGTAATAAAATACTTTCACGAAGTATTTATGATCGATTTTTAACGGTATAAATGCATGAGTCTGCCGGGGACCAAGAATGAATAAACTATAAAGGGAACAGAAAGGATTGACTGATTTCCAATATTTAATCTTGCGTGTTACATATCTTCCGTTCTGATTGTTTTTCACAAATTTTGGATAAAACAAGTGTACAATGAAGAAATCATGTTTATTTGCAGAATGATTATATCTGGAAACGCCACATTGGTTTACAAGTTTACAGGCTCGACATTCGAAAAATGGTTGTTCATCCAAATCATATTCGTAAAGTTATTCTTTGTTGGTTTTTCGAACTTTATTGACCAACCCGATGTACACCCGTTGTGGTGATTAATTTATTGGAAGCAAAATTCAATCAACGAGTCAGAATTCATAAAACAGAATCATATTGCAACGCACAGTAAATGAAGCATGAAAAATTGAAGAAAAACAGAGTGAGTCATGGGATGACAGAACGCCTAAATTGGAGATAAATCGAAAAACTAATTTACTTTGTTGTCATTGAAATTTATTGACTATATATTCATATTATCTACAGAAATATTACGTGTAAAATATCCCAGACAATTTTGAAACATTCACTTTGTTTTCTTTAATTTTAAATCTGAAACGTGGATTTGAATTCATTTTACGGCTCGCACTATGTAACAAAACGTTCTTTCTCTCGAATTCTGACAGACCCGGGAAAGTCGGACCGTATTCATCAGCTCGTTGTAAAAAATGAAATTAGCAAAGTCTCGTAATCCCTCGTCTACATTGCACACGCAAGAAATTGCACAAAGAAAAACTAAGGCTGCTACATATGCTAATTCTTCGCGCTCGTTCTGCTTGTGCAGTCGTAAATTGTAATGCAAGACGGTGCGCGGTTGAACTCACTGACATCGTATAACACATCTTTTTTTCAGCAGGCAGTTTCACGAAGGCATGATCTGCAGACATCTGTGTGTGTAGTATCATTATAAAAATTAAGTCTGAAAATCAAAATTTGCATGTTATATCCTATGTTGTACACATGTAGATGACACTAATCTTTGATCAGATTTAAAAATACATGATTATTCTCATATGCTCGAATAAACCAAATTTTGTTAGGATCTTTTGACTGTAAAACGATTAAAGTAGCACTCAAGTCCAAAATAATACATTTTAGTTTTCTAGTTTTTTATTGCGGCCATTTTGCGGAGCGTGCACCAGGTCGTAGATCACGAGTACTGGCAGAGCAGCTAGTTTAAGGATTAGCTTGCGAGCATTTGGATTAAAGCTGGGATAGGCGAGCGTCGTCACGACATGTCGCCTCTACAAGCCGCGGGTCCTGAAATATGATACATTAACCACCTATCTGGGCTTTTGTCATTCAAATCAGTTAACTCGAGGGCACCGTAGCCGAGTATCCGCCGAGACAACGACGACGACTACGACGATGGCGTCCCTCATACGTTCACTGGAGTGTGCACGAAGTAATCATTTCCCTCCCGAACAATAGTCGAGCCTTGTGCATGTTTCAGCAGTCAGCCGGAACCGGCTGGACACCTTTCGGAGGATCCTCGTAGGTGAGGTCCGCGGGAAGGAAGGTCAGGGAGACAAAGAGAAAGACCAGAAGTCCTCGAGAACGTCTCGAGATGGTCTCCGAGTGCGTCCCCGTACTTGCACTTATCTTTGTACGCGCACTGTTTGCCCAACCACCAAGACAGACCATTTACCATAACGAGGGAAACGGAAACTTCCAGCAGAACTCCTTGCCGCCGCGGCCCAGCAAAAGCTTGCAACAATAGTTGGCCACCGTGAAACCCACCCTCGCCCTCGACCTTTTCCTTCCGCCAACCTGTCCCTTTCTTTCCACACTCCCCCGTTTTCTGTTGCGTCCCCCGGCGCTTTCCTACTGTTCCCCATGACCCCTACTGTCAACGCGAAGAGGTGACGAAAGTAATCGTGCTAACGCTCTTCAGGCGCCGAGCCGATGCCAATTGGACGCCGTTCGTTTGCGCGCGTTGAAAGAGCTTTTCTTCATCGGATGACTCGATTTCAACCCTTCATGCCCGAGCAGTGATACAATATTTTTACTGGGTTGAGCAGTAACGATGATCATCTTGAATATCTCTGAAAAATGATGTCTCAGAGACGTGTGGATCTTGAGAAACAATCTCCGCCCAAGCAAATCTTTGTTTTGCAGTTTGTCCCGGGTGAATGGCGATTCGAGTGAATTACGGCGGACTGATTCATTGACGTAATGCCAAGATTGCTCCCCCGCGCTCTGTCCAATTAAGACTATTATTGATGGACATTTAAACTGTGTTTATTTGTAATCTAACGGGGATACGTGATTGGCAGCGATCTTGTTCTAGGTAGTGCCTCAATTTACCGAGGGAAAGTTTGAAAGAACGCGTATTGATGTTACCGGTTCCAGGATTGCGCAGCCTACACAATTGATTCCATTGGTTTCTGAAGAGTAATCAGTGTCCTCGGAAACCAATAGGATCCGAATAGGCCGATCTTGTCTATCGTAAACAACGTGTTCCAGATCTTTACGGACGGAAGAAACTATTAGGAGATCGAGGTCGCGCTGCTGTTCGGAAGCATCTGGGCAATCGATAGAAGAACTCTACGAAAAATAACATATGTGGACTGCTCTTTTTTTACACATCTGCCTCGAAAAACAGGTCCCAGCATTTTACAATTTTTACTATTCATTTTTGTGTACATTCTGGAAGATCGAAGATTCTTATTGATTGAACATATGTAGATATAAGATCCTTGCACGACGAAAAACAATATATTTGAATTCTTCTTTTACCAGACATTTATCTGAGACAAACAGGTCCTGATATTTCACAACAATTTGTGCTGTACATTTCTCTGTATATTTTTCGATGGCATCAACAATGTTTTTAATTGATTGATGTTGCGTAAGAGTTTGTGAAACATTTATTATTGATTGTACTACTTTTAAATCAGAGCTAAAAGGAAAGGTATTCACATTCAACATAAAACATAAGTTTATAATACAATACTATTTATTGTTGGTCATCTCTTAAGGAAATTCAGTGGAAAATATCTAAAGAAGTTTCAAAAATAAGGTTGTATTATAGACGATATAATTTACTCTCAAACTACATTTTACTAAACTTCACCTTAACAACCCAGAAATTTGTACCGAGAAAATGCCAAAAATCCAAATTTTAATAGGAATTAGGAATTAGGAATTAGGAATTAATTAGGAATTGGTTAAATATAATGAATTTTGTATGGCTTTGGAAGAAGAGATACGAGATACGTTAACACTTTATCTACCATTAATAGGATTTTCAATAATTGTGCTGCACCAAAAAAAAACATAGAAATTTTCTTTTACATTGCAATCTTAAATGAAAATATTAGATGACGTTATTGAGGGTGACTTGTTAGTTCACAATGAAAATTGCTATTGCTCTTGAAGGTTCCATTAAAAAGTGTTCGGCCATATACAAAATTATGCAATAATCACCAGTCGGTAATGTGTTAATATTCATAACGGTTGTCCACCCCACTTATATTTTACAAGTTAGACGCGATTATAGTGGGGTGGACTACTATCATGATTAACAATAGATCTGAAGTCATATCTCCCAGAAAAAAAGTTGCAAAAAGCAAAAATATATTCCATTGATTTTAAAGAGCTGCCTTTCACATCGTTAATCTAAAAGTACACAATTTACACGATTTACACAATTTCTAAAAATTGCACTGTACTTTTCAGTACCATTTGACACATTGAAAGAAAAACACAACGACACAGTAATCGCAGACAATGTAAAGGTTGCTAATTTGTGTCTCTTTGATCTAACCCGATTCCGAGGCTCGCATAATCGAGCCGATCTCGCCCAGGGGGAACAATGGAATTTTTTCCAAGGACGTAGAAATGTTTTTCAGCCTCGCAAGACGTTCACGTAGACGGAGAACGTCAGCCGTGCCATCGCGGAATATATTACGAGTTTCGAGCACGTATAAAGGCTAGTTTATAGGCGGACGGATAAAGAAAAGTTTCAAAGGATCGAACGAACGTGCACTGTGGTCCTACGATCGAAGGTCGGCGAACGATTTTTCAGGTATGTGACGAGGAACGGAGACACGAGCTGCTTCGTTACTGTTCCGACGCGATAACGTCGATAAGCTTCAAAACTTTCCAAGTATGCTGCACTTCGGAACAACTATAGCGCGGCGGCCCGCTTTTTCGGAGACAGTTATCAGCGAACTACGATTATATATGCAAGTTTAAATTTTGATAGGCGAACTTAGAGAAACTAGAATTAAGAATTCATTTACTTGGCGATTCATTCAACAGAATGATCCTGAGTTACTGTTTTGAATTTTCTCCTAATGTGTTCAGTCTTTTAAATTTTCTTCTAACGTGTTCAACTAAACATTACAAGAAAATTTAAGAGACTGAACACGTTAGAAGAAAATTGAAAAAACTAAAAATTACAAGAAAATTTAAGGGACGGAACAGTCAGTCTTTTCAATTTGTTTCTAGTCATTTGAATTTTTAAGATTTGTTTTAAATGGTCGAAGATACCCAGTTGAATATTTTAAACATTCTACTTCTTTTACGTTGTTCCACGGTTTGGGACACCGTAAACATTCAACCACATTGGTGACATCTCATATCATTTAAATATACATGCACAGATCATTAAAAAAACATTTATATAAAATATTTTTATGAGAATTTGCATTTCATATTTGCATTAGGGATACTGCAGTTAAACCATACAAAGCTATCCCGTATAATTATTTTATATATTGAATAACAACCGAGTTACTAAATGCACCCTGTGTATTCTCGTCTACACGATCGTTTTTCTGCAAAAATAACGGATCCCCGTCAGTTTCCCCGAAATATTTAACAAGCCCCACGTCGTGCAAGTGTGACGAGTGTTCATAAAAGGTTTATTGATTTGCCGCAATATTCTAAAAATCGGAGATAGCTGGAGCGCGACAGAAGAACGGTGCCAGGACATTTAATATACATGGAGCGGCGGCAGAGCAATCGATGGGACTTGCTTATTGGCAATTTGTCGAGTGATGAGATGGGATGTAGAAACCTAGTAACGAGGAGGTTGTTTTCCGAAGACGAGAGTGCCTTCCGGCATAAAATCGGCCCTATCCCTTCAACCTGGCCATCGGTTGGCATGACCGAGAGGAAGGGGTCCGAGGGGTTGGTCTCTGGATCTAGAAAGTAGGCGGATGGTAGAGGGCTTGGAAAATAGGGGATGGCGCGAGGAGTCTTTCGCGGGATGCAATTTATCCTGTCGCATTAGATTCAAAATAATTGATCCCCCGGGCGGGTGGAGAATAGCGAGTCATTACTTCAGACTGATGGCACCCCCATCGCCCTGGCTGGCCGGAGGAAAATAAAAACTCGGAGATCACCTGCTCCCGATGAAAAATTTGACGGCCCCGGGCCCTGAGAACCGGAATCGGGGCGGGCAGGGGAGAAGGGAAGCCTTTCGAACGGGTTGTTTTCACCGGAATGAGCAATCCGCAGCTGCAACACCCGGGGAAAATTCGTTGCCAGGAACCGGTGTACTCGTCCATCTATTTCTTAGCCCGGTTCCCTCTGCCTCGAAGTAATCCTCATGCAGCCGAGACCCACTCGCGGCTTCAATTCCCCAAAAAATTCGGAACTCCGAACGGAAGTGACGTTTTCTCGAAATGTAACTCTCACGGTAATGTCTCGATACATTCGAAAGAGATGTGCACGGTATTCGCGAACAATTTATCTCCATTACCCCTTCGAGGGGCCCAGAAAATCGCCGGGAAGTACGTGGTACGGGATTACACATTTCGGTGAAACTATAGGAACTAATTTTTATTTTTAATTATTTATTTATATGAAACTTTTATCAACATGTTCGTGGTTAGAATGAAACTAAACACGACACAATTCGGAGCACAGTTATTTATTTAATTGAAGATTTAGTATAACCTCGATTATCCGAACCTGCAGATCTCAGACCTTCAAACATGTGTAATTTTTGTGAAGGTATACATCTTCATAAAATACCTATAAAAGTACGTATAATGAGTATAGACTGCGGATCTTTATGCAAAATAAAAAATATTTATCTTTGTTGCACTGATGTTCTTAAATCTTTCTAATATGGCTCCTGCTTTAAATTGTGCGTGCCAATTTTTATCATGAATGCGTCAAATCCGCAGTCTAATAATATATGAGTACGATTTTTGATTTTTGTTTTTTGTGCAGCTATATGTTTCAAGATTTCGTTAATCGCTCTCTAGTGGTTTGCATGGAAAAATCACGAACTTTTTCCGGAGTGATTGATGTCGCAGTGTGCACGCACACAGAATGGAAATCGATGACACAACGAAACGCTCGTTTATATTTTTAGACGGAATCGTATGTTCAACTTTGACGAGCACGATGAATTTTTGACCCACTTTGCCGAATGCCGTTCGATTTGTTTCTAGCGGATCTATGTACTCCGCATGAAAGCAGCAAAACTTTCGAAAGCATCTAATATTGATCCTAACCTAAGATTGATTCCTAACCATTGACATTGAAACGCTGCATCGGTAAAAGAAATCAATAGAATGTAAACAAAAACAATTCTGGGGTAACTGTACCGATTACTGCGGTATCATGCTTCGATCGTACTTTATTTTAACACATTACCTACTGGCAGAGTTGGGCAAAAAAATCAACGATCGACGAACAAATTTCTACTTCAATCGTGTGTAATCGCAAACTTCATCAATCGATTGAATCAATCGTCCATTTTTCAATGATTACCTTTTTTAATCGTACACATTAATCAAAATCAATCTTGGTTAAAATTTTAATCGATTAATGCCCAACTCTGCCTACCGATGATTGTTCCATAATTGTTGAAAATCTATGGTTCATGGTTGAGGATTTTTTAAAGGAATCCTTCAATAGCAATCCTAGCAACAGCAATTTTAATCATAAACCAACAATTCACCCTCAATAACAAAATCCAAGAACTTCCTTCGGGATTATTGTGTAAAATACGATTTTTAAGCTTCCATTTGGCGCAGCACAATTATTGAAAAGCCTATTAATAGGTTATCGGTAGATAAAGTGTTAATATTATTCCTAATTTATCATGAAATAATAGTGGTGTGTTCTGAATACAAAAAGAATGGTTGCCCTCACAATCTAATACAACATAAGAAAATATTAAAAATAAAATCGATAACATTTTGTATGTATTACTGTGGACGAAAAATAACCATGTACCAATTACTGCGTACCCAAACTACGTATCTAGGCACTAATTTAAATAAATCTTGAGTACAGTAACAAATAAATAATATTCTTATTTATATTACATTTTAAATGAATAAATCTTTTTTTAACGCCGTGATATAATATTATCACATGAATAACTAAATACATTCTTTTAACAAATATTTGAGTAATATTTATTATCTTTATCTTGAAGCTGTTTTTAATTAAGAATATTGTGAAGTTTATAACGTTTCACAATTACATCTACTGTATTTAAAACTTCTGAAAATAAGACTGTATCTTTCGAAAGTGAATTGGGACAGGAAAAAAGTTGCGGGCAAGAGATCCAAATCAGCAATTAACACGGTTGTCGATCAATTGGCAGACTTTATGAAACGTTCTGTGATGTTCACGCGAGCGAATGAAGGCTTAACGGGCGCGACACGACCCAGCAAATCTGCCGTAATAATTGGATCGGGCGTCAAATTTTCCGACATTTAATAGATATCAGTGAGAATAATATGCTTCGTGACGGCGCGAACGCGAACGCGAAAAGTGCCGCGCCGTTTAAAATGAAATTTGTATCCGTGCGAAGGTCGCTTTCATATTCATGATCTATTAAAATTCGCCAGCTCTACGTAATAGAGGACCGAAATGATTGAAACCTGAATAAAACAGCGAATTCTGTATCGGTCGCGGTGTGCGAGTAATTAATAATCGTAAAATAGCGGGCACATGATTGACCCTATGGAACACATTACAGTTGTGTCACTCTCACTCTCTCTCCGTGCATATGTATATAGATATTTCGAAAAGAATAACTCACGTATATCGAGTGCTCGAACATAGCGCGGCGGAACGATCAGAGACAGCAGTGCACAGAACTTAGCAATTATTGGCAGGCAATCAGTCTTCATGGTCGCTGCGGTGCGGTGCCTTCATGGAAGCTCGGGGCAATCGTCTGAAAGCACAGACAAAATGTCTACCTTAAAATTTATTTGCTTTTAATCAATGGTTAAAAGCGTTCTCCTTGCCTTTAACCTATTTCTCCACTTTTTATCGGGAATATTATTTGTGCAGACCTATATAGACCTAATCGGGAAATTCTTATTCGTTTGAGCCAACCGCGATTCTCATCTCGAAATTGCAGAAACGGATCGTTTAACTTACTTAATGGTTCACGGTTTAATTGAATTTATTTCAATATATACACTACTGTGCAAAAAAAGAAGCACCCAGTATAATTATAAGATATAATTTTTCAGAACTTACTGTGTTCTTATTTGATTTTTTACGCTTTTGTTTCTTTTGCACAGTAGTGTATATTTTATCGACTAACACGTCGCACTATTTGATGGACGAGTATATATTTC
The DNA here is from genome assembly GCA_028455795.1 of Lasioglossum marginatum. Taxonomy (NCBI): domain Eukaryota; kingdom Metazoa; phylum Arthropoda; class Insecta; order Hymenoptera; family Halictidae; genus Lasioglossum; species Lasioglossum marginatum. The sequence goes on from CM052252.1 coordinate 3,359,972, forward strand.
ATTTGGAGTGTAAATGTTCTTGAGAAATTCTTGAGAGATTTTTGAGAGAAAGTATATATCAATGATTGTCCACACATATTCGATCACATACATTTTTATATACATTATTCATCTACGACGTGGAAGGCCGTTTTCAACCTGTAGGAATGCAGATATAAAACACTGCACGTCAAATATTTTTCCTGGATGTATATCATTCTAACAGTGCATACAAATCTACATGTGACGTTTGAGGCAGTTTTACTATCACAGGCGTTATCGCAAATTTTAGATGCATGACGCGAAGTTGCAATTTAATTGAACTCTTTCGAATATAATGCTGATCGTTAAACATTCGTCAACATTCTCAAGTCATAAATCGTAAAGCGGATCTTTATAGAAAAATAAAATGTTTATTCATCATTTGCAGAAAAATGGAGTTAAATATAAATTTATTTGTTATTTAAATAATTCTAATTGTTTAAAGATAACGTCTCTATATGTATTTTTATATATTTCTATGTTATATATTTATATGTTTTAACACTAAACCTACCGAGCCTTAATAGTAACTGGTAGATGTTCCCTTATGTAACTGACAAGTTTGATTTTATTTAAACTTTGTACGACTCCTATTGTAATACGTGCTCTACTAGAGCTATCTATATACACTCATTTCTTATAAAATAATTTTTATTATTTCAATAATTGTGAAATATAAAAACGGATGTGAAAACGGTTATTTTGACCGGTAGCTTTAGTGTTAAGTTTCACCGAGTTTCAGTTTCATTATAAATGCATAAAATCCGTTGTCTAGTTATTAGGTACGAGATAGAACAGCAATGAGATAAAACATACCAGGTAAGTGTCAATAAAAAAAAATAAAAATTGTTACTGTCGTCTACAGTGTATTAAAGAGAGATTGTGGGTCCTGTAGCAATCAAAATTGGATCTGAAGATCAGTCGCACGTTCGGCAAATACGATTCCGGGCCGCGATAAATCATGCTATTAAGGCGGCGTGGTAACGGGGTCTCTCGCAGATAAATAACCGGCGTGACTCAATATACATTACAATACAAAATACCTGCATTCATCTCGCAACCGTCTATCGTAACAGTCATCAATCTCCGGGCGAGATACCTCATCGGCTCTCCTTTTTATTCCGCGCGACACGCACGGTTGTCCCCCCCGCCCTCGCAATTCGACCGATATCGTTCCCTTCCAATTTCGCCTCTGTTGTCCTTGGATCGGATAAAACCATCGATCGTTTTCTCGGTCACGTATATGTATAGAAAGAGAGAGAGGGTGTTCGCCGAAAATTTTCAACCGGTCTCGCCGACATATTTCGCCGAGCGGCCCGAGGGGCGGTTAGGGGATGGAAGCGACGAGGGCGGCCGCGAGGCAAAAAGAGCTTAATCGACTTAAGGGCAAAACCACGGCTGACCCAGGTGTTCCTTTTGCTTGGCACGAGCCTGGACAACCAGTCAGCCCCCCGGTGGTCTCTGCGGTACGTGTGTCGCCTAGAGAAACACAGAGAGACCGACTCGTAATCGAGTCCCCGCTCAATTAGCCCTACCTTGCACTTTTTCGTCTCTCTCCCGTCGTCGACGCTCGCGGACAGCTAAGAGCCGGCCCACCGAAGAAGACAGAAGACAAACCGACTCTTCTCGGCTCCCTTCGTCGTCCACAGACGAACCGGAAACGGCTCTTATGGTCACGCAAGTGCCCAGTTAGATGGGCCGGCCGCCTCCGCGAAATGAAGAAAGGAATTTCGCTTGGATCGCTCGCCGCGCCGAGACAAAGGGTAACTAATGGCATCGAGGCCAATTGATTGCTAACAAAAGGGACCCTGTCGTTAGCTATGTGCGATGCAACTCGACGTATTAGGGAGCACCTCCTCTCAAACGAAAGTAGATGGTTCGGCAGGTGGTTTTTCAGGGAATCAAATTTAGGGGATGAAGTTTTTTTGAAACAAATTGGATGATGTTGATTCATATTTTGCTGTGTGGGATTTGGAAATGAGTGTGACATTTAGTAGTTTCTTTTCGTAATATCAATTTTAAAGCAAGGGATTCAATAAAAATTTATTTCACCTCTCAATAATTTTAATTGAGAATCATATGATATTCTGGAAGTCTCTTAATATTTTTACTATTTCGTAATTTATTTATCCATTCTTGTCGTAAATTCATACCATCTACAATCTAGCTGTGAATCATGTAGGTGTGCCTGACTAGTTATTGGTTATTCCACTTGCACACTCACTGGTGGTGATATAACTTCCACCTTGACATTACTTTTCACTGTCGTCTATTTGAAAATCAAATAATATCTCTGCGAGTATTTATATGTTAATTCTGGTGCTAGATTAAATAATTATGGGAACAAGTAAAATATGAACGTCTGGGAAACAATTATTTGATCATGACTAAATTGTTGGTCTTTTTGCAAATGTAGAGTTGCATAAATATTTTCTACAGGATTATACAAAAAGAGGAGTAACTCTAAAAATCCTTTTGTGTATCAACCATTCCAACAAGTGAAAGTAAAGTACAAATTCTATTAAATTGTCATTGAAAAATATTTTGTATTATATTTCATACATTTCTGAAAGCTACAATAAGATCTGTATTTCAATTATAATCTACGAAGAACAGTTTATGAACATGAGAAATATTGGCAATAATCTACCTGTGCCTACTTTTACACGGTTAATTCTAGAGCGTCTGTTCTAAGTCTGTACCTCGTCTATTGCACTTTTATCGGTACTGCTAATAGGTCATATATATCTCGTTAATATGGGCGCGTTTAAAAGCGTCCATGCCAGTGCACTATTGATTGCACCCTACGACTTTAGCACCATGTTATCACGTGTAGGATAGGTTCGCAGTACGTAATACGCTTTACCGGAGACATTTGATGTCATTACTACAACGCTTCGTTTAATAGTATTTTACAGTGAGACTGCTATTACTCGTAATGCGTTGTCGCGTGAAATTTGTACCATTAATGCGACAGAAATTACAGAAATATAATAATTAAACAGCGGATTCTATTAGGTTGGCAACTAAATTTGCGACCTTTTGTTTCGTAATTCTTTTATTGTATCATTATAACCTCATTCAGTGACCATTCCTTTTGACCTGTATGTTATTGGAAAGCTCTGAATTTTGTGATTAATTTGATATAAAATACTCGTGTTTAAAAAATATATGTATTTAATAATATATATATAAAAGCTTGCTAAGACTTTAAGAAAAAAATCTCACGTAATCTTCAATGTATTAAAGCTATTACGAGAAAAGAAGTATCTAAATGTTTATTAAGAATTATTTAAATTTGCATTTCTGTCTTTAATAGATTCTTCTAAATATAATTGCTTATACTGAATAATAATGATGAACTCATATAATGCATTAATTTAATTGCATGTGTAATGTAATCACAAGCTATTCACGTGTAATATCAATTTGTAATATCTTGCCAATATCAAAACCCAATTAAACAATTTTATCATGATTAATTGAAGGTAGATTTCGTAAATGATCTAATGAGAAGTAGAATAAAACGAGAACGTATAAAAAGAGTGAAAAGGAGCGTGCAGAGGAATCTTTGTACTATAAATGAAATAAAAATCGTACATTTACAATTCACTAAGAATAAGATAAAAAGAGTATATTAATCATCAATTTTAGTAAATGTACACATTCCTCTATATTGTACAAATGAACACAAATGATCTAGCAATCAACATTTTTACCCTTAACTGGTTATACTCTGGCCTATTATGACCCTAGCAAAATATCTGTACATTAACTTTCGCTACAATATTGCACAATAGTATCTGAGAAAATTTAGACTGAATGATGGACAGGTTCTAGTACGTTCTGGCATGATGTTTCGTAATCAGAGTGAACACTGTACCACTTAAGGGTTAAATATGTCCCCAGAAGAACGACTCTTTCTGTTCTAAAAGAGCCATAAAAATTGCAAATTAAATAAATTCTTAAAGGGAAGAGGCATTCGATAAGCGGCAACTGGATAGACTGAAAAAGGTACGACAACGGAGCATAGAAGGACGCGAAGGACGCTGAAGTTTCACCATTAAAAGAAGTCAAGAACGGCTTCATGGAATTTTTCGAGACCCGGAAGTAGTTTCACAAGGACTTCCCACCCCCCTTTCCCCGTAATGACAAGGACCGCCGGGCAATTCCTTTCTGCTGCCACTGCAAAATACATTCGAGATTTTACGGACTCCTGGCTGGAGTCAGTGAAACTCGCGGATTGCGGCTGCCGAATGCTCGAAATCCCGAAGGACGGATCCCTGATGATACCTGCTTCGTTCTCTGGGTTATAGTATATACATATATATACTATACAGCTGGATAACTGCGGTTCAAACTTTTGCGAGTGGAAACCACCAAAATGCACCGTCAACCCCGTTCAAATATTTCGGCTTTTAATTGGCCGTCAGTTAATGACGAATATTTCCGGCTCGAGTGAAACTCGAGGAGCGGGGCGCAGGACTTGCACTAATTCATCGTTAGGCCAAGATAATGTAACGAATCGCTGGACTTCGGCTTAATACGAGTTCGCTGCGCCGAGGCAGAAAATTGTTGCGGGTATACATTACTTAAGTTTAGTTGGCCGATGTTCACCTAAGGCTGCGGTAATTCCCATAAGAGCTCTATTTACACTTTCAGTGCTCGTTTATTCTAATGCTGCCGGTTGTATACAATGTGCCCTTTTACCGGAGCAGAACAGCAACGCGATACGCGTTCACGATGTTCCGCGAATCATCCCATAGAAATTTCGTCACGCGGGAGTTCGTTAATGAAAATCCACGAAGTTGGATCGGGGTCACTCGAAAAATAACGATACACACCGTGCTGGCCCCCGAAAATTCGGTTCGTTAAAGCGCCCGATGATTTAGATTATTTTCTGTTGATTCATTTTCGAAAGATCCGGGCTTTTTTTCAGCTTCGGTGTTAGTAATTATGGTTTAGCGGAAGTAACAATGCTCTTGCTTTATACAGAGTAAATGCTTGTTGTTAAAAATAATAAAATTGTATATCAATCGATTTAGGAAGATGTTGGAAGAAAAATATCCGTGGAACGTCGATCGGGACTTTATCGATTACAGATGCGAGTTCCGTGAAGCAAATTTTCTAAAACTGCTCCCAAGGTAGTCGTAGCATGCTCGATGGGTTTCATGTGGAACAAGAGAGCGTTCTCTTAAAGTACATAGACAAGTTAGTTTGAAAATCGTTTATTTTGCCTGTTTTTGTAAATAATTGCTTCGATGTAACAAATAATAGCTTCACTCTCGACGACGGACTACTTTGGGGCTGATCAACGGTCTTTCATTACTGGTCTACCTTCAACAATCTAAAGGTTCACTATTTTTCCATGTGACCGCTGGACGCAGTATTGCAGTAGAGGTTTGACGGTGTGACGAGTATCTCTGAGCCAGTCTACATTCTTCTTACAAATGTTTAGAATATAAGTTATCAACATGTAAAATACAAACATTTTATGTATGAAACCACAATGAATAAATAAAGACTGTAATTAAAAAGCGTATCTGCGTATATATTTATTGAGCCACTAACTTTTCCCGAACTTCCAACTTGTCGTTGAGTTATACCACTGATTTTCGCTAAAGTTTACGCCCGTTGAACTTGTTATTGCGTTGCAATACTGATTTGGAATGGCAAAAATAGCGAAACTTCGGAAAACAAAAATTTGTCGACCACCCGGCTTGCCGTTGAGTTGTACTACTGAATTTCGTGCCACCTCCTTCGGTATCATATTCTAATACAGAGTTCTACATTTACGGATTTTCGAAAAATTTTCAACCGTCTGGCTTGTCGTTGAGTTGTACTACTGAAATTCGTGCCACCTCCTTTGATATCATGTTCTCCTAATACAAAGTTCGATTTTTCGGAATTTTCGGAATTATTCAATATTCAATGTCGTGGTGAGATGAGAAGAAGGACGACACGGGTTGATCGATCTTCTTCTAATTGTATACACATCAAAACAGTGCTGAAACGAAAATCGTCGCAAAAAATTAATTTTTCGACTGGGTACTATTTGGAGCCTCCTAAAGGGGTTTCGCGATAAGATACATCGAGCTCTTAGTAATAATCATTTGCCAAACGGTCCCGAATCTGTGATCTAATATTCCCCAGGATCCCTAACACGTTCCGCGATAATTACCCGAGAAGTTTTCCCATAATCGTTCGCGCGGCAGATAAATAGGCGCAGACGTAGCCGCGAAGCTGAGAACTCAGCTTGTTGTAGCAAAATACACGTATATCCAGGGGAAAAGTGGCGGAGCCTAACGCGTTCTACAAACAGGCCTCCGTTATCTTGGAGGGGTTCGTTCGTTCGGAATTCTACCAGGGGATGGTGCATGTAAAATTGTAGGGGGAGGGACCGTCAGCAGGAAGGGCGAAAGTTCTCTTAGCACTCTTATGCGGCTGGGATAAGTTAAAACCGCAGGGTACGCGATAATAGCCAGCGATACGTCCGCCGGGATAGGCGGTGTGTTCTGCCAGCCATTCAGAACGAAAACTCCCTTGCGAGTACGTCTTGCATAACCGAAAGACTGTGTAGATATTTCTACGGAGAGATTCCAGTTGTACGTCATCTACAATGTTGCAGAACATACTGGATTTTATCCAAAATGATATGCTTGGGCTCTCGATACATTTTACAGAGATTACTATTTAATAGAATATTCCTTCAACTAGCAATGACGATTTTATCATCTCATTTTTAAAGGGGTTGTTCCGTGAATTCTTTTCAAAGTAATTGTACCACTTACGTTATATTTCTTGTGATTAGTAAACTGCGGATCTTTATGCATTTATAGCAAAATTGAGTAGATGAAATTCGAAATTGTTAGAAAATTTGAAAAATTGAAGATGTCAATATATGATTTATTCTCTGTTAAGATCATTAAGGGAAGGAATAACATTAAATTTAGTTTCTATATCTTACAATCGATGCAGACAATTTCTATTTTGCATAAAGATCCGCAGTCTAGTGATTAGTTTACTCATCTTATTTGTCATACAGAACAATTTTTTATACAATTTTAGTTACTTGTTTTGCTGATTCTATCACACAATAAATTCATGTTTAAAAATCGTATGTTGCTGGTGTGGATGGTTCGAAATCTCAGGGCGAACTAAAATATAAAAATCAAGACAATTCTCAATCAATATGGTTGTCATTACCACCTCTACCAAAAGAAATAATTTATAGTCTCCCTGGATGTCGTCTATTTGAACACACCACTATAGTGTGGCTCACTGTTTAATCTTATTTTTAACACGTTCCGTGCCACGTGTACCATACATGTTATACGTTAAATTTTCCACTCAGGTACCATCGATGGTACACGCTGAAATATTTATTTAATTCGCTAAAAACATATATTTTATAATAAATTTAAGCCCGTAGAATATATTTCCACAAAAAGAATGAGGCGTTACAAATTGCAGTATAGAACAAAGCACGTAACTTTGTATAATTGCTATATATACAATACTAAATAATGAAGGTATATAAAAATATCAATGTGCAAGCGTGACACCCATTTTTGTACTAATATAGCTTTTATCTCACAGTTGCTAAGAGACTAAAATCGATTTCTCTGATGTGAGCAAGTTGAACAAACGTGTTATCGAGCCTTCCTCGTCGGGAACGTCTGTGTTACGTCCGAGGGAAGCACACCGGCACGCACAAAGAAAAAATGGGCGCGCCCGAGGCAGGAATTCGCGCCAAAAATGTTTCATGGAATCTCGCCTGTGCATCCATGTTTCATCCGCTCGGATGTTAGCGAGAGTACACAGACAGGTATCGGAGATATCGTTTAACGATACCGGGACGATAGGATCGCGAAATCGATAGAGGACTCGCGTCGAAACCCCTGTCACCGTTGCGAGACTGGCTCGTAACCGAGGAGCCGTCCATCCATAGGCCGCGTATCTTCAAAAGCGTGATGTCCAGGGAATCAGAGAAATGCACCGGGGGCCCGTGCCGACAGATCCGGTAACGGGATGAAAAACACGCGAGCCCGTTCACGGGGAAAAAAAGAGAGCGTGTGTCGTCGACGAGCACCGATGAGAAATATGGATAACGGAAAAGCCACCGCGTTACGGTTCTATTAATCTCGCGGTACGAGCGACGCCCTCGCTGCACCGGGACGCAAAGAGCTCGCTAATTTTTGGGATTACCGCGACGTACACAACAGGTTGGTCTTAAAGCGCTGGGAACGGTTCCTGAAAGGCAGCTTCATAAAACGGCCGCGAATATGCTGAAACCGAGATTCATTACTTGCCCCGCTGTGTTTACTCGGTACCGTACTTTCCGATCTCTCTGTTTTCTTGCTCGCGTTTCCCGGGGATTTAATGGATAAGCGTTAGGCAAAAGATTCATCGATGGTGCTCGGTGAATTTGTCAAAAATTCGTTCAGGTATTCGTGGTTTGTAAATTGCTGTATATCTCGAGTCCTGTCAGCTATTTTTATCTAAAAAATTAGGCGGTATGACAGGCAATGGAGTACTTAATAATATCATTGGCGAAAGGATTTTTCATAAATAGACGGCGGATCTTTATGTAAAATGAGAATTTTTTACCTGGATTGCAATGGATTGAAGTAAAATAAAATGTTATTTGAAAATAATATAACAGTATTTTTAAATTCTTCTAATATTTTCATTGTTTTAAATTACGTCAACTCATTTTTGTCATAAATGAACAAAATCCGCTGTCTAGTTATAAACGTTATACGAATGGAATTAATAAATTTATCAATGAAATTTACTCAATATAAAAATTCTTCAAAACATTTATGGCAAAGTTACTGTAAATCTCGAACCCAATCAGCTATTTTCATTTTAAGAATTAGACGCCGTGATAGCCAATGAAGTACTTAATAACATCGTTGGCAAAAGGAATAGTTATGAATATTAAACGGCAAGGAATAATAAAATAATATTTACCCAATGTAAAAGTTCTTCAAAATGGTGTTGCATTAATAGTTGCTGTGAATCTTGAATTCTTTTATTGAAAAATTGGATGATGAAACAGCAAAATGAATACTTCATAACGTCGTTATGAAAAAAGCCTAATATAAATCGTTAACTGCAAAACATGATAAATGCATCAGTAAAATTTATCCAATATAAGGAAGAATTCGTCCTATCAGCCACTTTGATTAAAAAAATTAGATGGTATGACAATGGAGTACTTTATAAAATCGAGGAATTGTTAGAAATATTGAACGGTAAGAAAAATAGTCCCAGCAATATCGATATCTTTGGCCCCAACGAATCGTAATTACCTGACAAACTATATTACAAGTATGACGGTCTACAGGGAACGAAAAGTAATAAATTGCACGAACTCGAAACGATTAAGTAATTATCTCACAAAGCGATTCATTGCGGTCCATGAATAGTCATGTACCGATGCAGATACGAGTTCCTTTGTTTTCTCTCTTTTTCGCGAAGAAAGAGTGATCATTTGGATGCACCGATGGGCCGGATAATAACGATCGCGGCACGTTCCACCGCGATCATGCAAGGGAAACAGCCAGGACTTATCGGGAATATCGCTTATCGATACTTTTTTAATGCCACGGACGCGGCAGCGCAGCAGGAACGGGATAATACTTGAAGATCGGCGAATGACGGGTTAAAGGGACGAAGCGGGTTTTCGCCCCAGCTGTTTCTAATCGGCCAGAGAATAACGTTGCACCGCTGAATGCAAGCATTGCCTAGCCTCCTTAGAGAGAACGTCGAACAAAAACACGACATCGTGGTTCCTTGTTCGTTGGTTCTTTGAGAATGCTCCTATCGGAACCAAGGCGGAACCGTTCGATCACTAACGTAACGTAATCGAAGCCAGCCAGTGCCAGCTACGTCGTTTATTCACGAAATGAAACCTTTCTCCCGGCGTTCTTTACATTCCCGCGAGGAAGGTAAATCAGAAACTGAAATTACACCTGCGAAAATCGAGAGGAATATACAGCGAGGAGCAAAATTGAACTGATGAAATCGTTTTTTCCTAACGTTTTCAAAAAGTCATTATTTGTGTATTTATTAACCCTTCAGCGATTTACTCAGATTACGAAGTACACTATATCGGATGTGACTCGTGATGAAGATTCTGAACAGATTCTGAGATAAAAAAGTATACTAATAATTTCCCTTAAACCGAAATAAAATTCTATTTTGGTTTTGCTAATATACAGCTATCGGAGAACATGTAGGCATACAATTTATATCAATTTCCTCCTTTTTTAAGAAATTACGATCTATAAAAAATCTTTTGAAGCCTTGGATTTTGTAACAGAATCAGCTGTTCTAAACTTCTCAAATTTTATGATAGAGTCCATCAAGTATGGATCTTTGGAATTGAACTTAGGGTTCTAACCTGAATCCTTGGGTGTGCTATCTTCACACCTTGCTCCAGAAAACCTAAAATTTCAGCTGGCAAATCGAACTGCCCAGGGCCGACTTTTTCAACCATAAATTGTCTAGATTCGTATCTCTCATTCCCATGTTACTTCAATTCAATTCTGCCGGTCCGCAGTTGATCCACTTCGAGTCTGCCAGCCACCCGGTTACGTAATTCGAGTCTCTATGTTGTGAGTTGATTTGATCGTGGTCTCTTGTTTCTGGGTTATCCATAATTAGGATGATCAAATAATCCAGCTCATAGATAATCCGGTGTGCCCTGGAATCCGTAATCGCAAGAACCGAGGCAACACCGTAGTTTCCGAACGCTACCTTCCCAGCTAAAGAGACTATACAGCTTGGCCACTGGCGCACACAGGCTGAATCCTCAATTTTCATTTATTACCATCAGCACTTATGCAAAATCAAAATTCTCTGCATCGTTTGCGAGAGGCGAGAGACCAGAACATATTTATTATTATATTGCCTTTAGCCCTTTGTGGTCCGTAGCCTCTTTCATTTTAGGACTTGCTCAACATCATATAATTTAATTATATGCCAAAGGTAGCTTTGCTAGTATAGAACCACTGAGAAATTATTTTCCATAAAATCTGTTTCATTTTAGTAACTCGGAAATGATAGAATAGAATTTGTAAATTCTTCTGCTTTTACTATTTTATATTCTACCTGCTCATGTTTGCCACAAATGCATCCAATCTGAATTCCCTATTACTCAAATATGCTTCATATTGGGTTTCATATTTTATTAAATTATTTAACATGATAAGTAGACAGCGGATTCTATGCATTTATAACAAAAATGAGTAGGTGTAATTCGACACTCTGAAAACATTAAAAGAATTTAAAAACACTGTTATATTATTTTCGACTTATTAAACATATTCAGAAAGAAAATAAATTTCTATTTCATTCCAGTTGGTTGCAAATCAGGTAGAACATTTTTATTTTGCACAATGATCCGCTGTCTAATGATAAGTTACCTCAAAAAGTAATAGAATAGAATGGAAAATATATTATTGAATAAATCTACGAATAAATATCTTAATTTTATCTTTGAATTTTCATTTGAAAACCCTACGAACTTTCGTTATAACCTAATATTTTCAAGATACTTTTAAAAAGTACAATTTAAAAATTATCTTAAATTATTAAAATCAACTATAAATTATTTTAAATATTCGACTTTTTGTTCCGTCTGCACGAAACCGCCCCTAAAAAAAGAGAAGATAGAGGCAAAATTAATTATTATAGATGAAGAATTATTATCGTCACCATTGGGCTTCGGAGTCGACAGCTCGCGGCTCGAATTAAATTGATCCGCAATCGATACGCGGCCGTTATCGCGCTGGCATATCTCGCGAAATAATGCAAAACGCGGTTGTTTTTACAACGGCGGAGCGCGCGTTTAATGCGAGACGGTGGGGGCCGTTCGCGTTTTCCATCGGTTATTCATAATAGCGGTGTTTTCCGCGTCCACCAGGAGAACCGCACTCGCAGAGGAGATAAATAACAGGCGCGTGTATACGTCGGACCCCGATCCCCGATGCGTATTCAGTCCGGCTCCGTTGAAATTTTCATAGACTTCATAAATATGATTAAATATTTTACGCCGATCTGGGCCGCGTGCAAGCCAGTTTTCATGATCTATGTGCTCGTGCTTCGACCCTCGTTCTTGCGACGTATCGACGCACGAACCTGTTCGGAACCGGCAAGCGGCGCCTCGGTTGCACGAGCTGAAACACAGCTCGTCAGGTTCGTTAAACGATAGCCTGAATATGTCACAACGTTTCCATTCGATCGCCCTATACGAGCGTCGCGCGTGTGTACACGAGAACACGTCCAGTCCGCCGGCCGTCACAGTTCCGGCGTTACGGAATTTTCACCTTCAACAATCATTATGTCCATTAAGCTAATGCGCTTTCCGGAATTGTCCTAGTCGAGAACAATCGCGCGTCTCTGTGGCAGAAAATTGAGAAACGTCACGTTTTCATGTAGGGGATAATCCTTGAAAGTTGACAATGTTGTACTGGAAGAAAGTTTAACACTGAACCTACCTACATCAAAAGTGACTGATGTGTATACTATTATAGAAATAAAAAGATTAAAATGGCAAAAAGTAATAGAACAGAATAGAAAATATGGTATTGAATAAATCTATGAATAAATATCTGAATTTTAGCTTCCAATTTTGATTTACAAACGCTACGAACTTTCGTTCCATCCCAATATTTTTTACAGCATAATATTTGTTTCTTTGTTCTTCAATTAATGCAAACAATTTCTACTTGGCATAAGGATGAAACCGTGAACGAAGATGATAGTAAACGTACTTTCAGTAAAATAGACATACTCTGAGGAAACATGTTCTGAAACACTAGCAAGGTCGCAGCTCGATAACCGCAGGCCGTTCGCCTCGAAGAACGCGAATGGCAAACCGGCGTCGCGTCGAGGGCTCAACCACGAGCGACCGGAAGAGGAAGTCTCGTTTGAGATAGGGTCCTCGAGGAAATCGTCTTACGTCAAGCCAGGACGCCGGTGCGCTAAGTAAGACCGGCGAATAAAGAGGGCGACGCGAGCTTCGGATGAGGAAAAATAATTTTATGCCGGGTTGTTCGCGGGCCAAGTTTTCCAGGGCAATTCCAGCCCCGGCGCGGATCCACGAAAGAAGCTTTCGTGGAACGTCCGCGTCTAACGAGGGGCTTTCGTCTCACCAACGTAGATTTATTAGATACCTTCTGGCTGGCGAATTCGTTGACGGTGGGAACGTCGGCGAGAAAGCAAGATCCACGGACCGGAGAGCATGGGCGGCTTTGTGGTCCGTGCAGAGCCCACATACACGCTGCATGCCGGAACTTGCGAGCATAGACTTAATGGAAACCCAATTATTTTTTCGAATCGCAAAACTGTCGAAACGAACCTGGATGATTGCGACTGGAATGCACAGTGACTCAATTAGGGTGCTCATTCCGTTCAACATATTCTTAGAGCACTAATGTTAACACAATTTCTTCAGATGTGTGACATTTTAATTTTCTGTTTTATTAGTTTCCTCCTGTATTGTTATCCTCCTATTTCCACAAACTATATTTTTGTTATTACAAAACTAGAATAAAGATTGAGATCTTCAACTAGGCTGTGGGTTTTGACTAACATATTTTTCCACGCGGTCAATCTTTTAGAAGATATTCAAGAAAAACGATTTTATGAGCATTTAATTAATTATTTTATCCGATCGAGCTCAAACTTTGCACAGATTATTTTTTTATTAATTGCGACAATCCTGGGGGTGCCGTGAAAGAAACTCAAAAGTCGAAAATAAGAGCCTCCCTACCGTGAACGTTTAAAATAATGGACTGTGCAAACACAAGCAATTAGCAGTATTTATTGTTTTGAAAATATAACAAGAGCCAGATATCAAGGTTCTCTTTAATACAAATGAAACAAAGCAGAACAAAGTAGTGAAAGAAAAGAATCGACTAAAGGTGTCGAATAATTTCTACTTTCTAATTGCATTGTGCGCAAACTCCAGAAATAAAACCGATAACAAGAAGGAGAACGAGCGATTTGCTAACTCAGTTTCTCTTCCATTCTGCGCAAACTTTCAAAATAAAAATAACGAAATAACAAGGGACGATATTTAGGTGTGACAGTCTACTGGCAACGAATTCTGGTGCCGGGCAGCCCTAAACTTGGCAAGGCAGAGGTAGCACGCTGATGGTAGTAGCGACGCATGTGGAAGAAGACGCGGCAAACCGAACAGCGCAGGATGCAGAGCCTTATCGCGATGATATAGTTCGTAGCAGGGAGGAAAATTGTGCACGTACATGCAAAACGACGCCAGGTTAACCGAACAATGTAACGAGTCTCCGTTTCTATTCCCGTTGCACGCCTCCCACGTCGACAATGCCGACAGCGTGAAACGCGTGCTACGTATCTGCGACTTCATTAGCCGTTCGGCATGGCGATGCGACGCCCTCCCCCCTCTCACTCTCTCTCACACACACACACTCCCTCTCCATCTGTGTATATCGCGTGCCGACGCGTTGAACACCTAACGAGCATGAACCGACGCATTGTTCGCCGGCGATGCTTCGATCTTTAATTCGACAGTTTGCCAGGAACTGTTCAGAACGTGTTGCATCGTTGTCGACGCTGTCTGCTCGACCGCGAAACCGTTTGATTCTGTAGATCCATTCTGTAGATTCGGGCTATTTGCGATTCACGAGCTTGAATCTCTGCTCGTTGTCGCCGAGCCTGGACTCCGAAGGAGCTCTGATTGACACAACTTCCATAATAACAGTGCTCACCGGCACACGCTTCATCTAATTTTACACGAATAATAATTCTCATTATTCGGCAGCATTTCGCGGAGCCGCGAGAAGCAATGTGACAGTGCTTCCGCCTATCGTGGCTGTCGATATGCTGCTGAATAATGAGAATTACGCGTCGTAAATGTAAAAGTAGGACTTTTGAGGCAAATAGCACCCTAGATTGATCTTTCATCTAGCGATTTTGACTACTAAGAAACCCCGTCTTTGCATTATTGAGAAATCAGGAGCGGAATCCCGGATCCTTGCAATCACCGACAAACTGGTCTGGCGGTGTGTGCACTCACATACAGTCACGCTCGAGCTAGGAGACTCTGCCCTTAATTGGCTTTCTGTAGGTAAGGTGTTAAGTACTATACAATTGTGGCGTTATTGAAGAACATAATAGCAATCAATAAAATACGGAACTGTTCGCAGAAAATGTCGACACTGACTCTTCATAGGGCCGCGAAGAGTTAAGCAGATTACTGCAAAATCGGTGGCAAGTGTAGCGTGAAGTCGACCTGTCAGGTGACCCACACGGTACAGCAACCCGCGATAAAATTCCCATCGACCCACGGTTTCACAGAGTCACCGAATGCCATCCCGCATCATCATTCATGAAATTCCGAAGCGCCGATCCGACGCCGGTCCACGTATTCTCCGATGTAAGTGGTCGGTGACTTACGAACGCGGGTACTTGTCTGCGGTCGGGCCGCATCGCACGCTCGGTTACACTGGAAAAACCGTGGAAAATGGTTCCGCGGAGTCGGCAGGATTTACAGGCGGAATTTACAGACGGTGTCCATTAACGATCGGAGCGTAAACGGGGCGTCGGGTCAGCGTCGTCGCCGGCACGGCCGGTAACGATAAAACACAACCGGCGGCGTCGGGTCGGGCGAACGGGTCGGGAGAGCGGCTCGGCTTCGGAAAGGCGAACAAAACACGACGGTGAAACATGTCGCACGCGTTTCTCACGCGTTATCATAACTTCAGATCTGCCGGTCCGAGGCGTCGTCGTCCGAGGCAAGCACGGTCGAACGGTAACGTATGCACACCGCTTCCGTCCAACGCGTACCCGGACGTATCGGCGCCGTTCCTGATAAGAGCCGGTCGAAAGGGTTGGGCGTCGCACTATGGTCTGTATTCTAACGTGAACTTCCAACGTGTAAAAAGTATTGTTGTTTCCCTAGCCATTTTATTGCGGAAGAATCGCTAGCCATACGGCTTTCCACAATTTTATGGTAACCGTGGCTAGGTCCATTCGAAGTGAAACGTCTCCGAAAATGATGGAAAATTGTTTTCGCGACTCCATCTAGCAGAAATTTGTAAATTGAATGGGTTGCATCATGTTGCACTATATGTTCTACATGAAAATGCACTCAAAATTAAATTAAAATCACATTAAAACGTGAACTTCCAACGTGTAAAAAATATTGTTGTTTCCCTAGCAATTTTATTGCAGAAGGATCGCTAGCCATACGGCTTTTCACAATTTTATGGTAACCGTGGCTAGGTCCATTCGAAGTGAAACGTCCCTAAAAATGGCGAAAAATTGTTTTCCCGACTGAATCTACTACAGATTTGTAGATTGAATGGATTGGATGTTGTACTATGATCTGCATCCTAACGTGAACTTCCAACGTGTAAAAAATATTGTTGTTTCCCTAGCAATTTGGTGCAGAAGAATCGGTAGCTACACGGCTTTTCACAATTTTATTGTAACCGTGGCTAGGTCCATTCGAAGTGAAACGTCCCTAAACATGGTGGAAGATTATTTTCGCCACTGAATCTACCAGAAATTTGTAGATTGAATGGATTGGATGTTGCACTATGATCTGCAATTTTAACGTGAACTTCCAACGTGTAAAAAGTATTGCTATTTCGCTATCAATTTTATTGGGGAAGTCGCGCTACACGGATGCTTTTGACAATTTTATGGTCGAAGTGTCTCTAACTATTTTGAAAATTTTTTTTGCGACTGAATCTATCATGGACTTGAAGAGTGAAGCTTTAGAATGACCCCGTAAAAGTTGATGTACGATCTTTTTTGGCTGTTTTGTGTAACACAAATAAGGACCATGTTTGTCGTTATATAGACAAGTGCCTAAAAATCTACGTCAGTAAATGTGGAAAGGATAACATCTGCAAATATCTACACTTTTTTGTATACTTGGACCAAGCTGGAATATCTAGCAGAACATGTACGACGAAAATTAATAAAAAGTATATAGTCTTCATTCTATATTTTCAACTTATTTTCTCACGTAGTATCACCCCTTCCACGGTTGTATAATCAATACCGGGACACCCTACACACTGCTGCGTTTAGCAGCACAGGTAATTAACAGTTTAGTTAACCCTTAAGGATTTAGAGGCTTAACCTTCGCAAGGTAATGTGGGGTCTTCAGATTTTTGAAAAGAATTTTTATATGAATAAAATTAAATCTATTTGTTTACTTTTTATCCTGTGTTATTCTTTATCCCAAATTTATTAAAAACGGGGCTATTTATGAAATTCATTTGTCGGGGTCTAAGACACCCCATCTTACTATTTATGTGTTATTAGACCTTACCTTGCGAGGGTTAAGAAACCGAGAATTGTGTAACAGGAAATGTGGAAAATTTGGAGTTTTCTGTGGTTAGACGGCCGTTTTAAAGCACTCGTGGCCGGACCGGATTTCTTCGTTGTTGAACCGCGCGCGCGATGTCATTCGAATGGAAACGGGCCGATAAAATCAGGAATTTTACGGAACTGTTAGGGGGTCGTTCGCGTTACTGCCACCCGAGTTTTTCTTCGGGCGAGGTAACAATAAAAGGGGAAATGTTGCACTGTTCTTAGTCGGTAATAGTTTAGTCGATAGTTTGTTATATCTTTTAACACGACCGCCGGCCGCGTTATCGCGCGTCACATTTCCATAGGATTAAGGCATGAAATGGGGGAAGATTTATTGAGGTTGTTAGCCCATTTTTTTTCTCTGCGTTATCTCCATAGAACGCGCCGCGAACATTGCGTCGATTTATTTCAATTAATATTTTACCGGGAGGATTCGTTTTTAATTCCAGGATGAATATTGCGTGTCTTTAAGGGCTAACGTCGTTAAGGAGCTGATTGCGGTTTTTATTATCGTTAAATGCAAGTTGTTCTGTTGCATTAAGGCTTGTTTGAAGCTCCGACGAACTTTCGTGTTTTATTAGCTTCTGAGGTGGCAATTGGACTATAGGAATTAAAGCCCCCGTTGCAATGAACGTGGATCGTGTGTTCAAAGCTCTCTATTTGAATTATTCTCGACGTTTCGGAGCATCAAACTTTGACATTCGATGCGTCTGATCATTTCCAGTTAATTCTACTTCAAATTAAAGCAGAGACATTACTGTACGATTTCTGAACATTAACAACATCCGTTAAAAATTGAATTGAACTCGTTGATTCATTGATTCACATATTTAAATCCCAAGTTGATGTGTCTGACCAGCGCCTACTAATTCTACGTATAATTAAGACATTTAGGTAATTTTCCAAATATTTGATTTTTAAATTGTTGAGTTCAACTACCGTGAACTAATTCTACTTAGAATTACAAAAGACATATGTTACTATACTATCTTTAAATATTAACAAAAGTTATCATACAACAAATCGACGTTTCTCAAATTTTAAATTCTGAATATCTACGCTATATTTCCCGGAAATTTTTAAAAATTCGTAAAATGAACGAAATTATGGCCTGCAATAAACCCTCAATTCAACAGAATATATAGCTGTGTTTAAAACTCTGTATAAACGCGAAATTTCACCAAATGGTGTTTTCAGAGAGATCATCATATATAATATAACCTATAATAACATTTTTCGAAATTTAATTGAACGATTCAGTCGATGTTTTTAATATAATTTATTAGATTTTTTTAATATCATAATTAATTTTATGTAGCCTAAAACCGACGATCTCTCAAATTGCATTCTTCATTTGGCATGACTGACATTACGGAATAATAAACCATGTTTAAAAATTAGTTCAACTTTAGATTAAAAGAGGAATGAGTATGCGGGAATAAAATTTTTCGTTATTAATGACGAAAAATTTCATAGAATCTGAATTCAAAAATGACAAAAGTGCTAACAATGGGTTGTAGGTAACAAAGCAAATTAGATCACACGGGAATAAATATGCTTTCTGAGATTTTACAGGATTTTCCGGTAGACTTAATTTTGAATTTTAAATGGAAATATCGGGAACATTTTTCATCGCAAAGGATTAATATCTCGTTATGAATAACGCATTCGTTGCTGAATTTATTATGTCAGATATCATACTAGAGAATTAAATAATTTTTTAAATAATCATGTTTATAAAAAGAAATGTGTTACTATCGTTATGTATTTTTCTTGCACTGCGTTTTCATTATTCTCTTTGTATGCTTAGTATATTCCCAGCGTGTATGAAAAATATCTTCGCTTGTGTCAAAGGACCGGCGTTAAATGAATTGTTATTATTTCTCACTGGCAACAGCATCTTCCCGAGTCGCGAGTCGCTAGACTTGTAACGATCGCGAAACTGTATCCAACTGTATCCTTCCAGTATTGCATTGCCACTCGAGAATGCCATGATTGCATAGGGGACAGCTCTGTAGCTTTGTTTATGAAATAATGTAGTTTCAGAAAGACTGTTTGGGCAACTTCCTTATTGTTACCTTTCTGAAATGCAACTTTTATTCAATAAATTGCGTCCACCCAGAGAACTTGTACTTTGAAACTAGAAAAAAATAGTTGAACACGGTTCTAGTAAAATAGAAACTTTTATTCTGCGCGAAGAAGTTCGAGCTGCATTAGACGGTTAGGTCGTTCTCGCTAATGGGCGGGCTTGTAACATATTTTAACACTGAACTAACTAAACAATGGCTTTTCTTTAGATCAGGAATTGTTATCAAATTTAAATACAGTAGCACTTCGATTAACCGGCTTGATGGGGAGACAAACAGCCTGGATAAATTAAGGCCCGGATAATCGAGACCCGAGGAAATAATTAAAATTTATATTATATTCTAAAATAAATTATTTATTTTTGAAAATTTATTTCCCTTCGTAATATAATCATATTTAAACGCATATTTGTTTATAATCGGGATCCGGTTAATCGAGGTCCTACTGTACTCTTAATTGCTGCTCTTTCAAACACTTTCACTGAAATAATAATTAACTTATTGTTATTTCAGTATTTCAGTATTATTTCAATATGGTTTGAATATATTAATTTTTCTTATTTTAAAAGATAGTAACATGATATTAACCTTCTGCAAAAAGGTAAAAAGTATGACCATTCTTATACAATATAAAAAGTTTTTATATTTAATGATAACTTTCCTCTCTTAACACAATGTAGTTAATTCTTTACATGGTCTCGATTAACACAGAAAATACATTCGACTCACCAAGAAGCTTTCACTTGGCGAAGCTTTCGTCCAGAAGGGTTGATATACATGAATATTATTCAGTGCACACTAATTGAAAGAAAATATTATTTTGCCCTCATGAATATTGACCTTCTACAGTATACACACACACGCGCGCACACACGATGAATTTATAATTCATTTCCCCGTCAGGAAATTATTAATAACAATCTTAATCTTGTTTACAGAAGAGGTCGTGAATTAAAGGGTTCGTTAAATCTAAAGGAATGAAGCTGGGTACTCTAAATAAGAAAAATAAAAGAATTTCTACTTTTCCCTTTTAGTCTTCGTACATTTTTGATGCAGCATCTCAGAATTTAAACAACAATTTATATCCAACTATGATTACGTATAAGTCAGCCTCTCGAGGACGAACGTCGCCATATTGACGACACTAGGCTCGCGTATTTAATTCCTGAAGTTGCAAATACTAAATCTTCTAAATAACAGAGGATAAATAAAATATCAATTTTCGCGGTACGTTAGACTTTGATCTAGTTTTCTACGATCTAGATTTTTAAGTGAAATTTAATAATATAATACTTCAAAGTACTTTCGTTCTCAAAGGGTTAACCCGTAAATCCACAACGAAATAACTACGTGTCAACTGGCAATTAACTTTCGTGGATTAGGTAGACCTCGGTCAATGCACCGCTCACGCGAAACAGGTTGCGCTGTTCAAATTGAATACAGCATTTCGCAAACAATACGAGCAAAAACAATAGGACATCTTCCTGAATCGTTCCTTCTAAAGCCCTTCAGCCAACCCTGGCCCCTATCAGTCATCGGGGAGCAACAATTCAAAATGGAGTGTATATCGTACGCCTATCGACGAACACGATAATGAGCACGCCTCGTGGCCGGTAATTATTGGTAATTAGCGGTTAAAGCAATCCCCCTTTCCCCGGATAGTTTTGAGAGAGGTAATCAGGCACAAATACGATTTCGGGAGGTTCGGAAGGGGGCATGTCGATGGATACGTGGACCGGTGAAATGGATGTGGTCGTGGAGATTTTTAGACGCGTGTTCGCGAGCGTGCGGTTCGTGCGTTACGTTTCGTGTCGCCCCGCTGTTAAAGCGGCTCGGTCGCCGGAAGCGACACGTAATTTACTGGAATTACATTTAATCATTAATGCCATGTCCGCGTTCAAGATCTAGGGGCGCGATAACATCCCTAGTAATGACCGATGAATATTTTTTTATCGCCGATTCGCTGCTTCCCCGACAGCGAGGCATATGGCGGACCGCACAAGGTACTATCAAAAAATATTGGCAACCGAAAATTTGACTCCAAAAATTAATCCAAAAATTTTTCCGAAAGAAATTGGTAACAGGAGCTTATCCATTCTGTAAGTCTGGGATAGTAATTGCAGAATGTGTGAAAAAATTGTTTGAAAACCGCATTCTCAAACAATTTCAATTTTTTCGTTACCGATTGTTATTAGTAGAGAGCAGGTCTTTGTACATAATAAAAATATTCTATCTGAACTGTAACAAACTGGTGCGAAATAGGAATCTATTTTTTGTTCAATATGCTTAATAGGTTGAAGATAATGTAACAGTATTTTTATAATAAATCTTCTAATATATTTACCGTTTTAAAAAAATTAAGCATGTTTCCATCGTTTGCAAGACACATTGTATTAAACTGAAACTAATATACCGATGACCTTAAATCTTTTAATGTGATCACTGCTTTAAATTGTACGTAGCTATATTTACCATAAATACATAAAATCCGCAGTCTGTTCATTAGTTTCACTTAAAAAAAAAACAAACTGCTTGAAATCAAGTGTTTTATAATAACCACGTTGAATCTATAATCCAAGTCACAGAACAACGCTTAAGAAATTCAGTTCGCGATCGAAACCACAATGGTGTTGCAGTTTGAGACTTGCGCTCCGTAACTATTCCATAAAAATAGTTTCCCCGTCCGAGTACGATTTTCTATTAGCCAGATTCACGTCGGAAAATCTGTTGGTAGCAGGCTACGCGCGCGCATAAGCGATTGCAGGGAGCCGAGGACCATTTCAGTGATACCGTTTATGAATTCCGTTAATTTTGAATGGAGGCTTAATGTTGCTCGCTCGCGGAATTGTTCGACTCGGTTGAATGCGAGCGCAGAAGCTTGCGGAATGGAATTGAATTCGCGTGTACGACCGAACTTGGGGAATTTTTCAACGGTAACGACACTGTATCGACTCAACCGGCGTGTCATTATCGTTCTCCAACGGCGGGCGGTAGTATGCATAAGTTACCATTCAGACGGAGTGGTTCGTGGAACCGCGTCATCTCGAAAAGGCGAATTTCCTTCGCCAGGAG
This sequence comes from Lasioglossum marginatum, assembly GCA_028455795.1. Lineage (NCBI taxonomy): Eukaryota > Metazoa > Arthropoda > Insecta > Hymenoptera > Halictidae > Lasioglossum > Lasioglossum marginatum. The sequence goes on from CM052252.1 coordinate 3,382,531, forward strand.
GCGACTATTGCGATAAGATGCGAGAAATATGTCGGCACATTTTGCCACCATTGTTGCTCTGCCCTCCCGCGACGCCACCCTCCAGCTATACCCTCGGTCTCTTTAAACTATCTACCTCTCTGTGCGCGCTAGGCAAAGATACCGTTCTACATTCCCTTCAGATTTCCCTTCTTCATAAAATGTTACCGTCCTTCGGCTCTGGATTTTTCAAGTTTGTGGATGTCGTAAAGGAAGTGGACTCCATTTTTCTGTACCACCCTCCGAGCCCGCTCGACCCCGACCCACGCTCGCAGGAAACCATCGCGCGGATTTTTGCTATTTTCATTCGGCGCAGACTGGATAGTGTTGTTTCATATTTTGCAGTTGTATTTGGACTAGATTTTCATTCTTTTCGTGCACTTTCCTCGTCCAAAAGTTGAAAATTTTCAATTATTGCTTCATCTTTGGGGTGGGGCGTTATAAACAGGCCACCTGAAGATAGAAGAAAATACATCATACCGAACTTACTCGATATCGAGGCGATCATAATCTGATGTTACTAATTTTTTTATAGGTGGAAACGTCAAAAGGAGATATAAAGGAATATGAAAAAACCGTACCGTTCAATTTAAAAAAACCTACACCTACTTCCATCTAGAAAAAAATTAGTAATATCAGATTATGAGCGCCTCGATACTGAGTAAGTTTGGTTTGATGTATTTTCTTCTATCTTCAAAAGCAAGCGAGTTAGTCAGGTGACCTGTTTATAACGCCCCTCATTTTTATAAGCAATTTAAAATAGCTGAAGCTACTGTACAAAGATTATTGTCATCCCAAGAGCATGTCCTTCTTGAATTCATGCATAACAATTCACCGTTAAGCTTGCATAAATGGTAATTAAAATAATAAATGGCACCCTCGTTTGCTTCGAATTTAATTTGGATGTGAAAGGCTTAAAGCACCATGGCCCTTGCAAAAACTGTAAAAACCAACGCGATTGCTGGTCGGCAAGGTAAACGCCGAAATATTTTCAGTGCGATCGTCGTTACAAATGTGCCAGGGCTAAAGAGCGATCGTCGTCAGCGATCAAAAGCGCTGGTTAAATTACGTTAAAGGAATATTTTTCTACGTCACAGACGCGGTGGTCCCCGGGCGGTAGTTTCAATGACCCCATTTTCCCGGCGCGCTCCAAATCCCACATCACGCATCCTCATTTCCATGTCCCCCATTGACCCCTAAACATCCTCGATGGTGTCGTAAAGCGATCCGAAAGATTCATAAAATCTGCATAGCGATATCGGCCCTGTTACGCTCTACTATGTATTGTCCGTACACCGGATGAAGGCTAGAAAAAGTGTTTACGTTCTCACTCTATCCTGACTCCCCTACCATATTCATTGTCGATATTACCCGAAGACGATGGCGAGGAACGACAACGGATCAAACCAAGACAGAGTTTTACCTTTCTAATTGTAGCACAAATTGTAGCAGCAATGCCACGAGTGCAAAAATAAACATGCAATAAAGGAAATTTCATGTTGAGTAATTGTCGTTTTTTCATTTATAATTGTGGTACCAATGAATAGCCGAGATTCCTCCGATTAAAATGAATCCAAACACGATGTAAATCGGACTATATTTATCGTTTCAAGTACATCAGGTCTGAGCAACTGACTTTTGAGCTGCCGACGCTCAAGCCACTACCCCCACTACTCATGCGATACTCACAACGGAGCGCAATAGTGCGGGTGAGTCATCAGTTGCTCAGGTCTGAAGTACCGAATTAAATCGGTAAAATTCCTCCGAACTATGTCATGTTTGGACTCATTTTAATCGGAAGAATTTCAGCCCTTCATTAATGCTACAGTTATAAAGGTAAGATGACAATTACTGGAATAAAATTTTCTTTATTACACGTTTACTTTTCCCAGTCGTGGCATTGCATACATTGTGTCGATTGTCTACCCTTACTGAACCCTTACTACTGAAGGGTTCTACTGAATTTTGGAAAAAGAATGGGGCTGATACGTGTAAATTTAAAACCGTGCACTAGCAAACCCGATTTTATTCGACGCGACTCGCCCTTCTAATTCGACTGTCGTCAGCTCGTTTAACGGTGACGGTGATGGTTGTAAACTAGACGGCGCATCCACGATAAGATCGCCGGCTATGGGGATCGCTGATTGGATGCAGGGATCTAGAGACAGGAGGTAAGGAAGAGAAGATTACCGTCAAGGTGGATGCGGAACCGGGCATATTAATTGAAGCGTGGCAGGTTAACCTGGCCAACGATGAGAGGGGCGACGCGCGGGGGGTTGAAGCGGTTGCTTAAACGAAACGTTTGATACCCAAGCTCTCCTACAGATGAAGCGTGTGCTCCGTCGTTTCAGTCTTCTGTGGCATCGCTGATGACGCTGCATGTGACTAATTTCGGGGCGCCACCGACACACGCTCGAACCTCGATTAAAATCGCGCATATGGGAGAGACGGGAAATGGATTCCCCTGAAGACGCTTGTCCTTCCACTAAACCGAGATCATGCTAAACGCTTATACGGGGCTGGGTCTCTTAACACTTTCATTGTCGTGCTGGTCATATATAAGTAGCGATTTTTTCATCGAACTTGAAAAATGTCCAAAATATGTAAAAATTTCCACGTTGCTGCCACATAGATGAATCACAAGATTGTCATCCTCAATCTTGTAAATGAATAATTGTCATCCTCATGTTTTAGATTTTTTTAACATCGATGCATTTATTTACAGCCACATTTCGACATAATTCATCTATGTGGCAGCAATGTGGAAATTTACATATTTTGGATATTTTCCAAGTTCGATGAAAAAATCTAAAACATGAGGTTGACAATCTTGCAAATGAATAACTGTAATCCTCATGTTTTAGATTTTTTTTACCGACGAATACTGCATTTATTTACAGCCACATTTCGATATCTTGTAAATGAATAATATCAACGTCCAAAGAATTCAGTTCCACCGTAATTCAATCAAGAAATTTAACAAATCCACTAACAAAATATGTTGATTACAATGGTGTTAAATATGTTTGTTAAATGTTACTGGAAAAAATCTGACGTTCCATATGTAATAATGTAATATCTACCAAATTAACGGCAGAAACAAGTGCCTAATATTTAAAACGTACACATTGCAATGCTTCTAGAGTGGAGGGGGGGGGGGGTGAGATCTAACTGTTCCGGTATCCAGCAACAGAACAGAATTTTCAGCGGAAGAACACGGCGGAGTTAAATGATCCGTTTAATTTCGGAAGCTCGACCATGGATAAACGACGCGGTTCCTAAGATACGCCGCGCCGGTTCTGGAATGAAATTCTGTACCGTTGCGCGTGAGAACTCGCGAGAGAGATCGCGGGGAAATGAGAAAACGTTTTTGTCGCCGTGGTGGATCTACGCCGAATGGGAATGAGGATGCGCGGGGACGCTGTTTAACCGTGATTCGATTTAAAATCGCGGCCACACGCGTGCGACTGCCGGCGAATTGCGGTTTGCGCATAGATTTTCGTATTCGCGCGGTTGTTAATGCGCCGTGAATTATGGAAATAATGTATCGCGTTTGGGAGTTCCTTCGCGTATCATTGTGGTGCTCGACAATATTTTCGTAATAATTACGGGGCTCTCCTTTTCACTCAATTACACTCTTCAATTTCTTCATTTATTTTCGCCTGACGTTTCCGGAAAAATTCCTTTGTGCTACTCCTTTTTACCGTTTTTATTAATTGTTTGTGCTTTTGCATTGTTTATGCATGTTTATCGTACTTCAATTTGGTATGACACATTAGTTGACTGTGGATTTTATGTTGTTGTTCCTTACGATTGGTTATAATGTTACTGTTGTTCCTAACTATTGGTAAAGACAATTTTTATTTTGTGTGTAGAGTAGGACTATGTCTTGTAATCAAATTTCTTCTAATTTTTTCATGTTGCCCCGAATATTGTTCATAAAGAAAATATGAATGTATTGTTCATAACAAAATAATGCACAAGACAATAGTTTATTTAGAATAAATGTCCTCAGTCTAGTCATAATTTATTCAACTTGTTTCAGAGATCAACGTCGTGGTAATTTATGATGATTTGCGTACATTAAGTAACATAGTATTCAACTTTGCTAAAATTCCAAATTGATTCTATACACACAGTAATCAAATGGCAAATTTTATTATTATTTTCTTAAAGAAGAATCGAATTTATGGAATAATATATATGATATTTGAAAATCATTATAACTTTTTGAAATAGCATTTAATCGGTTTGTGGCGGGTTTGTTAGCGCAACAAACAGTTAACAGTTACTAAATCAGCGTTCGTCATCTCGGCACGGGAGTTAAGATTCCTTTTTCGCTCGAACTGCCACAAGTCTCACGACTCTCGTGAAATCGTAACGTCGCGGTCGAGAGGTCTCTAAGACCTTAAAGCGTCTAGCTGCCGTCGTCCGCCACTGTTTAATCCACAGAAGAAACGGAAAAGCGAGAAAGGGCGAGAAGTATCAGGTCCTAAGGGAAGTAGTGCGCTTTCATCAAAGTGAATAAACTCGGCGCAACGTTACGCAAGGAAGTGTTTCACAAAACTCTTAATTTTCTCTTTCAATACCTCGTCATTTCTCTGCGCCGTAACAATTACATTTTCCTAACGAATTTCTAAAACAAACTCTGCCCTTTCAAATACTCTTACGCATCCTAAATACTCTACGTTCTTCATCACTTTTCTAAATTTTACATAAACTCTTGGCATATCTTCTGAACTTCTATCTGAATATTTCTTAATTTTTTAAACCCTATATTTATATATATATATATATATATATTATAAATATATTATAAATTCTTCTGTAGCGTATTTTCTAATATTTTATCTGAACAATTCTAAATTCTTCAAATCCCACGTAAATGGTTCTATGTATTTTCTTAGAAAACTTCTTTTTTTTAAAACGAAGTTCTATCTGAACGATTCTAAATTCTTTAAACTCCAGATAAGTCTTTGTATGTATTTTCTTAGATATAGTCTTTTTTAAAAATAATTTACATCTGAACAACAATCTAATCTTAAATTCTTCAAATCCTACATAGATTCGTCTATGGCATATTTTTTAATGTTTTATCTGAACACACACACAATTCTAAATTTTCTTTCAGTTCCTTAAAAAACATTTCATTTTTCACTGAATGGTGAAGTTACATCGAACTGGTTATAATTTGTGAACACATTACGAAGTTTACGAGTACGTTCTTATCAAATACACTATTACATCAAATACACAGTTTATGTTTATTCCTTTCTACAACCAAATTGAATACATTTTGAACGGTCTCCAGGACGCGAATAGCTTCATTCATGCGAACGCAAAACATACAAAATGTAGAATATTAAAATGAGCAACTCAATAGAAATAATTCGTCGCGACTGCGAGGTCGATCGAAACGAGAACATTATAACTTCGAATGAAAAAGCCAGTAATGACTACAGTTAGCTTCGAACGAACCTCGAACAGCCGTAGGCGAGGGTCGAAGCACGTTATCGGGAGCTTATTAAAATTCGGAATAGCTCATACTTTTAAATTCAACAACAACTTCGCGAAAGTAGTACCAAGCGTTAATGGTACCGTTAGACTTTCCACGCTCGGTAAGTTACGTCGCTGAACGCCTTCCTAATTTGCATAGACTGCTTAAGAGGGAACTTAAGACGGCGAATGAAATTCGAAAGATTCTAATTTTCTCTCTTCGCGTTTTCCCATAGCGATCCCCTGTTCTCGAGACACGTTCCTGCTCTCGGACGTTGAACTGTTGCGCTGTTTACTGTCCAGGGAACCAACAAATTCGCGAATCATTAAATTATCATGACTGCGGATTGTTAGGCAAAATAAAAATTGTCTGGATTAATTTCAAGATACAGAAGCTACGCAGATATTTATTCTTTTAATGAAAATTTTGTTGAATTGGAAACGATAGAACAGTATTTTTAAATTCGTCAAATGTTTTCAATTGATCTACTGTTTCTTAAATTTGTCAAATGTTTCATGTTAGATCCACTCATTTTTGTTCGAAATATAATTAATAAATAACGATGGTATCCATCTGAAAGTTGAAATTAAATTTAAGGGTTTCAGCAATCTAATTTGCAATTTAATTATTAGATACTGACTGGATATTGGATGTAAATTATGCTAATGTTCGTAATTGAAGATCATATATGGCATAATAATGTCTGCCTCCGTGTTATTCGAAACGTCTAGTTAAAAATGGATTCGGGTAGTAATTAACTTTTCAATTTACTTATTACTGACTGGATTTAGATGAATATGTACGGAATCATTCATTTCCATATCGAAATTTGTAAAATTATAAAATCACATGTTGGTTAATTCGAGAGTCCATTCGAAATTTGAAATTCAATTGAGAAGTACTTAGAAGTATTTAATGAAGAAGAAGCAAGAATGTAGAAACACCAGTGACATCAATGATTAATATCCAACTGAGTCATTATGTCTCTTAGACTTCTAGGTTACAATAAAAATTCTTTATCGATTAATGTGCTTAATCGACCATTGTTACAATTCTAAAAGATTTGAATTCTCTACAAAAGTACAAAATTTCAACCTCAGAAATGCTTGTTATTTTAATATTATTGTTATCAGGTAGATACAAATACAGATTGTTTCTATCGTAGTATTTATGAATAAATGCAACAGTGACACAGCACAGAGGTGCATCAAGACTAACGTGGGTCTGGAACCCCAAAATTTTGTTCAACCACAAAGTCTGGTTTGGCATGCCTAATTCCCACAGTTCTAGCAATTCGGTGAAAAACGTTGCACTTTTCGCGAACCAGAAAATTCGTTCACAGTCTCTAATATTTCACAAATCCGAAACTACCTATTTCACAGGGCAGCCGGGCTTTATCTCATCTGTAGTTACTGCGCGGGAAGGAACGTTGTCGAGGGAAAAAATGGAGGGTAAAGAAACGGGAACGCGGTCTCCGCGATGCATTTTGGTCGGTCGCGGCTTTTGAAATTTTAACGCTTCGTCAGTTCTCTTTGGATGTATTCGCAGAGTGGCATTATCGTCGCTGCGGTTGCGAGTGCATCGCGCTCGCTCGTGAAAACGCGAAAACGCGAAAACGCGAAAACGCGCTTGCCCGTCCGCGTGCGCGCGCGTGCACGGAGTAGTTTTCGGCTTCTGACGTTCCATCGCGGCAAGTGGCTATCCCGGCCGCACGGGTAGTCGTTCCCTGTGTTCTTTTTAGCGAACCACTCGTCGCAAAAAGTCCATCGGTTCCCTTTCTCCCGGGAAACCAGCCCGTTTTCTCTTTCCCCTTTGTCAGCTCTTGAAGAGCGCCCGACAGACTTCTGCCGGAATTCCATGTACGAGGCTCTTACCAGCCGGCGACGCTTTTGCATAATACTTTATCCCTAAGCCGATAGTTTTCCGCACGTCTACAACCTAACCGGTCGTTGCTTTCATCGGCACAATAAGAAATACGGCGTTCGTGAAAATACCGGGCTGCGGCAGAGTTGGGCAAAAATTGAATCAACGATTGACGAATAAATTTCTACTTCAATCGTTTTAATCGCAATTAACAATTAAACTCCTACTTTAGTCGTTAATTGCGGTTAACGAGTATATTATTTTCAATTGGCACCTATATATTGTATAGTGTAAATTTCTTTATCATTACGGTATTATTTTAATGCAGTTATGCAGTATATTGAAAAAGAGAAATGCTCTTGTAACTTTATCGGTAGTATTAATTAACAGCGAGTTATAAACCAGATGCAATTTATTTTATCCCTGGATATAAAGTCTCCGTTGAAATTTTATTTGTCAAAACAATAATTGTGGTAATAAAATCGTATCACGTCATAAAAATGCATAAACAATTATACGGTATTTATCATACCTCTTTTTCCTCTTAACGTTCGTGCGCGACCCTCCTTCGTCTGTTTTCATCGTTGCTAACCACGCATTTATTTATTTATTTATTTATTTATTTATTTACAGCCCCTCGATTCAGCTCGTGCACGCTTTACATTCATACTTCCATCGTTGCGTTCATATTTTTTCAAGCCTCACACATATGCATATTTCATTTGGTCGCATGTGTTACTCGAATGGCTGCACTTTATCGTAATAATTCGCCGGCTCGCGATTTCGCTTTTCGGAAATTCCTTTGAAGATTTACGATCAATTCCGCGACCCGGTCCACTTTCGCGCGAGAGAAGCATGTAGATAATTAATATGCTTAACGGTAATTGCGTCCCGTAAGATGGACGGGCATAAAGAAGCTGAGGGTGTACGGCCTGAAAAATGAATACTTAATGAAATCGGCGGACTGTTACTTAGAAAAGTTCGTAGATTTACAGGGAAACTTCGGGATTTGTCGTCTGCAGTCTCTGCGAAGAGCTGCACCTTTGTTACCGTGTCTAGTTCGGGAAATATTCAAATTAAATTAAAATAACGAATACCATTTTATGTGTATTCGGTTTGTCTGAATTTATTACAGTTTACTAGTTGGAAAATAAAACAGTAGACAATTTTGTTTACTTGTTATTGTGCCTAGTTCGAGAAATATCCAAATTTAATTAAAATAAGGAATTGCAACAGTTTACTAGTTGAAAAATAAAAAAGTAAATAATTTTTTGTGTAGTTACAGTGGCCGGAATTAATATCCGGACGCTCTAAAAGAGCTACAAAACGCTCTACAAAACCTATTTTTTAAATTTTCAATATAGGCCCACATAAAAAAGCTGTAAAATTCAACTTTTAGTATTTTTTTCTACAATTCCGATCAATTGCAATTTTTGAAAAAATTTCTTTTCACATCCTGTAGTAAACTAATTGCTCTAACTTCCCAAAAAAGTTCAAATCGTATAGTACAATATTAAAAAAGTTATCGTCTTTTTTAGAGCGTCCAAATATTAATTCCGACCATTGTAGGTACCTAGGATTTAATTATTGTTCAATACCCCTTTTGTATCTATTAAATACAATACAGAATTCAATCAATTTTTACAATCTCCAACTACGAATGGTTTCTCGTTAATCATTTATGTACGTTTAAAATAAGATTTAACTCGATGTTTAGAATTAGAGCGTGTTTATGTTTTCAACCGTTCATGTTACAAGCAAGTCAATTTTAACCATTTTTTATATTGCAGTTTTTGCTTGGACGAACGAAGATGGAAACAAGAGGCAACGTTCGATCTTGTTTCAGCTTAATAGATTATTTGATAGTGAACATTTTCTAAATGTTGTTCGCTCCAGTATTTTGCAGGCGCGCAAGATAAAAAGGAAAAGCGTGCGCGGGTGAGTTGTCTTTCTGGCAGGATTAAAAGAACAACAGGTAATTGATTATTAAATTGTTGACTCGGAAGAGAGGCTTATTAGATCATTGGCAAAGGCTAAAGCAACGGCTCGAAATATTTTTACACCGGTCGGGCAACGCTTAAGAACGTTGACCTAGCCGGGGCCGACCTTTCTTCCCTTCTTTTATTCAGAAGTTTCTACACAGGCGGATAATGCAACGGCGGCAGGTGCAAGTACGCGTTTACGCGCTCACGATGTGCGTGGAGGCGCGAAACGAGAGACAACGGTGGAGCGGTCTGCTCGATCGAATGTAAATAATGTCTGATCGGCATGGTAACGACGCTCGGCGTCGATTCTTGCCCGTCGTGCACCTCGTGCTTGTTACCGTGGACAAGCGCGTTTCTACTCGCGAACGACCGCTTCTTCCTCTGTTCTACGCAATTCGCGCGGAAACCGACCGGAGAACAGACAGGACCATCTATTATACCCGGGTCAGTCGAATATGAACCGGATTTCAGATGGTTGGAAAAACACGATTATATTGCCTGTGGCTTAATAAAATTATTAAGAGAAAATTTTTATTTTATATCAAGATCTGCAGTCCAGTGATAACTTGGGTTGTTGCATATGAAATATCCGATTTTAAAATGCAAATATTATGAATATTTTTGATCAAGAACTACTATTACAGGCTGCAGATTTATCATTAGAGTTGCGGATTTTTATGCATTTATGAAGAAATTGAGTGAAACATGAAACAGTAAAAGATTAGAAAAATCTAAAAATATTATGGCGTTTAGAATTATTGTATGGAATTATTATAGATGTTTTTTAGAATTATTATGATGTTTCCACACAATGTGAAAGAGATCTATTAAGTGATAAAATGAATATTTATTTAACTCCTGCTGCCCACAATTGTCGCGAAAGATTTTTATTTTGCATAAAGATCCGCAGTCTATTTATCATATACCATTTTAATGTACGAAGCTGATCAGCTAAGGGCCTATCTTCAATTTTTATTTACATATCTCATTTTACTTTTAAGTAAAGATTATTTAGCATTATGCGAAAACCGAGTTTGAGAATTTCCCGGTTGTACTATAGGAATCGTCTGGCGTCTGATAATGACTAACCAATTCTACTTCGCGTATAAATACCAGGGCTGAGTGGCTGTGCATTGTTGGCTGTTTCTACTGATGGTTCTAAACACAGTTTGTAATATAATAGTGTGTTTGCCACGATTATTCGATGCTTGTGAAATAGATGAACATTCAAACATGTTTAATTGTTTGTTAACATGGATTCCATAATGATCCTATAAGTAATCCTGATAATTGGCCACAGTATACCCAACTCTTTGAAGTTTACTCTGCTGCGATGAATGAGTAAAATAAAATATTTCTATTTGTGATACAAGTTTTGGCGACGTTGAAAGCTTTTCTATTTCAACTGTTCCATATCCTATAGAGATTAGAGCGTTTTTCAAAAAAGTCTTAGGGTCCATGTCTGAAGTAGAACCTATCAAAATTTTTTCTTTATCTATTCCTGTCGAAACATACAACATAAGAAAAGTTTTCAAAAGAGTGTTGATGTCCATGTACGAAGTAGAACCTACCATAAAATCTGCGTAGCTGTTTCGATCACCGAGATCACAACTGAAATAGATATGCATCATGCTGCAGTGTCGATTGCAACCTATTTCACTGGCTCTAAATTCGCGTGTAACGCAAAGTAGGTAACCGAAGCTACCGATACGTGCCATAAAATCGCTCGTTATTGATAGTTACGGAACAAACGGAGTTCACGGTTCAAACAAGGATCGCCAACAAGCGAAGTTATTGTAACGGGGGTCTACGGTTTCGCGGTGGGTGGTTTACGAAACGAACCTTCAATGTCTTCGATCTCTCGCCGATATTATACGATTTATCACCGATTGATAATTAGTTGCCGGGCATCTCGTAATGCATTCGCTCGTATTTATACGGGCTGGAACGATGAAACCGTTCGAGCGAGGCGTTTCGCGAACGGCGGCGCGCCGCTTTGCTCTATTAATTCCATATCTCGCAGCGCGAGGAGCGCAGCTGCGGTCCCGATAGTCCATAACGCCATCCATTCTGCGGCCCGGGAAGCTGAAATGTTTACGTACGATCGAACTAACATTTGTTACGCGATAAAGTATCTACATACACACGGCTCCGAACCACCGCGAGGAAGCCGGGGCGAAACGTTCCGAGGATTCAAAATATCTGGTCCCCGATATACCGGCGCATTGCTTTCTCGACCTTTTCCCATTTGCTCGCGAATATTATTTACTGCTTCTTGTCGATATCCCCGCGCCTCATAATATCCTGTCAGACTCGCGGCGAAGATCCGAACAGAATTTAACGAACGCCGATATCGGTCGCGTCCCTTCCACGCGAAATTATTGGCCGAGCGCAAACAGTTTTAATAGGGTTCTCACAAATATAGGATAGACCGTTTGGCGATTAATTTCAACAATTGATTAAATCAGTCTCCGATTTCCTTTTTTAATCAACGTTTGGCGATTAATTTCATCAATCGATTGAATTAATCGTCCATTTTTCAATGATTACCTTTTTTAATCGTACACATTAATCAATCAATCTTGGTTAAAATTTTAATCGATTAATGCCCAACTCTGCCTGTACCTTTACTTTGAGTCCTCAAACGACAAAAAAATTTCTATGGGAATACATTCTAAGACTTGAAATTCTCCTAAAGACACGGGAATTTTGCCGAGGTTGGAGGTCGCCATTTTTCGATTTTTCAACTCGATCAAATATCTTTCTTCTGAGATTTGGTGCCACTATGCATTTATTGTCTCTAAATCATGTTAAACGTTCCTAGCAGAAATGTAGTGCACAATACACTCGATTCGTACTAGTATGCACAGATTCATGAGTTAAAAGCAATTATAAATTATGCGTTGCATGAATGTCGGCAGATGACAGTAACGATCCATTCGCAGTCCGAAGATTTATGTGTTCGACGAGTGACGAACTTCCCGATAAGCCTAATCATCATAACCGCCATAACGCTGTGTCGTAAAAGGTTGATGGCGACGTTAACCGTTCTTCAATTGTCAGCGAACGTGCGTAAATGAATTGCTGTCTGGCGTAGGCGTAATTCTTGGCTGCTTAAAGGGCCTCCTTCGATTCTTGGCCGCGAGGCTACCGCCGCCGCCGCGGTATCCGCTTTGAAATCGAGCCATACGTAAACGGAATTACACGCTATTTCCATGAAATTGAAAACTTCCACTTTGTAATTTGCAAAAGTCCCGGAGCGAACTCGAGCGAACTTTGTGCATCGTATTTTAACAGTTAGGCACGAACAACCGTAATAGCGAAAATAATTGCGTTCGTTTCGTTCGCCTCCGACAATTTACGGCCGGCTTATCGCAGGAAATATCAATGCTCCTTACATTTTTAACTGAAAACGAAGCGGGCCAGCCACGATTAATGTGACCGGGTTTCGAGAACGTTCCTGTGACATGAAACTTTTTCTGGAGTTGCTCTGCGTGTTGGTTTTGCGAAACCTTGGTCAACATATATGCAAATGTCGATTAATAATCAAGTTTTGATAGACTGTAATGGTGTAAAAGTCGCAGGATCCAAGAGCACTCAATTGCCAATAGAAATATTCGAAAATATTACAAGAACAAGTAGACTAAGAACTACTAATAAATTGTGGTTATTTATGTTTCCGATGGGCTGTTATAAAAATTGTAAAATTCAGAGCACAAAATAGTCCGAAAATATTAGAAGATATTAGAAGAAATAATAGAACCTAATAATAAATTGTATCTATCTATTATAAAAATTGCGAAGCCCAAGAAGGCAGAACTGTCAGTGGAAATATTAGAAAATATTGCTAAAAACATTAGAGCCTATTAACAGCCTAAGTCGGAGCTATTTTAACTTGAAAATGAAATATTTCTTCCGACCTAGAATAATTCCATTGCATATGACTTTCTTTCATTTTATTTGAAACGTGCACTAATTGATTAGATACCAAAATATTTAATAATGTAAACAATATTGCGAATAATGGTGGGTCATCCCTCGATTGCTAAGGGTTAATAAATTGTAAAACTTTGAATCTACAAACTGCTATGAAAAATTACATAGTCCAAGAAAATAGAATTGCAAATGAAAATATAAAAAAATGTTAGAACTTTGTGTCTAGGATGCACTGTTACGGAAAATTGGAAAATCCAAAACAAAAGAATTGTCAGTGAAAATGAAAGAATAGGAGTAAGAATGCCTAACCCAGAAATTTTTTGTTGGTGAAGAAAGTATTTCAGTAAGAAATATAGTGTGTGGAAGTTAATGGCGCCGGATGCAAAAGAATTGTAGAATTGCCGAAGGTACGAAGAATAAAATATTCAGACGTCAATATGTTCGGGTATGACTGAATCTAATTTTTACGGTAGACAATGCACCGGCATCGCATGAAAAATTTACTATATGTTTGGTTTGCTCCGTCGAAACGGAGTGCGATTCGGTTTACAGTGATATCAAAGTGACCTACATCCGAGAGGAAAGGGAGAAAAAAACACGCTCGGTTGTATTCGAAGTTTCATTCGTCATTGTGTACCTACACTCTTCCCTGGCTGGCTGGCTGTAACTTCAATTATTCTGTACTTGATTAGAATAAACTGTCTGCCGAGCAGATTGAGCACTGTACACACGCCTGATTTGATTTGCATATTTCTTGTGTACTCATACATATTAATGCATTAGGAAAGGCTCTAGTTAGACCACAGTATTCTATTTGCTATTACGAAGAAGTAAATAATAATAAGATTCACCGATAAATGTCTTAGTTACTTTTATCAATCATCGATCAAACAGTCATGATTAGACTGCGGATCTTTAGGCAAAATAAAAATGGTCTGCATCGATTGCAAGAAAGAGAAACTAAATTGAATGTTATTTCTTCCCTTAATGATTTTAATAGAGGAGAAATCATATATATCGACATCTTCAATTTTTAAAATTTTCCCACAATTTTCAATTTCATCTACTCAATTTTATTATAAACGCATAAAGTTCCGCAGTCTAGTCTTGATCGAAACAGATTTGTAGATTTATACGCAAATTCCAATGTTTAACAAATTTTATAGAATTCTGAAGGGAGGTTGTCTCAGATTTTTCAGAAAATTTGTTGTGTTAAATTTAAAATTAAATTGCTATTAATTACTGTTAATGCACAGGTTCTCCTATATTTTATAAATTTGCATACGGTGTGAGTGCATAAAGATCCACAGTCTGATAATGAGCTGCAGTGTATGTTGTAATAACATTGTAGGTCGTCGATAAGTAAGTAAATTAATTCCCACAGGATCGTAATTATTAAATCAAACGTGCCACATTTTAACATTAAAATATCTCTCGCGGCAAGCTGATAATCAACCTTCTAGATCACAAACATTCAAACAATAGAGCCGCTAGACTGGAAAATATAGGGCAGGATTTTACCTTGTGAAGCAATCCTCGTGTAAAACATTTAAAATGATCTCTTCACGTGTCATAATCAACACATTGAATAAAGCATGAAAAAGTTTTACACATCAACCATAAATGGGAAAACCATCGCCATAGTGAATATTAAACTGTGTATCTCATAAAGTAGAAATGCATCTCTTCTTAACAATATTATTAAAAAATAATACAACCATATTTTCACATTTTTCTGACATTTCCATCACGTTGTTTCGCATATTCTCATAAATTCATAAAGTCTAGTGATTACACGTGCAACCTTCCTCCTTTAACAAAATTTGATGCACTCAACATATTACTGAAATAATTTGTTCATCTAGCCAGATAATATATCACAATCTCTTCAGCATAACTGAAAAATGCAATTTTCGAGTAACCACTATGGAAATAACCACTACAGACACAATCTTCGACCACAGGTATTGTGTTAGACTGTTGCAAAACATTTTCGTGGACACAGGTGCGCTGTATCGATCGACGAAAGTTCTGCGTTATGGATCAACGGCTGTGAAGGGCACCGAAGAGGTGTGCTGCGAAAAATTGTCAGTCTCTCTCGAGCTGCCTGGAACTGCCAGGGGTCTAACCTTCTCTTCTATTCCCTGCCCTAGACGCTCCTTCTTTTGCTTAGATCCATTTCATTCATCGCCCTCCCTAGAGCGATTCTTTCCCTTCCCTAGATCCTCCACTCCTTCCTTTTGTTTGGTTGAAAATATAATCGAAGGAAAAAAAGGTATGTTAAAACCTGGGTCACGGAGTCTGAATGACGTACGATATTATAAGTGTAATCCTGCCGATAAAATTTTCCGGTTGAATCGCGAAGAATTCGCGAGGAGGCACCGGGTCATGGCGAACGATTAGGGGCGTTCAAGCAAAGCTTAGGGGTGTTTCGAAGGTGGGGCCTCCTTCCGGTGGCCCAGTTTTTTTTTACGGGAATACAAACACACGGGTCGGAGTTCGTGGGAGTTCGCCAGGATCAAAGGGTCCTTCAGCACCCTCGTTTCCCTACGACCGCGGGGGTTCGGCGGTTAACTCGACGGTAGGGCTGGCAGTGGTTTGCCGCTGCCGACAGTGGCATAACCACCACCATCGCGCCACCAGTAAATTATGTAGCATAATGGCGGGAGCGAGAGAGACCTGTATTCAGACTAAGCGAAAGAGCGAGCATAGAAAGGGGATGGAAAAGCAGGGTCGAAGGGGGTTGGGAAAACCAGTGGTTGAGCTGCCTCCGCTTCATTCGTCAATGTCGCGATCTATCTGGCCCCACTTCTTGCCGAAGAACCGCCTTCGTAGTTTAATCGAGCCCACTAATTTGCTTCTATTTATTTTTTTCCCCCGCGACTTTCGTATCTGCAAATGTAGCGTGAATTAACATGTAGCCGAGATGCTGCTGTGATCAAGCCAGCGACCCGCTCTCTTGGCCCAATTTACCGCGATCCCGGACACCGTGATAGCGGCAACCCGCCGCGCCGGAGAGGATAGGGAAAATGAGTGTTTCGTTTTCTATGGAGCGTATACGGCGGATAGTCATGTGAAGGTATTGCGGCGCCCGAGCACGCGGAGCATCGAATACGAATTAGGATCCGATGAATGTGGCGAAAAGGATGAGCTACCACGCTGATGAGATGGGATGTCCTTAATTTCCAACTGAGGGATGCTTCGCGATCGTTCTTGGATTTATATTCCACTCATTCTGCATCCTCGAAATTATTTTTGTTCGTTCGATGCAGTACGAGAACTCTGGTCTACATAATTTGTGTTTTATATTAGCACTTTACTTATCAAAAACTTTCTTCTGGTCTCTTTAGAATGAAAGATCAGCAGTTGAGAATTTCTCAATACATCGTTCAAACGTATTAGGATTTAGCTTTCGAAATTTTTTCGTAAGTTGTATCACGTTCAGACAGAGATCATAAGATCAAGATACTGGATAAGAGTATCCATACAGAAATAAATAAATACAAATTTTTAATATTGTTTAATATTGTGTGAAATACCTGTATTTATCTATTCCTATTGTTGCTAAATACTGTAAAATGTTTAAATTCTCTCTGGTCATGTTACAGTTCAATGTATTCATTTAAAATTGAATTATAAATTGAAAAATATGAAACACTGTTTTTCCTGGATCGTACGAGGGCCTTTATACTTGATGTCGAGAGACTTTAGTATATTTGGAACATTTTATAAAGAGATAGTGAAATTGAACAAATTTGCTCAGGTGGCACCCAAATTTTAGCAATGTACAATGATTATTAAATTGAATGAAGGGTATTTTATTGTTAAAAATTTAATAATTAAAATAAATGTTAAATTCAAAGAAGTTTAGTAATGTATTATTTCCGATTATTTCCGAGCTAATAGAAAGGATAAATACATCTATTTTCCGGAAGACCATTCGAGTCGGAAAGAGCCCAAGATACAATGGGACGACTTACGACTTGTTCTATTCGTGGTCCCACCGATAAAGAAGTCAATTACTAGCGGAATAAAGAGGACCCTTTAAATTTCAAGGATCGAGCGGAGTATTGGAAGATGTTGGATCCGATTACCGGCGAAGGTCGAGTCCCTTCGTGCGCGATCTCAGCTGAGGCCGTAACTCGAAGGCATAAATCATGCAGAAGGCCACGAGAAAAATAACAGACGTACGCCACGGCGAAATTTGCCTTAAATGGAGCGAGGCAATCGATACAGGGGTTCGTGCACCCTTCCGGCTGATCCACAATGTTGCGCACGGACAAGTGTTTGTAGTTTCTGGACAAAAGTCATTTTAATCGCCATCAACTAATTCTACAATTTGAATCGAAAGTTTCTGAAAACGTACTAATTTCCTCGGTTATGATTTTAAGTAACATTAAACATAAATAATTACAATGTTAGCGTAATATGACTTTTTTAAACCAACATTTGATGCAACGTATCCGTACATTTTCCATACTCATATGTATACGCAAACACAGAAGGAATTAATTAGTTAACGTTGCCAGAACTGTAAGGGAAGCTTTTCGCGCTTTTTGCCCTTTTGTTTGAAAGTACGTGTTCATTCACGCGTAATGAGAGCAACTGTATCTGATGTCCGAATGCTTCATCATTTATGAAGTAGAGTGCATTTACACATCCGCGGAACAGCTTTTAACAATATTAATTGATCAAGATCTGAAAACTTTTAGAAGAGAAAGTGACTTACTATGGAAAATATGGCACCTCCCTTTCTTTTTTAATAGGCATAACGAAGATCTTATAACAAGAAAAAATGGAATCAATACTATAATTAAATTTTTAGCAATTTATTAAATACAAACAAATTTAGTAATGTGAAAATTGTTTAATAGACTCCAAACGCAATCGCAAACGTGTTTTGCAGAAATATCTTTGGAAAAATGGTTGCTCTTTTAGTTTAATCATCACATAATGGCACGTACATATTGTTGTTTTAAAAAACTATAATGTTATATATATAAACAAATTGTTCAATTTCTCTCCCGCTTCAACCGTTCAGAGATACATGTACAACCTCTTAAATATCAGTGTAAATTTTTAATTCCCCTACGATTAATCAGTGCGTACAATAACTTTTTCACAATCGCACACTACCTTTCACGTGATTGGGAAAACGATACTCCATTTATTTACCTAACGCTGCCATTTCTTCAAGGAGTCTAGCCCCTAGAATATTCAATTGGAGGGTCTCAAAAGATCCGAGACCCTAAGAAAAACGTGCTCAAAGAGCTGGAGCTGTTCGTTTAGGTAAAGCCAAGCTTAGTGGGGTTGTTGCGTATAATTACCGGGGACATTGTTTGGTCGATTTTATGGGACGCTGTCACGGGAATGTGCCGTTCTAAGGAGAGAGAGGAGAGAGAGAGAGAGTCTCTCTTCTGTTTCTGTTCTTTTCGACGAACCATCGTGCATAAATATTTAATATCTTTATTGCACGTTGATCCTTTGAGATCACCGTCGAGCAGTTTAAATATTCAAGGAGGAATTGTATTCCCGACGATGCATAGCGCGGCGCAGGGCTGCGCGAGAGGTCGAATGATATTCTTCAAGAAATTCCAGTCTGTTCGCTCGTTGCCCGTGAGAAAGTTTCTTCTCCGGTGGCTGAAGCTGCCGGGCAACAAGCATTTTATTCGCCCGGACGTTCCGCGGCTCTCGAGACTATCGGCTCCCTTTCATAATATCATGGGAGCAGCGCCGTGCCACCGGAAAACAACAGATATGCAACGGGGCCACTGCGTTTTTCTATTAAAATGTTTTGAATACACCGAACTAGACCACCACGGTTTTATTTGCGACACGTGCGATCGCATAAAACACGCTCCGGCAGAAACGTTCGCGTTAACAAATTCTTTTTAACCCCCCCGCCGAAGAAAATCGAACTGTCGGGAAATGCGTTGAGGTTACCTTCTAAGATCATTTTATTTTCAGTGGAATTTATTTTATAAGGACATATATGTTATTGAATAAATCTATGAATAAATATTTGAATTTTAGTCTACAATTTTTGATTATTCAATTTTAATTTTAATTTACAAACTGCGGACTTTCGTTCCAACCCAATAGAATCATATATATATTTTTTCTGCACTCACCGATGCAGCTTAACATTCGCTATAATAAAATCAATTGCAAAATTTGTACGGAACAAACAGACAGACAAACAGACAGACAGATAACAAAGCGAGCTAATGAAAACGTGGTAAAAAATGCTTTAATCTATTTATTGATTAATTATATTCTGTCCACGCAGGACAAATTTATATTCCTTACAACAATGCAACCAGTTCACTGTGTACCTGAGGTGCCATTTTTTCCACCAAGTACGTAAAGGTAATCACTACGAAATAATAACAACAGTGCAAATACTCCTCATAAAATTGAGTGGATTTAAAAATCGCTATTAGCTATATTTTGTCTAGATCAGAAAAATGTATATTCCGTGTAAAAAATAAAACCAGTTCACCGCGTGCCCGAGGTGTCATTTTTCTTCCGGCCGAGTCCATGACACCGCTTCGCGTGCGTAAACGTGCGTCGGCCGATTATGATCGGCCGAAAATTCGTGTTCGAACACGGGAATTCGTGTCCGGTTCCCCCAATTTGATCGGTATGAGCAGATAAAACCGGCCTCTGGCCGCGGCACTCGTCCCCAGGATAATGCGATTCGTTGGAAATATTCGGAACCCGCGCGACTGTAAAATGTCAAGGGAATGTTCCGCGGCGTTCGCAGTTAATAACGTGTTCCCGCAAATTTATCGAGGTTCCACACGTTGCGAAAATGGTCCCCGATTTCCAGGTGAATGGAAAACAAAGGGGGGAATGGTTCTTTGTATGCGACCCGGAATGCTCTCGGCACAGTCGCTGTCGCTACGCGCGTAATCGAAAGGCAGGCCGTTGCGCGAAAGACAGAGAATTGCGCGCCTAGAGAGGTCGGTTTGTAATCCAATTAATTATAAATTAATTCGAATTGGGTGATGTTCTCAGGCTGGATTGTTTATTAGGTATTATTGAGAACGGTCAACCAATTCATATGCTCCAGTTGGCGAGTAGATGCAATAATAATATTAGATTCATTTTATTCGATCGAATATATAATTATTTTCAAGATTTCTGTGAGAATCGAACAATTTGTTAGAGTTTGTTGAAAATATTTATGTTTGAAGCTATCGAGCGTAAACGCGATTTACACGTGTTGCTCTATAAAAATGGCTAGACTGTATTTATTTTGATTTTACGCGATCTTAATCGCGTGGTACAGTAAAGTCGCGTTTACTGTCCAACAGCCTGTGTTCTGCACGGATAGTGATCGCAAACCGACATTATTTTTTTATGACTGCGTCTACCGCGCCGACTGCGCCGAGAGTTCAAAAGAAAGCCGAACATAGAGAAGAACAGCATGACAGTGGAGGGAGCAGGCGCTGGATAGTGATCGCGTACCCGATCGCTGACGGTAAACGCGACTTTACTGTACATAAAAAATATATGTATTCAATAATTGCAAAATAAAATGTATCAAACCATAGTAATGAGAAATTTTTCTATTATAATAATAATAATACACATGCACAATTTATGCAATTTTTAATAGAGCCATGTGAAGAACTAGGTGACAGTACTCTTGGCATAATTAGCACCTTTTATGAATACTTTGAACCAACATTAAATACTCCATTGCTATAATATATCATTAGGCTGGTTCCAGCTTAGCCGCGTCTTCGTTTCTAATTAAGCCCAAATATTTAGTAACGCGAAAGCCACGGCGAGGCAAATTTCATCGGGGTAGACCATGATTAATTTTATAAATGAAATCTGCATGCACCGCACAGGACATACCGCGCACACATGTATACATGCATGCGTATGATACGCGGTGCGATTTATGCTAGCTACTTACGTCATGGGGAACCCGCGGAGGGGATAATTTGTTCCGCGTTTAAACAGCCCCTCCATTATTGGATTTACCGCGGTGTCGTCCTCGCCGATTTGTGCAAATTGTTACTCGCTCGCTGATATGTGGTTCATTCTTTCCGTACAAAATATTTGAGCTACTTTGTATTCGTCGGAAACGTTTGAAAGTTATCAATTTCTTTTGCAAAAAAGATATCTTCGTATTCTTTAAGGTTTGCATAATGAAGTCGCAGTGGAAACCTTTCGATTCATTTCTCCATTTTATACAAAAAATTAATTTTTAGTTATTAAAGTAGTGTTACAACATTTTAGTTATTAAAGTAGCTTTCAACATTTGAGAATTCATTTTGTGTTAAGAACTTGTCAATTTTTTCTACGCAAAAAAATATCTGTATATTCTTCACGATTTGTATGACGCCCATGGAAAATTTTTATATTCAGCTTTCCATTTTCTCAAGAAAATTATGTAATATATACAAGTAAGGATTTCAATAAGGAAGTGGACTTACTTAGATCTTCAATATCCAAATTGTATCGTAATTTTTCTTTTACTGTATCATAAACTGTTGGTTACACCAATTTTATTTGGTTCGCGTTACGTCTTTCCGAGTGATTGGAACGAAAGAATTGTCCAGTTAACGGGTTAATATTTACCCAGTTTCTTCCTAGACCGGCCAAGCCCGCCAGCCCAAATACGTATAAGTGCACCGTTGCTCGGAAGTGTCTCCGATAAAATGGCATAATCGAGGACGGGCGTAAAAGCTTGCCGAAAAAAAGCGATCCGGAGCTCGCCATTAAACCGGCCTGCTTCGAAGCCGCATCTAGCGATCCGCATCTAGCGTTTCACCACTGGAATTACTCTCCGATTACGTTCTCGCGAGGGCTCGTCTATTTTTACGCCTGCGTTTAACCGCGCTTTTCGTCCGCCACCTTCCTGGCCCTCACTTTTTTTCTTCCCCCAACCTTTTTTCCGTGCAATTAATTAGGAGAGTAATATCAGCAGGTATGGGCCACAGGATTTGTTCGCCTGGACCTACACAAACGTAATCAGCGGGTAACCATGCGCGTGACGCCGGATTTCTTTCGCGCATCGAAATGTGCATAATTATGCATTTATGACAAAAATGGATAGACAACTATCGTGATTCGAAGAAAATGAAAGAGGAAAAAATTATAGTGCTTTTTGCAAATGAAGAAGGCCTTCAATTTTTTTAACGGAATGCTATGTATTTTTTTATATAATATGGAAGCGTGTGCCGAAACAAATTCATTCATATAAGATACACTGATCTTCAAGGTGATACAAGGTCACTAATGGCATATACAGGGTTAATCACGAATCGTGATCAGTACAGATTACTGTATTTATTATTACTATATTTAGTATTACCGTTATTAGCTGTCCAATCGAAAATGTCTTTATCACATATACATGGTTACAAATGAACTTCCACGTGATTATAGCAAATTTTTTGTAAATAAAATTAAAAAAGCAATTTTTTAGCAATTTTTTAAATGTTATGATACGTTTCGGAATTCGCCTTGAAATCTTCTAACAAACAGGCGTAAAAAAATTATAGGTATATTTGCAAAAAATTGAAGGTAACCTTGAAAAATCATAAAAAAGAGTTGACGAAATATTTGCTATAATCACGTGAAAGCTCTCTTGAAACCATGCTATACCTAACAAAAACATAGTAAGACGAACACAAAAATTAAAAACTTAAGGCGTGTCATTTTCTAATAATAATACTGGCCATCATCGCTCGCTAACCGCTATTCTACCTCATTCTCCCCTACACTCAAAGTGAAAAGTTAAAATTCACCATTAGTTTTCGAAAAGCAATACCACTGTAGATCTTGCCGTAAATTTCACGTTGCCTATCCTAGATTGAAGTGATTGAAACCTCGCCTGAATGCCTAAACCTGGTACCCAGCTAGGGAGTAAGAAGTCGTCTCCGAGTTTGCGTCAATGTAAGCAGAAGTTTCGGTCGTCGGGCGCGCGGGTGTCTGAATTAAAAGGAGACTGACTCGTACATCATGAAATTTGTCAGTCCTGTAGATAGGCAACTGGCAACAACGGAATGGAGTCGGGGTATTTATCAGGCCGCGGAACGCGTGACGCGGAAACTGACGGGGCCGTAATTCGATGTTTCGCGGCGGCTCTAATCTGACGGAAGGAAGAGCCATCGCGTCTTCCGGGAGTTAAACGCTAGTTAGACGCGCTTAACATCCGTGGGAGGACTCGTCGAAACTTTAAACTTGATTCTCGTCCTACACAGTCGTCGCGGAATTCGTTTCCGAACCTTCCGCTTGTCTACGCTTGCGTACCAAACGCCCTCCCTCCCCCTTGCCCGCCCCTTTCGCCTAAACCGCCTCCATTGGAACACCCGTCACGATGCTATGGCAAATTGTAATTAGACTGCGGATTTTATGCAATTGCTGCATACTGCAAAGTGCAAAACACGAACGAGTTACTACCACGAGATGTAATAATATTTTCGCATTGTTTCTCCTCGAAACGGAACGCTCCGCTGTAAAAATTAATTCTCCGGCAACAGATGCTGCCTTCAATTCGTCCACAAAAATTCGAGTTTGCGTAACAATGCACGCCCCTGCAATTATAAATATTTCAATTTTTCTTACAGGTCCCTTTATCCTCCCCAATCAAATTGAAAATGGCAATAATGGCACTTTGAGCGATAATCAAATTTTATTTCCTTTCATTTTCTATTTGGTTTGGAAAACAGTTTCATCGAATTTTGACTGATTAACCTGGATCCTGTTTTAGTTGAACATTATTCCGAAAAAACTAGTTCAGTGGTTATTCATAAATAAATGATTTGAAAGAGAAAATTGCATAGAAACTGAGAGGAATGTTGTTAAACCCTTACAAAATTAGTTATTAGACGAAGCATGTAAAAACATAGTTAAGCACGACTGTTTTGCAGTGGCCGTTTTCCAGTTGCGAAAATACCGTACAGTGTTTCAGAATTACTCGCAAAATGGAGCCGGCATGCCGACAGTTCTCTTTTGTTACAGAATTCTTTTTCTTCTCGTTCTCAGGAAAAGTTGTTTCACGAAGCGGCCTCTTTTCTTTCCCCTTTGAGGACGAGATCATTGAGCTTCCCGTTGAAAACTGTTCCGCTGCCAGTGACGGACGAAAATTGAGGTTTCGCATTCGGTGGCGGGGAAAAAAAAAATTAATCGTTCCGCGTGGAAACGTCCATAGAAGGAAAAGGTAAATAGCCGGTAGCCAAATAGTTCCCGCGAGTTGAACAGGTTCTGACGTGAACTAATGATGCGGTGATCACCGGGGGATTGGAAACGAAAACCATTTTCTTCTTATTTACACAGCTGCATTAGGGAGCCAATATTGCATTTCACTCGTTGTGATTGTCAAATGTGATATTATGTGAAAACCTCTCCATCGCGAGTCACAAGATCCGTTCATCTTCTACTTCGAAATCAATTACGACAAACATGTCTACACACATTCTACATATTATTTCGAATTAAAAAATTCTGTTTAACCCCTTGCCTTACAATATCCTGTCTGACTCGTGTTGAAGATTCTGAACAGATTCTGATAAGAATGTATGTTAATAATTTCCTTTAAACCGAAATAAAGTTCTATTTTGGTTTTGTTAATACACAGCTGTTGGAGAACATAACGGCATACAATTTATATCAATTTTTCCATTTTTAGGAAATTACAATCTACAAAATACATCTAGTCACTGAAACGGTAAAATAAATCGTAGGGCAAGGGGTTAGCACACTTGTTCCTTCCAAAATTAGAGCAAATGAATGAAAAAGGTAAATAATTCTGAAGGTAAAAAATATTAAGAAATAAGCTCGCAAGAAACTTCTGTGTACAGGTAAATCTAACAAAAAATGACATTAATAAATTCTCTCTGAAGCAACCGGATTTATTCCGCTTTTTGCGCATTCAATGCTCACGAAAACCCTGCCACAGGGTTTAGCACTGTATGCATTGGTTTCTGCATAGTGACAAACATTTGTGCAATAAAAGTTTAACGGACATTAGTTCGCTGAAATATTATTCCTCGTAGCATTGTTCCTTGCTGATCTTTGATATCGATAATAAAAGAAAAATAACGTTTATAATTTTTCCGTCGAAATAAAAATACAGGATTATCGAGGCAGCTCTTTCTGCAGCGGTTGAAAACAAATATGCATTATGCAGGAAGACTTATAATAAAATCGATGCATAAATAGAAGAAATATGAAGAAAACCAACATTTCCAATAATATTTCTTTTTGTATTTATATCTTGATCGAGAGAGCAGAGAAACTTGTATCGATTAATTAATTAAGAAAGGTTTTATTTAAAAAAATGGAATGTAGTTCAATTTTAAAAATATTGAAAATCTCTAAATTGTATCATAACATTAAAAATAATATATTTGATCGGGATATTGAACAATACGATTTTTTTTAAATATTTATTGCAGGAGAGATGGAACCAAGAAAGAATCGATTGAAATTGCATAAAAAATTGTTCTATGTAATGAAATCAACCTGAATCTATCATCTCTTTGAAAAGGATTGATGAAAATTATTGATTTTTGCAGCGTTTACATGAGATTGCTTCGTTAGAAACGTATTCACATCGTCGAAAACGCAGGACTCGTTTCAAGGTGCATTCCGAGGTGACCGACCCCGCATTGTCACCTGCCCCGGCGCCATTGTTACGATGAGAATGTTATTTCGAAAGCCCTCGGGACGGTGTAAAGATCTCGAGGCATTAATCGCCGTCCCAATTATTAAATGTTGGCTGCTGCGAACGATGGTCTAGACGAAAGTCGGAGGCGATCTTTTTTCACCGGAGAACAAATATTTTCCTTGATTGCGCCCGTGCCGCTGACACGCACAATAGCGGCTTATACGGAGGATTAGCCGCGTAATTCCTGAAATTAATTATACGAAAAAGGAAAGACCATGGGCCAGGCCAGAAGGGAATGACGTGGCGGAAACGGAGGAAAAATTAATGAGCTCGTAACGGCATAATCGGCGGTGTTCGCCGTTAAACTTATACGTCGGCTGTGCAATGGGGACGGGCTAGAGAGGTGTGGGGGGGGGGGGGGGCGATTTACCAAATCGTGCGTTAAAAATCTCAAGAAATACATCGCCGAGAAGAGAAGCATCGTTCCGAGGCTCTTTAATGGCCGACACCGTGCTCCCCTACAATGTAGGGATGAAGCGAGGAAGACGAGAAAGAAGATTTAAAAAATATGACGAAAACAGAGACCAACATATACATAAATTCTGTTCATCCGTGAGATGATGACTAGGTTATACATACATAGAATGCATTCTCTTTTCAGCGTCCGACCAACGTACCTAATAATGGGAGTAGCATCACTATCTGTACTGAAGGATCGTGATAGTATCCCACCCTCAGCAGGAATCGCGATGTTACTGTCTGGAATACACTATAGCTTGATGACGTCACTCAAGTTCGGAGTATAGCATTTCCCCACTATTTATCTCTCGAACTACAGGAAAGTCGCGTTATTTTGCAAACGGCTGTGTTTTGCACCGAGAAATAACGCGTAAGGACATTACTTTTTTATGACTGCGTCTACCGCGCCGAGAGTACAAACGAAGCCGAATGTAGGAAAGGACAGCATGTAAATACGGATCGCGCGACCGAAGCGTATCGGTGTGAACCACTAATCCAATGACAAAACCTCTTTATTTTTCATTCTTTTTTTATGGGACTTGCACCAACATATTCGTGGCATTTTTCTAATGAAAATGGTATCCAATATGATGTAATTCCGATAATATTTACTTGTGTAATGAACGATGAAAGTTTTGAACGCAAGGAAGAACAGCGTATGGGAAGTCCTTTGAACTGTGGCGGCGACGGCGATTGTCCGCGTCTCTTTCTTTCCCATACGCCGGAAAATTTCATCGTCGATTAAACCACTAAATACAGTTGAAATTATATCGTGTTTGGTGTCATTTTAATCAGAAAAATGCAAGAAATAAGTTGGTGAAAGTCCCATAAAAAATAATGAAAAATAAAGAAGTTTTGTAATTGGAGTAGTAGTGCTTCACACCGATATACCCGAGCCGTGATCAATCATCGCCGCCCTGCGACATTGGCCGTCAGTAGAGTGAGTAGGCACTTGACAAATTCTGGGTAGGCGGTCGCTGAGAAATAACGCGACTTTACTATATACAGGTTTTCCCACCGAAGACGATGATGAAGAACGAGGTCATTGTCATTGTGGTTCATGTTGTGGGTCACCCAGCGATGATTAATACATGTATGTGGAACTACGATCGATGCATGTTATCTTCAAAAATACATCATGTTTTACTACATTAATTATTTAATATTATGTATTGTTGAATGTTTTCGAAAACAATATCGCTATTATTCTCCATTATAAGAGAACGTGTTCAAGTGTTTGTATTCTATTTTGAAGGTAATTTCAACCTTTTATAAATAATAACAATCCTTAGTGATCGCACTGAACACGCATCGGTACGCATTGTTATCGATCGAATGAATACGTTGAATTAAATAAAACGTTCGAAAAATCATTTCAACTTCTAGACACAGAGAGTCAACGGGACGATTTTTAACGAGGGGCGCCGTCCGCGAATATCGAGTTTAAAGTTTTGACGGATCGCCTTCCACTCCTCGGCAACTCTAAGTTTGCCTAGACAGCGCTTAATTTGACGTCGTTCCGTCGACGCCTATAGTCTTGCAGCACCAGTCAGTTTTCCAGCACCGCGGAGCATTGGATCAGGTCCAATTATCGACTTTTATTTTCTGCCTTAAGACAACAATTACTCACTTCATTCTGCATTTACTGCAGCGAAATTTCTTGTCGCTATCCCCCTTGGACGGATCTTTACAACTAACCGTACCACATTTTGTATTCCATTGTTACTGAAATAACACAAAGAGAGATGCTTCCAGTTATTAAATAAATTTCTCCATTGAAGTGAATATTGTTATAAAAATTGCAAGTGATCTAAATAAACTCGTTCTTGTAATTTTTATAAAATAACATTTACCAGTCACATTTTGTGCTTGGTTAAGAATTCGAATTCACGTAAATTACAAACCTCATATTTTGCAACAGCTTGTAAACGCAGAGTTTGCACAGTTTAAAAATACGTTGAATTTCCAGGCCGGAAACTTTCGCCAATTTGTCGATCGGAAACTAGTTTGTTTAAAGGGAACGGTTTTTTCTAGGCAGAAATTTGATTCACAACCCCTCCAAATTGAATTTGCATCATCGAAATGGAGCATCGGACAATCTTCCGAGAACTTTCTCCCATCTAAACACTCCTCTCGCTGGTAAATTTTCTAGCGAGACCTTAAAGTCATATTTTACATTAACGAAATGATGCATCGCGCAATCTTCCAGGAACTTTCCTCTATAAACACTTTCCTCGCATCGGTAGATTTTGTCAAAGGAGTACGGAAATTCAGAGGAGCCTGCAAAATGTACTTTGATCAATATTTCAATTTGCCACGAGACATGTCCGACTTTTCCTGTGACTTCTGAAATGTTTATGCGACGTAGACGCGACTAAGAACCGGCAGACATAATCATTCATGCTGTGTTTGCCCAATACTTCTATCTGCACAGCGATAATTGTGAAACAATATTCACATAAACTACCGAGGCGCAATAAAAATCTTTCGAAACAGAAACTTGTACTTTGCTTCATAATAAAATGTCACAAATTGAACGAAAATTTCAGAAAATACTTGAAAACGTCCATAGATGTACATAAAAATCATATTTTTTCCACCTACAAAATATTTGTTGAACACATCTGGAATAAAACCACACCGAGTGTTCATAATTATTAGACTGGGGATTTTATGAATTTATCACAAAAATGACATCAGTGTATTGGTTCCAGCTTAATTAGATAATTAAAAGAAGAAAGAAATTTTTATTTCGCTCCTCTGTCTTGCAATCAATGCAAACATCTTTTATTTTGCATGAAGATCCGCAGTCTAATAATTATAAACTATATGAATTTCCAGCAGATATAATTTCCGAAAATTTTGTAGACTTTAATATTTGATAAAATATGAAACAAAACGTTTTCTGTAAACGCAGAAAACTGGATAGCCGATTCGCGACGCTGCCAACAATGGCGAAAGCAAGCGATTAAAGTAAATCTTGCTCCCCCATCGGTTCTCTTTAACGACGAGTGATCGACCACGCGAAACATCGAATTAGCAATGCGTCATTTTGCGAAATGGCGGATGGCTCGCATACGTAAATATAGGATCAGACGGTCCTTGTACACGCGCCAACCACACGTCACTATCCAGGCTCGCGTGAGCCGACATTTTACAGGCAATTAGGTTGTCGTGTCTTCCGCGAGGGAAATCGGCAGCATTTATTTTCCCCGTGTGATCGTCTTTTTTCTCTCTCTCCCTTCTTCGATGTTGTTTTAACCGGTCCCTTCCCTCCCGTAAACAATTCACCAAAAACCGTGCACCGTGAAATAGATCGCCGGTCTCCTAGAAAATTGCCATTACCGCGCATTTGATTGAATGTTTTGTTTATACGCGTATCGCGAAATCTGTTTGATCGAGAAACATGTTCCGCGGGCACAATGCCGGGGCCGTTTGACGCGCGCGAAAGCCCACCGAGGAAATTGAACGAACCTCGGGCGACCGCGAGCAACAGAGGCAACAAAATAAAATCAAAGCGCCTCCCACGCACGGCTCCGATTTCACGATACAATGGGAATCGTGTGCGTCGTCGCTCGCAATTTGCCAAGGAACTCCCGCACGCGCGATTATTAAACTTTCGAAACGGCTCCACGATCCCTAACGACGCGACAAATGTTTACCGATATCAGCTGCATTCAGAATGCTCGTTACAACTGGCTCTGCAAAAACAATGGAATTTTATTTTTATTATATTTCA
Source organism: Lasioglossum marginatum (assembly GCA_028455795.1). NCBI lineage: Eukaryota > Metazoa > Arthropoda > Insecta > Hymenoptera > Halictidae > Lasioglossum > Lasioglossum marginatum. Next base: position 3,412,722 of record CM052252.1, read on the forward strand.
CTTCCATTGCGTTGCGTACACCTGTTACTCTATTTTTACTCCTCTGAATTTTCAGAATTGAATTGAGTTTTTCAACCTCCATTATCCGAACCGTACAGGGAAACATCACTTCAAATATTAGCCCTTTCCAGTTGGAGCTATATTTTAACTCGAAAATTAAACATTTCTTCTGACCTGGAATTATTCCATTGTATATCTTTCTTTTCATTTAATGGATATGAAATTGATATAATATTATATCTCATACAATACTCAACACTAGGTTAACGGGACCCATCATAATGGCGGGTTCTAATATTTTTAATTCGCGATTATTAAGATTGTAAAAATGCTTCCCTGAGGAATTATTTACCAAATTTATTTTTTTGGGTATATATTATTGGAGAAATAGCCAAAAATTTGGACAGACACATTCTTGTTATGTTTATAAAATAAAATAGTGTTAAATGTACAGTACTTGATTAGATGCTCGCCCCGCTGACAGAGGAACGATGGCAGAGCGTCTTCATCGTGCCGGTGAGGCGCGGCGTTCGCCTTTTCCTGTTTTCCACGTACCGGGAAAGATAGATCCGATATCTTTGGCGTGCAATCACGCCGCGGCACGAAGTCGGCAACTGTTTTATCGGCGCTCTGATATCGAACTTCGGGCCACGGAAGAATCACAATCGTCCGGGGCCCCGAGATCGATTCGCACGCCACGACTATTGGAAATAAACCGATAAGAGCGGGTAAAAGCTGAACCGAAGGCGGACTGAGATCGGCCTGAACTTTGAACGGGCGTCGAGAGCTTGCGGATATATTTCGATGACCGCGTCCATAAAGAAATCCGGCCGTTTCACAGAAACCCGTTTCATACAATGTTCGACGCGCGTCATTGATTTCTATTTTTTTTCTCCTTCTACCTCCCTCTCTCTCTTTTCCGCTTTCTTTCTCTCTCGATTAAGAGGTTTTTTGTTCATTGAACCGACGACGATATTACTCCCGTTATCACTGGCCCGATTCGTTCTCCTCGTTACGCTCGATGTGACGCGTCGAGCTTCTGTCGAGGATCGCTCTAATTCGCTAGTCGAACAAGAGCGAGTAATTGGGAGTATTGTTGGCTCGCCAAAGTGATTTTATTAGGTTCGCGCGACCACCAGCCTCTGTAACGCTGTCGTAACGACCGCGTGAGGCTTGCTCTGCTCGTTGGGTACCGTTTCTGTGTCATCACGACGTTTGCTTTCACGTGTGGATACGTTTATTATACTAAGTGTACCGTGAAATGAATTGTCACTGTTTAAATATCGTCAATTTCTCGCGAAAGAGAAACTTTGTACAAATACTCTTTGAATCCAATATATGTGTTGCTTCATTTTATAATTAAAATATTCTAACAAATTACTGTACAGTAGAAAGACAAACTTTTATTGGTTTTCATGTAAGTTTCACCTTACTTTTATATAATCACAATATTCTCATAAATCACTCTAAAAGAACGAATTCGGCCATTCGGAAAAGGCGAAGTTTGCTATATTCATCCTAACAATTTTTTGCGAATATCTCATTTAATTTTAATTTTTAAAATTATTACTGATCGCGAATGGAGTAATTTTTTCCTTTTCGATTAATATCGATTAATATAAGAGGAAATAATCCATCGAGCAATAAAGGATTACAGTTTTGGTTTACCGAAGAATTCTTTCGAAATATTTCGTGCAAACTATCGTGAGATATTTATTTCCGTATTTCTTTGAACATTTATTTGGCGTCCAGTTACACTGGTTTACGCGAGCGCATCTGCAAGGAATGGAACGAGCGCTTGGAAAAAATGGCGGCGATTGTGAACTAAAATGGTAATTGAAGTATCCGGATTCAGTCACGTCGCTCTTAATCGGTTTTACGTCTAACTGCGTACATTTAAACGATTGCTCGTAAAAACAAGCGCCCCCTGTCCAACGGTAGGCATTTATTTCAACTGTTTTGCGAATCGTAGCCAGTTAGCTTCATCGGATTAAAGAGAAGCTGCTGTTGCGAATGAATCAGATGAAAAAGAGGGTGACGTGAACGAGGTTGCCCGACAATGACAATGGAAATATGTGGTATTGTTCGACGAGAACGGGATTAGGAAGACATATTGGACGATGGAGCGGATAAGACGAACTTTTTTCAACGTGTACACATTGGTCGCGGGAAAAATACGAAAGGCAGTAAACAGAATTTTTACGCAAGCCTCTCTCGTGACGCTAGGATTTTCTAGAAAATATTGGAAACTGAGCAATACATTTTTTAGCTCAAACATTTTCTTTTATCTTCAATTTTATCGTTATATTGAACTTTATTCGCCATTTTATTATGAATGAACTTTTTAATGGGAACAGCCTTTGTCGATCCAAAACAAATAAATAATTTTACTAAATTCTATCGAGTTTTATATTCTAGCATTTTTTGAAAATATTTCATAAGCCATAAATGTAAATTCAATATTGCAGTATTATTGATCTAGGAATCGTTTCATAGCCAATCATATTATAAAAATAAAGCTAAATTTATAATAACACCTTGGTCGAGAGGACCATTAATTCTCGACCAGTTTTGAAGGTTTGTGTACTTTTTGTTTCCGGAAAAGAGGTATGAGAGAAATATCGAGGTTCTCCAAGGATTATACGGCCCGAACCGAAATAAATGTCCAACATAAATTCAAGCATAGTCCAGCTAATGGGTTTTCTTGTATCCTTACAGCCAAGAAGCATCCAATAGAAGCACCCCCGTGGCCAAGAGACTTAGAACGCTTTCTTTTCTTTAAAACCACGAATTGAAGCTGGTGACTTCAAGTTCTAAATACGGTGCTGGCAAAATCCAACATCTAAAGCTATGAGTCAAGACCTTGCTGATTTAATAAGAATTTTCTTACATTTTTCAACAAATAATTTCCTAATTACAAAGTCGTATGTAACAACAAAAGTCAAACTAACCTGTGAAATCACATAACTTTTCGAAGACGTGAACAGTTCCCAAAAATGGCACTAATATATTCCATACGAAATTACAAAATTGTTCAAAGATGTTCCGGAAAACAGCTCTCATATGTTTCATAAAATCCTTACAACGGATATTTGCAGACCGTAACATTTACTTATAGGCTTCAATATTTATAACAAACCAATTCCCTGGAAGAACAACCTGAAATCTTGTACAAACTCTGAACATTGCTTGAACATCGAGCGATGTTGCCAAGGAAAACGAACTTGTACAAAGTTTATTCCAGGTGATACAGGTTCAGTGAAAGGAATTGAATACAACATAATTCTTGCTTCTTATCCAAAGATTTAGGTAATCGGGAGAATTACAGGGGCTGTGGATTTCATTAATTAAGGAGATTAGATGTATAATTTAATTACCCGCCTTGCTCGACATTTCTGCAGTGCGCAACGTAATCGGCTGCGATTAATAGAGAATGATTGCTAATGTGTTTGCTCCGGGAACCCTTTAAAATTTGCATTTAAATAGTTCATCCGAGGGATAAACGCGGCTCAATGCGCGCGGACACACAAAATACATAGAAATCTGAATTCTTCAAACAGTCCCTCAAAGAGTCCGGTGCAAAAAGGATGGAAAGCTCTTTTCACTGGGCGAAGTAATCCACTAACGGCTGATACCGTTTCAAGAGCCACAGGCCATGTATATAGTCCTGAGCGTACTCTATTAAATGCATTAACTCGCAAGACACTTTTCGTTAGAGAAAGTCTCCTCTCGCCGTTGAAATTCGAAGAAGATGCCCCGATTGGCTGATCTTCAATTCATCCCATTAAACATCGTTGTCGATCTAATCTAATTTTCTTGCATCGACGTATGTTTCCTCTTTACAAATGAATTTAAAAGCCGAGCGGAAAAAGGTTCGTTCAAACAAACTTTTTTGGTTTTCTTTGATCGAGTACGAGCTTACACTTGGAACTTGTAATTACACTGCGAATCCTTATGCAAAATAAAAATGAGCTGCATCGATTACAACGAACAGGAGCCTTCTTTTTATAATTTTTATAAGCTGAGCTTAATACATTGATGTTCTTGAATATTTAATATATCTATGAATACATAAAATCATTAATGTAATTAGAAAATAAATAAATAGAACGTAATAAAATTACATCATTCATACAAAATTTTCAGGATATGTATAATTGATAAAGATCTACAAAAAATATTTTCCGAATCTTCAATATCAGCCCACATAAAAAATGCAACTTTTAGTTTTTTCTGTACAATTCCGACCAATTGCAATTTTTGAAAAAATTTTCTTTCCACATAAGGTGGTAAACTAGTTGCTTTAACTTCCCAAAAACGTTCCAATCGTATGGCCCAATTTTTAAAAAGTTGTCGCCTCTTCAAGACTGTCCGAATATTAATGAGACTTACTGTAAGTGTGTGACCGTCGCATAAGCGCTACTGGCCGATATTAGCGGAACCGCTCGGAAGAAGCGTGATTCAATTACATTTCGTTATTCCTCTCCGGAATTCTTTACACTCGATGAAATCCGCTTATTGTTAGTCAACAAAAAAATCAGCGATCACGCCGCGGACGAATTCCTGTGGAAGCTGATTGCGCGCTATCGCGACGAATTCCGTGAATAGATCGCTAACAAAATGAAGTCTCCGCCCGGCCAATAGTGTTGCGTCAGCCATGAAATATTTCTTCGCTCGAGAGTCCTGACCGAACAAAGTACCAATAAAAACAAGAAGAGAGAATAGCGTGCCAGAGAAAGAGAGAAAGAGAGAGGGAGGGTCCACGATTCCGCTACGATTTCAGCATTTTTCAGCGCGATGGATATCGAGTTAAATTTAATGCAATTTCACGTTACATTATTCCGATAATCTTATCGCGCGTCATTGCCCATTAGACTTATGGAACGGGGCTTTTATCTTCCGCCGGCTTGTACTTCCTCCGCCGGCGCACGGTTATCGTATTATTTCGCGGCCGATAGTTATTAATCGAATACCGATACGGCCTGCGAATAAATAGAAACTTCCATCGAAATTGAAATTATCGGAGGCAACCGTGGGACCCATCTTTTCGTGCTTCCTCTCTCTCTCCTCCCTTCCTTTTCATCTTTTTCTTACTCGCTCTCTGAATTATTTCTCCACAGTTCCCACGGAGAGAACGCATTCTCTCGGTAGCCGGATGAAATAACAATATGATTCCGGGGGCTTTAGAAAGTCAGGTAAGAAAGATCAGTGTTTTTCCAATATGCATTCTTCTTCGTAAATTCTGATCTCGGCGTTCGGTGGTGTATCGATTTATGAATGCGATACGCGAATATGTTAAATCAGAACGATCGCGGCACCCCTCCAGCCACCGTTTTTACCCGGCCCGAGAGATGTTTGCTCCGTTCTTGCGTTGTCTTTTACGCCCTCGGCCCGTTCACTGCAGAGCATTTTCGGGAGATTGCACGCCGACTCACTCCCGCATTACTGTCGCGATCCGCGCTGCGCAATTGGATAATAAAATTACTTTTTACTCCGAGACGCACGCGCCCCTCTTACTCGAATGCTACGAGCGCGAGTCGAATGAAAACCGCCCGGGAATCTTACTTTTATTACTGCCCGGCTAACCCTTGCCACTTCGAAGGGTTCTGATGCCTTCAGGAACTCCGCGACCCTTTTTCGAAAAACGACTTCCCGCTGGATGGAAAAATTGGAATCGTTTCACTCGTGCCGGTGGCTCTCTTTATCCTAATGGAAAGCGTTAGTATTATTAACCCTTTGCGGTCGGAGCTGTTTTAACTCGAAAATTAAACATTTCTTCTGACCTAGAATAATTCTATATAATTATTTTCATTTGATGGATATGTGTAGTATTTTTTAAATTTTCAATATAGGCCCATAATAAGGCCCATACATAAGAAAGTTGTAAAATGCAACTTTTAGTATTTTTTCTACAATTCCGATCAATTGCAATTTTTGAAAAAATATTTTTTCACATCCTGTAGCAAACTAATTGCTCTAGCTTCCCAAAAAAGTTCAAATCGTATATTACAATATTAATAAAGTTATAAGTCTTTTTGAGTGTCCGAATATTAGTGGGGGTCACTGTATGTCACTTTTCTTCTGAATTCTAATAAGCCCGAACCTGTACCCCAATTCCCAAAACAAATCACGCGAAAACGATCGGCCGTAACACGCTCACCGAATCAGCTCGCAAACAGTTCGCTCATCGAGTCTTGACTCGAGCAATTACCGGTATTGGAGCTAACAACATCGATTTCCCGTCACCGTCCCCCGAAAACATCATCGCGAAGACACGCCGTTAATCGCGCCCGTCCGTGGATGTAGACATAGATCAGAATTCTCGTCTTTCCGTTGTATACCCGGTGTGTTAGCGATTCATCACGAAGGCTTGCGGGTAACGACGACGAAAAAAAAGAAGAGAAGAACGATCCGTTTCCTCTCTCGGAAACGGTTTAATCACAATGGCCCGGTATCCGTATCGACGCCAGACTTCGTATTAGTCCCGACACGGAAATCGCCGTCGGGTACATGTCGTACGAGTCAAAAGTGCCGGAGGTGTTGGCCGTTGGCCAGATTGAACTGACGAGTATGAGCATATCACGCGTAAACGTCTCCCCGTGCATGAGCAATCCTTTATGTCCTCGCGGATCGGCTCCGCTCGGCGAGATTCAGCTCCGTTCTGCGAAATTCTGCGAAATTCTGCGAGATTCTGCGCTTAGAAACAGCCAGATGGATGCGTGTACTCACTTAAATTTGCTATGTCTGGAATCCGGATCCAAATTCTAGCATGACAGAGTAGCGTTCTCGCCCGAAAATGAATTCGAGCACAGTTTGACACAGTAACAGGATCAATAAAGTGCAATGAAAAAAATTTCGATTTGAAAACGTTTGTTGTACCTTTCCAAATGGTACCAGTGGATTGTTGAGATTCTTCCGATTCAAATGCGCCCAAACATTACGTAAATCGGTCCATTTTTGTAGACTTCATACATAGCAGTATATAGGCAGCAGACACAAGTGTCTGCAGTCGGGACAGAACGCTTGTTTTGTAACTGGAGGGGACTGAGGCAGACACATAAGTGAGACTACTGTATGTCCTTAATTTTATTATTTACATTAAGTCTTACTAGTCCGATTTATGTTGTGTTTGGGCTTATTTTAATCGGAAGAATCTCAGCAATCCATTGCAATTAAATTAAAAGAGCTGAGACAAACATTATTGAATTTTAAGTTGTTGTTATTGCATGATTACTAGCCTGCTCCTTCACGCATTTATGAAGAAATTGATTGGGTGAAATATGAAACGGTAAAAGATTTAAAAAATTCAAGAATGTTGTAATGTTGCTTTTAATGTATCAAAGTCGTTAAGGGATAAAATCAATTTTTACGTTATTCCTACTTTCCGCAATCAATTCAAAACATTTTTACTTTGCATAAAGATCCGCAGTCTAATGATTACATTTTACACTCGCGGCACCTGTTTGAGGTACTTTTATCTTCTTCCTGCTTTATTCTCTTTCTACAAAGATAAGACTCCGCTGAACTCGAGGCACTAGGGAGAAGAGTGGGGATGGTCGGTGAAAATTTAAGTGTAACAGATTTTGCAAATTTAAATGAACACTGCTGTAATCCCGAAAGCAATTTGGCGGCAGGCGGCGGTGTTCAATCTACTTCCATCCGCTACCTTTCCAAGTAGCGATGGCTGGCCAACCTCTCCGGGGCTTGGATATCGTCTAGCGGGCCGTGCTTTAACGAGGCAGACGAGGAAGCCGCCAGAAGGAGGGAACTTCGACATTTTCGAGTGGACTCGAAAGTCGGTTTTAAGCCGTTATTAACGGATGCGTATCAACGGCGGCCTGGACTTCGAGAGCCTGACCACTCGAGTGCCCCTTGCTCCTCCTTCAGTTTGCACTCCCGCGAATCTTTTGAGATCCCTGTGAATATTCGGCCGCGAAACACCAATTTCGGCTTTTATCGCGCGCGAAGATTCCATGGAATCGGGAATAAACGATATCCATGTGGATTTCTTGTGATCGATCAGTTGCAGCGATATTTTTGGAATTTTACATCTGTTTTCTTTAACTATTGGAGCAGATCAGAATATTTTTTTAGTCTGAAAGAGCTATACATGAAGAAGTTGCAACGGTTTATCCGTAGCGCGTCAAAGAGGCCTCTTTATTTCAAAGAGTGCCTGTCGACATTGAACCATATTTATGAATTAATTGTAACTGTTGAACAAATCCTCTTGGAATATTAGGATTATTTTTCTACACCATTGAAGTACTCGTATTCCGTCATTTTTCTAGAATTGTTTTATAAAATCTAACATTTGGCGAACCGAAGACAATTTTTCAAAATTCTGCAAATTGAAGTCTCCTAAATACAGTTATTGAATCTACCATGGATTTAAAAATTGAAGCCTCCCCTTTGCAACAATTCCATGAAACTTGATATACAATTTTTGGGGGTCGTTTTGTTGAGCTTTGAAAAAATAACAAAATATCTTTCAAAATGCGTAAACGATGCAGCATTTTGTTACTGTACAACAAAGTGGAATAGAGAGCTCGTTGGAGCGTATTACGCGATCTTTCCGCGTATTACGAAACAATCTAAATCGGCTAGGGGCATTGATTACAGTCTAATTGTTAGCAAGCCACCTCGGGAAGCCCTGGGACATCATTCATAGGTTCAGAATTCTGAAGCACGTATCATTACCGTGCATCTGATAATGACTGCTTAAGATGGACTTCGAGTGTGCTCGAGAATACAGAAGTTTCCTCCTGGCAAGCGAGAGAGGAGCCGCTCACCCAGCTCGTTAAGATCGTTCAATGATACGTTAAGATCCACTCGCGTTGAGTCTCGTCGGAACATTATAACTACAATACGGGGACACGATTGCTCGTGCATGCCGGTACAATTGCTGGATGGAGCGTAATTAATACTTTGTACATGAACGGCTAACAATTCGGTACTTCATAGAATTACTCGGGAATGAAATTCGAGTGGAGCGGGCGCACGGCTCTGCGGAGCCAGCCAGGCGGAAAATGTAACCTTAAAAAGGTAGCGTTCGCTACCAGCGGCGGCTTCCGTTCCAGGGATTCGATGAGTAGAAACGAATAATTCACGCTATTCTACCGGTTACTCTTTGCCAAAGTTCGACGATATATCGATTAGAGACAACTAAACGAACCCGCAATAGATCGGCACCTCGATAGGTCCTGCGAAGTTCGGAAATAGAAGCAGATGATTGGCGGCCTAAGCCAAAATCGTAGTAAAAATCTTTTTATTTTTTTTTGAAATGTTTAAACGAGCTTAACTTTCTATTATTATAAGCTAATAGAGATTTTCTTCAGCAAAATCAAACTGTTTTACGAGTCATAAATCTTTTATTATAAAATATATTCAATGAATAACAATCTTAAAACAAATAGTACAGTCATTGGCACATTTGCTAACAGTCATATGTGGAACTCTGTTATGACAACCTACAACGTTGCTTTGAGATATAAATAAGAAAAAATAAAAAAATGATTTTCTATACCAGGAATTCTTAATATTTACCGTTTAAATCAAAAGTGCCAATAACTACTGCAGTGCCAGCAATAGTACAGTTTACCCTATTTTTAGGCGTCACATTTCTAAATATAACAATCGCTTGTTTAATATGGTTGCCGGAAATATATTTGGTGTAGGTTGACCCTCCAAGCGATTATTCTCGGTTGCTGACCTAACTTTCGAATTGACAGATGATCTGGTCAACTGGAGGCCAGATATTCTGAAATCCTTCTTCGGATTATAAATAATTGTGCATACAAGTGGAGTGTCAAAAAGTATTCAATATGTTCCAGATATCTTCTTATATCTGATTTTTATATTTTTATGTCTCTGAGATGAAAATGGAATGTCAAGTTGCAGACGGCATCCTAGTTTGTTAGAACTTTTTAATAATTTTAAAACGAGAAGGAAAAAATGTTCAATATGTGTTAGGTTACTTCGAGAATGGCGTTCAGAGTTGGAGATGAAACTCGGTTCTATTAAATATTTTTTAAACTAACGAAAAAATGAATGGGCGTGCACATGATAATGCAAATTACTCACTATTTCTGTGAATCTTAAAAATTATGGTTCCTCATATCTTTATTTTTCGCAGCAAGACATTTTTATAATTTTTCAACTGTACAAAGTATGTTGAACATTTTTCGATATCCTCGAATTGCAATGAACATGATTCTTGTATGAAAAATTCATTGAGTGTGTCGTGGATGATATTAATTGTGCAATCAACTTTTACAACATTTTTTACCGTTTATGTCTGCGTACGGTTTGCCAAGGCTACACGCTTCGCTTGATAAATTTAGTACGCTGATCCGGCCAGTGTCCGAAGCTAGTCAGTTAGCTTCCCATTGACTTACTTGCGGCATACTCAATCTCTCAGAACAGCTCAATTAAATCTGACCAGACTGCCCATAAATCCATCAGCCATTACGTTCGATCAACATTGTCGTGTCATAATCGAACGTTCGGGCTGGCAGATATATACTGAAGCCGCTTCATATAAAGCAAGTGCCAGCTCACATAGAACTTAGTCCATCGTTTTAGCTCGCTATTATGCCATAATAAAACTTTTATTTCACTGCATCTTGAAAGTGCAAAGGATCTTCAATCTACTAAAACCGTGATAACATAGTTTTTGACTTCAGGAATTTGTAGCATCAACTGCAATTATCTCAAGAAAATGTACGAAGAATACGAACAAGAATAGAAGAACGTAGTGATGTTCAGACATCATGTAATTCTTCTTAAAATTCTTATTAAAAATTGATATAAAATTGAGCCCTTAGCAAGTACAATATAAACTGTATTCATTATTCGTATTTTTAAAGTTCTATTTCGGTTTTTGGTTAATGTAGTATATTTAATTCTTCGAGTTCAGAGGTATATGTTTATTCTATGTATTTGTTAAGCCTTATCTCATTTTTAAAAAAATGATCGGAGCTATTTTAAATGGAAAATTAAACATTTCTTCCGATCTAGAATATTTCCATTCCCTATGATTTTTGAAAATTTGTGGATATGAAATTGGTATAATATCTCATATAATACCTATATGTTTAGTAATTGATTAGATACCGATATATTTAATAATGTAAACAATATTTTGAATAATGGTACAGCAATTTTTAGTGGTGTCTCATTGGTACTTTATCTTATTGTCATGTTTATCGATCGCATTGTGCATTTATATCTAAATGATGTGAAAACTTGAAGACTACAATTGCGTCTAAAGTTAGCTCTAAACAAAAACATCGTTGACGAACCAATGGCATTTGCCGTTTCCGCGACGGTCCTAATATTACGTTCGAATTTATCATATTCAAATGGAACATCGCGGAACAGCTTTAACGAGCCAATCAGGCGTCATCAGTTCGCCGGAAGTTTAGCATTCCCGGGCGAGCCCAAAGGGGATTCTGAAAGCCTTAGTTAGCAGAGCGCGAGGTCGGTTTGCTAATACGGCTTTTGAAAATCTGATCGCGATCGAACAAAGCGGTTCGCACACGGTGTTCCACGGCAAGAACCGTAACACGGGATATCCAAATTCATTTCGTGATCCTCACGATATCCAACTTTAATTTACCACCTATCCGCGTCGCAGTTCCCTGCATTATTAAGGATATTGATTTCTGGGCTTTTGCCCTTGATATAAGCATCGTGTAATATCCTGCCTCCCTCGCTGTTAATATGTGCGTTTATAGCATTTGACTATTCAGGCAGTAATCACAGGTCTCGGTTATTATTGGCTAGATGCGAATATACAGGGTGTCCCGTAAATGTAGTACTTCCGTGAACGGAGTGATTCCTGAGGTCATTCGAAGTAAGTTTTTCCTCTGCTGAAAATTTTGCGGCTTTGTAGCCGGGGGAGGGATTCTGTAACGCTATACCCAACGAGACCTGTAGTCGCGTCCTGATTGGTCCGTCTTTTTCGTTAATAACTCCTCAAGGGGGTAGACTCGTTCCTCCAGGATTGCAAGAGTGCAGAATGCGCGTTCTCATATCTCGATAATATAAAGATGTGGGTTTCAGTAGTCAAAAACGCTAGATAAAAGATTGATCTAGGACGCGATCGCCCTGAAAAGTCCCATTTTTTGTTTACGAGGCGTAATTTGCATTATTCGGAAGCATACAGCTGCGCATGTACAGTGAAGGATGAAAGTATTCGTACGCCCTTTAATATGAATAAATTTTTTATAATTGTACCAAACGACCTGATGTTTTGTAAGCAATTAGAAGCATAGGTTTACTAAATGATCTGCAAGAAAGATTTTCCAAAAATTACAATTTACAAGGTTGCATACAAAAATAGAAAAAGGATTTCTTAAAACTTTCTTAATGTTTGTTGGGCCCTTAATGAAAATTTAAAATATATGTTTTGTAGATCTATACACATGCTGAGAATTTCATCAAAATCAACTCAATCAACAAATTAAGGCCAAAACAATATCATTAATGCATCAAGGGAGGCCACGCTCCATGTAATTGAATTTTGGAAAATTACGAAGCACGTGCCGTAGAAACCGAACGTACCGAAGTAACCATTCCAACGAACACCGTCGTATCTTCCGCCGCGGTAACTGTATCTGATTCCGAATAAGTTCGTGCCATTAAAGTGGCCTAAGAGTTTCGAGCGGCACTGTGTGCTCCAAAGTTAGGGGACAGGTTTCGGCTGTTCCATGGAGAAATATAATTGAACGGGGCAGAAGTAATCGGAAGCAAGTGTTACCCTATGGTGCCGCTAATCCGTTCGCATTCGAACGCTTATAACAGGGAACCCGGGTTGAATAAATGTATCAACATCCTCAGCATCGCATCCTGATCTTCGCAGACTTCAGATACTTTTGACCTACCAACATATTCCTGCATCCTTACATTTTCCGATTGTATTACCAACAAATTTCAATCATTTCAAGCGTTTTATTTAAAATATTCTTCAGAAGAATGTTCCCTGATTAAGACTAAGTTTAAGCAATTTTTTTAATTAATTGTATTGAACATAGCTAAATACATGTACATTGCTCGTCTAAGTAAAACTAAATTATTATTGCAAAATATGAAGCATAATTAAAATGTTCTTGCTAATAGTTTGTTATAACTAGACTGCACATCTTCATGCAGAATAAAAACTTTGTATGTCAAGTGTAAGAAGCAGTAATTCAATAAAAATGTATTTTACCTTTCGATAATTTTAATTAGTCGAACATAGTGTAACTATATTTTTAAACGATTCCAATGCGTTCAAAGTTTCGCATTTTACCTTTTCACTTTCGTTATAAATGCATAAAACCTATGGTCTTTTTTCTTTAAAACTTTTGTAACCCCCAAAAATGATCTGGCGGATTCCAATTTGCATTTCTGCGAGCATATTTGAAGAGATTGGTATTAGATAACAATACATACCCTATGCTGATGATTTGAGTAGAGTTCAAATAAAACGATAAATTAAATTTCAGTGCAAGTTTTACTGTTCTGAATTTTAAAATTACGAAGTTTAAAATCACGTTAACGTAATTGAGATAAATGTACAATGATCCCTAAAATTGAATTTGTATTTGGATTCTCTTACAGGAACCCAACGCGTATCTTTAATTTTTTCCCTGATCAAGTTGCTTAAGAAAATGATCCAGAATGCATAGTGGTTAACGAGGACCTTGACCTTCGTTGTACACGGTAAGTATGTGTCGCTTCTGGACAGTTTTTGAGCAGTATGAATATTGGGGAACCCATTAGCAGGACTGGCATTTAGTCTGATTGGCGCTGTATAGCAGCACCCTGGAGCATCTCGACATTTACGCCGTATCTCCATTGGAAATAAGTAGAGCGAAAACCACTACCAGGGGTGGAAGAGCTGGATAAATTGCACCATCGCAATTACAATCGCCTCGGTCGTCTAAAATGATTATTAAAAATCTCCACTCCCGTTGTTCGCCATAAGAATGTTTGTTCTAGAACTTGCGCTTCAGCTGTACGAGTCTTGATTAAATTCTCTCTTAATTCTTATCATTTAATAGTATTAAACCTAATGATTAAAATGATACAAAGTGAAAAGTCTAAATCCGTCTTTAGCGAGAATTTTTGCGCGTTATCGTGAACAAATATACGGAGGTCCAATATCGGTTTCTGTGATCCCATAGCGGCACGAATCTATCGCAGCGAATATTTCGCGCTGGTCTGTAGGATCCTTTAATTCCTACCTTCCTCCCCGTCTCCCTTTTGATCTCTGTGAATGGACCTATAGATAACGGCATTCTGGATCGCGTTAAATTTCCTTAATGAGACGGATCGGTTATTGTGGCAGTCTGATGCCTGCGGTCTGCCTATGAAATGACAGCGAGGAATTTAATTACGCATGTTCGTGAAATTAGCGTCGACAATTGAGACCCCGCAGCGCTGTTTTAGAGGCCACGCAGAAAATTTCGATTCAATTGTTTCGTCGAATCCGCGCCGGAACACTTTATTGGTTGATTGCAAAAGTTCATCGACCATTCGAAAATAAAACACAGCCGGTTGCATTTTAATTCGCGTTGTGCGTTTCATTCAGGTTTCACTTATTCCGATCAATACGGCCAGCATTATTAGTAGTTAGTTAGTAGTTTAATTTAATATTCAGTGGCATTAGTTTATATGTACACTGCAGATTTTATGTAGTTATAACGAAAATGAGTAGGTGAAACGTAAAACAGTAGAAAAATAAAAGGAATTTAAGAGAATTGATTTGCACACATTTTATTAACTTGTTAAAATTATTAGAAATAAATTTTCATTTGGTCCCAGTATCTTGTAATTGATGCAGAACATTATTGTTTTGTTCAACGTGTTAATACAATATATAATTTAAGTTAATATAATATAACAGATCCATTAATCAATTAGAGAGGAAAAACTGTTTTCCTTTAAAGAAGGTCTACAGACAGAGTTGGGCAACAATTATATTTAAATAAAAATTTCAAATAAAGTAGGTTTTTTCCAAGTGGATTCTAAACCCACTTTATTCGAAATTTTTATTCAAATAAAATTTTTGCCCAACTCTGTCTACAGGTTTATGAAAAAATTTTTGCAATCTTCCAATATCAACACTAAACGATTATTAAAGGTGAGGTACGTTGCTTCATAAATATAACAAGTTGGCTTGTTTCAACGACGCACGATTTTTCATGAAAGCATTCTGATAAGTTCAATAAATATAAAATGCAAACTCTGGTTATTTGATTTAGCGTTAAACAGTTTCCCGTACCCCTTTTTCCCAATTTGCTGAACGAGGATATTCCGCGGGACGTCACGCGATATCTTCGTCCCTCGCGGGAAGTCTACCTTAGCAGAGGGACTAAAATATTTCGACAGGACGTTCCGCTGAAATGACGTTGACTCGCCTGCTTCGTTAAAGTGTAAAAAACGCATCGCTTATAGCGTGCTGTATTTCGCTGCCACGGCGGAAGGATATCCACGAGATGGAGCCTCTGGGTATTCTGACCAGTGATCTGCCAGTTCCGCGATATCATCCGAATTTTCGCAAATTTATCTGCATACTTAAAAGGTGGAACCGTGCACGCTCCAATTAAGTAAATAGAATATTTCTGAAAAAAACGCGGAAACTGAGAGATTCGCTGAGTACCATTTACATAATTTTCGAAAGTATACTTGAAAAATCTACTGGTTCTCCTAAACACATTCCAACATATAAAAATTTCGTAAATACCGCGATTCGTTGGAAAAGACACTTCAGCGTAATAATGGAAAAATATATCCGTGACAAATGAATCCAGGTGAACAAAAAGTTGGAAAAAAGTCTCATTTAAAACTCATTAGCGTATTGGATATTTCACTGGTGAAGCTCGTTCAATATTTCAAACGAAAGGTATTTGTAATATACATCGTGTCGAATGTGGAGGAAGCGCAATTTTTTCAAGCGTAATGTTACGACATTTTTAATGAACCAGACGCCCACTTAACAGCGTTCCCTGTTTTACGCGGAGATGCGTATCGGTGGGAAGGTTAACGAGAGATTTCGAACGCGGATCACGCTATTATATGATTAAGGGAAAATCTATTTCCACGGGGAGAGCGGAACTGTTTCCAGCGGCCTAATATAACTCGAGCAGCTATCTAAACGGTCACATTCGATCGTAAGTTAACGGCGTATCACGTCGAATCTCAAGCATGCAACTAACTCATTTAATTGCCACCGTTATCACGTATGAAAGGTTTAATGCTCGCTCGAGGAGCTCGCTGATTACGCCGCGGCGATAATAAATAGGGACCGGGGGTGGTGTCTGGGAACGGGTTCGTTCGTTCGCTTAATTGTCATTTGTCGCAGCTTCCTCAAGAGGAACCCGGGGAATAAAACGTAAGAAATGAAAACTCGACTAAGCGGCGCGGTACGTGTCGCGAATGAGGAAAAAACTCCGGCGGACTTATTGCTTTCGGGGCGTTCTAATGACCCCGGGGGGTGAAAGTCGAAAGTAATCATCGTCGCCTCCATTGATGGATGGCCCCGACACGAGACGCTGGGGGACCAGGAAACAAATTTAGAAGGAACGTGGCTAATTAGCGTGGTCCCGCAGCCCTTGCGATAGCGTTTTCCTCGACCGGGACACACCGTTCTACGCATTTCGTTGCGGGAAAATCGTGACGGGACGTTTAAAACTGTCAGGTCGCGGCGGAGCGTTCATGCGATAACGAATGAATAATATTAAGATAGTTTGTTCCATCGTGACATTTATATTACCGATGATAAAAGCTAGAGGAGAATATATTGTTCGCAGGGAGGCGCGATAGAGCAAGTGATTCAGGTTAACCGTGATCAGACAAAAGGGGAGAAACGTATTTTATATAATACGTAAGAGTATTATGGAAACAAGGTTTGTCGGAACGAGACGAACATCGAGGAGGTACTTTCACGGGACGGTTGACTATCTTTTCTTTCTTTGCCCGCGATGCTATCGAAGACGAGCCCCGGGAAATTGGGTCGATGGGTTTAGGAGCTTACCACGCTGCTTTCAAACATATTCTTCAACCTCACCTTATTATATCTGGTGCCTGTTTTGATTTACCGGCCCCTCGGATCGTTGATATCGAAGGGGAGCGCTGTTTGGGAGCGCTAATCGACTGTCGAGATTTATGCGGAATTTGGCCTGAACACCTTTCGATTAACCGAATCCCGATTATAAACAAATTTTAAATTTTAAAAAGCGTTTAAATATGATCATATTATGAAGGGAAATAAATTTTCAAAAAAAAAAATTTATTTTGGAATTTAATGTACATTTTAATTATGTCCCTCGCGTCTCGATTATACATCGGGCCTTAATTTATCCGGGCTGTTTGTCTCCAAGTCGAGGTCCTACTGTATTAGCTTGCCCAAAAGATCTGTTCTAATAATGTAGTATGTTGGGTAACGTTACTGTACAACACGAGCACATACATTTTTTTGTTTCAGTCGTTCAAACGCTTTACTTGTTTGCTTGCAGAGGATGTGTGGAAAGAACACTGACGCTTCCTTTTGGGATAACTGAGACTGCCAGATCAAGTAGAATTGCTCAGCCATGGTCAGACGAGTCAAAATATTCTTACAATTTTGTTAGAAGAAAATCAGGCACAACAAATTTTATTCTTTTTTAAATGTCAGCCGTTCCCACTGAAATCCAAAAATTAAATTGTATTTTCCTATTATTGAAGTAATCCAGAGAAAGAACAAAAATAATGCAACCAATATTTGTATGTTTAAGTTATAGAAATTAAAAACGCAATTTTAACATCTAGCTGGAGCTCTAATTTCCTAAAATTTAAAGTGATTAGGTAAAAGATTATTTGTGTTTACTATCCAGCACAATAGGATAACCAAATTAATAAATATAATGACGGAATAATCACAGAATTTAATCGACAAAAATGTGCACAGGTTGCCTCGTAATATTTCCTGTTAAAGATAACGCTTTCCGCTACGCTATCCCGACGTAGACCTCCAATTTCCGAAGTCCCGCGGATGTCTGAATTCCTGAAACAAAAACTGAATGCACTCTCGCGCGATTCAAATGTTCCATTCTAGCGAAAATAATTCGCGCTGTCCCTGTCAAACGGGGCTCAAGCTAACGAAGAAAATCTATCGAACAGTTCGGGGAAACGAACGGAAGATATAGGACACGGTATGTCCCATTTCTTTCATCGAACAGAAATAAAAGACGAGGTCGACGGGGCGACGTCAAATTGATGGATACCGCAAATTCGTCGAACATCGTTCCCAGTGCATCGATTGCAGCCGGCGCGCAGCGAGGAACACCATTCCGTGCGTCTTGCCGACGGTGAATTTTATTTACGGGCCGATAAATTCGCAGTCAATAATGATCGCGGGGGCATTGTGAATCGATCGGCGCAACAGATGGCGTTCCTCCATCGAAACCGGGCATACCTGATCGAAGGGGAGAGTACGCGAGCCCCATGTACACGCACCCGCCCGCTCACGCGCAACACGCACGGCCGCACAACTATGGGCCAAGTAATCGAATAACGCTCCGACGATAAACTATCACTTCGCCTCGTAAACCGTGCGTTCAATCGACCCAAATTACTTAGCGGTATCGCTCGCTGCGTGCTGCGATGAAGATAAAAATATTACTTACAACCACCGACCCGTGGTTTACGCGTTTGTTCGGGTTACACGAGCTATCGTGTAACATTTCATCCCTGTAGAGTGTAATATCGAGCCACCGGAAGATTCAATCTCCAGTTTTCTTTCTTCTCTTTAACCCCTTAACCATTCTATTCTGCCTGTGCTCAAACTGCTACTTTTGGGACAGGTTATTACTTCTATACGCTGACAGAGTGACATAGTTTCATCAAGCTGTGCAACTTTGTGTTCTTATATCTTCTGTTTTCTTTATGAGTGTATTTATATTGTACTTACAGTGACTCCCACTAATATTCGGACACTCTTAAAAAGACGATAACTTTTTTAATATTGTACTATACGATTTAAACTTTTTTTCGGAAGCTAGAGCAATTAGTTTGCTACAACGTATTGAATTTTTTTGCGGTTTCTGCAGAGTTCAACACGTTTTTGATGCGGTACTCCCGGTCTTTTAAATCAGTCTTCAAAAAAATCTACCGTCTGTGATTTAAACCACCTGATAACAGTTCAAGAGCTGCCGCAATTTCGCTGCGGAATTTCCAACCATCCGACCTGCAGTCCTGACCTCGCACCCAGTGATTACCAGATTTTTCTGGATTTCAAACAATGGCTTACATTGCAAGCTTTGAAAATGTCGAAAAATTGGAAAGCTGTGTTATCGGATGATGTAAATCACAGGTGACAGAATCTTTTGAAGGCGTGCTTGAAATACTAGTAACAGTATACGTGTAGATTACGTGTAATAATATCAACATTATTCATTTGCTTGTAATACAAATTTTGTAACTTATTGTTATTGTAGTATTGCAATGACTGCGGATCTTTATATCAAGTAAAAATTATCTAAATTAATTGTAAGAAACAGAAATTTAAAGATGTATTTTTTCTTTTAGTAATGTCAAAAATATCGGAGAGAATGTAATAATATTCTTGAATTTTTAAAATGTTTTACAGTTTCATAGCATAACTGTAAAATTCAGAGTCTGCATATTTAATTTCAACGAATAGTTTGAAGTAGCCTCAAAACAAGTAGAAGTATCCAGAACAAGTCAGACTCGGAAGATGATTATAATCAACAGATGATTTTTTGCATGGCAAACAAATTCAATCACTTAGAAATCTAGTAAAGAATATTTTGCAAAATCTGTCTCAAAATGTGACAATAAGTCTGAGCTTAAAATTTCGCATTGGATTTGTTTGTTATCAATTATTGTTTTATTCGTCATAAACGAAACATATTATCATATTAACTTGTTTAATTCACGATACTGTAAAACCACGATTATCCAAACTAATTACCATTCTTGTTTAATTAGCACTTTAGCATTGTATTCCGACAGTTTGTACTGTTGATTTCGAATGTGCGGACACAACATATTTCAATCATGATTACATCTATCGCGTTCTTTGTATTACGTTTTTACGTTCGATGAGATTGGCTCTTTTAGGAGGCCCTCAAAAAGCTCATCAATGGATAATAACGCGGGCTCATAAACTGGCGATGTCATTTCGCCGCGAACGTTTAGCGCGCGTTTAAACGATAAATTTTAATCAAACTGAATTACGCGCGACGGAGGAGCCCGTCCGTATCATTGCCCCCCCCCCCTCCCTTCAACATTGTTTTTCGATGACTAATTACGTATGAGTCAGGTATTAATTACTCGGGATTCCGGCGCAGCCGAGCAAATAACCGTGAACGAAATCGCATATCCCAGTCGAACAATATAGGGAAAGTTTCCGGTGTTGGCCATTGTCCGCGATCAAGCGCCTCTAAGGAACTACGATAAATCATGCATTTGCACAATTGAAAGCAGTAGAGAACAAAATAGAAAGGAAGTACATCACATGTACATTG
This sequence comes from Lasioglossum marginatum, assembly GCA_028455795.1. NCBI lineage: Eukaryota > Metazoa > Arthropoda > Insecta > Hymenoptera > Halictidae > Lasioglossum > Lasioglossum marginatum. Next base: position 3,433,235 of record CM052252.1, read on the forward strand.
TACATATTGTATTATTGTACATTACACATATATGAACACCAGAAAATGATATACATTCAACCATCCATGAAAACTTCGAAAATTTTTTCGGTGACTTAAACCGCCGTACATTTAAAGATTGAAGTTTTCTCTTTACAACGACACCTTAAAAATTGATGTACGATATTGTTTAGCCGTTTTATCGAGCTTTGAATGAAAGGTGTGCCGCCAACTTCAAAAGTTACATCAGGAAGGCTTTACACGACCAAACTTGTTCCTCCATTTCGTTCTATAAAACAGCGAGAAAAGGTCGTACATCAATTTTTAAAGAGACATTGTAAAAAGGAGGCTTCAATCTTGAAATCTGTGGCAGTTTCAGTGACGAGAAAAATTTTCGAAGGTTTTTACAGACGTTTTTCGGAAAAATGGGTCGTCGATGTCCCACCTGTTTCATTATGTAAAAATATTTTAGAGGAAAATGAAACTGCTTTAGAAAAGTAGAGGCGTCAAACCCTAAAACGAGTTCGGGCTTATGTTTGTACTTTTTGTTTTTAAACAATTTAAATATGTAGGGTAACCTGCGCAATAATTGGCATCCTAAAAAGAAATCGTAGTAAAAATCTTTTTATCTTCTTTTGTAATGTCTAAACGAGCTTAACTTTCTATTATTATAAGCCAATATAGATTTTTATGAAAACTTACAACGTTGCTTTGAAATATAAATAAGAAGCAATAAAAAATGATTTTCTATACCAGGAATTCTTAATATTTGCCATTTAAATCAAAAGTGCCAATAACTACTGCAGTGCCAACAATAGTACCTACAGTTTAAACACCCTATTTAATATTTATTAAATGTGTATTAAATACGTATTTGAATGCCAAAGTGCTTGAAAATCGTGATAAAGAATGGGACCACTCCCATCGCTAAAAGAGAAAGGGTTTTATGACCGAGTTCGAGATCGCGCGAGAAACACTTACACGTGTCGCCGCGTAATATTGACCTCGGCCGATCGCGCGTAAATAAACGTGATTAATCGGAGCATCGCGAGGACTTTTTCGCTCTCTTTTTTTCGACGTTCGGTCATTTCAGTTTCGTAAAACAGCGCGGCCCGATAAATCATTCCGTCCCCCGGCCCGCCGCCGGCCAAGCGACCGCGTGATTTATGTATCAATTGTTTCGTGCTCTATTGAAACGCGGGCATCAGTCGCCGGCCACGATTTCGGGCCTCGATCCGCGAAAAGTTCGACACGTTGCAACGCGGTGTTGCGATAATTTCGTAACCAGGTGCCACATTTTGTCCCTGAAGATCCCGGAAACGGCGAAAAGCCAGACTACTCTCTATCCGCGAGCTTCGTCGGAATTCGATTCGAAGTTAAAGAAGTATTAGAAATTCTGCCGAGGCGCGAAACTTGGGTAGATGGAAACAATTATCGAAGATTCACCGCCTGCCGTCTTGCGTTACCAGTGCTCGCGTTCGAACACTTACGCTTCACGTTCGACTTTCGGAGCATTGTTTTAAATCTTGTTATTGAATTTGACGAATAAATTGTATGCTGGGGAACTGAATATGCAGGCTGCGAATTGGAGATTCGTATTTGCGAAATAGCGAATGCTAACTGGAAGATTTAAAATCAGAACTTTATCTGGCAACTGCCTAAACTGTGCAAAAGAAAGTTTAACGATGTTCTCATAAATAACGCTGTGCTATGCTTCTAACTGCAAGATTATAAAGTATTGTTTCTAAATATAAATGTCTAGCACTTATTCATAGATAAACGCACCAAATTTCCCCTGAGCCCCGTCCCAATCCTAATACAAACTTTAGTTAGGTTATTTCCCTATTGTAAATAATTACCTCCTAATATTCAGACGGTATTAATAGTCAAATTGCTTAAAAGTAAATATCTACATTGATTGTGGGAAGATGGAATAACATAAAAATTGATTTCATCCCTTAATCACTTTGTTACATTAAAAACGACATTACAATATTCTTAAATTTTTCTAATCCTTTACTGTTTTATATTTCACTCAACCGATTTCTTCATAAATGCATAAAGATCCGCAGTCTAGTTATTACTAATAACAACGCGTAAGGTGCTCGACTAAAAATAGAGTTCTAGCAATTTCCTAAAAATTTTTGAAGGCCTTGTTAATCTTCCTAAGTGTGCTTACAATTAGTGTGGAGGCCCGAAAGAACAGGTTTCGCACACGGCATTCGGCGGATTCCATCACGCAACAGTGTGATTAGGACGGATTTGCATGGGTGTGCCTAGGTGTACGTTAACATCGGTAGGTTGCACGTCGGCCGACACGAAATCAAACGGTTGTTTGCCGCGACTAGTCCCCCAAAACGCGGCTTTAAAGTCGCGCCGGTAGCTAAAGTAAATTTAGCGGCTTTCAAAAGCGGTACCAACTCCGACCGGATGTTCAGCAATGAGTAAGCGATGCGTGAACCGGTGCCGTGCAGCCGTCCCGCCCGGAAGCAACCCCTATTTGTATTGCCGCACCGCAACTATAATGCACACCGCATGCTAATGTTAGGCCTACTCCGCTTCCTGAGCGTGATTTTATTGACGAGGTTTCACACGGTTCGCGGTTGACATTTTTCCTTCCCCGTAGATGATACCTACAAGACGCTCAACTGCTTCATGCTAGAAGGATAAGTTCACTAGAATTTTAAAGAAAAAAGTAACTTTTTTGTTCGTGTCTGTAATGAAAATTTATCAGACGCCTTTTGCAGATCTAAGTGAGTTATACAGGGCGGCCGAATAACATGTACCAGCGGACACGAGGTGATTCCTTATAAAAAAATAAGAACAAAATATGGAATAAAATTTTTTCATTAAAGCTTAGTTTTCGAGAAAATCGAGTTTGAAAATCCTGTTCGTACGTATGCTGTTACAGCTAAGTTACGGTTCGTCGAGCATCGTGTAACGCGTATCGTGTTTATAAACAATGTCTACCCAGCATTTAAAAGTTACGGAGTTCAAGAAAAATACACAGAACAATACACGAACAACATTTTATTTTATCAATGACAAAATTTAAAAACAGCCGTTTTTCAAACTCGACTTTCTCGAAAACTAAGTTTTAAATGAAAAAATTTTATTCCATTATTTTGTTCTTATTTTTTTATAAGGAACCACCTCGTGCCCGCTAGTACATGTTATTCGGCCGCAGCCTGTATATAGAATTTCAATGAATGAGAAAAGAATTATTTGTGTAATTAAACCTGATAAAACGAGATGTAACTTCTATTAAAATTATTCGGAAAGGGATCTGCAATGTCTAAAATAAATTTTAGTTTACATAATTTGGTTTGCAAGTTTCATTTTCCAGTATGAACGACAGAAAACTTCAGATTACAATATTTTTGTCTATAAATTCTGCTTTTGATAATAAATCGTAGAATATTACTGAATACTTTTGCCCTGATGCAGTATAAAATTTTGAATAGCACTAAATAAACTAACATTCATGTCTAGATTGCGAATCTTTATGCAAATTAAAAATCTGTAATAACAATTTCTAAAAAAACTAATTACTAAAATCTAATAATTTGGTGGAGTTGAAAATTACATATTGATTTCTATTGTTTCAACTACTCATTTTTGTCATAAATCCATAAAATACTCAGTGCATTCATCACCGAGGATCTCTCAGCACATCGATTTGTTTTTACTCTCATCAATTTTTGATAGAAATGGACGTAATGAGCCAAATTAAAAAATCGTGGAGATCCGCGATGTAGCGAACGGAATCAGTTATCTGATATTTTTCAGGCATTTCCGAGTGTTTCGATACGTGCATCGACCGGAGATGCAAGAATAATGATCTCAGGAACGGTAGTGTCCCGCTCGTCCGCACACCTGACTCGCGTTTCGACTAAACCGATTTCAGTACAGACCGCTGTTCTTGCTCGTTCTGTATTTATGAGCACCGGCGAAGTCGTAAAATACGAGTGGCTCCGTACGGTCGCGTATGGTTTCATTAAAAAAAGTTGCAATTGCAGTTTGCGACTGCGTCGCAGCATCTGCGGTAGAAATACGGTCAGTTCAGGATAGATATTGGTAGCATTCTTAACTCGAACATCGTATATCATTTCTTATTAGCCCGTTTCTGTAAATTATCACATTTTACATCTCGTTATAATTTTGTAAACCGAGATGACGAATGTCATTTCTAGCCTGCGGATGATCGTAGACAAATTTTAAGGAAGTGGTACCAAATAAAATCCTATTTTGGGTAATAACCAAACTGCGGATCTTTATGCATTTATGAAGAAATTGGTTGGGCGAAATATAAAACAGCAGAAGATTTAAAAAATTCAAGAATGGTGCTTCTAATGTAACAAAGTCGTTAAGGGATCAAATCAACTTTTATGTTATTCCTGCTTCTCACAATCAATGCAAAATATTTTTATTTTACATTAAGATCCGCAGTCTAGTAATAACATTTGTAGGTGCAAAATAAATGGAAATCGTACTAAATTCTGACGAATTTGATACTCCAGCATTTCTTGAAAATGTTTATAAACTGTGAATGCATAAAGATCCGCAGTCTAGTCATTAAACTGTGCAATTCGTCGAATAATCTACTTCGGCCTAGACACAATCGAAATAACCAATTAACATTGTAATACAGTGAATTCAAACTGTAATTACGACCACGCAATAGTCTGAATGAATCGTGGTTTGCAAATATCAAAATATTTTAATTATGATTAAATTAAAATATATAATTGCGCAACAGAATTTGTGCTCCGCGGTTCAACAATTTCTTTGTTTCATGGATGATTGCCTCGACTAATTAAATATACTTCAAGGTTGATTTTGAATTTCATTTCGAGCTTAAAATTCTGTACTATACGTACGAGTTGAACCCTGTAATTAATCTTTACCAAATTCAATTTAGTTTTGCTATCATTGCTATCACTAACTGACACATTAGTCAAACAATAACTTTGTCTATTATAATGTAAGTATTGTAATACGCTTTTAATGGATACAAACTTCTTAAAAGTATCATAAATTAAGTCGACTTTTTATATTTCAATTTAGGTCCAACGTTCACATATTTAATAATAATTTTCAAAGTATTATTATATATTATTATATTTATATTATATATGTATATCATTATTAAATATCTATATTACCCTGAAAAATTTCACAATTATTGGATGAAAAAATTCATAATGTTAGCAGAGTATGTATTTTATGAGATCCATTAACGTTTGATAGAAACAATTCACTTGTTTTTTCACCAAAAATTGCTGAACTTACACATTTCGTTAGTCCCATTGTTCCCATTGTTCATGTTTATAAAAGCTCCCACAGCAAAAACAAGTGAAATAGCATGGTGCAACGATTCTTGAAAGTCGTATGGGTGCAAATAAATCGGCACATGTCAGACTATTGCGAAACAACGGGGCTGGTCTTACGCGAGGAAGCGAGGAAGCTATTCGAACGTCCGTGTAAAAGAGATTCAACTACTGAGAATACACATGCATCGGGTGGGAGAGCCAATCCCATAATAAATACAGAAGTCGTATTCCATTCAAAATTTTCGTTCAGAAGTCCGTGTCAATCGAGCTCGCCGAGAATTTCATTCCCGGGGAAGTAGTTTCGACGAAATGCTTCGCTGTAAGTTCGGGCGTCGGTGCTAAAGTTTAATATTTCCTGCGCTGAAAAGTATCTCCTCTGAATCGATTCAGCCGCCGCGCCGCGAACCTGGAAATGCTACAGTAAAATCCGATATATATCTATATATACATATATATGTATATGCGTATAGATCGACACACACGGATCCGTAGAGCACAGCCGTGATCAATCGTTTACACGCCGGCACACGTCCAATCGCGAGCGTTTTCCAGGTACCACGCGTGTTAAAGCGCGATGCGTCCTCTCTCCTATGTTATTGCTTCTGACGCAGTATAACCGCAGAATTTATACGGAGCTTCCTATATGCAAATGGACGACGGGGCCCCGACAAGCTTCGAGCTTTTAATCGTAACTGCCAGCTTAACCACCTAGCGAATTCGTCGACACATCCGACATTGAAACCGTTTCCATGTAATGCTCGAAAATCGTCGGCCCGCGCCCGTTCCGCGTACGCACGTCCTGCGGAATCGCGACCCCGTCATCTTTTCACTATTTCCGCCTTCTATGCTTTTTCCATTAAACAGTTTTTATAGACCGAGTACGAGCGAAATCCCGCCGATTGCTGCGCTGCATACGCGACCGCGAAATATTTTCCGTGACCTCGTCGGTCGAATATTTGATTTTTGACGTGGTACGTGAAATCTAGGGGTACCAACCGCAAGGAGAATAGAAAGAATAATGTTTTTCCGTCCGAGGCTTTGTTTTCAGGAAAAATGAGTTTGAGGTAAGGTGAACTGCCCTAAGTGTGGACAAACCAAAAGTGATGCCTAAATCTGGACAATTGAGTTTTTATAGTGAAATCAATTATTAAGAGGTTAAATAATTATTTTGTATATTCTGAGGTCTTAGCTACAAGCAGGTGTGAATATTATTTGATTAGGACATCAAAAATTGAAATTTAAAAATAAATTTCAAAGCTCATCTGAAAACAGTATACAAAATATTTTCATGCGAATCATGTGCATTTATAGTTTGAACTTTTATTAGAAAAAAAGATATAATTTAAGCCCTTAGACAAAAGGTAATTATCACGCATAATAATATTGGTATTTTAAAATAAATTGGCAATCAGACGTAACTCAAATAACAATTATTAATTCAAAATAAAGTAAATAAAAATAACGAATTTTAACTAAACAAATTACATCTGTGCAGTCATTCAAGCCTTTAAACAATTCAGAGAACATTATTCATAGGGATCTGCTTAAAATCAACAAAATGTTATAATTAAAAAATTGCTATCTGTATTCTACGTGTTACATTTATTAAAAAATCGATAATATTAAATTGAACGGTCGTCATATCCTCGTGTACCGACACTTTTGTTGCCCACTGTATGTGACGCTAAAGTTATAGAAGCATTTTTTCCCTTTGACATTGTGCTGAATTGGACGTCAATTTTGATAGAATTTAACTAAAAATGTGATTGTTACGATTTCCCGAACGCTGCACAAGGATTAAAGAATGTTCGCAAATCCGGTGCACAAAGAATACAATCCGATCGTGTTTTCACGAAGAATGAAATGTGACCAACCGCATAGTGGCACTGATACTTCTGTCGTTACAAAGTACTGGCAACTCCAGTTCGCGTAACGCAGCATTTCTGCAACACGGTTTTATCCCAACGCTGCACTGTTAGAGAATCGGAGACACTCTTGTTATATCACTGCATTTTTGCTGAAGAGGTGCAAGATTCAAGATAGAACTTGAAAAATGCTGAATATCGTAGAATTTCGTAAAAGCACGCTGCTGAAAGAGTGAACAAATAAAAATGATAGTTTCTTTGAAAAAACCGGAGCGTAGAAATAGATGCTGCTGAAGCAGGCTCTGAGAATGAAGGTACATATTTCGCAACACAGGAAGCTTCTTTGACGGTGCTTTAAACAGATAAAGTGAGAGAAAATAGCGGTTTAAAATATTTCGCATTACCATGTGCTTTTTGTACATATATGCTTGTATATGCTTGTAGTTGTGAAAACAAAATTACGTAGTTATGCGTTGATTTTTGAAAAATTAACAGGTGGCTTTATAGAAATTTGTTTCCTGTTAAATTATATTTTTATGTTTTCAATTCCAATATGTTACCAAACACAAATTTTTCATTCCTACGAAGTAATAATAAGAATTTACCAAAACTTCGGAGGGTGTACAGTAAGTCCTCGACTTTCGTGGATTAGTTTTACGCGGATTCTTAGTTTGCTTGCGTACAGCGTAGGCATTCAGCTAATTACGAGTGATCCATTTGCCATGAACATATTTTCAAACTCGATTTTCTCGAAAATAAGCTGCCAAACGAAAGAATATTATTTCTTTTTGTCGACTAATATTTGCATGTAGAATCACCCGGTTATACTATGATTTCGCAAACACCTTGTACCAACATGGTACGCAAACTTCCCAAGTTTGTCCTAGGCCATTGTGGTGACCAGGGTGCCGGGCCCTTTGAAGATTCACGCACAATAGGCGCAGCGTTATAGAGTTCTTCCAGGGCTCGGGTAATTATTGGGCACGAAGAAGAACGCAATTCGATCGCGTTTCCGTGAAAACGAGGTGGAACGCGATGAGCCTCGGTGTCTCGCCGTTTGCCTCCCAAACGTTCGCGTTCTCCACGCGAAGTTGAAGTCTCCGCCCTCGGCCGGGCGCGCACCGCTTGCTTGATCCTTACATGCAAAATCCGGAGTGGCGATCAATGGGTGGCGCGCCGCGAGGAGATTGGGGTTGATGGGCAGAATAGGCGGGTGAAGCTTGGCCACGGCATTCAACGGGGCTAACTCTATCCCGGCAAATTACATTTCCATCCCCCTACGTGATAGGTGCAGCAAACATGCCCGTCAACGTCCGACCGAGTTTCTCCCTGATTAGTGACACTCCACGCGGATTATATTTCCAAAGCAATTAATTAACAAACTTTCGCGTATCACCGTCACGAACCCCGGGAACCGTCACGACATCCGCGGATGAAACGCCCGAGAGAGAAAGGAAAAAGATAGCCGGGACAAGAGGAGAGAACGAAATTTCTTACGGAGAACAATTCATCGCTCCTCGACGTCAAGGCGCACTTTCAACCCCTCTCTCTCGTCTTATAATATCGTGTCGGGCTCGCGGTGAACACGTTTCAAACGGAGTTTAACACTGGAACCAACTGACGGCTCAAAACGGCGCTTCCGTGAAACTATTAACCAAATTTATTCGCGCGAACATTCCCTGGAAATCCCTCGACAATATTGTCATTTTTCGGAGATATTAACCGTCATTGCGACATGAGAATTATAAACATGGTTGCAAATTCTGTCGTTGAAATTTGAAATTTCTCTTCCGCTGGCACTGTTTGCAAATGATAGAGCGATACGGGCGGCACACTGTTGTAACCCGCACTGTGTTTGCGGAAACAGATAAGAACAGAAGTGTCATATTGACACAAGATCTGGGTTAAAAAACAGACACTTTGACTGCTCGGTGCTCGCAGTGTTGATAGCGAGAACCGTCCACTTCCGACTCGAAATAAAATATTCCTCTGCTATCACTATCTGAATCGCTAACTGCAACGAGACATGCACCGAAGTTTAATTTTTCAGGTCTGGTAGTCCTGTAAAGCTATTTTTCCAAGACTCAACTTGATCGTTGAGTAAACAGAAAATAAAACCAAGAGACAAATACGGAAGACTAACAGATTTACAAAGCTCCCAATGACAAAAGTCTAGCATCTTAGAAACCATCTAAAGTTGTGAAGAATTCAATCATCAAGAATTGTTGTAAAGAATTCAATCATCAAGAATTGTTGAAAAGAATTCAATCGTCAGGAATTGTTGTAAAGAATTCAATCGTCAAGAATTGTTGTAAAGAATTCAATCGTCAAGAATTGTTGTAAAGAATTCAATCATCAAGAATTGTTGTAAAGAATTCAATCATCAAGAATTGTTGTAAGGAATTCAATCGATGTTGATCGAACTACGAACAGATTTGACAGAATAATCGGTACGTATAATATGATGTATGTTGTGCGAAGTATATTATATTAAATTCATATAGAACTCTGCTGTATAACCCAGAGCCTCATGAAGAACGTCGCACAAAGATTTAATTATTCTTGTGAGCGACATGTGAGCGTGATGTTGGCGCAGTTAGCGATTCATTGAATCTTCCTAGTGAACGTGTTCGTACGACACTCTTCCCTTTCTCGCAGTAAATTATTAACGATAAAGGTTCCCCGAGAGCGCAGTTGCGAAATAAATTGCAGCGCGAGGGTTAACGGATCTGTTCGTCGAGAGATCAGTGACAACCGGTTTCACGAATCGTCGTGCTCTTCCACCGGCTGTCACCGGATCATTAAATTCGGCGAACCTCAAGTGTCATATTCCCGGTAAAATGAATATCACGGTCTGTCGAACGTGGTATTAAAATAGCTGTGCAAGAAGCGTCGAGGTTTCCCGCGTTTCTGCTGGGCGCCTAAGCTCCGCGGAGTGGAAGCGGCGAAGTTTCTGGTTCAGCCTCGCCGTGTGAATTAGCGGCATTTGCATGAAATGTTTATGTAATTTACAGATGAAGTTAGCAGGGTGGTGTACGAGCGGAGGAGACGCGTCCTCGCGATATTAAATTTATTCCGACCGATGGATCTCGCGTTTCCGGTTCACGAGCTTTGATTTCGAAACGAGAGATTTTTCCCGACGACGACGCGCCCAAACTCCGCGGAGGCGCTGAGTAAATAAACGGAAGAATGACGGTCGTCGGTGATGAACCGGGCTGCGGGCTGACCAACGGCTGACCAACGGCTGACCAACGGCTGACCTCTTCCACTGGCTCCTAGTGCGCGTACACACGAGCTGTCAGAGGCCTTGTGACGGCTTTACATCAACGGTTTACCTTTCCGGGATATTTCGCGATAACCGAAATCAGTTAGAACGGATATCATTTAATTACGCGGCACCCGGAACCCCCGGGCAAACATCCCGCTCGATTCGCTACCGCCTCGTTAATTTGAAAAACGTCAAACGCTGTCCCGGCTGTTTGCCCGGACGGTGTGTGCGTTGTAAACGTTGTTAATTGATTTCCTGGCATACCTCGACTCAACCGTTCCATCAAGAAACTGATCGAGAATCTCCCATTCAACGGCTCGGTATCCAACGGATCTTTCACTGAGTCCCTGCAAGCTGAATAATCCTCACTGGTCCACTCACCCGATCAGAAATCTCGCACGGTGACAGCCGCGGCGGCTGTCTGCTATTCTCGACGGTAGCGCCTCGCCAGACATCCGATCGCCTCAGGATCGTTCCCCGACCTTGCGTCGAACCAGGGCGGATCGCAGCGTCCTCTTAATCACTGGGACGGTCCTCATCCCGAGGATCTTTCTGCGATCTATCCACCCTGGGTTCTGGCTTCCTCGGCGTTCCACGGTCGCCGGGCGACGCACGTGATCGACGATCTATCGCTGCTGTATTGACGTTGGCCAACTGGCGCACGGATAGATCGGTGTTGTGTTTAGTCGCGTTTCACAGTCTCTGGAACGCGGGTCGACGCTCGCGTACGCGGAACCGTACCGTGCCGCAGGGTGGCGTAGGGGTTGCTCGTCCGACACGGGCCGCTCGGGAACAACAATGCGAGAAAGAGGGAGCGAAGTCGCACACGCGGTGGCCAGTCGCAGACTGAACTCGCGGATCGCGAGTAGCATCGATTTCGATGGAGGGGGAAAGGGCCGAGAGTGCGAGGGAGGGGCGAGGGCGCGGTGGGAGGGCGGCGCGAACGGGGTGGATGAGGCGAGGGAGCGGACGGGGCACTACGAGAGGAGCAGTCAGCCCGCACGCATCTTTGCGCGACGCACTCCACACTGGTCCGAGAAACGTGTCAGAATTCATTTTCGCGACGTATGTATTTCAAAAGGATGAGGAAAAGGGATGTTTTACCGGGACATCCATTTTTCATATATTTCGATCCCCCTCTATCCTATTGTAGCATCCCCGAGCCTGTATATCAGATGTTCCTAGTTTCTCGTATAGATTTCTGCGTATTGCTTACATTTTTAACCCTTTGCAGTCGGAGCTATTTTAACTCAAAATATATTTAAAAATTTTTTAATATAGGCCCACATGAAAAAGTTGTAAACAATTTTAGTATTTTATTTGTAATTCTCTCAATTATCAAAATTTCTTCCGCACGTAATGTGGCAAACTAATTATTCTAAGTTCTCAAAAAATATCAAAGTCTCATGGTCAGATATTAAAGAAGTTATCCAAATATTAACGCGGGCCACTGTATGATTTGTTTCATGTTTTGTGGATATGAAATTGATATAATACCTTATACAATACTTAAAAATGTTGTAATTAATTAGATACCAACATATTTAATAATATAAACAAGGGTTAACGTAAAGTTCATGAACGATGTTCACAGAATATCTTGCAATAAGAAAGAATAATTGAAGCACCCATCCAATACATAGGGTGTGTAAAATGTACCTTTTTTGCTTTTAGCCCAAACCCACGCAACTTGGATTCACCGTTGGCCATTCCGCAAGTGAACAGGATTCTTTGAGATGAAGCTAGCTAGCTGGACAATATTACAGTGACTCTCATTAACCCTTTGTACTCTCACGTTGTGTGTGACTCGACATTTTTAAATTGTCAGTGTAACACTTTGTGGACTGCACGATTCTGAGTACATACGTGCACATAGCCTCGGTCCAAAAAGTGGTAAATGCGAAGAACTGTATAATAAAAGTCAGAATTAGTAACAAATTTTCTGCGTCAACTAATAAATTCCTCATTTATATTCGTCGACCGATATTCAAAACTGTGAAAGTTTAAAAGCAGAATACATATTTACAGGAACAAATGAGTCATTTAATGCAAAAGTACTGTTAAGTCAATATTTGTGTCTGTTTGGTTCAACACTATATCTTACTGCTATAATCATCATTAAATAAAATAATTCGGATGACGCGTTCGAGAAAATCTGATCATCAATCAGTCTGATCATTTCCAACCAATTCTACTTCTCGCGAATGCTAGTGTTTTGTCAGTAGAATGTGGCCTTTTTGGGCCCGTTCAGACACGGCGGAAACCGCGCGATTTTTGTTTTCGAATGTTCAACTGCGCGGTCACGTGTGAACGAATACATAGACGCTAATGTAAATAAGATCAGCGCGGTTCAAATCGCGCGGTCGAAAACGCGCGGATCTTTGTATTTTTGACAAAAATCAGTAGATGAAACAAGAAAAATGAAAGAAATTTTGAAAGAATTTAACTATAAGAAACTATTTGGAACTCAAAAGATATACCATGTCAAAGGGAAATAACTTCGACAACTTTCATTAGTCCAATAAGAATTACTTATTTAATGAATGACGAACTGTAATTCTAAAGGTAAAAGAATGCTCTTCATCATCAAAACAAAAATTTGTAGATGTATTAAATAGGTTCAGCAGAGTTCACAAAAGATAGTCATTTTTTCGATCAAAAATCATATTCACAAAATGTTTATTATCAAATGCTCGTTCAAATTATAATTTTTATTAAATTTCATTAATATCGACATTTTCGGCATTCCTAAACATATAGAAAGTAATGTAGATGCATTAAAAATACCGAAATGAAACTAGTCATTTTTTACCAAATGAACTGTTAGATAGACCGCGGATCAGTGTGTATCGAAAACATTCGGGCATTTCATGACGCGTAGGGCCTCGTCTATAATGTTAATTAGGGTTATCCCAGCGCAGTGTTGCGCCGAAGGTAAACTTTGTCCCCGACGTCTCCGGACGCGACCCTGTTTGTCGAATTCGAACCAGCCAGCTCGGCAGCTAGCTCGTCCTTTTGTCTTGTTCGACCTTAATCCGTCTGCGTGTTCCCGTCCTCGGCAACCCCCGCGCTCCTTTTTCCCGCCAATATTGGCTTCTCCGCGATTGCATTATCGGCGAGGGATTTTCAGCGAATCTCGTTTACCGGGAGAGCTCGACGCGATGTTCCTGCGACGCTGATCGCCGCCGAAAGAAGCCCTGTAGCCGATCGAACGAGTGTTTCATGATTCGCTATCGCCGATTTCTCGTGCTCGTTTTGGTTATTGGCTCCCGGATTTTCGAAGGGAGTCGGCTATTTTGTCGCGACGAACAGAGGCTAATGCTACTGCTGAGGATGTGGCGGATCGCATTTTTTCTGATTGTTTGACCTTTTTCGACATGCAACGAATGTCCTGATTTCTAACTTTGAATGTAATCCTAAATTTGAATAGAAGCGACCATTTTACATTACTTTATAAAAATAAGAAGAATGTGACTATCCAAATTTATAGCCATTTTTGGAATAATATATACCCAAAGAAATAAATTTATTAAATAATTCGTCATATTATACGTTATAATTCGTCATATTCGAAAATATTAGAATTCGTCATATTTACGGGTCCCGTAAAAACCTAATGTTAACACTGAACCGACCGACCATAAAATGTGACTGATGTGTATAGTATTACAAAAATAATAAGATTAAATTTATTTATATTTTATGCGATTTATACTATAATATATACTGAAGTCAAAAAATATATAATAAATTCCCATGAAAACACCTTTACAATTTCAATTATTGTCAAATAAAAAATCGAAAATGGGTCATTTGACTCCTCGTGTTACCTAATGTTTGCACAGTCATGTTATCTAATCCATTATTTACTATTCAATTTTTGCTAATACGTGTATCTTTTTTCTTCTAGGGATGAAAACGTGAGACTGATTCCGAAATATTTTCCGACGTTTTTCACATGGTCGAGTATTGTCGAAATGTTCAAAATTTACGGGAACCAAACTTTTTAAAAATTATTATACATGTATGATCGCGTCACTACACGTTTTGCATCGACGTCTCGGAGGCTTTTGTAAATATTCGGAAATCGATGATTTATTCCGAATTACGGCACATATGGCAATAATTTGGTTTTTCAGTGGTTCCAAATTACCACGGTTGTCATTGTTGGGACGATTTATCTTGTAATATTAATCGCTTCTGACAGAAAGAAATAATGACATGGTTCGCGATATTACGTGTGACAATTTTACATTTATTTAGATAAATATAATGTAAATAAAAGTATGGATGAACTTGTCGTGTGGTTCTCACAAATATGACGATAAAATCCAAATGATATTTCAACAGTATTATTCATTTTATGGTATTTATGATTTCAAAAAGAGTATCGTGTCAGGAGTTTCGCTACTCAATTATTAAAAAATATAGTTACATAAATTGACTGGGTATTGTTCTCTAATTTGTGAACCTTGTATTCAATTACGAACAGTATTAGACCCATTAATTTCGGATATCATAAACCCGAATTATGAGAGAATGAAGAAGGCAGTGACCTTCATAAAGCAGATAGGCTGTGTCTTTGTGTTGAGGTGTTTTATTATCTTTTTGCAGACAGAAGACATCATCAGTGAAACCACCATTCACTCATAAAGGAACGCAGCTGGACACCAATCAGTCGTAACCAATTCGAAACACTTAGACCACGGACATAGCACAACAACTCGTGATTGCTGTCATTTGTAAGTATACAAACGTCGCTACACTACCGTCGAGTTGAAAGTAATTTGGATGATACGTCTTCCTCAATCTAGACCTTAAGCTTCTGATTTGTGCCGAAAGAAAACATGTCAAAGAGAAGTATACTCTGTCAGCATGAACAATATGTTAAAGAATTATACTATGTAAAATACGAGAGAATGTTAAGAGATTGCAGTAATCATTCGATTTATTATGGTATTTATAATATTGCGAAACGTGCAAACAATACATAGGAAATTTAATCAAAATTAATTTTTCCCCTATGTATAAAATAATAGCTCTCCACAAAATAATGTTTGTTTACTGTATTCTGTATACGATGCAGTTCAAAACTTTGGAATATTCTCTATGTGTAATAAAAGCACACATCATTGTTATTCATTGATATTAATTGATATTAATACTTAATGTCGGCAGAAAGTAATCAATACTAAAATAAGTGGAGAGTTTCGTGTAGACGCATGTTAAATAAAAGAGTACATATTATAATGGACATTATTTATGCATGATGAAATGTTTGAAATATAATATTTGCAGATATTCTGCACGATCAATGCGTTCTTATTAGACTGTTTATTATATGAATATCGATACGTCTCATCAGCGATTCATGATCCAAAATTGCCTTGAATGGAAACATTTACTTGTATATGGGTTTTCTTCTTTCAATCGGAAAAATTCGAAAACCCGTTTCCTTCGATATTGTACCATTTATCCTCTTTTGATAACTTATCGGCGATTCAGCAATCGCAAGAGTGGTGGATTAAAATCCCAGGAGCCATTGCCGTGCGTGCTAGACCAGAAAGTCTAGACTGTAAGGTACACAGCGAACAGAACCGGGGAAGCGTAGAAACGATTCCACGATTGCTACCAGTTCGAGTTCTTAAATGTTAAACGTAATTCTATTATATCCATTTCTACCGTAATTTCTTCATGCATTCTTCAGGCCCCGGTTATATGCATATATATACGTGTATAAGAAGCCTTCATTTCTTCCAGTAATTTTCCGTAGCAAATTTCATATCTTATTTTATCTTTGGAAAATTCATGCACTAATAACTGGAGGGTTTAGAAAATTTTAATGGGTCGCGTTATTCGCAATATTCACTGAGCAAGAAAATAAGAAAGGGCTTTCCTAAGGAACTACAATTTTCCGTGATACGATTCTTCAAAATGGAAAATCGTAATTTCATTTAACATTCTATTTTCTGTGCAGCAAGATCGTTAGTGAAGAAATTAAATTTTGCGCAATTCTAAATGAATTTGTTGCTGTGATGTATCCAGTTACTTCCTATCATGTTTACCATCCCCATTCTCGAATACTATTTCGGCATCGGTAAATACTTTCTCAGCGTGAACCACACAATATTCGTCAAAGATACCAACATGATGTAGCTTATTAGCTTCTCGAATGGCCTTGGTAAAGGAAATTAATTTGGAAATATTGCTCGGTGTCACGAACACGTCGTTGCCACGACGATTTATGAATCAGACGTTCATTGGGCTTTCGGTGTCTACCAATTTCACGGTAGAATAACAGTTCTTGGACTGTAATTTCCGTCCTGTGGGTGTAATTATATAGTAATTATACTGTCCTGGAGATTGCGATTGCAGATTACGAAATGGGTGTATAAAGCTTTACGGAACATTTTTCATGTGGTACTAGACTCCGGATTTTTATACAAAATAAAAATTGTCCAAGTCGATTTCAGGAAATAGAGGGTAGGTGAGAATGCATTTCCTCTTCTGATAGTTTTAATAACTTGAGGATCGTGTCTTTACAATTTCGCATTCGATCGTATTTATTATGAATGATCCGCAGACTACTCATCAATATCATAAATAGTACAAATATTCAAAAATGAATATCTAAATACCGTTTTATATTTATTGTAATTATTATACTCCGGATTTTTGTGCAAAATAAAAATATTCTATATTCATTTCAAGCTGTAGGAGCTACATAGACATTCATTTCTTTTTTTAACAATGACTTAAAGCTGGAAATAATACATTATTTTTAAATTCTTTAAACATATTCACTGTTTTGCATTCGATCTACTAAGTTTTATTATAAATGCATAAAATGAGAGCACTAAAAGCACCTCCTAAAAATATGAAAGGTACTTCCCATTCTTCGATGCATGAACCAATAATTCAGCTCCGTTATTGTCACTGAAACAAACTGATTAAATAATGTTGAACCTGCTTGTTAAAAAACGCTAAAACTCGACAATCTCAAAAAATGTTTACACCGTGCCGTCAGTTTTATCGGTTCAGAATAAGAAATCTTTTCCGGCGTGTCGCGAACGAGGTTTGTATCCTATTTCCGGTGGATCGACTCTTTTTTCCATTATTTTGATTACGTCTGTTTGGACCATGGATCGTAGATTGATGGAGCGGCGGCACGCGTCGCGCTGAATGGCTCGCTAATGCTAGAGTTCGTCGACGGCGATTGTGGATCGACGCACGTCGCCGACGATAATCGTCGATCAACGGCGGATTCAACGTTACGCGTGGTCGACAAAGGCAAACACCGGTTGCCCGTGATTCGTCAATCCATTTGCCAACGTAACCACGCGACCCCCTTCGAATCGCTCGAATCGCAAAACGGAATTTCCTTCCGTGGTTTCACGGACCTGGAGTCGCTTTCTTCACCTCTGCGAATATAACGAGTCACTTCACGGCATCCGGGACGATCCGAGTCGTAATACGAAGTGTCGAATGACTTTCTTTAATTGTACATCGATCCGCCATGTACCGATTCTCATTGTCAAAACCAAAAATGATTACGTTATAGCATTTTGTCCGGTTGCAAATATTAATTCTACCCAATTTACGATTCTCGAATAATTGCTTATTTTTAAACTGACAATTTCGTAAAAAATTATTATTCTAAAATTTTTTTGATGATGTAGCAGGTGAGAAATAGAAGACGCGCTTTTCCTAAAAAATTCTGTAAATTTAAAAACATCTGTGAAAATTTTGAAAATTTTTTGGCCTTTTTGAAACTGCTACTGAAGCTTCCTCTTCATAACGACACCTGAAAAAGTTACATACGATATTTTATCGAGCTTTAAATGAGAGGTGCGCCGCCAAATCCACGAGTATAAGTTACACCATTACACGTCCGAACTTGGTCCTTGTTTTTGTTCTTTGAAACAGTGAAAAAAGATCGTACATCAATTTTTAAGGAGTCGTTATAAAGAGAAAGCTTCAGTCTTAAAATCTATGGTAGTCTCGTTACGAGAAAAATTTTCGAAGATTTTTACAGACGTTTGAATTTGCAGCATTTTTTTGGAAATATTGGTCTCCAGTTTCCCACTTGTTACATCATGTAAAACTATCTTGGATGATAATGAATACTGTTTTGCTTAAGTGGCTTCGAGATTTAAAATGAGTTCAGGGTAATTTTATTGTACTCTTTGATTCAAGGAAATTATCAGAATTTAAATACAACTTTTCGAGAATCAGAAATTTCATGTTCCAATATTTTTTGGATCTGACTGTTTACAAATGCTGATAACTGTGATTAAAAATTGTCCTAAAAATGAGTTAATATATTAAGCAATTTTACTGTGAACTGTTGATAAAATGTTCATTAAGTTTTTCGTAAAATGTTTCGTGTTAGAAAATTGTGCATTGTTGGAATCCAAAAGATTGTCATTCCAACACTGGATAAAATGATTAAAATAAATTCATGTTAAAAAATAATGAATGTAAAGTGCTGTAGCTGTAAATAACGAATGAAAAATGCGAAAGCCCGCGGAGGACGGTGGTGCTCCCTTAAAGATGATTCTTCACACCTATTTTTATTTCTCTCTCTATCTCCCGGACATTTTTGTTCGAACGATCGATGGTGGACTGTTGCGATACAGTTTTCATCGCGGAACTCTCGCCGCGCGATGACAGTGGGTTCATGCATACCGAGATATTGGGACAATTTCGCCATTTCCCAGCAAACGTTGATCGTTTGCTCTGCAGAGTACAATTATAATGGAAATGGTTCGCCGCGATATAAGAGGACGATACCCCGAATATAATTGCGAGCTGATCCGCGGAATCTTCTCCTCCTCTTTCGTCTCCTTCGAGAGGACGAATCGACCGAGTTTCCTCGAAATTTTTTATTCCGTTTCCTACGGTCTTTATCCGGGGAGAAGCTTTCTCAGCTGTTACCGTAGGTGGCTGGGGAGATTTATATGTTAATTTACAAGCACGGGACTTGGGCGGACATGTAGGTCGTCGGTAAAGAGTCCTCTGAATAAAAAATCGAGAATTGACTGTGGTGCTCTGTACAAAAGCGATAACAAAAATGTAACGTGTAAAATATGAATACTTATCATTTATGTAAATATCTGAAGTAGTTGTTAAGAAAATGAAGCATAAATTTAGGCTCATAATTAATTAGCAGAGTAATATGATATTTCTATTCAGTGCTACTTGGTAAGTCATCAAGAAACGATTACCGAGAAAAATCATTACCAAAATTCATTTTGCATTTAATAACTAACGTGCAGTAAATTTCTATGAACAGTTTCTAATGATTTGAAATAAATCACACGATTTCAAAATGATGAAAATCAGTAGAACAGTCTGAATTATGTTTATTGAAAACTTTTACATCAATGTTGCATCGCTCTTTTTTAAAGGATAATCAGTTTTCTAACTTCAGTGTAAGGTAGCAGCTATTACTTTACGACGCATTAAAACTTCCACGCCGCTCAATTTTGAGAAACGCTGCAACAAAATTTAATTGAGCCAGTTTTAAAAGTGATACAGCTTATTATTAGATTGAAGATTTTATGCATTTATGGCAGAAATTAGTTTATCAGATGTAAAAGAGTGAAAACGTGTTTCAAGAAGCTATAAATTCTTAACACATTACTGACCGGTGATTATTACATAATTTTGAAAAATCTATGGTAATGGCTAAACACTTTTTAATGGAACCGTCAATAGCAACAGCAATTTTCATTGTGAAATCATCCTCAATCATCTAACATTTTCATTTAAGATTGTAATGTAACAAAAAATGTCTATGCTTTCTTTTGGTACAGCACAATTATAGAAAATCCTATTAATAGGCTTCCGGTAGGTAAAGTGTTAAGAAAAGAAATGAATGTCTCAAGCCTTTGTTCTTCAAGCCTGATCTTGCATTAATGCAGATAACTCTTATTCTACACAAAAATCTGCAGTCGTTACATCAATCCAACCTGATTGTTAAGATTTTATGCATTTATGACAAAATTAAGTAAAATATAAAATAATAGGAAGACTGAAAGAATTTAACCCTTAGCAACCAAGGGATGACTCGGAGTATACTACTGACTCAGACTATAAATTGCTGTACCATTATATTCACAATATTCTTTACATTTTTAAATATATTGTATGAGGTATTATATCAATTTCATATCCATAAAACGAAAAAAATCATATACAATGGAATTATTCTAGGTCGGAAGAACTGTTTAATTTTCAAGTTAGACTAGCTCCGATTGCAAAGGTTTAAAACTGTCGATATACTATTTTACCCGTGCGATTGATGTAGGAAATGTTTATGTAGGATAAAGATTCGCAGTATCGAATGAACTAACGAAATGAAATTTCGGCTAGCAGCGCGTCTTTGGCAACTTCTCCCCCAGTCCCAAATATTCGCAAAGCAGCTGGGGAACAGCGTCGAACAGTTAAAAACATCGTCTAGCGAGAACAAGTAGCGGACTGTAAATAACCGACAACAGGGGAATGATGCAACGAATCCCGGAAGTGCTTACATTAACTCAAGCATTGGAATCCCGGCGGCGCATAAATTGGCCATGTTATTAGGGCGAAAGGAGGGAATCTCTCGCCTTACCTGTACTTCCTACGATATCGACGGGAGTGGGGTCACGATGGGCTCTGTCTATGTATGTGTCTGCGAGTGCAGGTGTAGCCGTGTTATTACGAGCGTGTGCATAAATTCGTTAAGAGGACCCGCAGGAATACGATATCGCGGTGAAACGTTGGGATTTTCGTAAAAAGGACTGGCACAGTCGGCCGGTTCCAATTAAGCTTACAGGCTTGCCCGTTTCTAGACAAATATGAGCCGCCGTCCGAGCGTCCCGACGCCCCCCACGCTGTATTAAATATTCGCTGTGTAGCGCCGCGGATGTACGCGGTGTCTCGAAAAAATTCGGTCTCCTTAACCCATTAACTCTTACGTTCGCACCCCTTATTTTTTTATTTTAAAGACGTGGAAAAATATTGTTACGTACACCCCAGAAGGGGGTAGTGTGGGACTCAGGTGCCAGATTCGATTATTGCATCTGAATTTTTATAGATGAATGAAAAGAACAAATACAAATTCTATATAAAAAATAATCAGCGAAAAAAAATGGTAGCGAAAGAATGGTTGAGATTTCTGCGTGCTTAATTAAATAAGGGAGGGAAACGGTGAAATACTTGTGAGTTACAATAGAATAGACTATGCAGGCTTTTATTATATTTCCCTCCGTAAACAGTGAGTATTGTATGTGATCAAATATTTTTGGACGGTAGTGTGTGCTCAAGCTAAAATGACCACTCCACGCCGTCAAAACAACATCGGATCGAGAAATATCCATGGATGTTGGTAAAACGCTGAGTCACATGTTTTCTATTCCGGAATATCACGGTTTCAAGTTTCAAACATCAACGTTCGTCCGTGTGGATTTCGGTATTTTTATAGTAACTGTTCCAAAAAATAAACCTTGCAAATACATTTTAATACCTAAACTCAATGATTTGAAAATGCAACTTGTCATACTCTGCCACTTCGTATCTCATTTACAGCATCGATATATATATATATATATATATATATATATATATATATATATATTTAATTTTCCTTCCATCAATGACTTTGAGAAATTTTCCTGATAAATTTCTGTCACGTTAAAGACGTCTAATTTCTTTAGAGTAACTCAACTGATGTATAATTAATAGACAATTCTACCCGAATTGCAACAAACTGGATTGAAATTGAAATTTATTTCCTTTCTTAATTTGCATAATTGGTTGAAAATAATGTAACAGTATTTTTAAATTCTTCTAATGTTTTTACTGTTTTAAATGACGCCTACTCATTTTTGTCATAAATGCATAAAATCCGCTGTCTAATAATTAAACCTAGTCTCATTTTCACCTCCTTTAATTCAGTATGCGAATTTTATGGAAACAAGTGTGTTTGGTAATTGTCAAATTTTTAATTATGAATCTTTGAATGGAAAGATGCCGTTACATAGAAAATTTTTGACACCGTCGTAGATAAATTTTGTTGAATGAAATACATGTCCTTTATGATTCTCTTTTGTACAGTTTTGTTTATGGGATATGTTTCATTGCATCAGAGATCTTTTAGCAGTTCTCTCAGAACTGTGTTTTCGACGACACCCTGTACACCTCGTTAGGAGGCCTAAAAAGGACTGGACTGGTCTGACAACGATGCTGCCTGCATTCTTCTCGTTCTGTGCACTTCGCGGGCCAAGAATCCTGAATGACGTCAACTCGTTCTATTGGAAACTTACCCGGCAGAAGCGTAGAACTGTCGGCTGAAGTGAAATTCTCGAAAGGGTCTCGAGAAACATCGTTATGATACGATGCTTTTGGACAATTTATCAGGAAAAACGTGTCTTGTCACACGATAGAATCCGAACCAACAATACAGACAAACGACCATAAAAGAACATAGTTATTGTACAATAATCATCGTCCACCAAAATTACAAGAAATGGCATCCATTTCCAATATCTTTAAAAATTATTAATATCTTCAAAACATAGAGGACTAAAATTAAATTTGTTACATTTGTACTTCTCTTGGAATTTTCCTGTTCATCAAACTAAAATAAATAATTTAAAAAATATTTATCTATCGTTCTGAAGTTGTTACCGAAAATGATGCCCAAGTAAATTAAAAATTACGTAAGTTTAATGTTGATTTGTAGTTCTCGATGTTGTACCCCTGTTAAATAATATGAACAACATAATTAGATCGTATTTAACCATATTTTAATTCCGAATTATTTGATTAATTACGTTCTCATTGAATCAATTTAAATACCATTTATATAAATTAGTATACACATTGAATTTCACTCATTCTTCTCCGGAAACAATTCGACAGGCGAAAGTTCGAAGTGATACTATTAACAGAAACGACGATGTTAATTCGATTTTCTTGATCTTCGGACTTATAATACGAGAACCTGTCAATTACCATCGAGCGTTCCCGAGATCTTTACAATCTTCGCGAAAGCTTTTCAATTTTCCCCTCGAACGCTTGTGATTAACTTTGCGATGTCCAAATCGAAAAACACAACCGGGAACGTCTCGTTGCTCGGGGGGTGAGGAGGGGGGACTCGATAGAGGACCGTATCGATTCACAATTATCATCCCAATCGGTTCGCCCGGTAGTTAAGAACAGAATAATAACACACAAAGTCTTCGGCCGTTCTTAATACAATTAGAGGGTCAAAGGGAGGGTTCGCGAATGCCTCGAGATCGATTATCATTCCAAGATCGTTCGTTCGGGCAAAAGCGTTCGCGGATTAAAAGCCAAACACCCTCCATTATTTCAAGTGAGTGTCTTTACCCTCCCCCAACTCCTGTAACGTTTCCTTCGCGCTTTTGTTCGGACTGCACAAAGGACTCCGCTGGAAAGTTCACGATCGAAGGGCTGTCAATTTCGTCGTCTCAAGATTATCGCGATATCCTCTCTCGTTATCCTTGAACCCGTCTGGACGAGCCGCGAACACGACCGCATTTTAATTGACAAGTCTTACCACTTTGATAGTCGAAATATTTTACAACTTTTAGAGAATATTCAGCTCATCGCACTCGAAGCTATTTTCACTCCAAAATGGGGATGACTCGTATCATATAAAGTGTCTTCCATTAATACGAGCATGAATTAATACGAGAGAAGAACAAAAAGCATTTGTAATTTGAAAGTTGAACTGGAATAATTTTAATAATTTTCGCATTAGTGAAAACGACACATGGAACGTATACATGTAAGCCATCGTTCCTCTAAGTATTAGTGTGACCGTACTAGTGTGCAGCATTGATGGTGCTGCGTAAAACACCACGAATCGCCGAATGGCACGCGATTCCGTGTGAATTGACCGCAAAGGCGTATTCGAAAATGCGTGTACCTGGAATTTGCATCGTTGATACGTAAACAACTTAATACGCGGAACTAACCGCGCCCCTGCTTTCATCAATAATCATTGCTAAACGGCACGTGTAATCGTGGCGTGCGGTTTCAAAGTGAACTTCCACCGCGGACGAACGCCACACCATTATTGTTTGAATAAAGATTTAACATCGTTCAACGTGGTAACTTAATAGGTATAGTTTGACTAAGATATTACAATGTCAATATCAAAAATCCAGCGTTCTTTCAACGTCTTTAACCCTTTGCACTCCTTTGTCGAATGTGACTCGACATCAGCGAAATAAAAATATAAATGAAACGGGTTTTTATATGTATTTGGTTCTTCCTTTATTTATAATTGTCTTATTTTAGTTAAAAGCAAATATAAGTTACAACAAATTTTGAGAGCTATTTAATATAATTAGTAAACCAAATTGTTTAAAATAAGTAACAGTCAGGGAGAACTGTCCTTTGCTCAACTTCAGGAACGAATTTTTTATGATGAAAAAATACAATTTAATATTTTATTTCATTAAAATATTATCAGTGCATCCACAGGACGGGATTTTTCGTTCCAATGTTGAATAGTTCTCCAACAGATTTTAATATCTTTTACTTGAAATAATTTTAATGCAAACAGAAAGTCTAGTTGGTGAAGAGGTTAGTTTTTCGGTATATTAATATACATATTAGTTAAACAGAAAAGGAGTACACGTTATATGAAATTAATTAAATTAAGTTTGGAATGTCGTCGGCCGAAGTGGGTCACCGGTTTTCATTATGAAGTTATTATAAATATTAGATCAGCTTTAAAAATTCGCTTTTGAAGTCTGGCTCAATTCGATTAGCGCTGGTAATTAAATAAACCGATATCCAGCTCCCAACTTTCGTCAATGAACTGTCCATGTCAATACAAAGCATGTATGTTATCACATGTGGCTGATATTAAAATCTTTCAATACATTTTTAAATAATTGATTCTATTTAAATAATTGATTTTAAGTAATGTATATTTTAGAATATGCAAATTATTCTTGTACCTACAACATGAGGTGATTGGTGTTTTTATTAATTTTTAACTACATCTTTCCAGTCACTCGTAGATGGTTAATTAATGAGTTAAGTGGTTCATAAAATATGGAATACATGCTGATGAGAGAGAAAAATACCTCTTGAAGAGAGAAGCGAGAATACTTATAAATGGATTGCGGATTATCTGAATTCACGATAAAAATAGATCAACTCTAATCACTTTAATCACTCGTAATCAACTTCGATCGCTCAACTTTAAGCACTTTGGATTTTTATCATTTTCTCACCCAAATCTACTGGATTACATAGGAAAAAGGCAAAAAATTCTAGTTACGCAAGGAAAAGTGCAGCCAAATATGAAAGAAAACCTTCTATCCATTGTTATACGCAAGAATATTAATTCTCCATTATAAAATACTAATGTAAAGTAAACTCACAAATTTTTCAAAATCTTCTGCTCCTCCGCCTTCAGATCCTCAGGACACTACCGTTTACGCAAATACGTCTTAACCAGTTAGCTGTGATTGGCGAGTATACTCGTCATGGAGAAATGGCAGTATTTGGTGTCATGACGAGTATACTCATCACGCGTAAAACTTAGTTACCATTGTAATTTTAGCGAAAACTAAAATATATTCGTAAATTTTAATACGTTTAGAATATTTGGAGGTCAAGACGAAATAAACGAACAGATAAAAAGTATAAATAATTTGAGATGGATTCATGCATCCCCGTATGCACTGGCTGGAACTGCATATCAGTTTGTATAATCAATTTCGCGATACATATAGGTCAGCATTGGGCAAAAATTTTACCTAAATAATAATTTCGAATAGTTTAAAACCCACTTTATTCGAAATTTTTATTTGAATAAAATTTTTGCCCAACTCTGATATAGGTGCGCGCTCTGAAAAGAAGTCGCCACAGTTAACTGGTTAATATTTAATTGCGCCTGTCAATCACTAAACACTACACAAAAGACTTTCCGAAATTGTGACAGCGAACGAGAAGAAGTGACTCCGACCACGATCATAACAGTTCTTTTTTTGCATACGCAGGCAGCAATAGGATAAGTACGCACGTTCGGAGGCGGTATACCTGAAAAGGTCGTAATAGCAGGCAAAAAATGCACGCGGATCGGCTCCGAACTGGTCGACTATTTACAAACACTGCGCGCCGCCAACTTCGACCTCGGCAGATGGACAACACGTGCGACAGGCCCACCGCACATAAGGTCGAATAATTAAATTACGACGACAAAAATAGATATAAAAATTTTCTGTAAACTAATGACAAATACCATCATAACGTACTCTAAGAAACAGTCTACAATGTAGCGTGAGAATTTTTTTTGTTAACGCAACACAGTAGTTGGTGCGCGTGTGCAAAGTGAAGTTATCTTTCGGACGACCAATATCAGTTAATTGCGCCAGAATTGTTGACGACGTAATTGCGTTCATCCTATTTTCTTCAATTTAAATTCGCCAAGTTTTCTACATGGTATTGAAGCGTCAGGTATCTATTTTCATCTGCAATTATTGTTAACACAAAGAGTTGTACATATGGTTAATATACTATTGTATGTTCTATGAAATACTATTTTTGTTTAAAAAATATTGATATGCTTACTTTAGCTGGAGTTATACAAAAAGTTCCGAATAGTACACCGATTTTTTTTACTAGTTCGAAAAAATGTTACAACTAGTATAAAAAATTAAAAAATGAGTCCCCTTCTTTCTCCTTTCGGTCAATAGAGCGGATTGTTTGCAGGTAGTCGCGCCGACCGCGTTGTAAAGAAAATGAAGATTACGAGGAAAGAACTATTTAAAATAAAAAAAATATTTTATATTTTTGTCGTAAATTGTTAATTAGGCCTTATGTGCACCGATACGATAAGCGGACATACACATATAAACCACACATTGACGGCCGAAGATGATAACAACAGGAATTTTTTTGACAGTTTCCCACTCCTCAATCTAAAGTCCTTCCGAACAAACGCTACATTTCCCCACCTAAAACCGTCCTTAACCAATCACGAAATATCCGAGGTGATAATCGCAGAACTATTTTGATCGTGGTCGAAGTCACTTCTCCTCGTTCGCTGTCACGATTTCGAAAAGTGTGTTGTACATTGTTTAGAGATTCTGTAAAAGTGTGATGTTTTGTTTATTGAGACGCATTCGCGTGAGTAAATAATAGTGTGCTATGGATCCGACGGAGGAACAGAAGATTTTGAAAAATCTGTAAGTACCTATACTTTACATTACTATTTTAATAACAACGGTTTTCTTTCAAATTTTGCAAATTGTCGATATTTAAACTGTGATAGTTTTGTTAAAACAAATGATACAGCAACGTACGTGGGCTTATTATAAAGATTGGAACGTCTACTTTCGATACATATTGTTCGTTTTTATCTAAGAAATTTTTGCATGATTCAGCGAATGTTCAACGAAAATTAGTAACTTTTCATCATAATTCAACTCCGATAGAAAGTTGTGTCGTGGACGGGTACTGTGCATTAGCGATTCCTTTTTCTACCAATAACAAATAACTTTAAAAGGTTTTCGACATTCGAAACATTGTCGTGAGAATATTCCGCGTAAATAATTTTGCGAATGACGCAACGGTGAATAATCAGAAACGAGCGAGGTGCGACAGCAACATTTTAATAAAAATACGCCGGTTAATGAATACATTAACGAGGGTCCCAGCTGAGAGAGATTGTTAATGTTCCCAGCGAAATGATCCGAAAATACAGACGAATATAAATATTTATTTCGTCGTGCCCGTTGCGATTAATTATTTTCCTCCGATCTGATCGTTGCGTGGAACAGCAATAAGAGAGAATATTCGTTTCATTATTCTCATCATTTTTACCTGACGGAAGCCGTTTATAATGGGGCTTACCGAACGTAATTCCGAACATATTGACACGGAAAATTCCAAAAACAAAAAACTCATTTCGTGCGAATCCGGCGGCGCGCGGTTTTGTGGTATTCGAAGTATTCATCGTGAAATATTTACACAAAATAAATTAATTCTGTGGAAATTACACACGTCCTTTTATTGACGTTAATGGGAGCCAATGACTATGCGACGGTGCTTTTCAAATCGCGGATTAAACTCTTTTATTGTGATGATTGGTTCTTTAATAACATCGGTATTCATCGGTCGGCTGTAAAGAACAGTTATACAATTCTCGTTCCATGAATGAATAAATATAATTCTATTCATATACTTTAATCCGTTTTCTAACTTCTTTAAATCGTGCATTTGCGTTCCGTCTGAAAAAAGGGCCTGTTTTATATTCATTTTGATTATTTGATATTGTCTTGATATATCTCCTGAACGGTTGGAAATAGAAGAAACTGTAGCACGTCAAAGTTAAATGGTATCGGACGATGCATAATAGGCGAGTAACATTATGATTACGATACACAAATAATGTAATTTGTGCATCGGTGCATCAGAAAAATGCAACAGCAACCTTTTATAAAATAGAAATCTATATTTTTACTGTATCCATTGATGCAGTTTTATATGCTCTACATAAAAGTATGAACATACTTGTGCTGTAAATTTATTTGTTAGGAAGTTATTGTAGCTAAAATTTTTCTAAATTATTTTAGAGCGATGTAGAGTAAAAGTAGAAGCTTCAAGCTTTAAAATGAGTCCAGATATATTCCATTATTTTTGTTTAATGATATTATAATTTAATTTCTGGAAATTGGGTACTACGGTGTTCCAATTCGTTTTGGATCTACTGTACACTATACATTACATAGATGTAACAATAAGTTCGACATTCTGCTTGCCGGTTTGAAAGACAATTTTGCTTCACTATTCCTCGGTTTTCAGAGTGATACCATCGGGGCGCTGAATGGAGGACAAAAATGAATTTGCACGAGCACGATCGTATCAACATTTATCAGTGTATTTACTCAGCATGATTACGCGTGTCTCGTAACAACATAGTTCCACGATCAATTTCTCCGTCGGGCCGGTCTTCTCTATCGCCGCTACATTAGCAGGGAACACAATACTAGGTCATTAAGGAGACTACGCGTCATTAAGTCATACTCTGGTATCAAGCAGAATATCGGATAAAATGCACATACGGTATTAATAACAGGCAATATAATTCTGCGTGACGATGGCGAGACAATGCCGCGAATAATGTCTATTCAAACCGGCTGTTTAAAAAGATTTTGACGTTCCAGTTTTAATGGCATTTCCGGGGCATGATCATTACATTCAGTCGGCCCAACGTTAATGAGATCCTGATTTAAAGGGGAGACATTATGTCTGGGAAGCTTCCGTTTTGCAATTCAATTTCGTTCGGATTAAAGACTATCTGTGATAGAGTCGGCAACAGTAAAAAGTACACACGTGGTGAATTAATAGACTTGTTTATATAGACATGTATTTATGATACAAATAAGTGGGTGTAAAACATTTCAATCATGAATATTTACAAAACGTATTTTGTAAATTTTCAATATAGGCCCACAAATAAAAAAATTGTAAACAACAACTTTTACTATTTTCTTTGTAATTCCAACCAATTGCAATGTTTTCAAAATTTTTCGTTCACATCATGCATTAAATTAATTGTTCTAACTTCTCGAAAAATCCAAGTCGTATATGATCTGATATTAAAAGAGTTATCTGTCTCTTTAAAAGTGTTCGGATATTACTGTGGTTCTCTGTATGGTTAAAACATTTTGTAAACGAACTATGAAAAATTTACGAAGGTGACCAGTTCGTGGATCATCTTATAGTTTTCACCGTATTCAAGCCAGTAGCAATTAGCGAGTGTGTTCGTGCTTGTTCTTTTCCTAGTTTAATGACTATTTGTCAACAATTCTTGTCACTCACAGCGGCAGCCGAGCTTTTATAGCAGATGAAAAGGGAACCGGAATCAAAAGCCATTGTTCCATGGTACATTAATTATCATAAACATTCCGTTTCCTCCATTCACTCGTTCCCGTTCATCTTTTTCCAGCTGTCCGATCGCATCGTCTTCTAATGAACGAAATTTGTTTCGCATAGCCGCCGGCGGCTCCGGGAGCTTCAGAAGCCCAAACAACAGCTGCTTTATCCTGAATCCCGGTCCCTTTCCGTAGAGTGGTGTGCAGGTGGAACGGCTGACGTACCGTCCCTCGTAAGACGGGATCCGTGGAAGTAGACGAGCGTCTCTTCATTATTCAAAGCTGAACGCGGTCATTGGTCATGGTGTCTGCTGGCTCTCTCCGAAACGCTTCAAGTTCAACAATGCCTCTTTTACTGTTTAATCTGGAAGACGGATCGGCTCGGACTCGCGAACGGATCGAGACAGAGCTGATCGCTCGAGTCTAACGACGGACGAACATGTTTCCCAGTGTGTTGGTGGCATATTCTTCACGGACGACCATAGTTTCGCAACTTGGATGCTGGACAGATGCACGGTCAGTTCAGCGTTTCAATTCTTAGTTATTTTCTTCGTTTTCAATCCAACTTATTAAAATTTATGTGTTCCAAACTGTTCCTAGTTATTCCAGAATTTAGAAGGATTAGTTTACTAAACAATTTATAAATTTTTTAGAATTACTATTTATCGCAATTGGGAAGAGAAAAGCAAAGTTTTCATGTGTGCCTTTAATAAAAATTTAAAACGTAGCTTTTGTCCAAGCATAAATCCAAGCATATTATATATGTACATATGTAATATAATATAATATATAATATAATATAATAATAATTAATAATATAATATAAATAATATATAATATAAATATATAATAAAAATAGTATAATATACAATAATATATATTTTACATGCATATAGTTTCAATTATTTACGCATTATCTAGTAAATAAATCCTTCTAATATCTCAAAGAAACTTATTTGATTTTTTACACTTTTCTATTAAATATGTC
This sequence comes from Lasioglossum marginatum, assembly GCA_028455795.1. Taxonomy (NCBI): domain Eukaryota; kingdom Metazoa; phylum Arthropoda; class Insecta; order Hymenoptera; family Halictidae; genus Lasioglossum; species Lasioglossum marginatum. The sequence goes on from CM052252.1 coordinate 3,464,575, forward strand.
CGGATGGTTCTTTCTTTTGCACAGTAGTGTACATCACGATTCATTGTACGAGTCTGGAGTCGAATGCTCGGTTATGCGAATAAAAAGACGGACACCGGCGGATAAGGGAGACAAAGATATTGGGGGGGAAGGGGGAGAAGATCAGCCGATGGCTAAGGGCCTTGCTTAGGTGTTGGTGCACGAACGATGGACCGTCAGCCGCACCATGTGCTAACTTAACTGAAGGGATTAGGAGCTTAGTTAATGGATGCCCCTCGTACGGTTCACGGGTAACCGCTGTGGCACCCCCATGCCGTAGCCAGGACGCCCCTGAGCGCTCGATGGATTTCCAAAATCTTTCGTAATAAATGCCGGGTTATATGACCGAAGGGGTCACCGAGGTATTCTGCGGCCCTTAGACCATTTGCGGCCTTTGGGATTACGACGCTTAGTTAACACCGGATCTCTATTAACTCTTAGGGTTAGCCGTGCCCCTCGAGCCTCGTCTTTTAGCGACCAGGAAGTGTACTTAGCAGTGATTGAAACGGAGAATAATTTATCGACGGTAACAGGTTACCTCTTCCAGGAGTCGGAAATCAACAGTTAATGCCAATCGCGCGGAACTACGAACTTCCGCCGATAGTTGCACGGCTCCGAGTTTGAGTTATTCGTTACTTGCGCGTTCCCGAGCTCGTACACAATGCTAGATCAACGATCGTTGTAACCGCTTACGCTTCGATAAATGTGCGACAATGCGAGTTTTATCGATTGACTAGTTCGATGATGAGAACTCATATTTGTACAAGCAGACTCCGTGAAACTGGAATTGATTTCGAGTCAGGCTCACGATGATTTTAAACGTAATCTTTTAAATACAGTCACTTACATAATAGTTCACACGTCGTTTAAATCAGAATTACTTCTTTAAAAGGGGACCAAACGACTGCAGGCTTTCTGCGATGCTAGAACGATTAGTTTAGTAGATAACGTGGATAAAAATATCTAGAAAAGAAGACTCCTCACAGATTTCAATGACCTTGAAATAGGGCATCATTGTCAAGGGCATCATTCTGAAATACTTTCAGCATAAGGGAAGAGAACATCGTTCTAAAATACTTGTTTAATCAATTAACACTAAACCTACGGTCAAATGACCGGTTTTATATTTTCCATTTATCGAAATTATAAAAATCCATTTATGCAAAATAATGGAACAAATTTCCTTGTCCAAGCATCTATTATATCCCAAAATTACAGACGATCTCAATAAACTTTTTAATGTTGCCATTTTTATAAGGCAATATTCACCAGATACTTTTAATGCTTGGTAGGTTTAGTGTTAAAAAGAGGAGAATTTGCTATAGTAGGTGTCCGTAGTTTTTGTAAAAATATTATATACCATATATTTACCAATATTTTACTAAATAAATATTTTACTAATACAATATATATATATATTTATTTGTTATCTAAAAGAGGGGTTTCAATATTTTCTTCAAACTAATAAGTTTCAATAATGCTGTAAATATTAAATTACAAGATTCATTACGGATTTAACAGTCGCCGATTCTGACTTTTGAGTTGCCAATTATTCGACTCTATTTTTACAACGCAGAATCGTACCACGTAAGTAAATTGCAATTAATTGCATTAAAAACATCGGCTGTTGACCGATATCTCGGATTTAACTCGCGAGTTATTAATATAATAACAAGTATTTGAACGGTGCAGAGCAGGGTTAACGGGATCAACGATAAGCGTAATGTAATTATAAATTATAGAATAACACGTTCCGGGTTTCTCCGCGGCCATAAAGCCCGAGTGGCCGATAAATTTGGAAAATTGTTACGGAAAACCGGGATACCGCCGGTAGAACACTATTCCACGCAGATTTTCCGGGAATTCTATTCGATCCAGCCCCGATTTAGATGGCTCAAGGCGACTGCGTATAACGTGGCCTCGCGTTATTTATCGCCGGCAGGTACGCTCGCTGAAAACTTACCGTGATATCTCGACGAAGTGGTACGAATAGCGAAGAAGAAGGGGCCCACTGCACCCACAAATCCATACGAAGATATTGGCAACCCAGCTAGACTACCGTGACTTTTTACCACGTTGCTCTTCGTGACTCTAAACGACTTTTCCACCCCCGCGGCTTCTTTCAGCCGACCCTCGCCCACTGTCGTCGAACGTCTTCGAGAACCATCGTCGCGAACAGCTGTTTTCCTCATCCGACGCAACATAATTGGTAAGTTTATTATAAATAACAAAATTCTAAATTTTTAAATCCATTGCGCACCGCTCATATATTCCCAATTCCTTTCTCTTCAATAGCGTTGACGTCGTTAATCATTAGACAGCGGATCTTTACGTAAAATAAAAATTTTTCACCCAAGTTGCAGCAAACTGATCTGAAATAGAAATTTATTTTCTTTGTTAATTTATTTTCTGTGGTTCTAGATACTAAAAAGGAATTGAAAGACTAGTAAAAAACAAAACAATTTAATACTTTAAGTAAATTTAAACAAGGTAAACGGGATAACAAAAATATAAAATGGTTAATTGAGGTAAAGGAAATGTCAATGTTCTTTACGACCCGATTGCATGCAACTGATACAAACGATACATGAAAATTTATTTTTGACACGTGAAATTTATTTTCTTGTTACATTTTTATCTGACTAGCTGAAGCACCGTAATTTCCAGTTTTAATAAATTTATAATAAAGTTTTAATATTATCTGGAACGTCCATTCAGTTCAGAAAATACTTTTCACTCGACGGGAATTTACGAAATTCCACGTAACGCTAAGCAACGTTCGCGTGCAGTTTACACGTTTTTCAACTGGTCCGAGCAACAAAATGGTAAAAAAAACAGATCTGATCTTGAATGGTAATATAGTTTAAAAGGCCATCGATCACCTGCGTGTGTCGTAAACGAAGTACGACAATGTACGCCGGTTTCCAAACAACGTACCCGCTCCCGTTACCAAACTTTGATCACGGAGAGAAACAATTTTCTTCCGAATTTGCTGGTCATTCAGCGTTATCGGCCGGCCGTTTCCCGAATTTCTCTCTCGCTCGGAATTGTGATAAATTTCGGGCCTCCTGGCCGACCGCGTTCAACACCAGCGAAAATAATAACGGTAGAACGTGATTGTGAAACAAAAAGAGAGTCGCATTTCCGTTGAACGTGGCGTGCAGTTACTCTAGCAGCGATATCGATGCAAGAAACTTTCCTGGGAAATTACGATCGGGCTGTTGGCACACGCGAGGAACTAAATAAAAATTAAATTAGCAACGGCCGGGCATCGATAAAAATCACCGAAGTGTACGGCGACCCTTTGTATCCACTCTCTTCGCTTGTAGATCGAATTTGAATCATTTTCAATTGAAAACAATTCTATAATGCAGCTATCAATAAATGTATTACGGAATATTGTGGAACAGATGACGTTTTGAATATATTATTACGTTATACCATGTCTCTGGTCTCAAAACTTCTTATCATTCAGTATTTACGATATTAAAAATAGACAAACGGTTTAACCCTCAGCACTCGAATGACGACTCTGAGGCGCCACTAAAAATTGCTGCACCATTATTTAAAATATTGTTTACATTATTAGATATGTTGGTATCTAAATCAATTATTAAACATTTAAGTATTGTATGAGGTATTATATCAATTTCGTATCCACCAAATTTAAAAAATCATTGAGCATGGAAATATTCTAGGTCGGAAGAAGTGTTTCATTTTCGAGTTAAAATAACTCCTTGTGCAAGGGTTAACAATCCACGAATATTCTTGAAAAAGTAAGTATAATAATTTGTATATTTGTATATAAGTGTAATAATTGCAGGGTCTAATAAGTTTAGGTCAGTAAGTAGCATAGGTTCTTCTTAGTTAGACATGTCGTACCTGGCCAAAAAAGTTGCATGAGAGATGAATCAAACTGGCTAAGTAGAATAGGTCAGTATATGGTCAGACATAAGAACTGTGGTCTGGAGAAATAACAGTACTAGAGAGATGTAAGTAGCATAGGTCTTTCTTGGTGAGACATACAACACCTAGTCGCAGAAAGTTGTACAGCAGATGAATCAAATGGGGTAAGTAGAGCGGGTCAGTCTGTGGTCAAACATAGAGGATACAGTCTTCCGGGAAGTGACGGACAGTAGAAGACTACAAAGCTGCATCGATTGGTGCATAAAAAGTATATGGTTCCATTTAATAAATCGAAGTTGACGTTCATAAGTCCTTGACACGTAATATACGCATCTCTTGAAACCATTTAATCGATATCCAATCATTTCTCGCTACGAATAATAATAATATAAATCAAGGTGGCAATGTCTGGTGAACCGTATTGAACGCACTTTGAAACAATAAAACTTTTTTATGATCGGACCAAACGACCTGACTTTTCTTTGAGCAATTAGAAGAAATGATTTACCAAACGACATGCAAAAAAGACTTTGAAAAAATTGCAATTGCTAAGAATTACATGAGAAAGTAAAAGAGCCACAATTTGTATAACCAACATAGATCTACAAAACAGGTATTTAAAATTTTCATTAAGGGCCCAAATAGAAAAGTTCTAAAAAATGTTTCTTTTTCTATTTTTGCATACAACCTTGTAAATTGTAATTTTTAGAAAATCTTTTTTGCGGATCGTTTAGTAAACCAATGCTTCTAATTGCTTACGAAACATCAGGTTGTTTGATACAATTATGAAAAAGTTGTACTGTTTTTAAGTGCGTTGAAATACTTTCGTGGCTCACTGTATATTGCAAGCTGCAAGGAAATTGTGCAGTTACAGATAGATCTGGCATTACTAACAGTATATCATTTGGTGCAATATTTTTATTGTATTGCAAAAAAATGTTAACAGAAGCTGTACTTTGTTAATTTATTTCTCATCTGAGTAACGGAGTGTTAAGTAAACAGGTAGGTCGGGGACTTGCGAAACGGCAAATGCTGGAATGGCAAGTGTTGGAATCGGCAAATGCTGGGATGGCAAGTGTTGGAATCGGCAAATGCTGGAATGGCAAGTGTTGGAATCGGCAAATGCTGGAATGGCAAGTGTTGGAATCGGCAAATGCTCGCGGCTGAACGCACCGAGACGGGCGCGATCGTGCCCCTGGCCGCCATGGCGGCCGGAATTAGGCTAAAAACCGATGGCCACATCATCTGCAGTGTGGGTATGGGCTGCACGGCTGGTTGCGGGCCGTTTACTGCGTGCGCCGCTTGAAAAAGTTATGATTCCCCGTAAAGAGACGGACTCGAAACAAAACGAAACAAAACGAACGTGGAGGGGCAGACGGTTGGGTGGGTTATCGGGCGGCGGGTAGGGGGGTGGTCGAACGGCTGAGAAAAATAAACAGAACGAACAAAATAAAACGTTTGCAAAAGGACAGTAGGGTGTCTGGCGGCTGTGTGAAATTTCGCGGTCGGCCGTGCGTGTGTATAGTGTCACGGGCGTGCACGGGGAGTGGATGTAAAATGCGGAAGAATCGCTCGTTGGGAAAGGGAGATCGAAGAGAAACGAGGTCGCGGGGAAAAAAATTGAACCCGCGGGATTTCATTGGCGCGCTACCTACCGCTGCCACGGTCAGTTTCCGTCGAGTTATTTGCTCGCGGGCGGCTCGCGGGATGGAAATCGTGGAGAGGACTGGAATCGAGGAAAATATGTTTTCCGCGCGCGGCAAAGAGTGAAAGTGGGGGAAAGCGACAGGGCGACCGTGGAAATACGCGTCGCGCTGGAAATGCTCTGCTCAGATATTTTCGACGATATTCATTTGCGCACGCTTTACAGTCCATTATCAACGCCGCGTCCTTGCTGTATAATATGGTCCCGCGTTATTCATGGAGTTTGTTATTTAACGCATCACGGGCACTGAATTTATCTGCTGCTTAGAGGATTTTCCTTCGCAAGAACCGCTCGCCGAACTCGAAGCCTGGGTTCACGGAATTATACAGTGTCCCAAAATGGGTGGTACACGGAGGCATGGAGTTATTCTATTTGCAAAAGTGAGTGAAAAAACACGAATAAAATTTTTTATTTGAAGTCCTATTTCTGAAAGACGCGTTGGATAGGAATTGTTTGTATGAATATTTTAGGATAATTAAAATTTTAAATACCGGCAATTTTTCGAAGATCGAGGCCACGTGTATCTCCGATCCGTAAAACTCAACCAAATCGTCGGTGATGGTAAAACTATCACAAATTGGCTCAAAGGGGAGACAAATCGCTAACGAAATTAATTCTGCCGATCCGAAACGCATAATCTCACTTCGCTCGAATTCTTCGGCATGTTCCGTTTCCGATCGATGGCCGGGCGATCGTGATTAATATCGACGGGAGGTGGCATAACCGAGAGAGCGGCCCATTAATTCAATCCCGAGATCGCGTATTAATTATAATCAATTACGGCAACATTTAATCGTGGCGTGCGGTAAACAGACCGGCGTTTAGCCGCGGCCGAATAAATATCGGCGAATAAACGTGCGAAATGCTTGGCCGCGATCGAGGCCGACGGAAAACAGGGAACGAGTTGCGGGGGCGATTGTAAATACAATTAAGTAGATTAATAATCTCGCGGACCGTTAAATAAGTGCGCGTCCACGCTGTTTGCCGGATGCGAAACGCCGGTGCTCCTCTGTGTACACGGGAATAAACGCGCGACTCGGCGCGGAACAGAGCGGAGCGGAGCAGACCGAGGCGGAAAGGAAAGGCGAGCCGGTTGTCGCCGTTCTTCATTTCCTTCTTTCTACGTCGGGGGGCGAATCGACGTCTCCGCGAAACGCTGTATATGCATGAGTAATTTCGACGCTCTATAACTGCACTGTGGATTTTTACATAAAGTATAAAATTTCTATAGGCTAGTGATTTATCAGACAGACAAGGTTTTGATTAACGAGAAGGTTAAACAACGGTTCCTCTACATCAGACATACAAATAACCCTCTGTAAGTAGAATAGGCGAGTTACTATTCAGAAGTTGATGATATTTTTACGAGTAAGAGGGTCAAACAACAGTTTCTTTACACCACGCGTGCTACATTCAGTCAAAGAAATTTTTGTAGAAGATAAATCACAGTCTGTAAGTAGAATAGGCCAGTATTATGTCAGACATAGATGATATTTCCATAAATAAGAGGGTTAAATAAAAAACAGTTCCTTATTGCTCAGATTGTAGAATGTAATTGTTTAGTAAATTAAGATAGGGGAAAATGTGACGAGAGAATATAAAAGAGGAAAATCGAGGCGGTTGTCGCTGTTTTCCCTTTCCTTCTTTTTACTTCGGAATCGACGTCTCTGCGGAACGGTGCATATGCATGAGTAATTTCGACGCTGTATAAATAGAGAGGCGCACGGCTGCGTCTCGTTCGCGACAGGGATTGCAAGTTTCCTCGCTTAACGGCGCCGAGCGAATTAACCGTTTCGCCGGTGAATATGTTTCTTATATCCAAAGTGGATTTGTCGCGTGGAGCTTGAATGAAATTATGGAAGTTCCGCGAGCGAGCGCCTCTGTTTGGTCGACTTCGAGAACGAAATCCATGATTGCGAGCGGTGACGCGAGGCAGGCGATTTTCATGGCTTATCGTTCGATGCAGCCCTGCTCCGTGAACGGAAGTGGATGGCCAGATAAATTGGGTAGAGACCGTTCTTGATCTGATAAGTGGAATAGAGATCGCTTCTAGATGGGGAAGTAGAGTGGGAATTATCGCAGGTACCTGAAACAGAGAACAGAAACGGAGTGCTGACCATGTAAGCGACATGCGATGGTCTGTAGTTATAGTAGTGTCTGTGTAGGATGTTCGAAATTGTAGACCAGTATTGGCGAATGTCAAGTGCACACAAAGTTGAACTTCTTCAGCAGTGAAGATTTAATTCGTTAAAATGTTTCATTGAGTGTAATGTTCCTACTTTATGAACTGTTAATCTAATTTAGCAGAAGAAAGTTACATGTTTCTATGAATATTATGCTGTGTACTACGATTAGTCGGCGGATTTTATGCATTCACGAAAAGTGTGTGTGAATTAAATGGATTATAGTAAAGCAATTCAATCAATTAAACAAAGGAGAAATAAATGATTTTTATAAACCTATCTTCTTGCATGATTGTGGCACTACAAAATAAAGAAGAGTGTTAGTAAAATAATGTTGTTTAAAATTCGATATGGTTCAGATCAAACAAGTGGTACAGGCTAATACGAGTCAGTAGTGTTGGCCAGTAATGGTCAGACATGTAATTTAAGCTAGCGCTGACGAGACAAGTAGAAATGGTTGGCACTGGTCAGACCAGTGAAGGAGTCATGTTCAACCGTCGGCAAGTGAGATATTATTCTCCTTGATTTGGCTAATATTATAGGTTTGTTTCGAGTCGGACAAGTGACACGCGAGGTGTTGTAATCAATTCAGTACTATTGTTTTGTTTAGTGCCAGTCGAATGACATAAGAGGTATTGTGAGTGAAATTGATCAAAAAGCACATTTTGATCGTTCTATATTATTTTCCCAATTTTTGTGTTTTTGAATATAATTTTCAATAGATACAGATAACAAAAAGTATTAAAAATTGCTTAAATAGAAACGAAACAAAAAGTATGAAGTTCAATAGCCAATTTCGCTCAGAACAAAGGGAATTTTGTAGGGAATAATTCACGCAAATTTTCGAACGCGATACATAATTAATGTTTCCTGAAGTAAAGAGCCCAATGTTTCTCGCGCCCTTTATCCCCGAAATTTTTTATTGAAATTTCATGTTCGCTGGAAACTCTTTTGTACCGCGGAAAATACACTCTCTACAGCGAAACGTAGCCTCATACCTATGGGGACAGAATAGCTACGGGGTTGCGTTTTAATTTCGATTTATCAAAGCAGTGACAGCGACGTGAAAGGATCGGATACGTCACACACGTGCGGAATGTGTGGTCCATCGTGTCACCCCTTAATCCTTTCGGAACCCTCTTGGGTAACTGCAGTTCGTGACAAAACTAGTGGACACCGACAGGTTTGTCTGACTAAAAGCCCTTGATGCGACCTGTCAAACGTGGCTTACGCGATTCCATGCTTTTACAAGGCTGTACAATTGCGCTTAGAACAACACCGTCCCAATCCCCCACTTTCTTCCAAATTACTTGGCGAGCCGCACTCTCTTTCATTCGGTTCGCGTACCTGTGAAAGCATTTTTACACCTGCGATGGAGAAAGAAAAACCTGCAAACCTGAAATATTAGCAAATTCTTTCAATATGCTTCAAAGTAAATAACAGAGTGGATGTATAAATCACATTTATTGTAAACAGATTAATTTCAAGAAATATTAATGAATTAATATTTTAGTGGTTTCAAAAGAATTTCATACTACTTCCAGATCCTTCTTATGTGTTTATTGTTTTATATTTCACCTGGCCATTCTTGTCAGGAATACATCAAATCCGCAATCGAATTATAATTGGCCATTTTTAAATCATTTTGGTATTTCTGCTAAAAAATTACAACATCGTATCATGATCCATTATTTTAATAATTTGATGTTATTTTATGTTTGCATTCTAAAAATTTATCCTGAAAATTCAGATGATAAGATTTCAATCATATTAAACGTGATAGGTGATATTGCTTATTGACATAATAATTAAATCATGCTCTGTTTAATGCTTATAGGTATATTTTAGTTACTTAATGTTCCACATTAACGCCTGCGTGTATTTCATGCAATCGTCGCATTAATATTTTGTAAATTAAATTGAAATCAAATGGATCAAATGGATGCTCAATGCATCACTATCCCCTCAAATAATCTCTGTGAATCGTGTGCATTTACAATTTAAAACTGGATATTATAATTACTAGGCTGCGGATTTTTATGCAAAATGAAAATTGTCTGCATCGATTGCAAGAAATAGGAACTAAATTGAACGTTACTTCTTCCCTTAATGATTTTAATAGAGGAGAAATCATATATAGACATCTTCAATTTCAACAATTTTTCAACAATTTTGAATTTTATCTGCTCAATTTAGCTATAAATGCATAAAGATCTATTTCTTTTATTTACACATTGATGGAACTTTGAATACATGAACCAGAATATTCTGTTTCTTAAGCCAATCTACGAAAATAGCACAATAAACTATATGATTGCTGAAATCCAAGAAGTTGATACTTTAAAAATCCCAAGAGAGAAAGAAAGTATAGAGTGGTGTCATTAATTTTTATATTTCAACAAAAATGTGATTGGTTAGGAGGTTTCTCTTCCCGAGGAAATTGGAAGGAACGGTGCACGATAATTGAATAGGAAACTACCGTGAAAAAGAAAACAGTGTCTTCGAGTTGGCGAGAAAGCTGCTTTCTGTTTCGTAGGAGACCTCGTCGGATTCGTTAAAATCGAGCATTAATTAAAACGCTACGATCCGAAGTGCCTGTAAGGTATTAACTCATCACGTCGTGCGATGCCCCAAGAGTGGCACAGTTTGGGACAATAATTACGGTAGACTAGACACCGGTGGCTTCGTCTCATGAAAAGCACTTGACGCGTCCCTTCGGACGCACCGCAGTGTTGCGGTCGATGTAATTCAATTAAACCGTTATTATTGTCTGCGCGCAAGACTCACGCGCCCCCGTGTCCAGACAATTGTTTCACTTTAATCTCCATGAAGCATGACCCGGCCAATGAAACATATTAAATCGATACATATCTCGAAACCTAACCGTCCATATTCTGCAATTAATAGCAGCTTAATCTCGTGAAAGCTGCTTTGGCAAGGACGGAAGAGTTTGAAAGGGACACCTGATACACGGGCCAGCCTGTGGCAAATTCGATGACCAACCGCAGAGCTGATTTTACCACTTTACCACTGCTGCTAGGCTTCTCAATGACGTCATTATGCAAAAGTTATCATTATATAAAAGCATTTTCCCAATTTTAAAATTTTGAAGGAACTTCCAATTTTATATATACTGTAGTACAATACAACTATGAAAAACAATTATGTTTCCAATAATTAAATAATTGGTATTTTTTCTTCGGAAAAATTTAAAGCAGTGAACTGCTTTTCGATTTGTAATCAGCAAAATTCAAACATTTGCCAATTTTAATCCTTGAGAATTTCGTATAATTTTATCAAGTTGATCAATACCAAATATGCGAACAGTGTTTAGCGTCATGTTCGTCGGTGTGACAAAACGTACGACGGAATATTAATAATTCGCCGCTTTATCTCGCTGTAACATTACTTTTGATTTGATGACGCCCTTTAATGACTGAAAAGTGTGACGTTTACGGTGGTATAATGGAAATTCCCATCCCCATAGTCCCCGGCTCGTGCAGTGACAATGGCTCGCGGTACGAATACGCATTGATTAAAACGTATAATTACTTCGTGTCTCGTTTTTCAGTAACGAGATGTTTCATTATTTAATATCATAAATGTGTAATTATTGTTGGCTGTGTTCCGGCTCGACTAATGTATGTTCGTTTACATAAGGAATTATAAAATGAAATGGCGTTCTGCTGGGGAACGTAATGAATCCACACAGCCAATACGTAATCACATTATGGGAACAATAACGTATTCGATCGTATTAAAATAATAACGTGTGTAAATCCATCGTATGCGTATAACGCGCGAAATCAATGTTAATAATGCATATCCTGTTTGGGGTAAATAAAAGAGAATATTAGAGTGATTATCGCGCTCCCCTATGACTAGACTTCCAGTTAAGTCTGCTGTGAATCAGAATTCACTATAGACTCGGCTCAGATCTGAGCTCCTTTCTATTCGAGTCTAGGATAAATCAGATTAGATTTTAGGCGTAATACTTTGAAAATTAAGTTTGATTTAGAACACTGTCGAAATTAATTTAGATAATATTAAGTTATCTGTCTGAACATGTTAAAATCTAAATCTAAGTAGATCTAAACAATGTTCATTTTCAGTCTGCAGATGGTAAAATCTAAATCTAAGTAGATCTAAACAATGATAATTCTTGGCCTGGAGATGTTAAAATCTAAATATAGACTTGATTAGGTGTATTGATTAGTATAGTCTTGATTAGGTCAGATTTATTCAAAGATGAGTATAAATTCTTATGTTAAGTATAAATGCGTTCCAGATGAAGTTCTGATTACGCCTAGATTTACCATAGTCTGGGGATCTTGGGGTCTGAGATAAATCTTAATTAAATCTCACTGCTGTTTGAATTAGCTTCAGATTTGCTTTAGCTTAGGTTGATGTCAAGTATAAAGTGATTTAGTCGTAATAGATGTGGGTTGGAACTCTGCGTTGGGTACTTGTATATCAGATATAAATAAACATAATTGAGTTAGATGTAAGTTACACCTAAGCAAAATATCGTTTCCAAATTTTACATAATTATTAGCTTGCATATTGAAGCATATTTACGTGAAATTTCGAGTAAATCATATGAAAAATGTGCGATTAAACGCTTTGCTAATGAAGTGGCTCACTCTGAGTATTAAGTTCATTAAATCAATTACACGTGAATTATATTTCAACATTAAATTATGATGACGCATCGAACGTTTCAAATAAATATTGATTAATTTTGTTTGCAGTCTTAATAATGATCGCAAGAAGTTTTGACCACTTTATGCTGATTAGGTTTATAATTATTATGGAAACGATTCGAAAGATGAGGAGAACCGTGGAACGTGAGCTCGAGGATGAACAGGATGCTGTTATCGAGCGCATATGTCTCTTGGAGAGATGTAAACTCCCCATTTGTGTTGGGCTGCGTTAATGTGTTTCCAATAACAATCTGTTTCGTTCCCAGTGTGCGTATTCGAGTAATTAGTTACACTGTAATCGATATAAAAATAATATTCCAGTAACTTCTTGTGACAGTTCAAAATTTATGATCATCCATTATACATTATTATACAAAACGGATTTTCAATAGCGATCCCAAATGAACAATTATCGTTCCAGTAAAAGTGTAATTTCCACACAAAGTCCTTGTAAACATTTCCAGCTTGTATTAACATTTTACACTGTACCTAGTAATAGTCTGCTTTAACAATTTGTAATTCACAGATGTGGAAGCATCAAATAATGTTCCCGAATTTTCAATAATTCTATTTCTAATATTAAATGATTAATTTTATATATTATTTATCTCTCGAGCACCCTATCAGTATCCTTAAACTGTTTCAAATTACAACTGTCCGTTTTTGTCTGAAACACATAAAATCATTAGTCTACTCAGAAGTAATACAGTATTACAATGAGTTTTCTGTCAAAGCAGATTCGTGTTGGAAATCAAGTTCCCACGCGAACTCACTCACACGATCCCGCCATTCTAATAAGTACCCGAACACTCGTGCACGCGAGTATACGCTAGAAACAGTTCGCATTCGTGACCAGCCCACCTGGCTGGCGTTGAATCAATCGCGAAAGAGGGGTATTCTTATTGGGAACGTATCGACGTAGCAGCCCAGCAGAAAAATGGGTTCCAATGTTAGATACACGTACCCTAACCCCTGTAACGTCCCAGTTCAATTGTTCGCTGGGATATAGTAGCTACGAGACGGCAATGCCGACAGGCCTGCGTCCCATGAAAAGCATTCGATGCGTCCCGTCGACGAAGAGAAGGAATGGTGTCCTACATCGGACGTGCCGGATGCTTGTGCCCACGTTTATTTCCATATATGTATGTTACGCGTGCCAACATGCTGCTTACCCCCCAAGCCACAGGACAATAAAGTAGTCTGGGCCTGTCCCCTAACCAAATCTCCTGATCCCAGCCACCCCGACACAGCCCATCGTGTCAGCAGCCGAGACATTTCCATTTTATTGGAAGCCGGAAACGAGTATCGCGACGAAACGACTCGTTTCGGGGCTGGATCCGCTCAGGAATCCGAATTGGGTGACGTGCGAGCACTCGGGACACTCGTCCTGGGACCACGGGACATCATCTGCATGCGTGACCCCGCCGGCCGAACATCCTGGACGTCAGGATACCCTGCGCAACGTATACAACATCCTGATGCTAAAGCTGCCATTGCAGTTGGCGCTGGTGCTGGTGCTAGTGCTAGTGCTGCTGCCTCTGCTGATGTCTGTGCAACGGTTCCGTACGTGCGGACCAACCTCCTTCAGGCCACGGGGTGCGCGTGAAATTTTCATTAGGCTCTCGCATGCATTTAGAGGCCTCGTCACGTCGAGTGGCTGACGAGTCTGATGGTTTTGATTGGAGCGACCGTGAAGCGCTACCCCTTCCGCAGACAACCAGTGAAGGGTGTCTACGGGAATTTTTAGCTTCGGCATTCGGTGGACGCGGATCGAATAGTCGGAATTTACCGATTTTGCAGTTGATAAAATGTATAATAACATTCCGTGATTTAAATGCGTTGAAAATGACGATTGATTGATAAAAATGGGTCGTGAAAAGTAATATGCGTCAAATATGCGTTTAAATATGATTATATTATGAAGGGAAATAAATTTTCAAAAATAAAAATTTATTTTGGAATATAATGTACATTTTAATTATATTCCTCGGGTCTCGATTATCCATCGGGCCTTAATTTGTCCGGGCTGTTTGAGGTCCTACTGTATATACCATATTAATACTAAAAAATGAATAATATTTACAGACACAAGTATCAAAAGCCACAAACAGAAGTTGTGATGTTACGATGGATTTGTTGAGGGATTCAGAAAATTATGGACAAAAGAGTCCTGGTATATAGTCCATCCAACAATCCAAACAGGTTGGCAAAATCCAATTTGATTTTGTTTATACATGTTATTAAACGTATCCTGAAACAGTGTATACAAACAAATTTCAGTCGTAATGTGAAAATAAATTAACATCACTTAAATCTTAATGCTATCATTTTGTCACCCAGTGCACGAGATTGTGGGAGGGTTAGAGAATAGTAAGTAGATAGGTATCTGGTAGCTTACTGGGGAATTAACTGCTGGGTTTGTAATTAGACTGCGAGTCATCACGCAAGATATAAATGCTTTTTTATCATAATTACAAGAAGTTAAGACCTTTATCAATATATTTGAGGAATTTTTCTGATTGAAACGAGACCAAACATGATATAATTCGGAAAATGTTTTTAAATACTGTATGAAAATGCAGTCTCTTAATACTACTTGGCTGATTATATACGATCTCTGTAGTACATGTCTGACCATATACGATCCTTATACTATTTATTTCATCCTGTGCAATCACTAGGCGTATCTCCTCATTTACTTTCGCATAAATACGATAAAATTGTTGCTCTGTCACATGAAACAAATGAAACGAACGCTGATGAAGTTGAACGGGAACAACAGTTTGCTTAATGGACTCCACAACTGAACTTTTACACTAGGGACTTAATAAGCTATTCACTGCATTGTCGAATATACATAAGTTCAACCTGGTATTTCCCGCATTCCCAGTGGACTCTGCGACAAAAGCCCCGACTGTATTTCCTTTTTCATACTCAAGACTATGCCCTTTCAGAAGCTGACTCGCGGGAAAGCACTTCGCGAAAAATCAATCCGCAGCTCTAACGAGTCCGCAGTCTTTCAAGCACTTGTCATTCGCACTTAGTACACCAGACGTCTCCCCCACCCCCCTCATTCCTAACATTCGACAGGTTCGTTCACCCTGCTGGGGCCGTTATAGTCGACGCTCGTCCAAGCATCTACGTGCGAGCACTCATCGAGGCAGCGTCGCGCGAACCGCAGCGGATACGCCTGACGCAATAATCCCGAATGATGTACTTTCGCGGCGAGTGCCTCGGAGTAAACCGATTACGGGGTTGCCCGGAAGAGGGTGAGAGTGAGCTGGAGAGGATACACGGGGGCGTGGACGAAGGGAAGAGAGAGTTGGCCGAGGGGTCGAATCGAATAAAGTTATTCACGCGAGCGGCCGAGAATGCCGGCTCCGGAATCGCTCGCCATTCCATTTTAGAGAGTCCCGCGGACGGTCTGCACAAGGTGTAACTATTGCCACTATTACAGCCTTCGATGATTATGTCCTATAAACCGTTGTGCGTTTGATCCACTAAATAATTAGGACCGTATTTGTTTAACCCCGTATGCTACTTAACTAAACCTACCACTGCCGGTCAAATGACAGATTTTATATTTTTCACTTCACAATTATTGAAATTACCAAGTTGTTTACATCGAAATTGATTCGATAAATTTCTTTATCCAAGCACATATTGTTATAAACATTGCACAGAATCTAAATACAGTGACTCCCACTAATATTCGGACACTTTTAAAGAGACGACAACATTTCCGATATTGGACCATACGATTTGAAATTCTTTGGGAAGTTAGAACAATTGGTTTGCTGCACAACGTGACTAAAATTTTTGAGAAAAATTGCAAGTTGTCGGAATTGCAGAGAAAATACTGAAAGTTGCATTTTACAACATTTATCTGTGGGCCTATATTGAAAATTTTAAGAATAGGTTTTGTAGATCTATGTCAATTATATGCCAATATAACCATATAAAATTGATCCAGATACGATGTGTATTGAAATATTGTCAGTTTCAAATGTTTCACTTTTACAACCAGAAATTGATCATAAAATCAGAGACCCGTTACGGGTAATATACATAGCATAAAGGGTCATGTAATACTGTGTTGCAAATTTAACTTTCATACTCTCGGCGATATCGTAAATCATTCCATACAGTGGTTATCGCGAGAAGTATCGTTCGAGTAATATTCCGAATTCATAATGTATGGAGAATTTACACAAGACAGGCCGGCCGGAATTTTAGCCGTGCCAATCGGCGCGAGGCGAAATTTTGGAAAAACCGATGTCACAACTTGTACACTGCTTTCAAAAGTTTCTGCGAGTATTCACGGCGGGGTTATGAATGTACCGTTCCGTAGACACAGAGCTGCCTCTCTGAAACGTGAAAGTAATATGTAATCCTGTCCAAACAAGAGCGAAATAAAACATTTCGCGCCGAGTAACATTTAATTTTGTTCCGTATGAAGTTTGAAATTTTATTTATGATTCTACTTAATTTAAAATTCGGAAATTTGCTCCCGCAGCTCCAGAATTTGGACGGGAAATTATGTATAAATTCCGCATGTGCTCAAAATATTGGCACTCGGACATTTGTTAACAGTCTAACGAAAATATCGAAATGGGAATGAAAATCTTTTCTTTCGTTTTGATGGTTGCTTTTGCTAATTTATCTGACGCACCTTCCATCGATCGATCCCTCTCATAATTTTCATTGTGAGGCGCCATACGTCTCGAAAATTCATTGTTTATTACGAAAGGGCTGAAGTAGAAATAACCAAGTTTCGAAGAAAGGTGATTCAAAGGCGCCACCCTGTGCGGAATATCAAGTAAAATTTCGGACATTTTCGGAATACCGATAAGCGCAGTGTCCCAGTAAAATTGAAGATATCTATGCGATTCTTAGGCACGTCCTTATCCACATTCATGATTCCAAAATATCACATATTGCTAAATCAATATTTCCTCAGCATTTTTTCGTTGAACTCAAATTTAATGTTTCTGAGATGATAGCAGATTCTTATTATTCCGAAAGTCAAATTTTATTGCATATATGTAATAATACTTAGATATAAAATAGCATAAAATTAATATAAAAAATATTTATACATCTGTACAAATTCATCAATATGTATAAATTTATTTACATATAATTGCTCTCCTGCTGCTACACATGATAAATTTCTGTACATATTCATGTAATAATTATGGCAATCTGCTATATAACATCCGCTTAGTGTCCACGATTTGGAGAATCAGCCAAAATATTCCCTGCACAGAATTTAATTTTTGAGAAAGCTTCTTTAATGGGATTCATCTTTGGAGAATATGGTGATAAAATAACGAAGTGTGCTTTGTCTGACTAACAGTATTACTTCACTTCTGAGTCATCTCAGACGGTGAGGTTAAGGGATGAAGTGAAAGGGTGAATTTCATTTGCAGAAAGGTGAATAAAACTTGCAAAATCAATTTGGAGTGCAAAAAGATGAATATATATGTACAAATGAATTAATTTAGAGTGCAAACCTATATCAATGATGACGTAAGTAGAATGGAGGTCGTAGTATAACATTACAAGTAGTATAACATTACAAATAGCCAGATAATTAGCACTGAGATCACACGTAATCGGGCACGAGCAACATATACTAATAATAAGTCAGAAAACCAGCAAGGGAATTGATTACTACCCTCAAGGCTGTAATTGCTACTAAACGAAAACAGATTTCTTCCTGCCTCCGGAATATCAAGAGCTCTAATAGTTGCAAAGTAAATGTAGCCAGTATCCAGTCAGACATGTAGAACAGGAGTGCGGGCAGTAAGACAAATAGAACAGCGATGGCAGCTAGACAGACAAGTGGCGCAGAGACACCATCGAATCAGGCAAGTAGAATTAGGGTTGTTTGAGTGGATAAGTAGAATAGAGACCGAGTCGAGCCAGACCAGAACACGCTGACCAATTCTGGTATCCTCAGGAGAATAAGATCCTGTACGAGTTGGTACAGGATTGGGGCGGCGCTGTTACTACAATGGGGGAATTCTCTATGCATAAATAAATTGAAACCGCGCAATAGCAGCTTTTTATTCCAAATTGCCATTTTCTATTGTGGAAGGCAACAGCTGATTCATCTGTTCATAGCTCTTCCTAATTTTTACACATATTAATGCATATTTACTAGAAGAATTTTTTAAACCGTTTTACCGTCCTACAGTATAAAAAATATCAGATAACCGAGAAAACTCGTGTCGTTTTAATTAGATAAAATAAATGATATACATAGTAGTTCAAACAATATCTTATTAAGGAAAATAATCACTATTCCGTTCTTTGTTAAATGATCTTACACATACAGAATTTCAATTTGAATGTACGTAGACTGTTTAATAATGATGAAACCCTAGCGCAGACAATAAGAAATAATGTGTTCAGAACAAAAGTAGAATAGTAAGTTATCTAAAAATGAATTATAACTTCAATATTAATTCCACAAAAGCAATAATTATTCTTCGCAGTCGTACCATAAAGCTTGAACAATTAGTAAGCAAGAATCCTCAAGGAAATGTATTTCCATCATGGCAATTGTAAATCTATTATCGAAACGGATATATGTATTCGAGTTATGATTCACCATTCAAACATCCAAACGCGTTAGACGGCCAAAGGAACAGATGTGCTTTACGGTTCCCTATTTTTCCCGTCGGTCGACTACCGGCAAACACTGTCCCGAATTTTCCGCGCCGCAGAAATAATTAAATCCTATCCGATGAATAAATTTTCATTGTAATGACGCCGCGGCAGGAACGCGCAGAATTTTAAATCACTTTCGCTCCGCATCAAATTCACATGCGCGAAATATGAATTCGTCGGATGACGCTTTTCAATTTGTACAAAAATTAAAAAAAAACCTCCCGGCAGTGTCCGAATCACAAATGTACTGTGCTCGGCGCACACGTGTACTCAATCGAAATTTGCGACACGGCATCGGTGTTCCAGCTTGATTCTGCGATTTTTTCCAATCTCAGGAGAATTTCGCGGCCGAACGCGACGGACGCGTCGCGCGCAATTACGGCCGGCGGTAATGGGGCGTCGTGTGGCAGTTTATCGGCATCAATGACCAGTAATTATAATTAAACGTTAATCACGCAGAACCCGATTCCGCGTATGCCCGTCGAAATTCGATTGCGTCGGATCGGGAGAGAGTGCATGGCACACAGGGGTCCGCTCTGTATTTTCCACTCGTTACGCTGTGATCCTTCCCGGAATCGTTTTTGCTTTTTAATGACCCAACTGCGCAAATTTGTTGGGAATAATGCCAGCTCTCGCTTGGCTGCTGCTTTTCTAAATGAACACGAGACAACAGCGAAAGCGTTCCATTGACTGCCCGATCGAAAAATTCTATGTTCATTTAATTTTCAAGTTAAAGTAACTGAGAAATTATTAGAGCTAGGAAATTGAGGTTACGGTAGTTGTGTGTAAAAATATTGGTTAGTCAGGAAACAATATATTATATTTACTAAACTTTCGACTGTTAGTTTAGGTTGTATTTTTTGTATCCATATAGGTTGTACTACGTAGCTTTATTAATAATTTAATTTTTAACTTTTAAGTTTTAACGCTAAATGTGTTAAAACGGTAATACATAAAAGGAACTTTCATTAGGACCAATTTAATGATATCGATAAGAAGCATTTATGAGACAGACAAGTAGTGTAAGTATGTCCATAGTCAAACGACACGAATTTTTTCAGCAGAATTTTATGTGTGGATGGAAGTAACACAATTTATGTACATCTATTGTATGTGATGCAAACATAAATAAGTTGACATAAAATATTTGTAAAATGGTAAATAAATTATGTAATTTAAAAATGTTATTCAAAACATATTTAGAAATGTACTACACTATGTATAGCATTATAGGACTCAGTTAGAGGTTTAGCTGAGCTTGAATAAGGAAACGAGAGACATGTAAGTAGTGTAGCCATTGCTTTGATCAGACCAGAAAGACAATTCAATGAGGGTTACGAACAAGCACAGCCACTTTCAGTTCTAATGTATTTTATAATTAAACAAAACATTAATTTCTCTATTAGATAAATAGACTCATGTGTCGGCAAGTAGAATAAGTCGTGGTATAGTCAGACGAATGCTAGCAGTATGTCTGTACATCCAGCTACACTTTCCCGAGAAGAAACAACGCACCTTTGTCACCTTTGTGGTAAACTTTCTCCGATCTACAATTTGTCTTCCATCGGTTCGAAATGATGGCGAATAGTTAATCTACTCGAATGTTCAGACACGGGTTAGTAACAAATTGAAGGAACATGCACGAAATCGAATTCTCGTTCGGAATGGAAATGATGACGTGCGGAAACTGTAAATTGATCCCAGACCGAATAATATATCGCGTTTCTCTCACCGGAGCGACAGCTACAACTGATCGGTTTGAGAATAAAAATTGAATGGTACACTTCGAGCATGAAATACTAGGCCGTGTGTCCTCGTTTCCTCCATTGTTTTTTTCGGGATTGTGGTTTATCCAATTTGTCTGGCATAATGTTCATTCAGCTGAAGGTAACGTTGATTCTGTTCTTCTCAATTTACAACGCTCTGGCTTTGTACTTTAAAAGATATCAAATAATGTTTACCAATTTTATATCTTACTTCTAAATGATTATGTGCTTCAACAAATTGAAAGATATTGTAACAGAATTTAATTTCCTATATTAGAACATGTAAATAAGCATATAATTCTATCGAATCTGATGATATTTTAATACTTTTGGTGATCTTAAAAATATCTATTTTTCCATCAATTCCCACGCGAACTATTAGAATCGTTAGAACTATTAGAAGGCTAGGCTGAGTCAATTTAATGTAGCTCTTAATAAAATTGAATTTTTTAAAAATGTTCAATTTGCCCGTTCATGGTGAATTTTATAGAAAGGAAAGAGCTGAACGAAGAAGGGCAAAGCCTGAAATAACGAAGAAAAGTAAAAGAGACAGAAATGACGCGATGCGTTCTACAGGGACACGATATTTCAGGCACGTTCGTAGGATCGGTAATCGGAGAGGGTTTACGTCTTCGACGCGTCGCCAGCTAGCTGGATTTATTCCGACCGATGGGAAGGGATTATTATTTGCCATATAAATTTGCATGGTCGCTCGTCGGTTCGAAGATACAGCGAGAAAGAGGACACTAGGAGACGGATGAGGTTCGACGGGGTGAACACTCTCGTAAATCTCGAGCGAAATCTAAGATCCGTAATTCTTGCTTATGAGTTCTACGCTTGTTAATTCGTTGAACCTGACGAAATTCGAAAATCCCATATTTTTATTCGCCTTCATCAAAAGTTTCAGTTTCATCAACAAAATGAGTGCGGTTCAAAATAAACGCCGAACAATTAATGACGCGTATTGTATATAAACTTTCGTTCTAGCAGAAACATTCGGGCTAAATTAACCATACAACAACTCCCCGAGTGCAATATTTTCGAGGTTTAAAGGAACGTTTTTTCCTGTTGCGTTGTGAACGCATCGGTGCACGATGAATGCAGAAAATTCGCAGTCAACTGATAATTGCGTTCTATATTGTGCCGGAACGCCAATTAGTAACATCGATGGAGCTGGTTCCCGGAAGATGTGCACCACAAAACGAAAGGGTTACGTCGAAATGACGTCATAATTCCGGCAGCAGGTTCGACCTTTGGCTCTTTCGAGCATGCTTTCACCCCGGTGTGTCAGGCTTCTCCTTAAATCTTCATTTCTATAAATCCGTTTTCTCGTTCCGCGGCTCGAACACAATGGCGGTGGCCCGGTCTCGAGGCAAGCCGGGATTCGTATTAATGATCCTTTCATTCTGAAGCCTGGTGCCGGTTCCATCCCAATGGGCATAATGTACCACCGGGAGCCGGAGGAGAATTAATATCGTGAAAAATTCGTCAGTCGTAGCCGCCACGGTGGATACAGGCTCCCAAGTGGCCGGCCAGCGATTTCGTAATGGGCCACCGTATTTTACTTGTCCAAGAATCGATTAATTCTGCTTATCGTGGCTGGCTCTAATTGGGGGAAGTTCGTCGACACGTCGCACATCGGTGATTTCAATTATTGACTGCTCGACTGTAGGCGCGGATCTCGACCGACCATTTCGACTCGTTTCTATACCGGAAGTTCTATAACGGATATTGCAAATATCAGTTCTATAACGGATATTGCAATGAATCAGTACTTGTATTATTTTTAACTACTAGCAGATCTTTAGTCAAAATAATAATCGTCTGTCATTTGCAAGAAACAGTAGTTAAATGAAAATATATACCCTCTTTTTTAGTCATTTTCACGCTTTGTAATTGGAGCTATTTTAACCCTCGCAAGGTATAGTCTAATAACACACAAATAGTAAAGTGGAGTCTCTTAGACCTCGATAAATGAATTTCATAAATAGCCTCGTTTTTAATCAATTTGGGATAAAGAATAACACAGAGGATAAAAAGTAAACAAGCAGATTTAATTTTATTCATATAAAAATTCTTTTAAAAAATCTGAGGCTGAGAGACCCCACATTACCTGGCGAAGGTTAACTCGAAAATTAAAATTTTTTTCATTTTATGAATATGAAATTGATATAACGCCTCGTACAATACTTAAATGTGTAGTAATTGAGTAGATACTATTAACATACTATTTAATAATGTAAACAATATTGTGAATAATGGTACAGCAATTTTTAGTGCTAAGGGTTAATATGTCTAAAATAATATAACAATATTAATAAACTCTTTTTCTGACGGTGGATATTTTTATGCTCAGTAATTATACTTCATGCCTATTTAAAACTTGCGGTATGAATGACGTGCTTTATGCATTCCTCACAAACCAAATAGTTGCGTGTGAAAATAGTATGTGAAGTAGAAAAGAATACATTTATGAACCATACATAGATCGTACAAGCGGTAGACACTAATTGATCATGTAGGTCATGAATCAGTGATATTTTTAAAATAATGGAAATATTGTGGTTTTTTTTCCCGAACGTCACGATGGACATTTATATTTAGATGTTTTATTCTGATGCGATGAAACTGACAAGTAATTGTACTCAATACGTGCCGTATATAAGCATGAAAAACCAAAATGAGTTGTGAGATAAAATAGAATCCGTGGCGAATGTCTGCCATGGTTAGATATGAAGAACGAAATAGTGACAATCCGGTAAGTAGTAGGACTGCTCCAATCGTACAAATAGTATAATACTTATATGCTTGTGCAAGTAGTATGACCTCGCCATAGTCAGACAGAGATGGTAAAAGTTATGAATTCGAATAACAAAGCATTTCTATAACAATAGAAGTTATCAAACCGTACTTGTTGCTATTAAATCAATAAGTACAACCTGCTACCACTTCCAGCCACATCAATTATGCGGTAGCGTTATTCACGAAGCAGGTCCTTCAAAGAAATCAATGAATAATAATAACTATAATTTGAATACTTAAAACGAGGCTGAACCATGAACATTTCTCTGGTTCTGGGTTAAGTTTCGGTTGGGTTAAGCCCCCTTGAAAATCCGTTCCACAAACGCGAGCAGCTTCTAAATGTACCGAATGGGTTATTTGAACGATAATGTGAATTCGCCGCGCAGTAAAATCATAATACTCGATTATACGAGACGTTTTATAAATGAGCTGGAAGTATGTGTGACACATGTTTCGAGGGTGTAACGGTGGAACATATTATAATGTTTCCTGGAAACTCGCCAGAATGCAAGTATTCATACCAGCAGCGGTTGCCAAGAGCACGGGAACGTCTAAACGGTCTCCGTGTAATCTATATTCTTTATGACACAGCGTCGATACGGTCGCGTGTTCAATTAAACTATCATCGTTGCTCAATTACACATACTAATGATATCGAGCCACTAACATATCTTGCTATATTTTCTTCATTGATTTGCAAAAAAAAATCAGTATTTTATATAATTTCTTACAAAATATTTTGCAGTATTAAACACTTTGTGGGCTGACCATAATTATCCTATTCTACTTGTTAGGACAGAACTATTCCACGTGGTCGCACGATTATAACTATCCTGTTCTACGTGTTTAAAATTGCCCCAATCTAGTTGCCGGACCACTGCCGACCTATTCTACTCGTCTGATCATTTGTATCCAGTGCTGCTCGCCTGATCACGGTCGTGATGCCACACTTGGCTGATCATCGCTATTGTGTTTTACTAAGCATGGATATAAAATTCTGCTTTCCTGATCATTATTATTCAATAGTACTTGTAAGACCATTGCCCAACACATTCTACTTATTTTATTGGCGTTGTTACAGAATTCTTGTCTGACTGTAGCTGGTTCTTTCCACTGATCCCAATATAGTCTTCTTACGCCAACATGACTCTTATATTTTACTTAGCTTGCTCCACACTATTCGTCTGAATATTACTGTCTCATTCCACTTGTCGAAATACAACTGATACCTGACTATTTCTGTGACATTTATCGTTTGAGTCTCAACTTTGTTCGGATTTTTCTTTGAATTATAGATGTGACACTGTGTTTTATTCGTTCGAACAATTTTATGCATTCTGACAGAAAATTTTCATTAGTCTTCTACCATAATAATACCATCGAGAATAATAGTGCCAGGTACCAGGAAAGGTAACCAGGAAAGAAGATTGTACATAAAAAAGATAAGAAAAAAAATTTGCTACAACATTTTTCACCCGAAGCTTCGTTTTCGAGAAAGTCAAGATTGAATGTGGTAGGAAATGTCTGACGCACCTAATCATGACCAACCAATTCTACTTCCTACACATCCTAAAGCACACGAATCCGACTTTAAACTTGCTTTTCTCGCAAACGGGGCGTCAAACGAAAAGATGTTATTGCTTTTTCTCGATTTATTTCTACAAGTAGAACCACCTCCTGCCCGCTTGCACTACCATATCGACCCCACCCTGAACTAAATGTATAAATGTGTGACGGTACGAGGCACTCTGTGCTGAAACCGAGTACAGCTGCTCAGAGACATCACCACACCTTACCACCAATATTTCCCGAGCATGAAAAAAATGTAACTGCAGTAGAAACATGTTACGCACGCGTTTCTTCGCGGGAATAAATTTCAAAAGCTGCAACCGCTCTGTAAACACAATGTAGTCGGTACCATCCGGAACACTGGCCTGAATCTAGAAAGTTTGCCGTGCCCTCATAAAAGGCGTAACAAATTTCTCGCGTGGCCCCCTTTTTTCGGCGCAAAAGTTATATCCCGTGCATACGTTATTCAAATTGCCACTCGAAGTTAAGGCGTGTGTGCGCGCACGCGGTACTGCGCTAGCGCGCTCGCGTGCGTTCCGCTTTCAAAATCGCGGCGGCTACCATCCAAATGGATGCCTCCTCGATTTTCCTAACACGTGAAATCTTTTTCCCGCTTGTGCAGCACAAACTGAGTCACAACTATGACGCTCTCGTCCCGTCCACGGCCAGCGCTCATTGGTATGCGGGCTCATGCTCCCGCCGCGAGACCGGCGAACATATCTCGACTAGGCGGCTGCAAAATGTCGTATATACTCGCAAGGGCCGACGACTCGGCTGTACCGAACTGTTTGGCCGAGTATGTGCTAGATACGCTATTATATTGTGCCGTTACTAGCTCACGTTCGGCGATAAGATATCTCCCGGCGCCGTCTTTTAAGTCTCTCGAATTTCTCTTGGCCTATTTTCGAACCGGTAATGGGAAGTTCCCCGCTGTTGCTATCTCTTCGAGTCCTGTTCGAAAAGTTTTTTCTCCTGCTGAATACCATCATCGTTTGTGACTCGATGACAAAAAGCGATTCGCAGGAAATCGAACCAGCTCGAGTAGAACGGAATTTTGATGAAGTAAACGCGATCTGCAAATACCTTCTCTTCATGCTCCGATGGTTGCGAATGATCAAATCTTCACGTTTCTTATAATCAACTCTACACATTGTCTTACGACACCGTGGTACAGATATTGTAGTCCAAAAATATTGCAGACGAGTTTATACAATTGCTAATCCCGGAACACTGAAATGTGTAAATGAAGGGTCTTCGACACGAGGTTAGTGAAATTGTAAAAAATTCTTAACTGTAAAAAGACTGCGCTTTTTTATAATTTAAAATAACACCTCTTAACTCTTTGCACTCCGAATTATTTTTCAATTTTATTGCCAACAATTCCCTACTATTTTAAGTATTCTATTTGAAATTTACTTCAAAGGACAGCTCCTTGACTGCTACTTATTTTAAACAATTTTGTTTACTAATTATATTAAATATAGCTCTCTAACTTTCTTGTAATTTATATTTGTTTTTAACTAAAAAATAAGAAATTAAAATCCGTTTCCTTTACATTTTTCTTTATCTGATGTCGAGTCACACTCTACAAAGGAGTGCAAAGGGTTGATGGAAGACCCTGCAGAATTGAATGGATTTACTGACGATTTTTTCGTGGGCGAGAAAATAATTTGGAAATTTTAAGGAACAGTTTCAATTTTTATTATATTATTTTTCGAATTGGAAACGTTAGGAAAAATGGAGAATTAATAGGAAAGGAAGATCCGCTGTTACAAGATGTCCGGAACGATCGAAATAGGCGCTAATGCGAGAGAAGAACTGTCACGGATGTATGTTCCCATAAAATAGCTTATTGCATGTCTGGCAGTGGTTGCACGCGAAGATTTTAAGAGCATTCTAAGCGTGCATCGATAATATGATAGCGGTAGGTTTGACACACTATCGATGGTGATAGATCGAGCATCAAGTTTGTCCAGCTATATACATATATGGAGTATGTACAAACGTAGAAACATTTGTCACGTAAAAAATTATTCAAACAAATATATGTTCAAATTTTGCGAATGTGGAAAATGCTTGTAAATATCATATCCATCGAAATACTAGATACAGTGACAAAAATGTTGGAGTACAATTTATTGATCATCTAATATCATAAGAGAATAATGTTCATATACAGGGTGTCTCAGCTGAAGGAGGCTACCTACATATCTCCTTTATTTTTAATGGCACAAAAAACATTACTGGCATAATTTAAATGGTATCGAAGGAGGAATATCGTAGAAGAACAATTTTGAACAGTAAGTTCAAAAGTAATTCTAATATTATCCTACAATTTCATCACATTTTTTGGTACTCAAGGTCACCTGAAGGTAATGACTTAAGCATATTCAAATGGATTTTTTCAGCCGCTACAAGATTGAATAAAAAAAAACTTTTCCCGATAAAAAATAACGATGACGTTGAAAAAACTATGAAAAAATAACCGGAAAAAATTGTTCTTCTATGATATTCCTCCTCCGATACAATTTAAATTATGCTATAAATATTTTTTGTGCCATTAAAAATAAAGGAGATATATTTAGGTGGCCTGTCCTTCAGCTGAGACACCCTGTATAGTACATTCTGTAAAAGAATGTGACGTTTTATGTATAAATGAATGTGACATTTTATGTATAAATGACTGTGATATGGTATATAGAATCATAAATTATTAAAATGCTCACATTCGTAAAGCACAGATTTATATTCTGAGTGCAAGCTAATCCACGTGACACGTAACACACGATGCGCGTGATGAATAGATAATAAAGAATTGTCTGTCCGTCATTTAACGAATAATAATTCCAATGTAGGAAGTGTTTAATTTTCTTGAGTGGCATCCGGATTTATTTTTACAAACGAAAATTCTGAAGAAACACCGCGATGTATATCTTAAATTAACGCGCCATTTCCGCTCGTTGTAATCTATTATTTGTATTAACAACGCAGTTAATTGGACCATAATAACAGAAATGGAATTCGATCAAACGCCTTGGAAATATTTAGCGCTGAAAATTTTCATTAGCGACGAAATTATACCAAATTTTACTGAAACAGCCGGACGAAGTGTTTACAATAATTACGTCCTTGTAACAGTCGCGTTACAAAATTCCTCGAAGAATAATCACCGGCAGAAATAGTTAAACCAGTCAGAACCAAATGGGCTCTTCTGTCCGTAAAATCCAGCTCGAGTAATTCATTAATGCACCAATCATTATGAATGAACTCTGGCGCGCTGTCCATAATGTTCAGCTCTCGTTGATAATTGCCTCGTTCGTCATCGGCAGCGGTTGTTTCTGAAAAATAAAGAATATCATCCTGCGGGACGTACAATTTTTTATCACATCCGATGTCATCGAAACGTCACGGAGAATGTCAACGGTCGGGCCGACAGCTGCCAAACGCCGAGGGCGTCTCTTAAATAAATAATAAACGTCGATGCATCGTTCCCTGCTGATATTCCGGCGGCGATACTGCCAGTGGCGAGTTCGGTGTCCTGGCTGAGCGCGATCGATGATATTAACGGTTAAATGGAAAATGCATACCACGGTAAAACGGCAGTTATTTGGGTCAGGTGCGGGTGTGTAACGAGTTGATCGCGATAACGTTATTACACGACGAATAAGACCGATCGCACTCCGCCAGAGGAGGAGGATGAGGGGGGGGGGGGGGAGATGGAGGTGGAAAGGAAACCTCGGCCGCGAGCGCTCGCGCGCGTAAGCGTGTTTCCACGGAATAAGATTTCCGGAATTTTGTAAAATAGCGACTCCGGGTGGAGATTCGATATTGCGGAATTTCGTGGAATAGCTGCCGGAGGAAGTTCAGTGTTCCAGGGACGCCGCCGACACCGGAAGCAGAAGCGCGATATTTTCCACTTTCCTTTCCTTCTTCGCAACGAATTTCTCCCTCCCGACGCTCCCCTGCCCGAGCTCACTCCCATTTTTCGGGAAGAACGGTACGTTTTCTTCGTCATCCAATTACTAGCCCTCCCCGAGAAGATAAAGCAACCGGGATTGAAGTGTTTTGAAAATCGAACCACCCGTGCTCTCGCTGTAATTGACTCCCGTGTACGTTGTAATTACAACTCGCTTTTTGGCTTGTGCGAAGCCAGCGATGCCACAATTTAACAATCACGCTGTTAAGCGTCAGTAATTTTTGCCAAAGCCTTCTCTCCACGTTCCATTTAGTCGCACGACAACGTTCGATATTCTACATGCTCGGTAAATGCTCGCTTTTGCTCTACGTATCTCGCCAGCGCCGGCGTTCATTGTCTGACGAGTGACCCTATTCTACTTGCTCTGCGGACAACTGTCTGTTTTACGTGTCCTGACAGTTTCTGCGTCCATCCTGATTGCCTGGAAAATCTCTGTACCTAATCTACTTGCCTAGATTGCGATTATCTCTCTTACCTTTGGACCAACAGTGAATGTGTTTTATCTGACCACGGTCGCCCAATCTACTAGCCCCGTTAGGATGGCTGTGCTCGACCCTGACGATTACATTTCAATTGTCTGACCATGATTGTCTCGTTTTACCTAGCTAAACATGGTGGACTTGCTCTGTTTGTCTGGCGATGATGGTAACTTTGTACTTGTCTGAGCGTTACCGCCCTTTTGCACTATAACTTCCTTATCTCGGTTATCTGACCGGGGTTTCATCGTACCAGTTGTATCATCGCGATTGTCTTATTCTACTTATCCGAGTATGATAATCTTATTCTACTTATGTAATAACGATAGCTTTATTCCAATTGTCTAATTTATGGTGTCCATATTCCATTTGTCTGTGCATGATCGTCTCGTTATAACAATCCCTAAAGAAATATGTAAAGAAATGAATGAGCTTCGTTCGAAGTTGATTACTTTACCATTTTTAATAGTTTCGAGAAATGTTCGCAATATACAATAAATAATAATAAGAATGGAACCAAAAAAACCTCTTATCGTTTAAAACTATCTGATTATTTCCCCAAAAGATCCAGGTCCACATGTCCAAGATTAATACTTAAAATTCCTTAATGTGTCCCTCGTGTGTTAAATCGATACAATGGTAAACATCAAATGGAGTGAAACGATAAATAATTCCGTTTGCTAATTATTTGATTGCGCATGCAGTAATAAATATTTACACTACATGTTGCTCGGACATTTGCATCATTCAGTTCCTCCAGCGGATTAGGCGATATACAGTGACTCTCAAAACTGTTGCAATGATTAGAATTATTGATTAGAAATTTTAAAAATATCACACAAACGCTTTTGAAAAATACGAACTTTATTGAAAATTAAAGTAATATTATTCAACTTTGAAAAATACATGAAATAATAATTTATAGTGGTTATTTATTTAACACAGATCTACAAAACATATTTTTTAAATTTTCAATATAGCAACCCACATAACAAAGTTGTAAAATGCAACTTTTAGTATTTTTTCTACAATTCCGATCTATTGCAATTCTTGAAAAAATTTCTTTTCACATCCCGTAGTAAACTAATTGTTCTAGCTTCCCAAAAAAGTTCGAATCGTATAGTACAATATTAAAAAAGTTATCATGTTTTCTAGAGTGTCCGAATATTAAATCCGGCAACTGTATATTTTTTTCAACTCGTCATCAAAATTCATGCAATAGAGGGTTAATATAGGGACGAATGCGTACACAATAATTTTCAGCATCGACTTATTCGAGAATGAAGCTCCGGACATGTTTATTTTCATTATTTCAAATCACTTTTTAATGCAGATTCATTCCTTTGTTTTGCTTCGTGATGTTTTGAATATTTTTCATAAATATACACCAGTTAAACGTACAAGAAGCCTACACTCGTAAAGGAACGTCGAACAGCATCGCCATCGCGCAAAATACACTACTACGACCGAAACAACTCGAAGGAACTGGTAGGCGAAAATGAATTTTTCCCGTGCTGCGACCCACTCGCTGATCTTGGCAAATGTTTGATTTGGATCGTGACGGGTGTGTTTTTAATCTCTCGTAGTTCTATACACATACAGCTGGCTTCGCTGCGATGCTTTGTTGCGTCGGGCTTCCTCGAACCCGGAGGTCTTTCCCTACTTTCCAATCATAGTAGTCCAGACACTGTTTGAGAACGCAACTATTTTTCTTCAGTGCAGTACATCAAAATGAAGAACCGTAGTTTTCCACTTCGTTACCGAAATTTTTACAGTAACTGCTTTTTACTGTAGAATATAATCACAGTATTTTGTATCCTTGTAGACTTTGTCCATATTTTTTTAAGGCAAAATACGCAAATTAAATTACTATCATTAGTGTTTTTATCTAATGCCTATTAGTAGACTGCGGATGTTTATGCAATTTTCAATTTTCGTAAACAACTTACGCAAAATTTTGAAATCGACTTTTCTCCGACATTTTGGGTCAAATAACCCGTTGAGCGCTGTGGGTTCGTTAGGGGATTCCGCGAATGTTTCTTCTGGGAGTCAAGGATATTGTATATAATCATGGTCGGAATTTGCGTGTGACCATGCGTGAGGTTAACTTCTGATTGGGCTTGTAATGCGTAAGAGCATCGGGATTTCGGTGTCGAGCAAGATTCTGAGAACGGTGCAGCTGCCGGACTTTGTTCCCCCGCGGGGAGTAACGTATGCATGAAAGGAATTCTGATGAAAAGATACTCAAAATTGAATTTACCATAGCGCCCGGCCAGTATCGTCGTTACGTGGAACATTGTTTCAGCTGGCGCGCGCGGCGACTGGCTGCTCATGCTCGAGGGTCCAGGCGTTTATGTAACGCTGCCTCTCGCTCTCGGGTTGCCGCCTTGCTTGCGCATAGACAATTTTCCTGTGCTCGTTAATGACTTACACACGGCTCGGACATTTGACTCTTTCCCGCTTGAATAATTGACCGGACGGTCTTCCCTACTACAAAGCGTTTTCATTGAGAAGCCGGCCGGGGATATTCGGTTTAACCGTGAATAACTTCTCACTTGCGAATTTTTTTCTTTCCGCCGCCACCATTTACAATTTACATTAAGTCCATTACACCCGCTTGACCTTTTTGCGCGCCGACTTTGCGCACTTTTCGGCCCTGCGGAACTTTCGTTCATCAAAGTCTGCGACCTAACCCAATCTTAACTCGACCACGTTGAATATTCAATTTTTTACCATTACGCGTACTGTCATTTCTTATTCGAAAGTTCTATCATGTAAATCGAACCAATGAGATTCGTGTTGATCTACTGTGTGGGAAGATGGAGAAATTATTTGGAAGAACCGTTTAATTTGGAATACAGTAGAACCTCAATTATCCGAACTAAACTGTCAAACATAAAATTTCGTATGATAGTTATTTAATTGCAATGCTGGATTCAACTTTTATTGATGTGTACAATAAATAATTGATTGATTAGTGGGTTCTAATATTTTTAATATACGATTATTGAAATTGTAAAAATACATCCATAAGGATGTTATTTCTTTGGGTACATATTATTTACATATTACATATTATTTAAAAATACTTTTATAAAGTAATGTAAAATAGCCATTTTTAGTGCTCGGTAAACCTAGTGTTACATTTGAAACATGCTGGGATATTCGGTCGTCCTATAAATATTTAATGTTGATTTAATGATTCTATTCTATTCCTTATAAATCTGTCCGAATTTTTGGCGAAACAAAAACTGTGTTGTAATTACTGTAACTACAACATAGCTTGTACAAATATGTGAAAAAATGTATTGGGAGAGGTGTCATTTCAAACAGTGAAAACATTAGTAGTAGAATTTAAAAATACTATTACATTATTTTCGACCTATTAAATATATTAAGGAGGAAAATAAATTTCTATTTCACTCCGGTTTGTTGCAATTGAATTAGAATATTTTTATTTTGCATAAAGATCCGCAGTCTAGTGGTTACATTAATTTCATAGAGTGGCCAGAATAATAAAAATTTTCCTGGAGGAAATGCTGAGTTAACTTTTTATTTCAAATGTAATTAATATGTGGTTTATTGGTTTACCATTTCGTGGAATAAACTGAAAAAGAGGCGGAGAACTATGCAACAGTACAACACCGCATCCGTCTTATATTATACAAACAGATTTAGAGAAACGCTGCATAAATCGCGCAGTTTCTGCAGTTTCGCTCAAGTTTCCCAGTTTAATGTATTTACTTGACACACCTCATCCCCGTGGAGCAATCGCGTTGACAAAGGCGTAGAATTTCCTTGACTAGCGAGTAGAACGGGATGCTAAACAAAGGGAAACGTTTTGTTGCAACAGTCGTCTCGTGTTCTTTACTAAATAAATGAAACCACTCTCTTTAAAAACGTGCAATCCTCTTTCAGAGCAATGAATTTTCAGCGGCCTATGAATCCTCTAACTGCTCTAACTACATTATTCATTCTTCTCTATATTGTCGATTCCATTCAAGATTTAATTATTCCCGAATCTAATCGTGACTGGTAATCACGATTAGACTACATGCACAAAATTGTGTTAATTATAAACTATCGATTCACACCTGTTTAATCAGTCGATAATGCTCTTTAATTATTAGTGGCATATTAAATGTGGGACGTTTTTATATGCAGCACACACAATTAGCTTTCTATTGAACTCTAAATAGGTCACCGTGATCGAAGCAGAATTTTTTAAACATATATACATGTATGTTACCATTAATCGGCTGAGTTTTGGGAGATAAATCATTGAATGTCTATCGAATATTTGGAGGACAATATTAATTCATTTGACGAATGAATTCTCCTAAAGAAATTAAATTTAACTTGCTAATTAATTCGAAATATTCACATGTCAAATTTCAATTTTAGTTTCACCAAGTTAATTGGTTTCACTGTCAATACAAACATGTGAGACAATGTTCTGACAATAACACAATGCAAAGTAAATTTAATGGTGTAACGTAATCAAACGAAATTTCTATCTTTCGTTGCGAATAATTAAATTTTCAATAGTTAATTTGTTTTTCCCTCCTTCCGTTCATCAACGTACGCGTCGTGCCGATTCAATTTACTTTATAGTTTCTATCGATAATAATCTACAATGTGTATTGGATTATTTTCTGTTGTTACAAATGCACGTAAATATTTTCACCCTGATTTTTTCCATCTTGATTATTTAAACATAGTCTCCTTTAAATGCATTACAATAACTGTGTTAATTTAATTTATATCATAAACATTATTACGTTATAAAGATTATATTACAGAATCTGAATACTGACAATAGAGTTTCTAGAGATTATTAGCAAGATATTACTTGCTAATCAATTACAGTGACTCGGATTAATATTAGCACTCTCTAAAAAAGACGATAACTTTTTTAATATTGACACAGATCTACAAAACGTATATTTTAAATTTTCAATATAGGCCTACATAAAAAAGTTGTAAAATGCAACTTTTAGTATTTTTTCTACAATTCCGATCAATTGCAATTTTTGAAAAAATTTCTTTTCACATCCTGTAGTAAACTAATTGCTCTAGCTTCGCAAAAAATAAATCGTATATTACAATATTAAAAAATTTATCGTCTCTTTTAAAGCGTCCGAATATTAATTCGTTTCACTGTATATTGGCTTTCAGTGTTCTAGTTCTATAAATATTTAACTTTATCAATTTTCCTAATTCCAAGCCTTCTAGTTTTGAACATTTGCATATGTCGCCCGAGTACAAAGGCTTAATTACAATATGCAACCAATATTACTTTCTAATCAGTTATATTAACTTTCATTGTTCTACTGATATAAATACATAATTAACTTTTGTAATTCCCAACCTTCTAATTTCGAACATTTGTATGTATTGCTCGAGTACAAATATTTTAATTACAATATGCATCGCTAGCCGGTACATTTCCAACAATTAAACACTATAGCCTCGAACTTGTAATTAATAATTTCGAGATTTGACAGGACTTCTCGCGAATATTTATCAGCGATTTCAAACTGAAAAACTGCCTGTTTAACAGGCTGGTACATAAGTTTCACGACTTTAGAAATAGTCCCTAACCAGGGACTTGACTAAAGTACTCCTAACTGAAGACGATGAACCAACCCAGACTTAACCCAGACCTTGAAAAGATATTAAAAATGATCAAGATCGGAGGGGACTTCCTTCGCGCGGACATTTATCACCGAGCAATTGCTAGTTTAACGGGTTAACGAAAACGTGCATGAGTTCCCCGAGTCCGGGGATGACTCTTATTTTTTGTTTCGGAGTAATTCACCTTCACCTCGAATTCCTTCTATTTACTTCTTTCCCCGGGCACGTTCCGGACGCTTTAGCGTTCCTTTGAGTGGAGGTGCATTCACCGGTGCACACGCGGAGCGGCGTCGTGAATGATTAAGGGGCCCGCGGTTTAAGGTACACAGTCGAAAATCGACGGAGTCGTAAGCACCTCTAAAAAGATCGTCGACGCCGTGCGAACTTCTTTACGGATAACCTGTACATGTGTCTGTGTGTGCGTGTGTGTAGAACGTGGTGCATATATGCAGCAGCTTTGTGCGAGCTCCTGTCCGATTAAAGCTCAGCGAATCGCGGGACGGTCCTTTGTCGTCGGCCCCCGGAGCGTAAACGGGGGAAAGAAAAACGTTAACGTAGAAAAATTCCTGTCGGAGGCGGCGACGAATCCCCGGGGATAATCAAATGTATGTGTCACGCGCGATCATCCGACAAATTGTTCTTTATAGAGCGGTAGATTTCGCCGTGGGACGTTGTTTAAGGGAAGCAGGCATTTTTTCGGTGCAGTAGAACCTCGCGTTTAAAAACAATTTGTAATTATGCTTCACAGACAAGTACACGTACGAATTTTGTTTGTATCAATAATTTCTGCTAAACTATAGAAAACTATAAACTATAAACAGTACTATTGGTACTGGGTTCGAAAAAATCGTCGATGTCTAGGCCTACGTGTTTTCCGCTTCGGAAATGAAATACGAAATGAATTTAGGGAACGCGCTCCGCGAAATATTGTCAAAGTCAATGTTTCAACATAAAATGAAACAAATATTAAAACGAAACGAAGAAATTCGATATTTGGTATCTGAAATTTAAATATTTGATACTTGAAGCGTGAAACTCGAAACTCTGCGATATGTTTTGTGCAAAATATGATATTCAAAACTGAAAATTGCAAACCGATATTGACAATTCGAACTTGCAGGTATTTAGAGAAAGATACAGTGCGAGCTATCTCAGGCTGCAATTATAAACAAACATTATACAGTTATTGGTTGATAGCTGGTTGTCAAAGGAAAAGTCACACCACTGAGGATTTGATATAATAGTACAATAGAAAATTCACATTTTCCAAAATTTTATTATTTATTATTTATTTATCTTATTATTTATTTCATGACTACACTCATTTTTAAGTAGACTAACAGCCATATATATTTTTTCAACTCGTCATAAAAATTCATGCAATAGAGGGTTAAACAGCTTGTCATTTTGAAAGCGTACTGGACTCTCCGATAAATTAGAAATTAAGGTAATTTCAGCAATAATAATACATTATCAGCACGCAACAGTTCTGCCGAAAAGTCCGCGTTCCAGCCGTGCACAGTAGTTTCTTTCCGCGAAACTGCTTCAATGCTGAGAAATCGAAAAAAAGGCGGAAAATGTCCGATACCATTCCATCCTCGAATTTGTATCCGAAATAGGGTGCACGATTCGGTTCATCTCTTAAGACCCTTTCAATGGGATCCCGAAAACACGTGAATGCCCATCCTT
Source organism: Lasioglossum marginatum (assembly GCA_028455795.1). Lineage (NCBI taxonomy): Eukaryota > Metazoa > Arthropoda > Insecta > Hymenoptera > Halictidae > Lasioglossum > Lasioglossum marginatum. The sequence goes on from CM052252.1 coordinate 3,501,683, forward strand.
CGAGTCCATTTCCTCCCCGTTTTCTTTTCAACTGGGTAAAATCATCGTCGCGCGACGGCTTTTAAATGGAATTCTTCGATTCCGCGAGAAACTCTATATGGGGGTCTGGCCCGTGAGCCTAAGGGAGACTTTTGACGAATGTCGTGACTATAATTTCTATTGACCGTGCCCGGTTTTTAAAAAAAAAGTAGGGGGATAGAACCCGGAGAGGGAGGCATTGAATCGGTCCCATGGAAGCTGGAGAAAAACTTAAACGCAGCTCTTGAAGCCTCCACACGGTTACGATTCTTTCGTATTTCTGTAGGGGAATCAGCAATGTGTACACATCGCTCGGTCGTTACGTTATACTGTCGCGGATTCGTGTAGAATTTAAAGTCTCAAGCAGCGACAGCCGTGGAGCGAGTTTAAAATTAAGGCAGTGGCGGTATCGTGGTCGCTGTGCACTCAGGAATTTAATAGCCCCGTGTAAGTACACACTTAGGGGCGTATTATCGCGAGCAGGGAGCTCGAGTGTTCGGCTGCAAAGCGTTGAGAATGAGGAAAGAGTATTATAATCACTTTGCCGTAGCATCAAGATAATGTTACGCTAACCGAGAACAGATTTCTTACTAATTAACAACCTCGAGATGACAATCTTTGTTTACCTGGGCCCATCGTAGCTTCCACCGACGCTTCGTCCTGCTATCTGCACAGTACTCGCCGAAAATTGAATTACTCGTGGCACACGGTTGTCGGGAACAGCCAGTATATTCTCGACACTTAGGCGGATTTATTTATTTACATTTTATGGATTTATTATGCGCGACTCTTTTCAGCGGAAACAAGACTATTCATTATTATTATTATTATATTATTTATTATAAACGAACCGAGGTCCTTTTACATAAATGTTTACAATAGGACAAAAACCATTAAAAAATCGATACTATTGTAAAAAGTGTTGGAGTTTGCAATAATTCGATTCATAGGATTTATTAATCCATATATAGATTTGCATTTAGGTGTTTGAAATCCTGCTCTAGATCTCAAAACACATTCAGGTACGTAAAAATTGATTTGCATTAGGAGAGAGGGGCTATTATTATATATAATATTAATATGATTATTAATTAAATTAAAAATATTATTGTTGCTATTTTAAGTGAACAAGTAACTGTCAGGTCTGTATGCTTTTTGGATGTGTGTCTAACGATGATGAAAAAATTATCTCGAGCTCATTGCGACTGTCATCTTAATGATATCGTTACCTTTTTGCATAACGTTGATGTGCGATACAGTGTAATGCAACGTAACGTAAATATGATGCTGACGAAATTACTTTTCAGGCAGCAACTACACGAAACTTATCGCAAAACATAAAAGAACAACTACGGCTTCAGAAAAGTGATATCAAATTTTTTATTCATTTCTTTTTGACATATAAATCCATTCTCAAACATTTTATTAATTTTTGGTAACATTTAAATGTCTCGTCTGATTTATCGAGATTATTTACTTATAGTTATGTGAATGTAAAAGAATCATTCTTTTAAAGTATAATTTTAAAAAGCAACATAAAAAAAAATAGGGAAGATGTTGTCATTCAAAAGAACCAGAAGTTATTTAAAATATTTACAATTTATTTTGGGGAATAGTTGGACTAAAAACGTTATATTTTCAGGGCAGCTGTACGTGCAGAAAGATCCCCGCTACGAGAATAGTATAAAACGACAGCATGAAACGTTTGTATTATCGAATTTCTCAGTTAGAATCATTCTATTGGATCAACGAGATTAAAATTGCATAACGCAATTATGTCGGGTATTTCTGTACACCTGTTCGATCACATGAATCGAATGCAAAATGTAGTTCTCACGTCCTAGAAAATCGTTTCGTAAATGCGTTGCTTTGAGAACTATACATCTGGTTTTCCCTTGCGTTATTTCCACCTGAAAGAGCCATCTTTCCTAGGAATAAGGACATAGTTGCTAAAAATTGGAAAGGACATACAACTTCGTAAAGACCAATTGGAAAATAGGCCGTCTGCAATTTTCACTACAACGAAACAAACAGTAAGTAGTATTTTAATCAAATTTTTTAAATTAATTTTGGAATTTGGACAAATGGAATTTTTAATTTCAATCTGAAATTTCCCATGTACTATAACCACTGGTATACTTTATACATAGATCAATGTGAAACCCATAAATAGAAAATTTTCATAAAATGAAAAGTGACATAAGTCAGAAAAAGAAAATTTTACAGCAGAGCCATTTGGAAAATTACCTAAAATTGCCAATTTTTTGGATTGTATATCACCAACTTAGAAGTGTAAAATAATTTGTTGTTATTTAGATACTGGGTTAATTGTCATATTCATTTGTTATATATTTTTTGGAAGTATATTTCGACTTGTGTCACTTTTCTTATGAATGTTATGAATGTCAGAATTAAGTATACAGAAGTTAGAATAAAATATAAGTTTGGTTATTAAATGTTGTATCAGTTATCGAAGAAGTTTGAACCACTTTAAATTTTGAATTGACTTCTCGGAACATGTTTAAATCTTTCGTAATATTAAGCTTGTTATTATACTGAGTTCCAGGGAGCTGTGCCCATAATAAATACAAGAAGCCGGGGAGTGTAATCGTCGATTATTCACTTCCGTCATTGACTCGGATGATTCACGGTGTAAATGCTGAGGATATACGAGCCGCGAAATCCAAAGTTTGTGACACGGGGTCACAACAACACTTCCAAGATTGTTGCAAGATTGTAAAGTCACACTACCCTGGAGAGTCGGATCGTGTAGCACAACTTCGGCCAGATAGACCCTACTTGACCATGCTACTAACACAGGCCACACCACAGTTACACTGCACTTTATGAGCAGCCATAAAACGGAATGATTTAGTGGTGCATATCCTTGAATTCGTCGCAGGTAAGTTTATCATGTTGCGAATAAAAGAAATACGATATTACGTAAATATAATGTTCGCTTTGAAACTTTAATACTGGATAATGTAGCTGGTTCCGTTCAATAATGGAAAAAAGAACAATTTTTTTATATCACCATATCAGTTACGAAATATTCCATCTAGGTTAGCAAAATATGTACTACTGTATCAAACTCTACAATCTGCGCACTAACAATGCTTGACAATAATAGTTAACGACTACGAACGTACAGTGATTTGCCAAACTAAGTTTTAAAAACTTTAATAATAGTATCAATGAATTATTACAAACTCTTAAAGGCAGAAACAAATTTTCATCTGTTACCAGTATCTTGCAATTGACGTATAAAAAATTTGGGAGCTCCAGAGAGCAGAACTTAATATGTTAATTATGATTAGAGGGTGGCATTAGTGTGTAACTATAAAATAGTGTGCTCTATGCTATCAAAGTCTACACAAAGATTTTAAATTAAAAAGATCACACTGTATGATCAGCAAACATTCTTAAACCAATTTTAATTTCGTTTAGCATCCAGTTAATTAGTGCAAGCAGCAAAGTGCAACGACAGAATCGCAGACGACGAGTGAAATCTCGACACAATAGAGGCGCTGTTATTCAAAGTGCGACGCAATCGATAGAAGGCACGCAGATTAACCGAATATTAATTACAAAGCGAGACGGAGCACGTGCTCCGGGGGACTGTTTAAACGACTTTTTCCGCGGCAACAGGGGAGCAATTTATTTCGCGCGATAACGTTACGCGTCCCTGGCGTTATTGCATGCTGCATCGCATCACACCGGCGACTTGAATTGTGATACGTGCCGTTTACCAGCCGCGCCCCCGCACGCGCGGATCCGCTGCGTATTCATAGAAAAGCGTGTTGTGCGTGCCAAGCAATTTCGAAATTAAGGCGGCGCCGGTAAGCGGGCTTCCCGTTCATAAATTCACGGCTTCGTGTGAGCCCCTGCATTATGGTCGATGGGTACGGGACCATTCAGGCGACTCTCCACATGGACTGTCGAAAAATGTGATACAATCTTCTGGAATTATTTCATTTACAAATAGGCAATAAATATTTACAAATTTTTGGGGGACAAAATTTTAGAGTTAACAAGTCGAGCCACAGAGCAAAGAGTTTCATAGCAGAGAGAATGTTATAGTACATGGAAAACACGATGAGCATCGCTAGATTCGAGTGGCGGAACATCGCAGGACGCCACAGTGGCGTCAGTAGTCATCGGAGCGTTAAAGGGCGCCGGAACGAATGCACAGCGGCCGTTCCAACGCATGATTCGTGATTGCATGATTTAAGGCATCCATGCACGGACAAGGCCGCGCGTGCTATGCGACTTGCGTGTGCATCGTGACGCATCGGACGCGACGTGACCAATGCGAGAGCGTCGTTCACTGCCCCATAGTTATGCGAAAACGACGCGACGCCAGAAGTTGCGACTCAGGAGCGTAAATCAATACGTGGCCAGACATCGGGGGCGAGTAGCGCAGGAAGGTGATTAGTCAGACACTTGGCGTGCGGCGACATTACGTGATGGATCGAGCATTTTTTTGGAAGTGACATGGTCGCGAGAGCGACAGCCTGGCGCGATCCTTGTATCGAAGAAGTCGTTTTGAGCCTCCTCGGAGTGGAACGTCTAATCCATTCTCTTGATAAATAGCTGATACAGACTGAACTAGGAAATGTTACTTGGCTACCACTTTTTTTCATTATTCGGCTAATATACTTGACTAATTAAGTGGAACTTTCCTTTTTCTATAGCAGGTCTGCTTTCATGAATACGAATTTCTCAATACTGCTAGTCCTACTTATACTACTTACATAGGTAGATATATTCTACCTCTCTGACTCCACAAAACACATTTTTTAATTTTCCAGTGCAGGCCCCGGTAAAAAAGTTATTAATTTTCATTAAACATTCTCTGCTAAAATCATCAAAATTTTTAAATTTCAACGCAAATGCGGAACGGGTTCCCGTTGTCCAACTGCTTCTAAATTTTGTGCGCATCATTTTCGGACCAAGTCTCACAATTTAGGGGGGCGAGACTAGAAAAAATCAAAAGTCGGAAAGTAAGAAACACCCTACTCTATATCCGTGACAATAAATCAAGAATTGGCACCGCGACCGATCCGAGTGCACGAATGCTCATAGCCGTCATCAGAATTCCATCGAGCGACCGTCGACGTAACGTGCCCGGCGCTCCTTTGAATTTTATCGAAATATCAACATTTTGTAGCGATACTCTCGCGGTGCAGCGGGTGGAAATATTTCACGGTGTGGGCTGACACGAGTCGGCTAAATTCGTCATTGATCTCGAGCACGTTGCCGGTAAGGTTTTCCGATCGCGTCTCCAGCAAGAGAAGGGTGGCGAACGGGCTCCGAAGGACGTTTTACACCCGGGACCAACGGGGATATCCAGCCTCCACATCCCTTCCCGCCTATGGTTCGTGGAACATTTAAAGGCAGGGTTTGCGCACGTACGCCAAAAACGAAAATTGTGGCCGAGCCGTGTGACAGGCGGAAGGAAATGGAATTTTCGCACCTGCAACCCATACTATGAAGCGGCGAAGGGACGCTAATGCCGCCGTCTCATTTCTCACCCTCGGCTCGATGGGGGAAAAAAAGGTTTAGTCACGTTCGCCCCCGGACATCGATCGGCGTGCGGTCACGAGGCATCGAGACCACGACTTGTAAACTTGCCTTGCATTCACAGAGCGAAACCCTTCCCTTACCCTCACCGTTTATAAAATAATAACTTCTATCCAACTATTCGGATGCACCCCTATATTCTGTCCTAAGAGGTACCTTGAACTTGTGAAAAATAAGGGGTTTATACAATTATTAGGTGTACAAATAAGTTCTCGGCCTGAAGATAAAAACGGCTGTATTAAGTATTCGAACCGATATTACCTTGTGTACAAACTGTTCCAAATACGTCATCTTGTTTGTATCTTCTGGAGGAACAACGTTCCCAAAATGTATTACTCAATCAGTGTTTACAAATTCTCCAAATTGACGAAGTTATAGCGGTTTGAAAGAGGCGGCGCGCTCAGTGCGGATCACCAGAAGAGTATTAAATACCGGAAACTTTAAACACAATTTTCTCGAAACTATGTTTTCTAAATTGGCTGCCATGGTTCGCAAGATCTACTCGACCGATTGGCTTCGGACTTAGTGGCAATTGAGTCAAAACTTTCGGTTCCAATTTCACAGTTTGCGAAAGACGAAAAGCAGATTGAGAAGATCGTGGATCGATCTTCTAGATGACTTTCAATTTTTTGTTGAAGTGGCGGCAGTTAGAATCGTGCTTACAATTAAATTTAATAAATGAGGAACTGAATTCGTTCATTCCTCTTCCAAGAAGAAAAACTGAAATCGTGAACAGCAATCTGAAGTCTTTATTAGCAAATGTACCTATTTGAAAATTCACAAATTAAGTTCTAAAATAATCAAAATTGCACAATAAATTTTCTGACAGCTGTGAGAACTTCAGACGTAAACGGACAAACTCTTTTCCAGATTGATATTTAAAAGGAAATCGATGAGCCCCTTTTTAAAGTAAGGCAATAATTGGGAATTTGGTTGGTAGAATTGATAAAAGTTTGAAAACAATACGTTTCGCGTATCAGAATAACATTTCTTTTGAACAACCCCGTAGACGAGAGACTGCTAACGCAGGCGCGATGTTAACTTCGTTAATGAACTGCACGATGCTGCATAACCAATTCCGTCGGACTCATCTAATTTATTCCACGCATTTTTAATAGAACTGTTCTGCTGGCGGCGAGTAGGTATATTTGCCGCAATAAGAGCGGTCTGTACTCGCTTATATACGACCGACCTCCGGGGAAATTATTTCAAGTACTCTTTTCTTGGCCCTGCTTAAGAAGCTGTCGGTCAGAAGAACACACTGGCCCGACGCGAAAGTAAAACTTTAATCGCAAAAGTGGCCCGTCGCAACCGGCGCGGCAGACTGGAACGAGAGCAACGTGGACGCACGAACGACGACGGAGAGAGTGACAAAATTTCACTCGAATACGCCACTTTCCTTTCCTATGATACTGCTCCTCTTTGGAACGACTCGTATCAACAATATACAGGGTGATCGGTAAATGAAAGTAAAACCGAAAAGGTGGCGATTCTATCAGGTCATTAAGTATGAAACCTGACAAATAAAACCCAAATTTCAAATACATTTGTTAAGTTTCACGATGACCGAAAATTTCAAATAAATTTTTTTCACATGAGTCTTCGTTTTCGAGGAAAGCAAGTCCAAAAATTGTATTCCGTCTGACGTGTCTGTTCACGACCTACTGATTCTACTTACAAATGCTCGTGAACTTTGTGGATTTTCTAACTCGATTTTCTCGAAAACAAAGCCTCGTATGAAAACATTTTATTGCATGTTTTTAACTTATTTTTTAAATCTAGAATTACCCTGTAGATATCTAAACTGTCAGGTACTGCAGCAACGTTACAATTAGACTGCGGATTTTAACCGAAAACAATAATTGTCTGCATTAATTGCAAGATACCGGAACGATTGACACATTTAATTTATTCAATCCATTGAAATCTTTAATGATTTGAAAATGATACAACAATGTTTTTAAATGATTTTAGTATTTTGTATTTGATCTATTCTTTTTGTCACCAATGCGTAAACTCATAGTCTAATTATTATGAAGATTATTTATTATATTCATTGATTATTATAATCTTCCTGTGAAGGTTCTATGGCTCCACATCGAGATAGAGTTCTCGAATTCGTTAGAGCTCAGATTTCGGGACCGATGATATAACTTCGCTATATCAACCAGGAGTTCGGCGAACAAATTCGGAACCCTTCTTATGAATATAGTTCTCGCGCAGCAGTAAATTTGATTCACAAAGAACTGAATGAAATTTAGCGGAAACCCGTAGGTGAACCTACCGAAATTAGAAGGGTGGTTTGAAGCACCTTCTTTTTGCTTTTCCGCCCGGCGCGGCACGAAAAAGAGCTTAAAAATTCAAGAATTCGTTTCAACTTTCGTCGGAAGTTTAATTTAAATTCAATGGCCGCTATTAAGGTAATTCCTTAACGAACCGTGCTCTAAAATGCTTTTGGGGAGGACGCCTCTGTTGTCGCTGCTGGACGTATAGCGACCGAAAGTAGCCATTAGCCGGGTAGGAGCAAACGGGTCGGTCGGACGTGTACACGCGTATAGTTTGCGTTACACTTGTAACGTTGTAAATCAACCAACTAAGACGACAAGTAACGCAATGACGTCACCAACGTGATAGGTTTACCGTGCCGAAAGCGCGGGATCATTCATCAAACAACCGCCGAAAGTACCCAGCCGCAAAATTGTATGTGTTCCCGCAAGCTCTGATTCTAAGGCAATTTGAGGGAATTTTTTGAAAGATAAGTATTGACTATTGTAATTATACGGTTGGTACAATTATAAACTAATATTCGAACAATTTACTATATTTTATATATTTACAATTTACTATAATTTTTTTAAGCAATTGGAATAGTTTTTATCACAGTTATAGTGGTAGGAATAAGATTATGGGCGTTTGAGAAAATATGGCAACCTTTGAAAATTTTTTGGAAGCAAGATATTGATCATATTTTAAATTTCGTACACTTATGAACTGACATTCGAGCAATGTACTAGAATTTCTTTAACAGTATTAACAATTTTTGATAAAAATGAATGAGATGAATAAATAATATTAAAAGACAGTGTTTATTCTACGGCCAATAATCCGTCAGTATTTTGTACGTTGCAAAATTGGAATTTTCTTTCTCATTTATAAAAAGTTCTAGATCAGGTAAGATTAGGTACTAGTTCGATGAAATTGCTGAGTTTTTAAGATAAAATAATTTCGAAGGGTTGAAAACAAAATTGCAGAAAAGATCACCTCTTCATTCAGCAGAAAAACTCCCTCCACTCTTTCAATTATAAATATACAAAATTTTGCGTAAACTCACGCGTTCGCATAAAGTTCCCGGAAACTTTTCTTAGTAACAAAACGGAACAGAATTCATAACGCCGGGAGTTTTAGAGTGAAATTAAAAAGTGGGAAAGTAAATATCCTCTTGATGAAAGAGCAAACACTCGCCGAAGATGGCATATTAAATTTATAACATCAGGAACAGTTCAGAAATCGCGTAGAACCATACATGAAATTAGATTGCTGCGTATGAAATGTTTGACTCTTGCGTTCTGTTTCCACTCGGATTGACTGACGTTGAAATAAAATTGATTTAAAAATAAAATTATACATTTAAATTAAAATTCAATATAAATTCTTAAGGATCAGCTGTGTACCTTAAAGTGATACACAATAAACCTGTAATCCAATGCTAGGCCCCTCCAACGTTTTCTTCCCCCACCAACCAGGCGAAGCATGTCTTTTCTCTATGGTAATGCCGTTTACTAGAAAGGGACAGTGGGCGCTATGGAGGGAGCGATTTTTCCCCAATTGAGGCAAACGTGAACAGCCCTATCTGTAATATTATTTCTCGATCAAAACGCATTATAACATTTCTAAAATTATTTCATATGCAACAGCCTAATATTTCCAATATTCTAGACTGAACCAGAAACAATCGCCAACAGTAGCGTGTTTATTAAAATATCTTTATTTCTGGTTAAGAACTGCATCGACCGCTGGGCAAAAGGCAAAAGCCGGTCGTAATTGCAGCAAAAGGCTAGAAACGATAACAGATATCAATTTTCTTTTCCGAAAAAGAGTAAGCCCTTGAGTGACAGTTTTTCTCGGTGGATGATGCATCACGAATGCTGCGCAGGAGTAAATGTGCACAGTAGGACCCTGCGTGCATTTTTACACCGAGCCGGACTTGAGCGGGTTGCAAGTCCCCAGAGATGGGTTTTTTTAGTCGGTAGTGGATTTTGGCACCGACTATCTGTGCCCCCGAGTCCCGCACTCTCCGGGTTATTGCCGGGGGTTAGTGCGTAAATGCATTTTTTCCCATCTCTATAAAATATTTAAAAAAAAAGATATCAATTTTCTCTACGGTGCGATGCAGCGCGTTCGAAAATTTACACGAGCCGTTCTCCAGTTTGCAATTTTACAAATCATTTCCCTTTCACGCAAGTGGAAGGAATTTCTGAAATTCATCCGTTACCCATCCGAAAACCAACGTTCCGCAGGCGCGCGTGTTGGCGATAACGAAATTTATTATAAGTTCACAGGTTTTTTCATCTGGATTTTATGACAAGAATTAATGAAATTTCGCGGACGCCTTTTGGCGACGTTCTGCGCGTCGCAACGCGTCGCGGGTCCCCGCCGAAAAAAACGCGGTTATTACGGCCGGCGTGCATAAAGTGATTGAACTCCCCGCGCGTGCACAATTTTAATTCGCGTCCCGTAATAAAGGGGAAACTGAAACCGACGCGTTCCGGCGTGCTCGTAAATGCGCTATCGTAAATTCGATGTGTACCGCGCACTCATCTCCAGCGACTTTAAATTTACGACGCGCGGCGCGAATAAATTATAGCAACCAGCAAGCCGGAACGCGGCGGTATCGCGGAAGTTTCGCGGCGCGTTAAGTTATTTGCACTTCGTGAAGTCCCATCTTCGAATGTTCGGTGCATTTCGCACCGTTGTTGTCCACGTGACGCACGGCCGCTGATAATTCGACGATGATCATGCTGTGACTCCTCATTTGGAGTCCTTGCTAATGCTAGGTTCACCGGAATGTTTTACACGGTTCCAAACACGATGATAAATTACAGTTATCATGTTATTTTTTATGTTATCAATTTTATTGTGTGCTTCGTTTTAGCTTTTGGATTAAACATTTTTATTTAAATTATTTTCACTAGCTTTAATCCGTATTCCTAAATTTTTAGAAATCGGTATGTACCAGTGTCGTCAGCTGAGGAGGAAAAGTTACCCTCTCTCTCATCATTTTATTATTTACTTTATCAATTTTATTGTGTGCTTGGTTTTAACTTTTAAATGCAGCCTTTATACAATCCGACCTTTTGGATTAAACATTTCTGTTTAAATTATTTTCCCTAGCTTTAACCCGTATTTCTAAATTTTTAGAAATCGGTATTTTCGCCAGCTGAGGGGAGGAAGCACGAATGACGGAGCACGAATTGAGGGGAAAAAGTTATCCTCTCTCTGCCAGTACAGGACACTTGCACGACAGTGACGAAACACGTCACATGACCGAGTCCGGGCAGAAGCGTGGGATGTATCATTGTAGAAGGGGAAGATAGTAGAGTGAGGACACAAGTCCTCATCTGGGAACACGGGTATGTACACGCTGATGTAGTTAGTATATGTAATGAACAACAATCGCATTATTCTTGTCATGTAAATTCGTCTTTATATTAATTTTACGAACCGAAGAATTTATATCGACGTACAAATGTATATTTTATTTCAATCCGGTCAACTGCATTGTTTAATAATTAGCGAGAATATCGTATTTAATTTAAAAAAATGTATTTGCATGCACAGTTATTACAAGTCGTACGCGTTCTTTCTCCTGCTGTTCTGCTCACTGTTAATCCCAATATACGATGTTAGTTTTACAAATCATGGGACGGATGTATTACGATTTATGAATCGTAATGAAGCATTTTATTTCGCAATCCCCTCGGTACGTTCTGTTCGAATTGGCCGAGAAAGGAAAAGGAATTAACTGTTGCCATTTAATATATCAGGGGATAAAAATAAAGCAGTACCCTGCAGTGCGTATTTACACGGCATTTACATAAACAAAGTGCCTTAAATCAGACAATTATTTTGTTCCAAGTAAACCATACGACTTGTCTGCTTTTGGTATTGAACTTGCGAACAGTTTCTTTGATAAATAACAGTGACCTGTAAGTTTCAGTATCCACTGAAATTGTTTTTTCATTATTTACACAGTATTGGAACAATTTCGTTTAATTTAAAATCGACGAAAGAAAAGGCTGAGTAATATATTTATCGATAACGTAGGTAAAATTTGAACGAATAGGAGGAATAAGTAATGCACTAATTTTGCCAATACATTTTAACTAATGTTTTTTTAAACCATCATTCGATTTTCCTCTGTGCTCGAAATAGAAGGGAAAGAGGGTGAATGAATGAATGTAAATCATTCATTGGTTACCATGGCATATTTTCATCGAACTGTGAAGAAAATTTCCTCTCCATTCCAACTTCTCAAGCAATCAATTTCCACTGCATCAGGTTTCATCAACCTGGACAACAACCTTCTCCGCTTTCAATTATTTTACCATGTTGCAGGTAACGCAAAGACCGTTGCGTTCTTAGAACGTAATCTCCGACACATCCATCATGCGCGCAGCAACCTAGCTGCATGCTTCAGCGAAGGATATTTCTTCCGATTCGTCGAGGATAACGGACGAGTCTCCCATTTTCCTCTATCAGTCTTGGGCTCTTCGTAGTTTCGTAACTTCGACGATGCGTGATCGCTTACAAAGATCTGTCATTCGCGACGTATAAGCTTCTTATTGCGTTCGGATACGAGAATTGTACAGCCAGAAAAATTCAGTCCCTTGAATGGACGAATAAGGAGGAATTCGCGCAACAGCGAGTCCAAAAAAGAATTATTCATGAATCAGTTTATAAAAAAGAACTCGCCTTAAGAGACAGAGTGTTGCAATTTTTACTTTTCGTCTGGCTCAATAATTTCAAGGATGACATTTCTATAAATCAATTGATAAAAGGAAAATCTTCTTAGGACTCGTAATGTATAATTTTTTATCTTTTGTCTGAATCAATCATTTCGAACATGGCATTTCTATGAATCAATTGATAAAAGCAAACTCATCTTAAAACACAGATTGTTGAAATTTTTATCTTTTGTCCGACAATAGGTTCAAAGATAACATTTTTATGAATCACAAAAAAATATACGAAGAACCAGATAAATTAATTTCATTTTTATTTTGTGTAAATAATGATCAATTCAATTAATTTCTCCTCTTAATAATTTGAACGTGTTCAAAATATCGTAAACTCTTCTGATGCTTCTGTATACTTAATCTGCTCATTATTGCCACACATAAATATCGCCATACGTAAAATCCATAACACATAAAATTGTCTGACGATAAACGAGCGACGCTTTTTATTACGAAGAAAAATATGCTCGTAAGATTAATACACATTGGAGGTTAAACATGTTGAATCCTCGCCCATGATCGTTCGCGTATATGAAACTTGAAGGAAGAGGGAGACAGCAGTCGAACCGAGTGAGACGCATCTTCAAGGGAGTGGAGCGCATGAATTTCTTGCAGCCGGTTCAGCCAACTTCCGGCATTTATACCGGACTCGATCAATAATGCATGATGCTCACGTCGAGACGTCCGGGGACCAAAGTATCGGCCAAATGGAAATGGAAACCGTGCTACGGGCTTTTTTGCCGTTTTCGGCGCGTTCGTACTGCGAGTCGATTAATTCAATTGAACAGCCCCGTAGATAATGGTGGATTAATAAAAAATGACCGGCAATAAAAAGACACAGACAATCGTTATATCGATCGTCCTTTCAGGACAAATTTCGCCGTGTAATGCTCATCTATTGGTATTGACTCTGATTGATATTTGCGCAATCGCTGCGTCCGATGGCTATCCTTCAAATTACAATAAATATATTCAATCCTTTCGATTGATGTCTACGATCTGTACCTTATTACATCATTATAACTCTTTACTATTGTTATCATCGAATAGAAATAATGATAAAGACTACTTTTAATAGACTACTTTTCTTTTAAATTAATATTTTATTTTTATTTCATTTTATTTTATTATAAACGGACCGAAGCCCTCTTACATAAATGTTTACACAATAGAAAGAAGACTTTATGTAAAATAACAAAGAAGGGATGTGCACAAAAACTCATGGTACATAAAGTATGGTATTATCCGGTAGCCTAAGTAATTGTCTTTTAAAATCAGAGTTGGGCAAAAATTTAATCAAAGATTGACGAATAAATTTCTACTTCAATCGTTAATGGCAATTAACAATTAAACTCATACTTTAGTCGTTAATTGCGGTTAACGATCACATTCTTTTCAATTGCAATCGTCAATCGAATGAAATACGGAATCAAAACTGTATGCATACTGAAAAATAATGTAAACTGAGTTTAGATATATTGTCATTTGGTCTTTAATACGATATCTATGTTCTCAGTTACAATTACAATTACACGATAAAACGTGTGGCGATTAACTTCAACAATTGATTAAATCAATCTCCGATTTTTCGAAGATTTCTTTTTTTAATCAACGATTAACTTCATCAATCGATTGAATCAATCGTCCATTTTTCAATGAGTACTTTTTTTAATCGTACACATTAGTCAATCAATCTTGGTTAAAATTTTAATCGATTAATGCTCAACTCTGTTTAAAAGTGCATAAAGACCCACTAAAATAATCAATACGATTATAGAGAGTGCTAGAGCCTGCAATAATGCGATTTATTGGATTAATTAATCCATATGTAGATCTCGATTTAAGTGTTTGAAATCCTGCTCTAGATTTCAATATACGTTCAGATACGTTGAAATTGATTTGCATAAGGAGAGGGGCACAATTAATTAAATTAAAAATAAAGCAATGGTCGGGTATTCTTCTTCGAGCACAGACAATCTTTCCAGGTTGACTATGTTTAATATTGTGAAGAAATCATGATCAAAGATGGACATTGGATTATTTAGCTTATATGAACGAAACCTGAGAAATTTATGCTGCACTCTCTCGAGCATGATTTCGTAATTAAAGCTTTCCGGAGACCATATAATTGGAGCATATTCTAACAGGGGACGGACAAGGGTAATATATAGCAATCTAAGTGTGTGGATTGAATGAAAATCAGTGGAAAAACGAAGTATGAAACCGTATATTGTATTTTCGACAATGAAAATTTTCTTGCGATTTTCAGTCTGCAGAGTTGAAGTACAGTCCCGTGAATTGTAAATGCTCGGATTTCGCTCTTCCATTTTCAACCTCGGTGCATTCATCGATGCTGTACTCTCGTTTTTAATAACCTTTTTTATTACCAATTTCATGACATTTTATTATAGTTGAGCTACAATTTCGTTTTTAATTGAACGTCGGCTATATATCATTCAATTCGATTCGCGAAATATGTATGTGAGAATTATTTAAAGTGTCCACAACGTTGAAATATGTTTTCTGTACATTTTTTCTATTTTCATTAGTTCGTTTGTGTTTTATGACGCGACAGGCTGATTAGTAATAAATCGTAGTCAACGGGAACGGGCTGAATCCTCAAGAAACAAAGAATAGGTCTGAAAGCAGCAAAGCACTGGCAGTAACTTACTCAAGACTCATTGCTAGAAAAGCCCATTCTTAATCATTAACCCCGTTTACTCTGGACCCGCCGTGCCCGTAAATGCCGCGCCGTTGAAAGTCTTTTTATGAGGCCCATAAAGTATAGTAGCCGGCCGAATACTTCGAAATTATTAATATTATCCGCAACTTTCCGAATCACATCCCCATAGCCGATGGACTCGTTCCAGTTTCGAGGCAGTTTCTTTAACTGCAGGACAGTTGAAGAGGTCTCATTTTCTCACGACAATCAAGCCACACCGTCGCGTCGTTCTTGCTTATTTTCCTCGTAATAGCAGAAAGAAGGAAATTCGAGGCTGCAAAAAGATGACATTCTATTCTGGCCGCCATATTTCACGGCCATTTAACCACTTAACCGCGGGAAATATTAGACGATTCCAAAGTTTCCTCGAAATCACTCTACTTTTCTCTTAAAATATGCAAAACTCAACCATTGCTCCTCTCAGTTGACGCATAGAATTTTATTTTACTTTTAATACCGCTATTTTAAATCTCATTTCAAGTTATATCTTGACAGTGGATTGTATGCAGTTATGACAAAAAGGTGTAATTTAAAACAGTAAAAACATTAGAACAATTTAAAGGTACTGTTATATTATTTTCAAGCTTTTAAACATAAATATTAAGAAAGAAAATAAATTTCTATTTTACTCCAGTTTGTTGAAAATCAGGTAAAGTGTTTCTATTTTAAAAATTTAGGTATTTGCGACATAACATTCTTAAGTTACAATTTTTTAGAGAACTGATTAGTCCACCAATTATTTTTATATTTAACGATAATCTAGTCGTATGTTTTTGCAGTCGAGTAATTAACTTTGGGTGTTATCGATTATAAAGGCCACGCCGCGCTACCACACGACGCGATTAATATTTTGAATGTCATTATTACATTTTGAATCGTTAACATCTATGTTATGCTCGATAGCAAAAATTGTAAGAGTTCAATTAAACTGGGATCGAAATAGACCCAGCCACTGTTGTCGGCAGGTTAAACGTAGAAAAATATAACTGGACGGACGAGACGGGAACAAGAACGTTCCGTGTCTTCCGTTTATTTCCCGGTCGTCGAAAGTCCGCTCACGTTCTCATCCGTTAAGCTACTTCCTCGACGAGCAAACATCCAATAATTCTGTTCGTGCTTCTTTTCGTGGAACGGAGCGTTACGTTTTAAGGTGGATTCGTAGGACTCAATTACTTCGGACGAGGCGGACCTCGCCACTTTCTAATGGGGACGTTGAAAAACGTCCCAGATGATTATCTTTTACGCCGGGAGATATTCCGTCCTACGTTCTATCGTCCATCGCGACGATTACTGCAGTTTAAGTATAAATATTGACACAGCTCCACGATGTAAAATTGCAGTTAGCACACCTGACATTTCTAATCAGCTGTTGGATCCTGGGGATCATGATACGAAAATTTTCTTATCTGATATAATCATTACAATTTGATATTTTTTAATCCGATATTTTAATCAGCCTTAGTCTCCAGAGATAGTCATCTAAAAATTTTCATGCCGAATCGAGGTGTAATCATTTCAAATTCGAGCTGCAATAATAATTATTTTGCGAAAAAGATTATAATGAGTATAAATATAAAATATAAAATGACATTATAATAAAGATAAATATAAAAGACACAAATATAAATAAATTCATGTGACAAAACAAAGTGAACATACTCTAATCGAAGAAAATGCTGAACGAAGAAGGAAGTTCTCAGATAATTCACTGAATATTTTCGTTAAAGAAATTGTACGAAGTTTTTCCATTTCGGTTGTACGAATGTTCCGATAATTTCAAGCAGCACTCGCGTAAAAAGCTGCGCACGGTTACGAGCAATATTAGGACTGAAATCGCGGATGAGAAAGAAAAAATAAATTCAATTCAAGTGCTAGGTACACTCAAGAGAGTACAATCTTGATAGCACTTGAACATATCAAGGCTCTAAAACATTTTCACTCAGCAGGGAACTATTCTCTGCTTCGAAACTATTTCGAAGTTGGTCCGGGAACTCGCTTGAACATTAAGTTCACGTGCCGCTCTAGGCTCCGGCGTTCGTAAACTGGAATTTGACATGATTATTCCAATTAATCCACCGTTTCGTAAAATAGTCCGATGAAAATTAACATCAAATCTCTGGAGACAATTATTAATTATTCCATAATCTCTGCATTATTAAACTATGTAACTATTAAAACATAACACACTACTTCAGAGCATTTCTTAAATGATCCTATTAAAAATATCGATTTGACATTTTATTGCTTTTTCGTTCCTCTAATGCGATTATTAATCCAATGGAATAAAAAGGGAAACGGGAATCATTTCTTAAAATGCAATACAATATTATATTCATTGTTTAGTAAACAATCGTGTTCGAACATATTTTACTTGAGCGTGAAAGTCTTCTCATTTCGAGAGAATATAATCAAATTGATCGTACGTACGGGGTCGTGTCCGGACGTTAACAGAATTAGAAAGCACAGGAACTTTATCAAAGCAGCGAGAGTGCTTAATTTTTTCCGGGACGCGCTCTTGAATTTCGCGTTTACATGTACGATTTTCAGTGTTTAAGCACAGAAGTTGAAAATACAATGGTAACTATGCGACAGCTTGATGCCAGCTTTTTTTTCTTTTGTATTTTCACGTGTTCCTGCATCCGCCGTTCTGTTTCTGCGTGGAATTGTTCGGGATTAACGTTGTATTTCCACGACGACCGGGGGGGAAATTCTCGTTCTCTTTAGCTCGGGGAAAAACAATCATTTAGATTTATTGGAAATAAAAGTGTTGCAGCCCGGGCCCGGCCATGCGAGCCCCGTTGTCCATTAACTTCGAGCCGGTATAAACAATTTGCGTACGGAACGGAAACGTGACAATGCGCGCCGGTTAATCACGTGAGTGGTCCGGTCTATCCGTAAATTGACTATTGATTGATTAGTTTCTTCTATGTGACGAACAATGGGAGAGAGAACCATTACGTGCTCTCGATTATTATTTAGACCGTGCACGCTGCGTTCGTGAATTCGCTCGATAACCATTTTTTTTGCCTCTCCCCCTCCTCGCACAGGCCGCATTTCTCTGTTTTCATCGCGCAGACCGGATCACACGCTACGAATTAATGCGATTAATAATATTAGGTTTTATCGTGAACTCGTGTCGATTTTCGAATTGATACGAGTATCAATGCCCGCGGCAGATATAATTTCGAACGGGCAATACATATATATCTAATAGAGACGGTCACAATTTCCTGCTGATTGTTTAAACAGATAATGCGATCAAATAATATCTCGCATGTGTGTTTGATCATTATACTTCGTTCTCCGTCGTGATAGAAATTGTCGCGTTTATTTAATGGACAGTTTTTTCGCGAAATTCTCGCAAAAAGTAAGAACTTTTCTGTGCGTGAGAGCTTATTTTTCATTGAAAATTTATTATATATTTGCTTTACATTCCATGGCAATTATATCATTACTCAATATGTTCAATAAATGCTTAAATTATGTATAAATATGAGATAATGTTTCACTGAATACTTTATAATTTAGTCTCAATATTTTTAGAAGAAAAGATTCAGGATTACGATGATGCAATGTATAAAAAATTTACTTCAACTAATTCTCGATTTTTAATAAAAAGTACAATCTTGAAGGTATTACAAATAAGTAATAAATTATGTTTTCCTTTACCAAATAGAAAATCAATAATGTACTGTTTATCATAAAAATGTGAATAAAAATTTACCGCAAAAATCATTACAGAAATGGAAGCACCCAGAAGAAGAATTACAATATTTTCTAGTGTTACTAATAAAATAATATGACAATTCATCTTCACATTAATATTTTCTTTACATTTCTATTTATGCATGAATTTTAATTGTCTGCTCATGGTCGTCCCAATCCACACGTCCATCTTTGATCGAATACCTTGCCAAGGGTGCACTTTGAAGAAACGAGCGTCCAACTTTCACCATGCTCACGACTTTAATTAGTTCGCGGTCCTCTGGTATTACCTGGAACGGGTTTAAACGATACGCAAGCCACACGCAATAAATAATTTCTTCCCGTTGCTTTTGTTCCGTCTTCCCCGCCGCTCTCTCCGATCGTACAAAGCACCAGGTGTAACCGGCAGACCCGAGCGTTGTTACTTTCATATTAAAAGGATTAATGTAGTTAGGGATCTACTGGTTCCCGTCGAAATATGCCCCGTATATTCACCGAAGGCGAAATTTAGGGGATGGGACAGGCGAATTTACGCCGGTCGCCGCCGCGACTGTATTTATCTATATAATTTATAAGTACCGAAATCTAGGGGCTGCGCTCGCGTTAGTTAATACATTACAACGCTCCAAATTGGTACTAAATGAAAAATATGTAATTATGTACACGGGGGCCGAGAATGGATCGGTGTTATTGCAAAGACCCGATTCAAATACGGGAAATTACGCAAATTTACATTTCTAATAATTAGTCTGCGGATTTTCTATATTTATTACAGAAACGAGTAGAAAGAACAGAAAACAGTAAAAACGTTAGAAGAATTTAAACATAATTGTCATATACAACAATTTATTATAAATTATTTTTAATCCATTGGATCTGTTCAGAAAGGAAATCCTTTTCTATTTTATTCAATTTTGTTGCAATCGAGGTAAATCATTCTTATTTCGCATATTTACTGGTACAACTCAACGACAAGCCAGACAGTCGAAAAATTTTCGAAAACTTCGAGAATCGAATTTTGTATTAGGAAAATATGATATCGCAGGAGGTGGCACGAAATTTCAATAGTATAACTCATCGACAAGCCAGACGGCCGAAAACTCTTGTTATTCAAAATTTGACAATTCGAAATCAGTACCGTAATTCAATGACAAGTTATGTGGGCGTACATTTTTGCATTCTTGGGGAAAAATTGGTGGTTCAATAATTATATACAGGCTTTTTTATTACATTGTCTTTATTTATTCATTGTAGATTCATACATAAAATGTTTGTATTGTAGTTTTCATAATATTTGCCACGGTAGAATATTCTTCTAGTCATAGTTTCCCGCGACCAGAATGAGATTCTGATTTATGGAAACAATTTTCCGAAAAATGTTAGCGTTCATATCACGGTAAACTGTCCTCTCGCCGTTACGGGGTCTATTAACTCCGTGTCTCGGGCAATAATGGGAACTCAACGAAAACAGTGAGCAGCGGAGCCATTATTTTTGTTTGCGTGATCGTTTCGTGTTATTTGTACCGCAGGCTACCTCCTTCACGTGATTTTTATATTAGTTTGTTTTGCGGTCTGAAATTTGATCAATCACTGATGAAACCTTCCATACTTTGTTGCCAACGAGATTTTAGTTGATAGAAAATATGATAAGTATACTGCAAATTAATTCTATTTTACCTTACCGTAAGGAATCTTGTAAAAAATGGCATACCTTTAATATGACGCAACCACGAAGATATTAAATCTATTAACATTTACTAGCCAGAACTATCCGGCTTGATAACTTCTATTGAAGTGAGTGAAACTTGGTAACAGAAAGATGACTTTTATCTGGATAGTTTGCATCTCATTATTTGGAAAATCGCACGTTTCATTTTATTAATAGATAAATTAATATGCAAAATTTAAATAAAATAGAAGAAAATGAAAAGAGGATTTAGTCATAAGTGAAATTGATATAGGTACGCAAATAGTGACATGTAGCACGCAGTGAAAATGTTAAATCTCTCTCAAATGCAAGATACACCGGGTTTATATATAAAATAGAATGAACAAGGTAAAGTAAACCATCCGTTATACGTGGAAACGGATACATACTCCTGGAGACTAATTCCTTTCGATAGAAGGATTAGGTAGGATACCGTGAAACGTGTCCTGACGGATTAACGTGTTATACCTGAATCCAACCCTCATCACATTTAAACCTCTGACTTTCTTCGCGCCAAATTCGCGAACGTGCTGACATAGACTTCATATAACATGTAAATTAAGTATTAAAGATGTTATCTTACACTTAAAGGATATTTTAAGCTTGCTGTTATCGTGTAACACTCATGTATTTATTTTATTTTCATGCAACATTGACAGAGTTCAAAGCCATCCAAACGAATCCATTTATGAATTCCATGATACAACAAATTTTCCCAATACACATTTCAATTCTTGGCACAACTATTTATATTGACATATTAAAGAGCTTTTCATACAATTAATTCTGTTAAAGAGCTTTTCATACAATTAAAAAATACAAGTGACTTATTAGCTACTTAACTACATTACATGTAGTATTTTTAATTCATATTTTTAAAGAGCTTTCAATACAATTCACAAATACCAAGTAACTTATTATATACTTAAGTAGACTGCGGATTTTATGCATTTGTAACAAAATTGACTAGCTACAGTTCCAAACAGTGAAACCATTTAAAAAATTGAAAAGTGAGGATATATTATTTTCGACCTGTTCAAATAATTAAAGAGAGAAAGCAATTTCAAAGTGGCTCCTATTCCAGAAAATTTTTATTTTGCATAAAGATCTGCAGTCTAGTCATCGTTTACGTGTCGCAGTGTCATCTACGAGACATAAGAAAATAATATCTTCTGTTTGCTAAAAAGATCCACGAATAAATGATGTTTTCCATGCTATAACACAATCTGGTCGAGTCCGTGCATTTATTTGGCCGTGAAAGGAAACTAGTCGGCAAACAGACCAAAGCAGTAAAAAGGGTATATAAAACATGGGTAAATAAAGGTGGCGAAGAACTTCTGCACGTAATCCCGTGGAAAATTCGGAAAGCAGTGGGGTCGAGAACGTTTCACATCGGATTAACGTCGTAGTCGTGACCCTAACCCTCCCACGTCTTGCCCTTTAGGACGGGGTTTACGAAGGACACGCGATATAACATTCCTTCCTGTGATTTCCCTTTCTTTTTCTCGGTAACTCTATTCACTGCTAATCGCCTTTCAGCTTTCAGTACTTTTATCAGGCGCCCAGACACGTCGTACGAATCATGCTGGCATGCCAATAATCATTATTCAACTGAGTGATTCTAACAAATTCGTTCGGCTGCAAATATAAAGATGTTCTAATTTTGTCCATTTAGTTATGACTCATTGGAACTGTAAATAAATGCTGTACAACTTGCAGTCAGGAATTATATAACTGTGTACTCTTTATTAATACATAAAAAGAGATGGCGAACTGTCGATCTTTGTACACTTATAGCTAACACTTACAACAAGCTAAATTTAAAAATTTTTGTTTCACTATGCACTTACAATTTAGTAATAAAATAATAAGATAGTAATAAAATAATAATAAAATAATAATTTGTAAAAGCTTGCAGATTTTTATACAAAATTTTCTTAATCATTTGAATGAGTTAGAAAGTTGTAAATTCTTTAAACGTTTCTACTGTTTTGTGTTTGATTCTCTAATTTTCTCGTAAATGCACAAAATCTGCAGTCTATTTATGTTACTAAGACTACCACTTAATTTTATTGATCTTGTTAGTATACCAAATTTTGTACCAACTTCTATTTTATTTTTTCTAGGTGGTTTCAAGAAGTAAGCAAAGAAATTGAACTTTAGCAATGAACTTTAGAACTAAGCAAAGAAATAACCTTTTAACAGTTAATTCAATTGATAAAGAGAAAAGCCACAGTGAAATTCGTCCACAGTTAATCTTTTCATACCGTTCCAACGATTCTTCTTGAATTTCGTCAAATAAATGTTCGACGTCTGTGTGCGCCATTTTATGAGCAACGTTACACGTCCATTCGCTCGTCGATATCGGCCGCTGTTTTTTGTCTGGAATTCAGTATAGCAGCCCAGATCAAAAAACAATATTTTCTGATACGATTACAGGAAAAATTTCATTTTTCAAGCCGGCGTTACGGATTGATGCGACTAAGTACGGCACTGTCAGATTGAAAAACGAGGACAGCTGCAAATGAAATTTTTTCACAAGAGTGCCACTACTAAATTACTTGCCACAGAGAAGCTTTAGTTTGATAAATTTCCGAATCGACTGTGATTCCGTTATAAGCGGATTTCAGATTATTTGATATCTGTTCGACTGGATGTACAATTTTTATATTGTGCCACACGTATAGTTTCTATTTACGAACGTAATCGGAATTTTATTCTGGCTATTAATTGACTGGCGTTTCAACGTTGGCGGATGCCGTTTGAAATTGCATGCAGAAGTCGGGGACGTTCGTGGAATATGGAAATCATCCGAAAAAGACTTGTCGACGGTGGTTAAAACCAGGCATAAATAATGTCATATAGCCTTAGACACTGACCGAGTGAAGAAATTTTCTGACGACTCTTTGATTATCACTGTCGTTATTTTCGGTATTTCTGATCATCAGCGCGGCCAGTTCGAGGAATAATTTTCTCATCCTCACACATCACATTTACGTTGATGTTAATTTGACAGTCAATGGCTATTGTTCTTTCTATCCTTTCAGAACCCCGCCATCATTCTGTCCGGACATGCTAAAAATAAAATGGAGCAAAAACGGAGGTAAAAACTGCTTTGTCAAGTCATATGTGAATTTTAAAAACATTGCTGAATGAATAACCATTTGAATCAATATTATCTTTCTCAATAGAATTGTATATCAATTTTTATAGACATAATGTATTATATAAATAATGTATATAATGTATATAAATAATTACATTATAATAATGAATTTATTTCAAATTCAGAAAAGAAAGATTTCTACGACTCGAGAAGCAGGACATTTTTAGGAATCTATTACAGGGAAACTAACTGTCGTACAATTAAAAGACTTTTTGCATGTATTCAAGTATAATATGTTCCACCGTTTTAGACGCATTTCTCCAGCATAGTGCAATTAATGCTGTTTATTAAAAACGACGTAGACCAAGATTGAATAAAGAATTGCCAGTATGAATGCAGTCTTCCCAAGTCAACTAAAAATGAGTAGATGTAATTTAAATCAGTAAAAACATTAGACGCGTTTAAAAGTACTGTCATATTATTTTCAACCTGTTACACATAATAAGAAAACAAGTTCCTATTTCATTCTAGTTTGTTGCGATTCAGGTAGAGAATTTTGCATAAAGATGCGCTGCCTAATGATTACATTTGAAAGAAGGATAAAAACGTTTAGTGAAATGAAAAATCGTATGAGGTGCCACGTCATGATCTCTAATAAACACTAGAAGAGCAGGAGTCCAGGAAACAGAGTAGAATGCGACTTACCTTGCAGATTGCGGAGCCACGCAACGTTTCTCCGGTGAATTCTCTGGAAAAATTCCAGCGCTGCGGGTTCTCTTCGTGTTGCCCGTCAAATTGCAGCGAGCGAGCGCGAGGCGGAGCAAAACGGAAGGAAAACAGGGCTGAGACGAGTCATGCGAAACACTAACAGTATCACGTTGTCCTCTCCGGACAAAGTGCGCAAAGAATCGTCCCGCGAAGATGACCATAGCGAGAGTCCGAGGCGCCGCGACGGCAGGAAGTGACAGGGAATAAAAGTCAAAGCGCTGAGTAATTTATTGAAAACGAATCGCTATGTACAAACGTATTAAATACAAGTGTGTGACATTTATACAGGGACAGGTGGAAGGTGTGTTCGAGTGTTAACCACGCACGACAGTCAATATGTCCGCCGATAACAATAGATAACTGGCCCTGTACCTGCGGCCGCGAGCGGTCGGCCTATTTGCAACCCATTTCACCGTTTATATTTGCACGTGGAGATTGGCAAGTGCGTCGGGTCCACGAGTCTGCGACATTTATTTGCCGAAACCAGAGTCGACGGGACGCGACCTGCCCCGATCCTCCGCCTTCACTGCGTTCCCAACGAATTATAGTAATTCTACCGTCGCCGGAAACGATATACTGTGATCCTAAAGTAGATTTAACTCGTATATTCGCCTGATAGATACACAGGACTCAGACTTAACTCACGGGGGAAACTCGGCGAGATTTGTTGGCAACCTCGATTGAAGTGTCGGGCAATTTTTTCTCTACTCTCCGGTTCCCTGGGTAGAACCCTTAAAGGCTCACCCTTTTTTGCATACTTTGGAAACCAGGGTTGAAGAAAAAAATATTAACAAATGACCCGTCACAATTTAAAGGTAATATCTGCTAAATAAATCATCGAGCTTAGGCACTACCGGAAATTATTTAATAATTTTTAGGAACCTGGTACACGATTATGAATGTCTTAATAACTTTTTAATAACCATGACAATTTCCCGTTTCTTAAAGAATATTTTCTAGCCTTCTTTGAGGGAAAATTCTGTTAATAAGCTTCTGGTAGGTAAAGTGCTAAGTAACATAAAAACATATTAGATTTTAATTGTAATAATAAGGCTGCGGATTTTATGCATTTATGATGAAAATAGCTGAAGCTTGAAAGAATGGAAATATTAAAAGAATCGAAGAGTGTCAAGACATTACTTACAATTAAAATGATTAAAGAAAGCAAACATTCCTAATTAACAACTGCAGAAAATGTTTATTCCGCAAATTGATATGCAGTCTAGTAATAATCATACTTATATACTTTCACAGTAAGTGAAGTACACATTAACCATTTATTTAAGAAGGTCCAAGAAAACTAGAATTATGAATTAACTCGAAATTATTAGAAAGATAACATTGATTGCTAAAAAATAAATGCAGGGGAGATTCTACATGTAAATATACATCGAAAAACAGGAATAACATTTTTTCGTTTGACGCCTCGATTTCGAGAAAATCGAGTTTAAAGATTAGCCAGGTTCCGCGTGCTATAGTATATGCAGGAAGTAGAATTGGTTTGTTATGATCAGACGCGTCAGACGATTCCTATCGAGTAGCACGTGTATTCGCTGCATGTTGAAACTCGAGCTTCTCGGAAACGAAGCTTCGGACGAAAAAATTTTCTTCTATATTTTCTTCTTATTTTCTCATAAGGAATCACCTCGAATTACGAAAATGATTTACTTTTAACGTGGAATAGTTAATGAAGCATTGAATCGTAATTATAGAAATTACGTGAATATTATATTGTAAAAACTATTGAATTGAACAGACTTTAAGGATTGCCCACGATATTAAACGACACCTAAAACCCTGCAGCTCCCATATACCTGTCGATAAATGTAGTTGATCGAATATGTATGTCTCAACTGTCGATCGGTTTTATGATCGCAGTATATCTCTTCCGGCAGGTTACACGTCTACCTGAAAGTTTAACTCTGGAAAGTAACATTTATGAGTCAACCTAAAAGTAACTTATTGACTGTTATTATTGAACATAACGCACAAAAGTCTCGTGTGGACGTAAACAATCCGGATGCGAACATTTGAACGTCGAGGCAAATGATATCGTTCACACTACACTCTTTTATTACATAAATATTCTTCCGTCTTATACATACAATGAAGAAGACGCACTGAAATTAAAGACTAATGTTGAAAATGTGTACCTTTCGCATTCAACCGAAATATAAATGGAAATTGTTGGTTTCGGTGTATGTCCTTATTAATTTATCGTGCACCGTGATTGATGGAAATATTTCTGTGGCTGTCAGACAAATCGTATGTGGTAGGTCGCAAGTATTTTACTTCGAGATATCGCAGTTCAAAGTTTGACGAGTCAACATCTGACGGCAGATATCGGTGGTTCTTGCGCGTGCGTTTTCGGAAGAAAAATATTTCTTTAACGTCTGAAAACACAGATTCTACCTCGAGGATATCGATCGCGATGCGAAACTTTTCGGATATGTGACTTGCTTCGTTTTGTCTGGCGGCCTCAGATTTATGCACTGCGAGACAAGAAAGAATTCGCAATACGCTGTTTCATAATAAATTGCTTTATAATAAATTATTGTTGTAATCCTCGGAAGATTAATTATTGAATTAATTATTTTTTTTTTTATAGAAAATAATAGTATAAAAAGCGATAAATTCTTTTTCAATTTGTCGGATGATAGAAATAATATGCTCTTATTAGTCTCAAATTTGTTAGGCTCGAGGAATTTTAATCTTTTTAGGATTCTTAAATAATTATTATAAAATTTTGATATATATAAATGCCGTCAGTATATAAAAAGAAGAATACATCCTTATGCTGAATATTAATAGTGATAATATATAATATCATTTCATATAGAAATTATTCTTCGAAAACTGATTAAGGTCTAAAATGTTAGACATACTTAGACCACCCTGTGTAGTGACAAATTTCATGAAGAAAAAAGTAGTTTGTCTTCACTGTACGCTTCTAAATTATATAACTTATTTACACTCTTCTAGAGTAGATCATTTATTATATATGACAAACGTGGCTGTCGTTTGTTTTCATCAAATTATGTTTCAAGAAAATTATATTCACATTTGCAATCAACGAATAACTGAAGAATGCCGAATTAATATAACGCACAACCAATCAGTGTCATTACAAAAATATGTGTAAATACATTAATTAACCGACTGTGAATGTTTATGTATAAAATGTATAAACTCGCTTTATATATACAAATTTTAAAAATAACGATAAAATGCAAAATCGAAGAGAACTTAATTGCAGCTCTTAATTTACGGCTGCAATGAGGGAGGAAGGAGATAAGCTTCCTTCAATTCCAATTCCATTGTATTTGTCGACGTGAGGATAAAAGACAAATTTTCGCACACTAGCACAAAGCCTCTACCTTCACGATGCATCATTTATCATTTTCTAAAATATTTTTGCATGATCTAACGAGTGGAAAATATAAAAATTATTTTTCGGTTTAGTGTTAAGAACACAAAGCGTACTATAAAATCTCTTGGCTTTCGATGAAGTAAAGTACTCCACGGGTATACAAATAAAACAAACAATACTGAAACCTTATTCTTCAGACCTTTACCATGGCCATGTCGGGCAACAAAAATTGTACGACTTTTCGGGTTGAATATCTGTGCGGTATTTCGGTGTTTCGTTTTCTACAAGAGTTTTGAAATATAATACCGGTATTTTACATTTCGGTGTAAGTCCCTGATCTGATGACACGAAGATTTTGTTAATAAATCCGCATTTCGTACAAACGGCCCACTGTGCGTCGTGCGAAAGGAAATTTTCATGCGGAACGAGGGTAGCTCGAACAACGAATCGCGAACGGTGTACGAAAGAAGACTCGTGAGAGGACATTCGAGTAGTACGCGGTTCTCGTCTGTGTTTGCCGAAATCCGTCAGCCTAGACGGCAGTGCGGGCGAAGATATCAATTCGGGCTTGTCGCGCCTCTATCGGGTTGCAAAAACGAAAGCTCGCGGCCTGGCCGATGAAAGGGAGAGAAAAAGCGCGATCACGTTTCATAACGAAGGCAGCGGATATTAAATTCCATCGGCAAACGCGGATTCCCGTGTACGCGGCACTTCCGTGTTCCGACTTTTGTTTGCAAGCACCGGCCCGGACCGGGCGCCGAGAAAACCCGACTGCGCCACAACCGCGTGAATATGAACGGAAAAACAAAGCTCGTTTAGGGACGAGCGATGGCTATGCTGCCCCCTCGCGGCGGAAGAACGTGCATTCGATGTTCGAAATGAATTAGAAACACGACAAAATTTCGTAACTACTACACTGCGTTGCCGAATTATCTGGTAAGAAGTTCGTTCAGGTTTTGGGGTTCGTCTTGATTGAATTTATTCGCTAAGCTAACCTGTTCAGTGAATGAACACCTTCTAGTTGCTGGACATAAATTCTATTAAACGAGAAACCAACATTTATGATGCCCCTTTAATGTTGTTTATATTGTAATTTTATTGTAAGAGCACAATTGTCTTGCTAGAAATTTCTTTTATAACCTATTCGGCACTGCATTAATTTATTTAGCAGTTGTTCTCCATGCAAAGTATATATATTGGTTCTATGATAAGTTTGTTCGTGTAATTATCATTCATTGGTTTTTCATTTAATTCCATGTCAGATTTTGAATAGGAGCTATAACAATTATTGTTAAAATTGTGTTCTGGAATATTTTTCAAAAACATCGTGATTCAATTTGTCACTTTTAAAGTTGTATAAAAGAAGTTATTGCTTCAAACGAAGAAAAAGGATTTTATTTGCATATAATAATATATTGCACATAGTTTTGTGTTATTTTTATCTCGAAATGGTCATTATTAAAAAATACTTAGTATTTTAGAATTTTCGTGTAAATTTTCATATCACAACCAAAAAGAGAATGGTTCTATATAAAATATAAGTTGACTTTGAAAATTTGTAGACTACAGGTGTAGTTTCCATTGAATACAAAAGATAAAAACAGCAGAATGCATTTTCACATTGAAATTAAGTAAAAAATATGGAGTAGAATTGTTTTGTGTACACCTGGTTCACGGAAAAATGGAATTTGACAATTCTGCATTCAAAACCTCGATTTCTTTTTAAACCAAGCCTCAAGCGAGAATTCGTTGATCATTTTTACCTATTTCCCCGCAAAAATAACACACTATCGATTTGCAGTCATATTTTTTGTTAAACGGTCGTTGCACACTTTTATTTCGTTTGGAATCAGCTTCCAATGTGGTACCACAATTTTTAAGATGTACAAGCTTTATTTGTTTATGATAAAGTATTTTACGATTTATAGCTAAGAATCCAGATAGCACCGGACGTCCGTTGAGATTATTCGGACGTCCGTGGGATGTACAGAGGTCCACTGGACATCCATCAGATGTCCGGGTGCTATTTGGGGAATTTCAAGAAATTGTTGAAAATAATTCTAGCAACGCTATCGTCGAATTTTCTTTACTATTCATTTCGTTCGAATGGATCATAGAATTGAAAAAGAACGCTGACACTGAAGATAGAGTGACGGAGTAGACAAGTATGGTTAATACCTTCAGGTTCTCAAGAGGCCAATCAATTCTGCTGCAACCAAAGTCAAAGTATGATCCACTAGTTTCTGCACATAGATACCAATCTTCCTGGTGCTGATCAATCATCTTTTTTAAAAAAAACTTGTCAAACTTTGAAGCACATCAGTGTAGTGTGGGTACAGGTACTCAGACCTCGATCACCTAACTGATTTACTTTTGTATCGAAAGACATGTTTCGATACATAGCACGAACAAAACAAGAACAGCAAGTTTTACATCGGAGTACTTTTCCAATAAAATGGCTGTTATATTCCTGCTATTTTAAAACAACTGTTTCGAAACACAAAATTTAATAAAATACAGTACAAATTCATTTCACTTTTGTTTCATCCAAATTTTACTTAATCTTTGTGAATTCTTTATATTTGTTTGTACCATCTTCACAGATATGACAAAAGAATGATTATGCTACTTTAATATAAAATTTATATTTTGAAATTAAACATCGTTCTTCCGCCGATCGCACTCGCTCTAGAAAATAAAATTTACGATGGGGACAGTGGATTAATTTTTTTGGGGGATTTTTCGGTGGGGATGTGAATTGTGCCGCGTATACTTGCGATTACGTTATTACAAACTGTACAAAGTGTTTCCCACGACACGTGAGACATCGCTACGATGGAAACGATTAGTTCAATGAATTCTCTTTGTTCATTATTCAAAGAAATCTTCGTTCAACGATTATCGATATATATATATATATATATGTATATCTCTTTCTCTATATATCACTCTTGTACACGTTCTTTCACTCTTTCTTAAAACCTTACGAATTCTTCCTACAAAGAGAAACGAGCCAGGGAACCGATCAGGAACGGTTTACGCCGGATATGTTTGATTTCAATATATTTACAAAATAATGAATTTATTTCTAAAGTCCACATCACATTCTGATCCTTTAAACACGATCGAAATTCCGGATTATAATTTCTCATGCAGACTGTACAACACTGATGAAAAACGAGTAAGATGAAATGATATGGGATTCTTTAATTAGCGACGAATTCTACTCTACACACACGGAATTTAATTATGATTTACAACGGAACGAAAACAATGCTTCCATCGCCATTCTATGATCTAAATACGAAGCGTCAAATTATTCATAATTATCATACAAGAGAGGAGCTCGTAATTAAAAGAACGAAATTCAAACGCGATGTAATTGGCAGGTGTAAACTTCGTTGAAAAGTCGCGAACGCTTTTACAAGTTCGAATTCGTGCGAAAACACGGATATTCCCGATTTCAATTTGTAGGAAGGATTATGTGCACACTTCCCTCTGTCGATCGTTCGATCGTGCAGAAGGCGTCCATTAAGTCGGCCATGTTTGCCGCCGATACGTTTCGTTAAGCTCATCAAAGTGGATATGTACATCGATCCCCTGCGACACAGCATGTCGCATTCTGTACGATCGACCGTGATCTATTTTCCGCTATTCTTTATTGTTTTCCTTTATTGTTTCCGTGAGATTACAACGCTCGTCGCGCGTGCCATCGAACGAACCGATTATACAGGACCTTTCAAAAATACTGGGCCGCTTACACATAAATTCAACGCGAATAAAAATCACAGAATCCTTTCCAAGAACTTCTCGATTTTTAGTCACGCTGAAAATACTTGTGTTCTTAGTGACTCACTGTTTTTGGAACGTCCGCCATGAGCTGAATGAGAAAGGACCCGAAGTGAGATCTCGCTCGATATGATATAGGTTTCCTAATAGAGTGGCAGTACGTCTTACCGCTATCGATCCTTAGCTCCATATATTATTATATTAAATTACCAACATGTCATGTCATAGACAATATAGTAGAATTTTCATATTCAAAATGATATCTCGCGATTAAATTTCCGCAACGGACGTAGTCCCGTAAGAGGACTCTGATGTCTACGTTAGGCCCGGGCAACTTCTTCCCCGCTGTCGCTTCACGACCCCCACTATCAGTATACCGGTTCCCCCACTACCAACTATTTCATATTGCCCCTATCGTGCTCTGCCTCGCGTCCTCCTCCTACACTCCACAGGAGTTTGGTGGGGAGGACCCAGGAGTAGGGAGAGGAGTCGTCTACGGTTCACGAGTCGCAAGTTGCACAGACCTGATCTACATCCCGAAACGTTACAATGCTCTCACCGATTCATGATTTATTACATAGTGCGACGTGAATCGATGACTATTAGATTAACCGATCGTCGATCCTCTTGCTGAACTACCTCCAGTCGCGTGTACTCGTACGTACGTCACTTATGTTTCTTACGGCGATTTATATTTTACAGATTGTTGGAGTGACTGGATTAGTTGAGTAACGTTATAAATTCCAGAACAATGCAGCGATTTACCGTGCGATCCAACGCCCCACTCCCATCCTAACATGTATAAGTTCTTCATTGTTCCACGCTGAACACATAGGATCCAATACCCGATAAATATTGCTTCGTTACTTATGCAGAGAATAGAATTTCCATCCCGAATATAGTCGAATTTGATGCTCGCGAAAATGGTTGAAAGATAATCTACGCTGTCCAATTTTATTTTTATTCACTGAATTCGGAATTCCACTTTCTAGTCTATTATCTTTTTGACTTTTCTGGTCCAATTAAAATGATCAAGTATGCCCAATAAAATAGATAAAACTGTATCGAAACGTACGACGTATATATTGGCAAATTGAAAATTGTTCTGTCAAGTATTTCGGATGACGCGTAAAATAACTATTTAAAGACCTCCAACTTCCTGTCACGTGACCTATCAAGCAATCAGCTAAATACGAAACTGAAGTTTCCAAATTTAAAAAGCATTAAGAAAGACTGACTTAAAACCGTAAATTGCCCTTGTCCTTCAAAAAGATTCCAGATACAGAAACGATTAAGATACGAATGCACATCTGGTTCTGGAAACGTATTCTGGAACGTATTCGCGACATAAACGAGAATATCTATCGGGCAAATGGACCGGGTCTGTTCTGTCCTATAAACTTAACTTCAGGTCACACGACAGCTTCTCTTTCTATCCTGCCCCCTTTCGTCCCAAACCCCCTCCCCGTCTACATCAATAATACCTAAAACCAGAATCACGAGTGTATCCGAGCTGGTGCGGTGGTTTCATCGGATTCGGTTCTCAGGACGGCGACCAAGTTTCGCGAATCGATAGGTGGTTTAACGAGCGAAAAACGGTCGCCGAGAGGAATGCGAAGCCTTTACATAAAACGACGTACACTAATCATTTTTTCGTTATACTATCGATTAACTCGTCAACATTCTTTACACGCTCTATATAATATTTATAATATTTATACGAATTTTTATACTGCAACCTCTAATGGTATTGTCAAACATTTATGCGCTTCAGTTAAGCGCATCCTTAAGCTTATTAGTAGTTTCATGGGAATCCCTTTTTCTTTTCGGGTCGACTACCCTCTTCGTCGTTCGCTTATTCCTTCATTTTTTCTCTCTCTTTCCCTGACAAAGCTGCCCCGTCACGGGACACTGGGCTCCTGTCCGTTTTGCCGTGGCCGCCCACGCTATCGAACTTAATCGGCAATCTTAAGTTCCGAAGCGCCGTCAACTTCCCGCCGATACAAAATCCCGCGCCACGGTACTCCCGGTTTTCCTTCGTCAGCGGAGGTTAATTAAAACGCTGCAAAAAGGCGACTACCGTCGCGCTTCGGCCTCGCGAAGCTAACGAACGCCTTCCGGTGTCCATCCCGCCGCTCTAACTCACTTTAAAGTCGAACCGTCTGAACGCCGACATCGATAGACCCTTGGTTATCGCGAGCTTCATCTTCGAATTTACGAAACTGCTACTTCAGGCAAGCAGGGCCGTTCTAAATTTGCGACGCGGAGTTTAAGTGAATTTTAACACGGAGCTCCGTCGAGCCTTTGCGCCTGTAGATGCAGATAACGGACCCTATAATTTTTCTTTAACCCTTCTGTCAATAACCCACCTCTGACTTCTATTTAAAATTTCTTTAAGTTCCTCTCGAGAAATCACAAAAGCCACACATTAGGTTCAACTAAAAATAATGTAGGAACGGATTTTGTAAAATACATTTTGTTTTCTACGAAAAATACTTTTAATGACAACGTACTATTAAAATTAAACATCTATTTAGGAGTCTATTAGACAAACTTGTATTGCCATATTTTGTCAGCCATTTTTATTGAAATTGGGTATGCAGATTTCAAAGCAGAAAATTTTTTCAAAAATTTTTCTGAGGTTGAACTTTACTTTGAAGTGAAATTTGTTAGCAGCAAAGTAATTTGGAAAAATTTTTCAGTTCCTGCCTCAATATAAAGCTGTAGATTTCATGATACGATGTAGCAATAACTTTATTCGTGTGATATGTTGCGGTTGATGAATTTTTACATAATTTTGAAACGAAAAGTGAGTCTGCGACGCAAATTTAGAATCACCCTGTGCACAAAATTTCCCTTATGCTCATTGATAATTAGAGCTGTTATTGAATCTAGTTCTTTAAAAAAACTTTTCTCTAGTTCTTTAAAAATCGTACATCTTCATATCATTCTTTAAAATACATAAAATACAAAAACATACTCTTTAAGATTGTAAACTTATAATACAGAATGTACAAGCACACAAATGTGTAAAATCAGAATCAGTAATAATTAAACTAATCAGAAAAGATTAGAAATCGTCTAGTCGTTCCCCCGATAACCAACGATCTAAGTTTCGTTCCTCCTGCATTAAAAATCCAAGTATTGAATTCCGCAGCTGTCAGACAAGCGTCTTAAATCAAGCGTCGTGTAGAAAACCTTGTGGCCCGACGAAAAGAATCGGTAGCAAAGACGGATGTCCCGTCATTTCTGCGAAATGACTTGGCGGTGTAGAAATCGTCGGGGCCCGCCTTGATCCGCGAAGTCCGGGCCACGTGTGTCCCGAACGTGCCGCATGGCTGTCGTTACGGTGTGTGTCGCGAGCTTGTTTGCTGACAGTATCAATTTCAGGGCAGCGTGTGTGCGATTTATCAAACGTGCTCGTCGACTGTTGGCCCACGATACGAACGTCCCGTTCCGTATCGAGCGCCGCGGCTCGGAATCGTCATCCGACTGACTATAAATACAAATTCTGTG
Organism: Lasioglossum marginatum; assembly: GCA_028455795.1. NCBI lineage: Eukaryota > Metazoa > Arthropoda > Insecta > Hymenoptera > Halictidae > Lasioglossum > Lasioglossum marginatum. The sequence continues at coordinate 3,536,984 of CM052252.1, forward strand.
TTCCTAGCATTCGCGGTGAAACGTATGTAATGAACATTGTGCTCGGCGCTCCCGTTGTAGAAAACTGTAAACCCCGTTGATTTCGAACCATCAGGTTAACATAAGTCTCGAGCGTAATGCGCGCGATTGTTGCTCGCTGACGAATCTACCTCGATCCGAATAGTAAAATAGTCACCGGAAAATGAATTACACGAGAATGCGGAATCTCCGGATAGAAAACCGACGTCCGAATGTTTGTTGAAGATCGAGCAGTTTGCTGCAATTATGCGAAACGACGGACTATGATTAGGTGGCCGTCGGGTTACCTTCGCTTTTGGATGATTCATCGATCGTCACCTCGTACGATTGGCCATCCTAGGTACTAACTTGGTCTGGTTTGGTGGAGCTTGGTCGTCGAAGGGCTGTGCCACCAATTGCCGTTCAGTTCGCCGATCATAGAAAGCCGGATCAGGTTCCAGCCTTCCAGTTCTCTGTATCAGGTGTCGTTCGAGTCGCTGTGCTTGTAGCCGAGGTTCTTCCGTTGCAGAAACAGGTGGATCTCGCGGAAGTTCGGGCGGTCCGCGTCGTTTCTCTGCCAGCACTCGCGCATCAGGTCGTAGATGTCCTTGGGACAGTTCTTCGGCAGTGGTAGGATCATCTGAGAACAAGTGTAGACAATATTGGATTAACAACTTCCTTTGCAATTTAGTTAATGACTGCGTGTGTTAAAGTCGGCGACAGAATCGAAAGTAAAGAGAACGACTATAACATCTTGTAGCTGATTCAATAAATACAAAAAAAATGTTATTGTTAGTGCATAGGATATATCGGATATTTTGAGTGAACACCGGAAACTTCATGTCTTTTTTTTCTTCGCTTTAAGAAATCGTCAAACGTCTGAAACGTATGTCATCATAATTTGCAGTCAAATAAAAAATTCATTTCTGACCCATAAAAAAATAAAAATAATTTTCTTAAAACTTCTCCTGTCATTTAAAATAATTGGAAACAAAAGTTTTATAAAGTTTGTCGTAATAAATAATTTAAATATTCAGGAAGGTGGTGGTGAGTCGATAAGGTGAATAAAAAGATTGTTTGCAAATTTTGTCATTTAATTTGTTCAGTTTCTGTTGTGAATAAAATAACGATACTTACTCTCCGTTCGTCTTCCTGGTAAAAATATGTTGCGTTCTCGACGATGCGATGATCGGGAAGCTCCTCAAACGGTTGCTCTCTCGCGAATGATAAGATCTCCCAGAGCGTCACTGCGAATGCCCAAACGTCGCTCTTCATCGTGTGCCTTCCCTGATTACAACAGATTGATACAACTCATCAAACCCTTTTGTCAATCACAATTCTTCCATACACAAATAATTCCATAATTGATTTAACAAAACGAGGAATTAAATTTATTTAAAGAATTTAGTTTTTTCTATGTTAAAGAACTTAGATTTATACAATTCAAAATGTAATAGTTTCGACAAAAAATTTTTCAATAATTTCGGTCGATAGCAATACACTCGACAATTTTTCATTTCCAATTCCACATCCAGCCAGAAACAAACGTAAAACAATAAACAAGCAATTTGCTTTTAAAATATCAGGTGCTAAAATCGTGCGATTTCATTTCAACGTCGCGTCACCTCTATTTCCGTTATAACGGATGCCATTAAAAACGTATCAAACTGAAACCCGTCGCGACTAGGCGAGGCAAAAACAATTTTATTAACACGCCACGCAACCCTTTCATATCGATACAATTTCCATCAGTATCCGATTCCGATAAAATCGATAGTTATGGGATAGATTGTCATTGGAAAAAATATAATATAGCAGTACCGAAATATTCTGTGAGTTCAGAAACGAGACAAATTGTCAAACAAAGAATTCGAGTGATCGAACACTTCGTCACGACAAAAGTAATAAGTAGACTGCGGATCATTACACATTTATGGTAAAATTGAGCAGATAAAATTCGAAATACGAAATTTGACAATTCAAGATGTCAATATATGATTTCTCCTCTATTCAAATCATTAATCTAATATAAGGATAGAAATAACATTCAATTTGGTTTCTATTTCATGCAATCGACACAGACAATTTTTATTTTGCATAAAGATCCGCAGTCTAGTAATAAGCAATTCTATAAATAAAAAAATATGCTGTTTGGATGTACCATCGAATTACCATTTATTTCGTTCTCTTCAATACTCTTTAAGGCATCAAAACTCAACTCAATTTGTTGCTAACAAAACAACAGGAATTCTCAGAGCACGGGATCTCCAAGTTGCGAGCAATATAGAAACAGATCATGGAACAAACTGGTCACTACATCAGCGAATAAAAATTCTAAATAGTGAAAAATCGTCTTCGATTTTCACTGGAATAAATGAAATTGTTTTCCGAATAACCTAATAGTTTAGAATGTGCATACAGCAGTTTACCGGTACAAAATAATGTCACTTCTAAAAATGGTCAGAGATTGCCGTATTTTTTTTCGTTCTATATGTACGGGAGCTCTTAAGTCTCGATCGCAGACGGAGTAATTTATACGTGAGCGTGCGCCGCCACGTAGTTCGACGAAGTTGGGGTGCGAATGCACCGCCGTGGAACGGTTACACGTCTTTGCCGTTTCCCTCGCATTGGCAGTGACGCGTCTTGCGGTTTCCCCGACTGGCACGCGCGTATTTCTCCCGCCGCCGTGGAAAAACCCGACCGACCGACCGACCGGGGAAACGGTTTGGAAAATCGAGCGAAATTTCGGGTCGACCGTCGAGTACCGTCGCGTCGCGTCGCTCGTGAAATTCGTCGGAAAATCAACCGTCCGATTCCCGGCGATTAATTAATTCACCTATTCCCGCACCTAATCAATCAGCAGTGCTCGCGTTAAAATGCTACGAAGAGTCATAAATAAAACATTTCGTTCGCCGCGGAGGGCGGAGGGCAGAGAATCGACTCGGTAATGGCGTCGATTTTTCATTATCGTCAGATCCGAAGCGGAAAAATGAAGCGTACGACGGAGGAGCGACGGGAATGGAAGGCGGGGCCGTGAGACGATTTTCTCGTCACCTGGCCGTAAAGGTGCCATTCGAAGTTGAAACCGATTTACGGGGACGTCGAGCGCGCGCGGCAGGTGGTATCGTTGCTGGGCGAGAAATTACTCCGACGTAAGTGCTTTAGTTACGTAATTTCAGGGAACCTACACCATCCGGGGTACACGCACCCGGCGAGTTTACGGATCACGCGCTCCCCTGAAACCTTATAAACGTACTTCATTGTGCGGCGGCGGGGCGCGCGCGAGCATACGTCTCGGATACGATTTCTAATTAGCTCGCTAACATACTGCCTTCATACCAACTCGAAATCGACGGGAAAACGATCGAGTGAAATTTCAGAAACGTCTCAACCCCACCTGTCGAAAGAGTTATGGTTCAAGCTGTTGGGGTAATTGTTAGTTATCATAAAAAAGGACCAGGCTGACAGGAAAATCTAAGAAAATGACCACAGCTGCGAAACACATGCTTCCTATTGTTTGCTAAAATACCGTTACTCGATTTTAGTCACGTAGGCGCTCTATCCCACCACTTCGAATTTCCCCCGAATTGTCAAAAATCGCAAACCCCTATAACCAATAAGATTTTCGCAAACCCACTACAGATCAACCCCCACCATTTGTATAGTTTTTTTTAAGCGTTGCAGAGAAAAAATAAACCAGATACGTTGTGGGCACCCGAGGTGTCCTATCAATTTCCTTCTTGGCATATCTCGCAAGGATCCGAAATCCTTGCTATTCGAGTCGACTCAAAGTCTCGAAAATTCATAGACCGAGCGACACCACAAAATATATTATAAATAAATAGAATTAGAGATTGATATTAGTCGATTTCAGTGAATCGATCGAATTCTGTCGCTTTACAATATCGTCTCGAGAATTAGAAAAGAGAATTAGTTTCGAAATGAGAAACGCTTCTTGGCTATTTACTTGCCAGCCACGCAACGGGTTTAATATCGAAGTGATTCGAGTCGAGCACTGGCTGTCGTAAAGTTTACGACAGGCCGATCGTGGGACATTAGTTCGCACCGACGTTCAACTTAATAAAGTTGAGCGTTAAATCATTAAATCGACGCTAATTCCGAATAATTCTTGAAACGGCGCAGCGTTTCGCGCGCCGAATTGGCCTCGTTTCATTAGCACGGCACAATGGCGGAGACCCCGATAAACGATGGCAATAATGAAACATTAACGATCGCAGTCAATTTGAAATGACTACGTGAACGACCGGCAAAATACTATATCGACCGCTCGTTTCCCATTTACTCGAATTACCATTTAGCTATCAATTTGCTGCTGCACGGATTTCATTCATACGCGATTTCCGATGGTAATGGCCCCCTGTTGATAAGTCGATCGGCACTCGGATCTAGGAACGGAACCAGCTGAAACTGCGGCGAGATGAACGTTCGAGCGAACTTTGCTTTTAGCGTGATCTACTGTGTTCCCCTTTCGTAAAATATTCGCCTCGCCGAAAAGTCTTTCCGTATTTTTTGTTCTAGCAAGCTGAAACGCAATTCTCACTTTATTCGACAAAATTCGATCTTATTAAACTCACTACGTAACAGTATTTTTGTTGATTTGGCGTTTTATTCAATTTATCTAGTATTCTAAATTTTTTTTAATGCTCTAGGTTTTATGTATTCATACCACTATTATTTTCATTATCTTAGACAACCTAATATTTCATAGCGTTTTTACTACTATTCCTCTTATAATCTTAATTATTATTTTTATGTTGTGCTAAGACCCATTGGTCAATTGAATTCAATTTTTTAAAAATTTCATGTCAATCTCTGGAAATAATATTTTACAAACGTAACTCCCAACGACAGAGAAATATAAGATTGCATTTTTTCAATAAATTATTTAAAATAGATCATTATTATACGAATTTGTTATCGTAATTAGAATATTCTGCAAATATTATATTCCCGTAAATGAGCAAAAGTGAACAAGGTTGAAATGAATGACACAATATCTTTTCATATAACAACACACAACAATTTCTCTAAAATCATGATAAAGTTGCACACGTTTAAACTAACCATTTATTTTCCCCTTACAAAAGCATGTAATCCTTGTAGCACAGCACAATTTCGCGAATTCGTAACGCTTGCAAACGGCCAAAACACCATAAAGTAAACGTATCGAACAGATCTCTAGGTAATCGATTCTCAACAGCTTCAAGTGAACCACAATTCGAGCAAACAACTTGACCACACCGGTCCATTCGGTTTGAAGATACTGCGCCAATTGGAAAGAGTGTATAGATCGACTGTTTAGAGCTATCCGCCAAAGGATCATATAACTAGATACGTTTTGGAAAACCGTACGTTCAACCGGTTTCAAGGATGCTTGTGGCGTTTGAAATTAAAGGGGAGCGCCGCTTGAAATCCGCGTCCATACGCGTTTTAGAAAATACAATGCGCGTTTTAGAGAATACAACGCGCGTTTTAGAGAATACAACGCGCGGTTTCATTTCGAGAGTTCTAAGGGCGTTTGTTGATCCAAAGAGTCAATTTCAAAGGATCGATTTCTTTAACACTTGAAATTCTACCGTGCATGCATTTTTCAATTTATTCATATACTGGCTTCATTGTGTACCCTTTTTTATGTATACAATGGGCAAATAATAAATTAAAATTAAAATTAAAATTAAAATTTCAGAACGTCGAAAATACTGGTATAAATTGGAACGAAGTAGCTCATACGTGGATAAAAACGGAGTCTGATGTATTCAAGCGTGCAGCGTCGTGTCTGATCACTAGCTGGCTTATTCCACTTGTCGCGTACGGTTCACTCGCGACCCCGAAACAGAAGAATCCACATTGTCGGAGGAGTGTCCGTATTCCCCGAGGAATGACTCGAGTTTCCGGGGATTCCCGAAGGATAAACACAGCCAATCTCGTTCTGTTCGTGAAGCATTCGCGGAGAATCACTGGGACCGTCAACTGTGTATCCTCTAACAGGAATATGGAGTTAGGAGATGATTAAGAAACACTTCTCTCAACTGAATGTTAAACACTTTCATCCGCGCGAAAAATACAAATTCATTCTTATGTTAATATAATAAAAATAAAAATTATATTACAGAAGTGTGAAAAGTGAAGCTAGAATTAAAATTATTTATTGCTTATTACCACCCGAAAATTGTCCCTTATTTTTGGATTTTTCCCAAACCTGGAAGGGTTCCTTGTAAGTGGAGGGACCGTGTCTGGATTGTCGGGCGGTTAAGCAGGAAAAATTTACTCGACATCGAAAACGAATTGCGGGAGTTCTGGAGGGAGCGGGGGGTGGGTAACGGACGGGGAAAAAGCCGCACCCTCGTCGGGACTTTTAGGGTCCCGCGATGACACGGGGAATAAGCTCGATTCGCTAATGCCGCTCGACCGCAGACAGTTCTAGCGGGATGAGGCTTCGCGGTTTCGCGGATCGACAGTCCGATGTCGGCCGGCTACGGACGAGAAATTAAAACCAGGATTCGCCGAATAAAATACGTCGGCCGCGGCCCCGTTCGTTACACTGGCATAACAAGCGCTGCCAATAAATCCACCGCGACCAGGCTCTGCCGAATATGTTTTCTCGCGACTTCATCGCGTGCACCGGCTTCGACGCGAACCGCTTCATATTTCTTTCGGGAGAACGACGCGATAACTATCGACTCCTACCGGCCGCGAAAAAATGTTCGACTATGTTTGGCTTTGTGAACTATCGCGCGACATCCGTCTTGCTACTTTGAACATTCCCACGGTGCACATGGCGCAAAGCCGTTAGATAAATTTCGACCCGGGGAACTTCGACGGGCGCGATTCGTCTCGATCAGCGTTAAACCTTCTACATATTTACAATGTTACGATTTCTGAGAATTATGGAAAGCTGACAATTTATTTTCAGGGATGGTCAGTCGTCGATATCCTTGATGATATTAATTTTTAATTAGACTCGTGACAGTTGTTGGTTTACCAGAGTTTTGTCCTTCGTCATTACTAGACTGCGGATCTTTATGCAAAATAAAAAATGTTTGCATTGATTGCGCATGACACAGGAACCAAATAAAAATTGTATTCTTGTTTTAATTACTCTATTAAGCTGAAACGAGCACGTTGGCGTACTTAAATATTCTTTACATGTCCACTTGTCCTGCTTTAAATTATGCTTTAAATGCATAAAATCCGTCTAGTCATTACATTGTTTCGTTGCAACGTGAAAATGTTATGTCAGAATTTTTTATCAACTAGAAATGTTCAATTAAATGTCAGGAACTTTTATCGGAAGTTGTCTATGCAGAAGTTGTTCAACATCCATAACATCCATGCAAGAGGCTAATATTTTATATTAATATTATTATAGAAATTAATAGGGATATTCTTGAAAATATAATATGTTACAAATTAAATAAAAATGTAAAAAGAATGAAAACTAAGGGATAATAATTTCTAAAATCGCGTATAACGCATAAGGACACGAACGCAAGCAGTCAAACAATTTACTGTTTTCAGTTCGCACGGAGATAGTACGCAGCAAATTGGTTTCTAAAGATTGGAGTCGCGATCGTGATTAAAAAGCAAATGTTTCAGGTTATTAGCTACTTAATGCACCGTAATCTGTTCGCCCCCATTCCGTCCCGTTCCCGACTGTTTGAATCCACTTCGAGTTCCTTCGATCCCTGTGGATCAGCGTGGATGGGTTTCTGAACAAGGAGGAAGGTTAAAATGGCTTCTAACCGGATCGAGGCAGATTCGAAGTCGAATCAGGTCGAGGCGCGCTCGGAAGTCAGCTATTAAACAATGATCGCTGTTGTTTCAGCTTGCTAAAACCGAGATCGACGAATCTTGAGAGCAAACATTGAAAAAAAACACGTGCATACGTGCCCAGAGAAAAAAGCATAAAAACCGTTCATCTGTTCGAGTGCGAAAAGCGAGGCTTTGATTTCGAGCGTACAAAACAACGGACGATAGGCATTCGCGAAAACCAAACCGAGTTTCATCGCGCGGATGCGCAGCCACGGTCCATTTAAACGTCACTGACCGAAACGGTACGAAATAAAACCATTCGATCGCGCTCGCGGTTTTTTTTCCTTCCCCGACTTCGACTACCGATAGAAATCGTATACAATTCGTCCGTTCGGGTCTATCGTGTCGAAACTTAATTCGGTGCTCGTTACCGGGGCGATTTGCATTAGGCTCGTTAGGCTTAAAACACTACGATACTGAATTGTAGGCTGTGGACTCGGGAACTAAAAGAAAAATATATGATAGTTGAGTCATGAAATAGATGGTTAACTCAATCCTCTTCAATTTCAGAAAAGAAATCGAATAAGCAACAATCTCATGAACGTTAAATCTGTTAAAATAAATACAAATTTTCTTCTCTCTTCCATGAAATTATTGAGGCTAATCAGTTTTTTAAATTACAATCTTTTTTCATGTGACATGATTGAATCATTATTAACCGTTAACACTCGAATGGCGACTCTGAGGCGCCATTAAAATTTGCTGTACCATCATTCAAAATATTGTTTAGATTATTAAATATATCGGTACCTAATCAATTACTAAACATTTGGTATGAGGTATTTATATCAATTTCATATACATAAAATTTAATAGGGAATGGAAATATTCTAAATCGAAAGAAATGTTTAATTTTCGAGTTAAAATAGCTTCGAGTCCAAAGGGTCAACATGCTAAAAACCGTACAGGATCTAAATACGTAAATTCAATGTTCTCATTTTTATAAGCCACTTTCAGGGTAAGTTAGGTTTAATGTTAACAAATATTTCAAGTTGTTCCAGAGTAGTTGAAAGTTGATTTAAAGTTATAAAGTAACTATAAAGTTAATCGGCATGCTAACTAACATGAAAACGAAATTTGAATGCATTAAGGTGATTACTTGCTGCGGATACCATCATGGGTAAGTTTCCTTCTACTCCAGGTTCGTAGAAAAACTTTCGAACTAATTACGTCACTCTTATATTGACAGAGGAAATACTTCGTACCAACTAAAATTATTTGCTCGCTTAATGATACACGTGTTGCAATGTTTAAATCGGAAAGGTTGAAAAATGAAGACATTTTTATAGTAATTGTTAAACGTTACTAGAAAATGATATTATCACTTCTTGCAACGATGTCTGAAATTTTGGGATTGGAAACATTTAATCGAGTGAATCAAAAATTTCTACAGCTGGGGAATGCCGGAAAATTAAATACATTTTAATAAAGGATTGAAATAGCAGATGCTAGGGAATTGCATTTACTTGTTATTAAAAGCACTCTATTATAGCTAGTAGGTCACTAGACATTTAATTGTGGATTGATATTAGTAAGAATGAACATGTTCGTACATCGTGAGATTTCCTTATAGTTAAAGTTGCACCGTCCTAGACACTCGCGACAAGCTCACCCAATAGACCCGTTTGAATTATCGATACGGCCGCTCGAAATTCCGACCGATTGTCCCATCAAAGACTAATTAATTACTTACCATCAGCATGGATTCCCAAGCCATCCACCGAATTGGCAGTGCAGGTCGGCCCTCCACCCGGAAGTAGTCAGCGGCGTAAGCATTCCTTCCGGATCCCAGATCCGACACTTTCACCGAATAACCACGGCTCACTAAGCAGTTTCTGCAACAAGCCCATAACTGGTTCAACATTTCCATTTTTTTCGCAACAGCCCGAGCAGCTGCAGCAGTGCTGTATTTTTTATTTCGCCCACATAAGCAGCGCTAATTTTTACAATCTTCACAAAGACAGTAGTCCCTCCGTAACTGTCGCATCGTTTGCCGAGTAACAGTTCTAGTAGAGGTGTTATATTAATTGTAGGTTACCGAACATAGTGTTGTTAGAGATCCCCTACTGGTGGCGATAAAATTTTAACAGTTACAGAGAGAATACTGTATAGGAAAAACGCACGCGTGTATTCTCAGCGGTTAATCCGTTTTCCATTTGGCTCTCGTCATTCGTTCGACCCTGCTATCTTTGTAGATACTTGGGGCAGAGCAACTACAGCAGAAGAGGGAGCAGATTTCACGAGACAATCCGTCTGCAAGGCCGAGTGGATTATTTTGGTTCCCCTATCCTGTCAGTCGGAGATACGTGGACAAGTGCTTAGCACACGGTTCACAAATCTCGAGGGGGATCTAACTTCTCCAAAGATCTTGCTTCGGTCGGGGCTTTCAACTCGATGCATCAGGTTTGCCCATAAGCAATGTCGTCTTTCCATTCTAACTTTCAGTAGCGGAGTCAATTCAACGGTTTGCTCAATAGCATCTATCAATTCTCGAATATCGTACCGTCAAACGAATTCCTATCTAACGTGATATATTCAGTTTTGCGTGATCAGTGAATGCATAATCCAATTTCTTTCTTCAGATACTTTCTAAACCTTTCTTCAGCTTCTTAAATTATACTATTATTTATTGAAGAAGTCCTAAAAGTTGCCATCGACCTGATCACTACACTGCGGATTTTATGCATTTACGAGAAAATTGAGTAGGAGAAACATAAAACACACAGTGAAAATAGAATAACTTTATAATATTGTCATTATTATAATATAAATAAATGTCAATTTTATTCCAGTTTGTTGCGTTTATTATTATTATTATTATTATTTGAGAAGTTCCTCAATGTGCCAAGGTTAATATATTTGATTTGTAAACGAATTTCGTTTAGAACAAGAATAATCCTCTACCATGATGTTCTATAAATGATGAACAGACTGCAGAACTTTACACAAATTTCCCTTTTCATTACTTAATAAAATACAGAATAAATAAAGGAACTGTCTTTTCTCAAGTAAAAAGTGCTCCCAGCCAAAATAAATTTAAGATCGTCATATAATTTGGGTAATATACAGGTTTCCTTATATTTTATGCATTTGCAAATGCTATAAATGCATAAAGATCTGCAGTCCAGTGATGAATTAAAATCGAATTTTTACTATTTATGATTTTCACAACTAGTTTTTCTGCAACTATTTTCGAGCGTATTTCTCTGAAGTCCGTCCATCCCATCGCACCAAATAATTAACAGCTGAGCCAGAAGATGAAAGAGGATGAAGTCTTTTGAACAGAGTCGAGACACCGGCGGCGTCTGAATGTTAAAATCGCGGGAATAGTTACGAGCGGTATAGAGTATATTCGAAGCTCACCACTTTACACGGTGGTAACTATGGTGCCAACGCGGAACGTTTTTCTCTAAAGGAAATCCTTGGTCCCCATCTTGCTCTTTTGCGTTTCCGCGCGCGTTAAAGCCGCGCCTGGCGGAGCGATGCATTCTGGAGGACCATTTGGAGGCTCGCAAAGGGGGCGGCTTTTAAGCGGCTCGCGGCGGAAAGGTTCCGAGCACGTCGGAAGCGATGGTCGTTCGAAGTTTCGCGCTGATTTGCACGTAAAACCGGGCGTTTATCGCATACCGTGGCGGATGAAGGAACAGTTTAGTAGCTACCGCGACGCTTTTATTTTACGCCAGCCGCGGAGCACTATCGGCTCTCGGATTTCCGAGAAGCTTGCTGACAATATTCTACTGCGATCGGTTAAGCTCTCTCACATCCACAATCAAAACTATACAATTCTTACGAATATTTAGAAACGAATTTAACATATATTTTAACTTCGAAAGCATGTATCTAGATTCACTAATCATTGCGTAGATCTTAAATTATTAGTATAAATATGAGTGGCTGCGTTAACCCCAGTAGTTGAAAGGATTAAATAATATAAATATATTAATTTCAAACTCTGCCGTTCTGCCGTTCGAAATAATGATTTGATCAAAAATTGTCTAATAAAAATATGCTTTGATCTGCATAAGAACACTTCATCGACACCAGACTAAATTTTAGAAAGGCAGTAGTGTTTTGAAATCGCAAAATCGTCGAAGAAAGAAAGTCTAATTTTTGAAATTGTGGAATAAAGAGGGGCTTTAACACACCTACCATCACCGGTCAAAATGACCGGTTCTAGATTTTTCATTTTACGATTATTGATATAATAAAAATAATTTCGTAAGAAATGATTGTATAGATATCTTTAGTGGAGCACATATTACGATAGGAGCTGCACAAAGTCTAAATAAAATCAATCTTGTCATTTTTATAAGGGAATATGTACCAGTTACTTTTAAGGCTCGGTAGATTAAGTGTTAAGCGCGAGTTGGAGTGGATAGTTTTGGAAAATTTTATTGCATTAATTAATCTCTGGGCGCGGCGGAAGGACAATAGGGGAAATGCGTTTGACGTTCAATTGCACGGTGAAATGACGGAGAGCGCCGCCGGTATAATGTTCACGCTTTGTTCGCGATATTAATTACAAACAATCGTGCTCATTACGCGCGCAAACGAGCTCGACATGATTAGAGTATTCGAAAGGATCGGTCGCGGGTGCGCGTTCGGGTTCCGGGTACCCGTTTGCGTTAACGGGGCCGTCAAATGTTTTGTGAGTCTGTTTGCCTCTTTCGTAGCAGCGGAATCGCGAGGGTTTTTCTCGCGGCGGGTTTCGCGGCAGGCGATAATGCGTGCAAATTGTTTGCGCGATTTCGCTGTTTAATCGCCGGAGAGGACTCAAAGGGTGTGCCAGCTCCGCCGATTCATATACACGGTTTTATTTGCCGTTTGGCCGGCGGATTATTGGCACCGTTCGGCTCAACACTCGTTTCTATAAATCAACAGGCAATTAATTTCAACGCACCTCGCGTAGTTACGCGTTTATGCGCGACGACACCCCCCTCCCCCCGTCTGCGACACGGTGCATTATAATTAAACTTTATGATTAGAGTTAATAATTCGAACACGTGACTCACCCCTGCTATCCCACCAGCGACGTGTACAGTTTTAATGGCGCTGCCAAGCCGAAGCAACTGTGTTCCCGACATGGAGTTTCTAAATCAAACCTGCGGCGCCGAGGTCTGAACGAACACCGGGGCGCTACAGTCTGGTCAACTTGTATGCAGAATATCTCGGAAATTTCTCCATTCACGCTGGAAACATTCTGCTGAGAAGCTGATCTGTCTCGAATTTTATAGAAATATTGCGACACGTCCTCAATGGTGAAATTAGCTTTATGATGTCAGTAATTCGAGATCTGATTCAATGATTTTCAAAAACGATTTGAAAGATATTGAAGACAATGTTTTTATTGGTGTGGAAATAGAAGCTGTCATTTTTTTTAGTAGGATTTTACAAAAGTTCTCTATTCTCTATTCTCTACAAGTTCTTTCCGTTTTTACCTGTCTGGTGATTTTATAATTAAAATTCACTTTACAGTCTTTTAAAAATTCAGTATTTCCTTCAAAGCTAAAATGACAAAGAAGTTTTAGCCTTCATTGGATTCTTAAAAGAAAAAATTAATTGAAATTATGGTTATATTTGAAAACACGATTCAAACATTCTGTTTGAAATCTTCATCACACGCCTGGCACTGAACTGGCTTGAAACAAGTCTCGACCAGCGCCGTTTTATAAACGCGTTTCGATTAACCCCTTTAAATTTAATTCATGCAAACTCCAGCTCTAAAAGAATCAATATATTTGATGTAATGGTGACTCGATCTAAGCTCGGTCGAATGTGGGCGAGCACGAAGTTACTTTTATATTCGAAAAGTTTTCTGCTATCGTCTCCGCTAGAGTCATTTACATCTGATAACATAGAAAATATGATATTGCGAGAAAGAAGCAATTTAAGTTTTTGCAGTTATATCTGATATGTACTTCGTTCAATTAAAGCCGGGATAATTTGACAGGTGTGCTGACTCGGGTGTCTATTTCTGTTGGATTTATACAAAACGAGACGAAAAATTAAACACTAGGAAATTCTACAAAAATGAGAAGAACTCATTCTACACCTGAAATTCCATCTTCAAAATTACGAAGTTACTAAACAAGACTCGAACAGCAGTACCTGCAATGTCCTTTTAATATAAACGTGTGTTGCTTGCAAAAGATGGCTGAAAACTAACCCGGACAACTAATAGAATTAATGACCCAGGAAACCGACATCGCTTTCCCGGAAAACTCCAATGGCTGCACCGCCACAGATACGAATATCCATCTCCCGATTCGAAGTTCGAACTTTTGGCACATTAAAATCGTCGATTTCGTCGGTAGCCTCGGAACCGTATCAGCTCGCGGTTGTTTTCGCCCTGGAGAAAACGCGTTTTCCGGTTAGCTTTCTCCGCAAAGAGCAGGGGAAGCAGGCTGTATCGTCGAACGAATGACTGATCGCCGAAGTTAGCCTTAAAGTAATCTATGAGAAGAGAGACTGTCTGTCGTTACCTTGTGGCGAGATCCCGATGCACGAAGTCCATTTCCTCGAGGTGTTTCATGCCGGATGCTATTTGCGTGGCCATGTAAACCAACGTGCCGAAACTGCAACACGAAGAAGCTTGGTGGAGGCGGTTCCATCTTGAAGTTTGCTCCACGAAACTCTGCCCTGTGTCTATGTGTGTACGCGGCTCTCCGCGTGTACGTATCGCGTTATGTACACGACCGGTCGTTTGCATCGGCTCGCAATACCGCAAATGACGACGCTTTAAAGTACAGTCGGACGCACGTCGACCGACCATTTGCATTAACAACAAAAGCCCGGCGCAGATCGATCGTTTCCCCGTTCGTTTCTCTTCACCATAGAAATAAACTTCGACGGGGTTTTTTCTCTTCCCCTTCACCTCCCTCCCGCTCCCCAACTATCGACTCCCCTTTTTTCCACTGCCTTCATTCGAAACGATAGCAACCGACTAGTCAATGAACCCCTTTTCGGCTAGAATCGGCCGCTCGCGACACCATTATTCTCGAATATCGTCGTTACACGGCACATCGCCGTTTGAAGGGGATGCACGCTCTCGGTTTCATGGAAAAAGCACGTTTTTTCGGAACGTGCACCGAAACCTACTAAGCGAATCGATTTTCTTCTTGGAAGAACGCAATTTGTGAACGCGGTGACTCCAAAAAGTAGTTGAACCTCTTTTCGAAAAATTGTTTATGCAATGTTTGTGCAATGATACGTTTGACTTATTTCGAAGCTCGAGGCTTCTACATTTGCAAGCCATTGTTCATTAGAAAGAAACTCCCCTGGAAACATTATCAAATTTTGTGCCTGAATAAATCTACGATGCATTTGATTATTTGAAAAATGTATTCATATTGAAAATTTCAATTACACTTTCTAATTTCTGTCTTTCTGTTTCATAAAAAACGGGAAATGAATCGATGAAACAGTGATCGGGCATATGGTAGTTTAAACTGAGTTGAGGGACACGAGGGTGACGACTCACCCTTTAAAATTACAGACTCTAAGAATTTTCTGAATTTATAGAGGTTCAAAGATCGATAAGTTTTCTGTTATAATCCAGTTTCTTTCATTTCATGGCGTAATGTAATTCGAGATTCGTTTGAAAATTTTATACTCAACCCAGCATGCGCCCCCTAATGGCGGACATTGACGTAACAAGAAAGGCACCGAGGTGTACAACGTGGCCGACTCTCTTCCGGTTAACATTGTCGTAAGCGGATTACGCGGTGGAACAGATTTATTTGGCCGCGGGATAGCCACGTCAACGGAACCTGCGTAAATATTGTTGGACGCGGGTGTTCATGAAGAGCGCCGATATATTTCATTCGGATTCAGCGAAATTCCTTTTTTTTCACATGCTCCTCCCACCCCGGACCCGAAAAAAACACCGGGACGCGAGGTTCCATTGTTTTCTTTCGCGGAATATTGGCCGGCGATTTTTGCCGCGACAGGCATTCCGCGGGCAACACGAAATTTCAATTATTGTGCGTTTATGTAACAGCGGGAGTAATGTTTCCGGCGGAAAGTTCCGGTGAAAATTTATCGTTGTCGATGGGGTGATTTTCGGTATCATTGACGGAAAACGGGGCACCCCCGGTTGAAAACTGATCGACGAAAATATGGATCGGAAACCGCTTCAGGAATCCCGAGACCGTGCGTTCCGCAAAACGCGGTCGACCCTCCGCACAATGATCGCGCAGATCGAATGGGAAACTGTTTCATTTGTGTTGGCGGTTTAATCAACAGAATCAAGTAACTTGAACTCGACGCCAGAACAGTAATCTAATTCTGTCTGTTCCAGAATTGATTTGCTTGATGCACGCCGGTTTACGATCGGACCGATCCCCGTCAAACCGCATATTTTTTTTTGGTAATTTTACATAAACTCTTCTCCCGTTCCCTGCGGTAACTCGATCTGGAATTGCATGTTACACCATGTCTTCAATATACAGAGGGGTGGGACACAGGGGATGATTCTACACGTAAAAATAATTCGTCCTTCGAACGAAAGCAACAACATTTTTTCGTCTAACAACTCGTTTTTGATCTGCCTAGTTTTGATCTCATAGGAGAAATGTCGTCCTGTTAAGATTGGTCTGACGCTTCTAACCATAACCAACCAATTTTACTTCCTGCATATATTAAATTATATTAAAGATTTTCTTGAAAACGGGGTGTCAATTGAAAAAAATGGTATTCCTTTTTTTCGACTTATTTTTACATGTAGTATCACCACCCCCTCCTGGGTAGCGAGGCCTCGACATAGTAGTAGCAACATAGTAGATGTGGGAGTTTTCATACAGTTGATTGGTTACCTCGATAGTTGCAGGCTTCTCCAGTTTCGTTTCGTGCCACTACTCGAGGCTCTATTGTACTTTGATTTCCATTCAATAACCCACGAAGTTACAAATGCGCGAAAAAATACAGAGTCTCGTAATATTTTTGTAATCGTTTCATGCAACTACCGAGGTTCTACTGTACTTTAATCTTTTACCAAGGTAAAAATTCGCGACAAAATCGGCAGTCTGGCAATCTGTTTGCAATCGTCCCGTGCAAGTTACTTGAAAGTTGCGTGAAAAGAAGCATCGATTGAAACGTTGATTCGAGTGCATGATCAATGCCGGCGAAGATAAAGAGCGATCGTATCTCTTGATGGTAGCTGGAAAAACGAGTCGCGCGGGAAAAACACGGTCCGCCGACAGCTGTCATCAGCACCGATGATCTTCTCTGTCGTTCACCTTTCATTTTCAGCCGATTTCTCGTATTTCGAGCACTTTCGACTGATTCGCGGACACGCCGCATTTCCACACGCGCCTCGAACGTGATTGGAACTGACGTTCCTCGCAACGATAAAATCGAAAAATTGGGTTCATTGTTCTCGGACGGGAGCCATCGTTAGCTGGAATATCATTCGACACGCGCATGATGGAGCGACAAGAAAAATCGCCGTTGTTTCATTTTCGCGATTGGACACGCCGCTACCTCGCTTGTCGAATGATTAAAAAGTCAAGCATCATCCGACGGCACGGTTAACTGACACATTGTAATATATGAAACTAATTTGCCCCGGTGTACGAACACTACGAAATGCCCGCTGGAAAATTGCCCTGCCTCGATTATCGGTAAAAAGGTTATTTATTTGAAGCTCGACTGTTTTTTTTTCAACCGGCTACCAGCGTCCATTAATTATAATTTTTATTTCGTTCGTGTTGCACCACCCTGGCCGATTCAATCTTCTTCCACTTAAAATTCTTTTCACGCGCTATATCATTTTCACTTTCAATCAATTAAAAGTAAATGTTATTGTTATTATTTGTAAGAATTGTTTACCGGGACTCGGTGTGACAATTTGATTTTTCTGATAATCACCTATTAATTAGTGGATATTTCGGAAGAGACTGTGTTGTAAATTTTGATTTTTGTATTTTCTGTAATTCACCTCAACGTTGTATACTTCTCAACATTGTATCAGGTCGTTAAGTATGAAACTTGACTAAGACGACGCAAATCTCTTGACATTTGTCAAGCTTCATACTTAACGTCCTGATGTAATTCTAGTTTACTGTATTTTAATGTGCAATATTTAGTAAAGTACAACGATTGAATTGGGAAGAACAATTGATTTGTTGTAATTTCATCTCCGATCAATTCCAAGCACTTGTTGCTTCAAAATAGATATTGTGACACATGTTACCTCAGTCACGAGAAATAACGTATTTTTCTGTGGGTTGTATTTTTGAATATTAGATCATTTATACACAATAAACAATAAAAACTATAATTGTGTAAAATATCTTTAAGCACCTTCCACTAACGATGACATGTCTTAAAAATCGATTAGGGTAAACTGTATTTGCTGGCAGTACAGTAGTTATTGGCACTTTTGATTTACACGGCAAATATTAAGAATTCCTGATATAGAAAATCATTTTTTATTGCTTCTTATTTATATTTCAAAACAACGTTGTAAGTTTTCATAACAGAATTCCACATATGACTGTTAGCAAATGTACCAATGTGTCTTACGATTCTTATTCACTGAATATATTTTATAATAAAAGATTTATGACTCGTAAAACTGTTTGATTTTGCTGAAAAATCTCTATTAGCTTATAATAATAGAAAGTTAAGCTTGTTTAAACATCTCAAAAAAAGATTTTTACTACGATTTCGGCTTAGGGTGCCAATCATTGTACAGTTTATCCTACTTATGTCTTTTCAAATAAAACACTTCAAATCAATAATACAAATATACGAGATATCTTGTCCATAGCGTTGTACGTATGACATGATAGTGACGAGATATCTCGTCTCTCCGACATCGGGGAAACGAGATATCTCGTCGATTGTAGCGAAAGAGATAATCCCCGTTCCCGTCTGGGAAGCGATATAAAATTGTTTCTGCGTAGGAGGATTGTAATTAGTTGTACCTGAGGGTCTTAGCAGTGTGCACGGTGGATGTTTCAGCGATGTGGCTCTGCAAATATTGATTTAAATCCCCGTACTCGCCATTTTCCGATACGATGCACATGGGGTCGTCTTCGAGGCTGGCACCGAGTAGCCGCGCGACATTCCGATCGGCCAGCCGTGCCAGTCTTTTTGCTTCCTGTTGAAATTCTATCCTGGAAAATACACAGGACACTCGGAAGTAATATCTTTATAGTCGGATGCTCTGCCGACCGGCTTGCTATTGAATACGGACACACGTACACATATACTCGAAATAATGCAAGCACTTTGTTTGTGTATTGCATCGTCGTGTTCCTCGAGAGCTTGCCCGTCCGTCTCTCCTTCCTTCTCTAACGAAAACGGCAAGCAGCAGAACGGGATAGAGGAGGTAGAAGGAGAACCAGGGAAAAAACAGAAGGATAAGAGAGGGATTGTAGCCGGCAGAAGCTACGTAACGCGCGACCCACGGATAACAACTACCGAGATTATCGTTTCGAGAACGCTTGTGAGTTTCATGTTTAATAGAGCTCTCCTGTTGTTTCGCTTGTCTAATATTTATGATCCGGATAACAGAAAGCCCGATGGTTCTGAGCCCCCTGAGGACTGCTTATTCCCGAAGCCGAGCATCTTGAATCAATTGACCTGCGAACGCAGCCTGTGCATTTTTACTTTGTGCAATTGACGGCGACCCATTCGTCATCAGGAAAGCTAAAATTTTCTTTAAGAAATTTTGAAAAATTTGTTCCTTTCTTCTCGTTCAACGAATTTGTAACATAAATTTTTGTCTTTCGAAGAAAGATTTTCACACCATTCCTTTCCATCACCGTAATGACTAGACTGCGGATTTTTATGCATTTATGAAGAAATTGGCTGGGTGAAATATAAAACAGTAAATGATTCGAAAAATTTAAGAATATTGTAATGTTGTTTTTAATGCAACAATATTATTAAAGGATGAAATGAATTTTTATTTTCCTCTAGCTTACCACAGTCAATGCAGAAGATCTTTATTTTGTATAAAGAACCGCAGTCTATTAATGACCTATAATTAATCAGACGATAGCGTTACAGCTCTCTATATAATTTCTAAAAAATCTGAAATTCGGTTGCAATGTGCTAGGCTTTTAATTACGAAACTTTATTACGAGTCGAGCAATTTTGAGCCGCAAAGAAGTTCGCGACTGTAACTGCGCTTGTGGTTCGGCGTGCAAACAGGAAAATGCGCGTCCCTGGAGATCAACGCAGGAGTTTCGGGAAAAGGAAAAGGAAAATGAAATAAAACTTTCCGCCGCGCCGCCGCCGCCACGCCGGTGCAGAGGAAATTATGATCTTGTAAAGCTTTGCTAGATCTGCTCCCTTAATTTGTTTAGATGCCAAACAAGCGTAACGCCAAAACAAAAACTCAAAGCGCGTTTGAAAAATTCTGAGAAACGTCTGAGTTGAAATATTGACGAATCTATAATTACTCGACTGTGGCTGAAGCAGTATAAAAACTTTCAATAGAAAAAGATTAAATGAAAATGTATTCTTATTTTTTATTATTTTAATAAGTTGAACGTAATGTAAAAACTGCGCTTAAATTTATATCTTCACAATTTTGTATTTTTCCCATTCATTTTTATGATAAATGCATCAAATCCGCAGTATAATCATTCCAATGGGACATAGGCGTTGCCATAAGCGAATGGCTTGCCTCAGGCTCGTCAAACTTAGCTCATTTATGGATAAGACTATGAACAATGTTGTTAAAGTTATCGATCGTAAGATTGTTAAAACAGATAAAGAAAAAATGATTTCGGCGCAACGGTTCGATCAAATAAACAATTAAAGCAATTTTACAAATAAAT